>JAPDEI010000008.1:0-600000 GCA_027569055.1 Aspergillus baeticus | reverse complement strand
TCCTGACTGATGCTGGGCGGGGGGGGAAAACGGCGAGTCATTTCCAGTGATCGATGCTCAGAAAACCCATGAGTTCATGACTCTCATATGTGTCAAATACCTCATCTCTGGGCCTCTGTCCTCCTGGGGATTTGTTGAACCAGAATCATATGACGAGGAGGGCGGGGCTCCAACGGACATATACAATAAGCGCGACGCCATAGCTCAAAGGAAGGCCCTCCAATTGCAGTATCCTTTCCTGGCCTATGCCCTGCACAATTGGTATTATCACGCTCGGAGGCTTACGGAGCCGAGTGGAGAAGTACGGGCAACGTTGAAGCTGTTTCATGAAGGCTGATAACCAAGCTTTTCTCGCATGGATTGATGCGACCCAACGGCATCATGTATCTCCACTACACATTGCTGCTTGGACCGGGATGACGAGTACTTTGACTGTGTTCATAACACTGGACAAGACCTGAATGACTGGATTGGAACCGGACAGACTTCTCTCATTATGGCTGCTCGCGAAGGACATGCTGATACTGTTGCCCGCCTGCTCGAGCTTGGTGCCTCGCCCGATGAGCCGGACGACATGGGCTGCAAACCCTTACATTATGCCATAAGGTGGGATCTCCATGTCACAGTCCAGGTTACGATGGATGCTGGTGTGAGTCCATTGACGCCTATGACAAAGAGACGAATGCGCCCCAGCCACCTAGATGATAAATCACTAGCAAGTGGCACTCCTTTAGGAGACGCGTCGCGTAATGGATGTGTCGAGTCTGTTCGCGTAATGCTGCCTGGCCATTCACGCCCCTGGCATTAATGTCGCGCCCTGAGCCAAAAGCCGGGCCAAAAGCCTTGTCAATAGTCTCTGGCGGAAGGTATCTGTTTCGCGGATGGGCAGCTGCACCACTGCACAGGGCAAGAAGAAGCGAAGTGGGCTGGATCTGTCTTTTGAGATAGGGAACTTGTGGATCAGGTTTGCCGCTATAATTCTCTGGTCTGCTCCTCTGCTAATAAGCAGTTCCATTATCTCTAAATCCAAGTTCCAGGCGGCGTTGAGCAGAAGGTCACCACCAAAATCGGATTTAACATCAATATCTGCGGTATCCACAAGGTGCTTAACAAGATCTGGTCGCTTATAATTCACTGCAGCACGAAGTGAGCACTTGCGGTCATGCTCGGTTAGATGTGGCCTGTTGTTGAAAAGCTTCTTGAACGTGGCGCGGATACACACGCAAAAGATGACGATGGAAGCACACCTTTGCATCGTTATAAGTTCTCCGAGGAAACAATTCCGGCACTGAAAGTGCTGCTCAAGTACGGTGCCACATGGGGGGGCTGTTCGAGTATCAGACGGGCTGACGCCCGTTCACACGTGTCTGTCACGCTTGGATCGTAATTCCGAGGTTGAATCTGTTTTTCCTTTTGCGACACACTGGGATATACCAGACTGAAAAGGGAACATAGTATTGCACTCGATAGTATTGCAGTCGGCAATGGATTGGTCAACGGCCCGCCTAAAGGTCCTGATGGACTTCCTCAAAGGATTTAGAATAGATGTCAATAGTCGGAACTACAAAGGCCAAACTCCTCTGCACCTAGTTGAGGGCTACAATGCTGAAGACATCGGAAATGCTTTCCTCGCGGCTGGGGCAGATATCGAAGCGAGGGACTACAAAGGCCGGACATGGTGGTTACGCGCTATACAGAAAGAGGGGAACCGCATGAGACCGGAGGACATTCAATCAATGCTGCATCTCGGCGCGAACGCAAATGCGATTGATGATGCAGGCAATAATGCTTTACATTTTGATCTGCCGTGGCCGCAGTCCCAATGACGAAAACATAGAGGCCCTGCTGGATGCTGGGGTGGATCCTCTTCATATCAATTGCTGGGGAGAGACCATATATCATACAGTCATGAGGCACTGCTTTATATATCCTTACTTTGAGCTCGAGCGAGCCTTGGAGTTGTTCCTCGATAGAGGGGTCCCTATCGCTGTACGGAATCACCAGGGACAAACCTTCCTGCATGTAGCCTGTAGTAGTGCAGTGCACAATTCTGGAAGCTGGAACTCGGCGGGTGGAATCGTGTGAAAATCCATTGAGCCTATTCCCCAAGTCTGAAATCAAGGCGCTGGTACAGGTCGCAGATAACCAGGGCCGATATCCGATCCATTGCGCCGCCACGTCCATGGAATTCTTGGTCGCTTGCTTGATACAGAATGGGGCGGATATACTGGTCCAGGCGTATAAAGGGGAGACCCCCTTGCATAAGGCTGCAGCTTCGAGGCAAAGCGATGCGGTTGGCGCTCTCCTGGAGGCATACTTCAAGGCAGATGTCGTTGATGAAATTGACCAAAAGGATTATTCCGGGCGTACACCCCTCTATTATGCCTGCCGGTCTGGCCGCTTGGAAAGCGTCAGGCTGCTATTAGAAGCAGGTGTCCAAATGGCTGATGACCGTGGCTGCACACCATTGCATGCCTGTGCAGAATTCAACATTTCTATACCACTCAAAGCTAGGAAAAGCAAAAAGTTCAAAAGCGAGGCCGATGTCGACATGGAAGGGCTGCACGTCAGTGATATTATTCGACTGCCCTGTCAATACGGAGCAGACGTCGCTACACAAAACAAGAAGGGAAAAACCCCATTGCAACTGGCGCTGGACAACCGAGTAGATGAGATGGTCACTACCCTGCTTGGGTTGAAGGACCGCTCAGAGCCGGAGCAACCCGGCATGGAAGATGATGAGATCGGCTCGTATGCGGAGTATGTGGCTCGACACCGACCTGCCGCTTCCGTTGTGGATGAAATGATTGAGAAACGGCTATTGGAGCAAACCCTGTTTGAAACATGCAAGAGGCTTCTTGAGACTCGATCCTACGATGTATTGGAGGAGATTGCAGATTAGGGGTTCAAGTTGAATGAGAAAAATGGGTGGACCTCGCGGTTTTTGAGCAGCCTTAGTCGCCAGGAGTTTGTACACCTTGTTAATAAACTGGAGGATACAGACCGGGGTGACGGCTCTGTTCCCGTGCCTCAAGAACAAGAGCACAATCTCCAGTCATTCACCCTGAGAGTGGCATGTAGGAAAATGCGCAGTATGTACCTGCTCTTTGCACCATTCGGAACTTCCATTGCTAATGAGGACTTGTATGGCCCCGCAGACGGCTCTTTGGACAGCTGGGAGGCGATTCATATCGTTGCGTCCGGAACACACTGGTGGTATGCTGGAGCCATTCGGTATCTGGCCCAACAGGGGTCGAATCTCAATGAGACGGACGAGTGGCGAGGCACTCCGCTTCATGTCGCGGTGAAGGGTGGATATCGACGTTTCGAGACGGCGAAGGCATTGCTGGAGCTCGGGGCAGACCCCAGTCTACTACACAAAGATAGAACCGTGCCGCTCGCTCGTGCTATCGGAGACGATGAAGTGACGCGATTGCTTCTCCAGTATGGAGCTGACTTCGGAGCCGGCATCCCGTCTGTATACTACGACGCCGTCTGTCACGGAGACAAAGATTTTAGTCCAAGCGATTCTTGAGACAGGCGTAGACCCCAACATGCCATTTTGCGAGGATGCACCGGTGACGTATGGTGACAAGGGAAATGAGGTTTCTATGCGACGAAGTGGCTCGGTCGAACAAGGGTTACGCTCACGACCGCTTCATCAAGTCGCACTCAAGTGGCGGGGCTAGTGATGGTAATCGGGATGGAGTGATCAAAGTGATCCAAGGTTTGCTGGAATACGGCGCTGATCCGTTGTTGCCGATCGATGGCAACACGACTATCATACACTACTGCCTCTGCCACCGAGCAATCGTACAGCTGTTCCTCGCGGTACCTGGGCTGGACGTTGAATATCGTGATGGGCGCGGCAGGACACTGCTTCTAGCAGCCTGCGTGCACGGCGACTCGGACGAGCTGATTGAAATCCGCCCTGTGGAATCGAGGATAAGCGTCGTCCGCGAATTGTGTGATATGGGGGCGGACCTGTCTGTCTCAGACGGCGAGGGGAACACTGCGGTCCATCTGCTAATATATAGACACGAAGCGTACAAGCGCAAGAAGATGACGGGCTTGATCCTAACCATAATCGAAAAGTGCCCGTCTCTCATAAACGCAGAAGAACAATCAAGGGCTCACTCCATTCCACCTCGCAGTCCAATGCCAACAGAGAGAACTGATGCAACGATTCCTGGAACTCGGCGCCAACGCAATGGAGCTCGACCTAGAGGGAAACACAATGGCCCACCATGCCGCAGCAGCGATGAGTGAACTCGGCAAAGACAACCTCGACCAAGCCCTCGCCCTTGGCTATAAGATCAACGCGCGCAACGCCGCCGGCGAAACGCCAATAATGAAATACATCTACCTAGGCCATCCCGAAGGCATCCGTACCTTCCAAGACGCGGGGGCGGATCTATTCACGATTAACAACGTAGGCGAAACACTACTCCATATTCTCGCGAGAGCGCCTATGGGTGTACGGCTTCCGCTTCCCTGGAAACTGTGCCAGTGCGATGAGAGGACACACAGGGGCGTCGGAGATGGCCGAGGTAGTTGACCTTCCCCGAAGAGACAAGGTCGTTGAGGGCATGCATGAGCTCCGGGATGGAGGTGGTGTAGTCCCAGTAGTGCACGTAGAACAGATCAATGTAGGAAGTCTGGAGGTTGGAGAGCGAGAGCCGCATGGGCGCTTGGTGTACTTGGTTGCAAGGATGATTTCGTCATGGTTCTGTCGGTTTGCCATCCACTCGCCGAGCCCACTGCTCGCGCATTGGCGGTGTCGATAAGGTTGCCCCCGTTCTCGCAGTAGTAGTCCATAATGGAAAGCGCGATTTGCTTGGTCGTCTCGCCAGCCGTGCTTGGTGTGAGAGGCCAAAGGGCGCCAGTCGGCGGTAGCCCGTGAGGTGTTGCTGATGGGGACAGACTGCTGGAGAGATAGAAATACTGCTGTTTATCAAATATCGTTGCTGATAGTTCAATTTGCATGCTGGGAGCTGTTCTTATTACAACGGACATTCGTTTCAAGATAACTTCGAGACCGATCAAAAAGTGTGGGTCCTGATGGATTAGAGTATGGCACTAAAGCACTAGCGGTCAGCATTTAGTGTGAAGGACCGCTTCAGTGACGTTGATTGATTGTTTGCCTCCCAGTGGATGGATGTCCTGAACCTCTTCTCTGGCCGCCCCAGTTCCATGGAACCGAAACTAACTCTGTTAGCGGTCAGCATTTAAACCTACTCACGCCCCCATCTTTCCGTCATCTTCAAGCCCACTACCATGAGACCCGACCACTCGCAACTAGCAGGCGTCGAGAAACCGCATGACGATGACTGGTTCGGTGTGTGGGATGCGAAGGAGCGGAGGAAACGCCAGAATCGTCTGAACCAGAGAGCCCACCGTAAGTTCTTTCGTAGTCCAGCCGACAGGGCTGCCTAACGTCCTGACGAGTCATTAATCTTGTGTTGACTGGTATCCGCGAATTGATTGTCAGGCCTGCGGACGCGGTATCGACAAGGTTATGCAGGGGTCAGTTCAGACCTGCCACATGGGTATCCGACGCAGGTGCCACGCCCACCGACGGCTGATCGCTTGTTACCATGCGGGACAATGGACCAGTCAAATAATGTCCCGGAGTCTCTACCGGAACAGATCAAGAGACTGGAATCTGCATTGGGAATTTCTGCCGAATCACGCCCGTGCACCCCTGGGGCATCTGATCCTCCAAACTTAAGCGCCGATGCATCACTGTCCGAGCTCATGTCCACCGAAGCCGCAAAAGTCAGTAGTCTGTGCCTCAAGATCCCCGATGCCAATAAAAAGGCAATCCTGCTGCGCCAAGTAGCCCGCTTCCACAGCAGCTACCAGCTCAACTGCCCGAGCGCAGACCATCTCCTCTCCCTTACGCGAGTCAACGTGCACCGCGCGTTTGTCGCCAACATGGTCGCTCTCGGAATCACCTGGGAATGGATGGCGGACGACTCCATCTCTCCATTTTTCATGTCGGGGCCTCCACTACCACCCCCCTGTGGCTCCGAACCCGCGGCGCTCCCGGACAAGTTACAGCCGACGGCGCTTCAGCGTCACAGTGTCCACCACACCTGGATCGATTTATTCCCCTGCCCCGTCATGCGGGATAACCTGATTCGGAGAGGAAACGACTGGGATGATGAGGAGTTGTGTGTTGACATTATGGGGTACTGGGACGGCAACTCCACCGGACCCTTTGGGTTAGTCGTTTGGGGCGAGCCTGGCGATCCAGCGAGCTGGGAAATTACTGAAGGGTTCCTGAGGAAATGGGGTGGGCTGGTACATGGTTGCGTGGAGTTGATGCGGTCAACGAATTACTGGCGGGCGAAGAGAGGCTTAAGACCGTTGTTTTCGAATACAGTTGCATATAGCCAGTGATTCACCATCCAGAAAGGATTATAGTATATGGTCTAACTCAGCTCCACCCAGAGTACACAATCTTCCGCCGCTTTGAATAGGATCTTTGTCTAACAAGAATTGCCTCTCTGTATATATCAGAGCTTTAGCAACTTGCTCCTTAGTAGTCAACCACATGCATATACCACGAGACATATAGCGCCATGGTAGTGTAAAGCACATATCCAGTCCACACACTCTGCGAGGGGCGGGCATAGCTACAATTGAAATGACTGACCCGATAGGGAAGTCGACACTGAAGGCAACCCCTACAGAAATTTAGACAATGCGCATTTGGGGTGGCCATAGTGTCGAAAGAACGGCCGCACAATATGAACTGGCTTAATTGCTAAACGGGCTAAGGAGCTATCAGATACGGTTTTCGACGGCTCATGGATGTGCTCTCCGGGAAAGCTCGCGGTGCACGCTGGCTCAGGTGGAAAATACTAGGAATGCGATCAACAAGCATACCATGTACGAGGATCCTAATCTGCGTTACGGTAGCAGGCTAATGATGAACTTGATAAGTTGTAAGTTAGTAGGACTGCCTTGAGCAAGACTGATCTTGATTCCATTAGAATTAGCTCACTCTTCGGCATGTTTTTCGTTCCCATCATACCTAAATTTCATAGAACGTGCCAGTTAACATCGATCACGGCAATCGACTCTGGGTCTGTCCAGGCTTTACAAAGCGGCTCCTCGAAAGGATATCCAATGGCAAACGTGCCAGCCTTTACGAAAGAACCCGTGCCGTTGAAGCGATGGAGAAAGATGCCTGCAATTCTTGTAGGGGATAACATGGTGCAGATTGCATGGGTCTGGCCATCAAATTTATGCACCCAGTCCGCTAATAGCGCATTATTGAAAGCGGCGTATGTTGAGGTTGTGTTCATGGGGTCGTTGCCAATTACTTCACACTTAAGGTTGCAGGGCCTCTGCAGCTTAATCAAATTCGATGCGAGGATTGCGACGGTCGGGAGAGAAACACTCCCATCAGAGTGAACGGTCCAGCTCCCGACAGATGGGTGATCGGGTAAACCTTCAAGAGAAATTGGTTCAGGTAAAAGCGAGCCAGCACTTCCAGGTGCCGACATAAATGGCAGCATTGTCCCTTTCAATGGGTAGCCTTGAGCGGGTTCGGTCCCAGTACTACTATGCTTAACCATCGTGGCTACATAATTCCAGCAGGTAAAGAATGCCGCGCCAGAAAGACTGCGGACCTCGTTAACGAAGTCTAGAGGGTAACAGGAAAGAACCAGTGCATTGGCTTCCTCGGTGGACTGGAACTGCTCAAGCGTACGTCCTTTGAACCAGCTTGTTGCCCCCATTGCTGACATGATTGCTGGTGCTCTCGGACTCGTCGATGTCCGGACTAGGCCGCAGACCAATGGAGTAAGGCGGTTTGCTCCTAGCAATAGGAACATGTGCTGATCCTCGAACATGCCCCTCAACATCGCTATGCCTTCTGGAACGTCATCAACTCCCGAATACTCGCCGGTGATACGAAGCAAATTGTCCAGAGTCACGGCCAACTTGTCGCCAACAACTAGGGGCCTCCAGTGCCTGTCTAGCAGGATCATGTCCGGGCGAATCATGATTTCCTGAAGAGTCCACAGTGAGCTAAACCATGCAGCTGGTACTGCGATGACATCCTCGGCGCTCTCATCCACAGGTTCTGTTGCTATGTCACAGGCGTTGAAACCTGATGAATCAGCAGCGGCAAACGCCTTGTCTATATCACAGAGACCTCCATACTTGCTTGGTTGGCCCTCAAAATCGGACAAGAACCTTAGCCCGAGCCAAGAAACAGCTTTATCCATGTTGCTCCAGCTGTCAACATCGTTCAGCCATATGACTGCGGTGCTGGCATTCCTAAAAATAGTCACCTGTCTTGGTAGTTCTGACTTGCAAGCGGACTGTTGCCAGGGGACTGACATATCCTGTGGAATGCAAAGCAGGTCCATCCACACATATGGCTCGGCAAAACCGACTTGCTCAATAATCTGGGGAAGCTGTGTAACATCGTAAAGACTGATTTTGGGGAGTCGCCATGGGACCCCATGAACATCTTCCATCGCACTTCCCTCCCTCCATCGCCCCCAGGTATGGCTTACTATCGCATATAGAATGTTTTTATCCAGCAGCTCTGTAGTATCAACAGTCCGCTTCAGCTTCACGTTCCATAGATACCGAGGCAAACGGTCTGGATCTTCTTCGCATCCGAGCCAATGGCAAGAGTTGATGATGGAGGGAATACATTGAGAATAGTCTTTCAACCTGGGCTTCTCGCCCAAGTCCAAGAAACGTGAGCTATGTTTGCTGTCTGCCATGCGCGAGCTGGCTTGGATGAGGGAGTGATAGGCCATTCGCTCGTATGTGGCACCAACAACGGCAGTATTTCGAATCTCACTTAGATCCGATGAGATTGCAAAAGGATTAAGATCGTGAAGGTAAAGCTGTATAAGGTTCTTGTGATATGCGTCAAACCCTGCGATGGACTCAACCACAGCCATCACATCCCTGCTCACATCTATCATAGACGGCTCTGGGATATATTTCTTACTGCAGCTGCTCAAAAGGCGTTCCCGGTTTCTTTTTGCAGCCTTTAGTAGGAACAAAGTATCCTCCTCACCAGCTAGTTTATCCAAAGCAGCCAAGTGACTGTCGACTGTTTCTGTGCCAGAAGCACTCGCAAAGGCTAGATCAAAAAAACACTGTTTGATTTGAGGCATCACACTGTCGTGGGGTCGTTCTGTCCACCATTCTTCCAGGAGAGCCAGCACGCACTTCTGAGCTCGGTCGAGCTTGCTCAACACCGCCGGATCTCGGTCGGGAGATTTCGCGGAACCAAAACGCAGCAAATAGAGCAGGCCTCGTAGTGTGTGCCAGTGAATGTGTTCTCGCGAAGGTGGTAGTAGCTCAACCGTTTCCTTGGTCACTCGACTGAGAGGTGACGGAGCGGCCGACGCGAACGACTCAGCTCGGGAAGAGCCTTCCTGCCCGTTTGACACGACACCGTTGTCCTTGCTCGATGGGCCTGTAGTAACTGTAGATCTGCAGTCCTGTTCCGCCGATAGTTGTTTCTTTTTTTGCGCCTGTGTTGACCCGTCTGGATCCATGATAATGGCGTTGAGACAGCCTAAGTCAACTTGAAGCTGCTTAGCTGCCTCTTAAGCCAGTAGGTCCTCCTTCCTTTGCGGCTTCTCGTCAAAAATACGATGGTATTCCTTGTAGAGGGCTTCAAACAGCTGTATTCTTCTGATATCCTCAGGTAGTTGTGTGTATGTGTGTGTAGTGCCCCTTACCCCTCTTTGGGCCTCACGGCAGTATATCTTGCTTATTTCACATGACGTCCATATAGGGACTAGTTCAATCCGACCCTTCTTTGCTGTTGACTTCATAGGAGGGAGAATCTGCAGTGGAGGTCGTGATTAGAGGAAAAAAATGTCTTTATTGGAATGTATAAATGGTACTCAGACAGATGGTAAGCGCATCAGCGAGGTCTGAAATGGAGCAACGTCCGTCTTCCTCATGATGTGGCGGGTTGACGAGAGCTGTCAAAGTTGTCAACAGTCGAGAAGCCATCTAAAGCTTACTCATTGATTTAACCGGATACGGCAAGCGCGGGGAAAGCCAACTGCAGGGCCGCACTTTCCGCCAGTGGACAAGAACTAGCACGAGCACAGTTTAGATGACCGCGATCCAGCAGCAATCTAGTGCATCAACAGCGCCGTGGAGGGCCACTGTTATGTGGAAATGGAGAGTTGGGAGTTAATACAATCACATTGATGGAAGCCCACAGAAGCCACACAATCCTTCTAGCCGCCAAGAAGAGTGGATGTGCTTGAGGAAGCGAATACGGAGGTTTAGTCTCTTGGATAAACTCCTCTCCACCACAAACTTTGAGAGCTCTTTCCACAAACAAGATGCCACAGGTTCTATCATCGCTCCCTCTAGAGGTTCTTATAGAAATCTGCGAACACCTGCCTTTGGCGGACCTCGCTCGGCTAGTCCGCACGTCGACATCGTTTGCTTGGATTGGAACCCCGCGACTTTACGATGTTCTGTTACTCACGAATACCATCCCAATCTCGCACCTTAGCCGCTGCCTGAAGCAATTCCAATCACGCTTTATTGGCGATTATTTTCGCAAGCGCGCAGAGAGGCTCCTTGGAACGCGGCGTTACAATGGCATCAGAGGAGAAAATATCCTTCATCATCTGAGTCGCAAAGGGAACCGCTTCCTGCTCGATGTCCTTCTGGCCAACGGCGCTGATATCTCTGTGCGAGATAACGATGGCCTAACGCCATTTCATGTGGCATTAGAGGAGGACAGAGAAGACATTGCTACACATCTTATGGGTGCCGGAGCAGATATCCTCACTCCAGCTCGAGGGGAGGTCACCCTAGCTTTCGTCGATGTCGATGCCTCGGAGGCTTTTCTGGAAAGACTAGTTGCAGCTATCAAGGCTGCTGGAGGTGATCTATCTCACTGTACTCCCGATGGACATACAGCATTGCACCATGCAAGCCGTGTGGGGAACTTGCATTTGGTTCGGATTCTTGTCGCGAACGGGGCAGACGTATTTGCCACTAACAAGTACGGCCATCCACCTCTCGTCTATAGTGTGATACACATGCATGACGAAATTAGCAAAATCCTCCTAAACGAGATGGAGTCAGACCCTCGACGCTATGACATTAACGAGCCAATTGCTCCTCTCCGCGACGTCCCCCAGACCTGGGCTCCTCAGAATATAGCTTTGTTCTCTTCCCCAGGATACACAATCCTGCACTGCGCGATTTGTACATGGAATGAATCAACAATCGCGCTTCTTCTTGCTCATGGAGCTAATCCCATAGCGCACAGCAACCCTAGTGGTGACATGGATAACATAACGCCCTTCGATATTGCTATTAGAGGCCGATGCCCCAAGGTCGTGGCTCTGATTGCAGGAATGAAAAATCCTCCAGCTTTCTGGCCATCGACCTGGGCTATCCAGGATGGATTCGAAACATCTGTGCGGGAGGCTTATCCCGGGACAGTCCGCGTTCTTTGTGATCTTTATCAGCAGGGAAAAGTCGAGCTTGACCTCGCTAAGGGTGCGCGGACAATGGTAGAGACTTGCGATTATTACGGTATGCACAGGCCTGATGATGATATAAACGATACCATCTACTGCCTTATCGACGCAGGCGCAGACGCCAACGCTCGGAATGACCGTGGTGAAACCTGTCTACATCAGCTTTGCAAGTGGGAAGACGAACACGAGGAAGCCAGATTCACACTGACAAGATACCTCCTCGACCATGGTGCCGACTGGCGCCTGCGAGGCGAAAACGAGGATACCATTTTTCACAGAGCTGTGTCGGTAGATCAGCTCGAGCGATTTATCCCGCTCATCGCGCAGTGCCTCGCGCCAGACACGATAATTGCAAGTTCGGATAACGCTGGACAAAATATGCCTCACGCTTCAACAGTAAAACTGCTCCGCGATGCTGGATTTGACCCGAACGCCGCAAACAACCTTGGAAAAACACTCGCACACGTGGCAATGCACCCACGTGTATCTGAAGAGCTTCTGGAGTATCTTGTCAGTCTGGGGGTTAATTTGTCTCAAGAAGATAATGATGGGAACCCGCCCATTCATTATGTCGCTACTGAGCGTTGGATACGAGGGGAGGCGCGGGAAGAAGTTATACGGTATCTTGTTCGGAGAGAAGAGAGCCTTCATACTGGCTGTAGTGAGTGCGAAGTCGCAATTGAAAAGGTGTTTCAGGGGGGACATCTTCTTGTTTAGCCAGCATGTCCCTAGTTTATACAGCCACTGTGGCAGAGTCAACAAGGACTAAATTTCTTTCAATACACCCATTACCTCTGACATGGATCTAGCGTAATGAGTTCTGTATATTGAGATCTACAGCCCTCCTCACTAACATCCTTATCAACCCCTCATTGACTCTCTTACTGACCTGTTACTAGGAACCTTGTCTAGGGTATATTAGAGAGCATTTGCAGGCGTAGATACTCAACTAGAGCTCCAAGGCATATTCCTGATAATCAACTAAGTGACAGGCACAATTTCCCTCTCCATCCTGCGCCACGATCTCATCAAACCGACTCGCACCACTTCATCCAGTACAGTAACTTGCCCGTGCTGATGTCACCTTACTAGGGCAAGCTCAGTTCAAGCCCTCTCCGTCCGGCTGATGGTTCTCTGAATATACTAAACCAGGTTCTACCTGGCCCCAGCACCATAGCGTCACCAAATTGCAGGTGCCAGACTCAATAGTTTAATGCTGCGAGGCCGGGTTGACAGCCCCCAGGTGCTTTTCGCCTCATGTTATACCCATCCAAGCGGATTATTACCCCCTGCTTTTCCTTGGGCGTGCGTGTTCCACCAAGATAGTGTAAGAAGAACGATGCAATAGCTTGTATGGATGATCCTCTATCTAAGAAGGAAGCTGGTGGAGCAGAGGCTAAGAAGCAGCTCGGGGCGGAGAGCACGTGACAGGACCACGTGTTCCGACAGAGAGAAAATAAATCCTAAAAAAAAAAGGAAAATAAATAGAAGGCGCAAAGAAGATTCCATTTCCCTTCCCACCATCCGCTACAATAACACAGCCACGCCTCCACTGTCAACCCTTCCAAAACACATACCCCCCCAATTAAACAAGAAACCTTTCAGAATCTCTACTTAAAAAACTGTGGCTTAGCACTCATTGATTCCCCCCAAAATACTTGTTATTCAATTCTACAATTAAAGAGCCAATAACAGCTCCGATATCTTCTACATCTCAATCGACATTCCATCCCTCGCTCTAGACTAAAAATGCAGTACAGTGGCGATGACGTTTCTACCCTTTACCCCTGATCACCCAAATCTGGGAAATAGACCTGGTTCAGAGGATTTAATGCGGGGGGGGTGGTATGCTTTTGTGGCGTAGGGAAGGGATTTCCAAGACGAGGCTGAATGCAAGGCGGCCAGTCATGGGACGAGCCTAGCCTGATTAGGTGGTGCGTCCGAAGAGGAGTGCATCTTCCAAAAGAAAGAAAAGTTTGATTTTATTCTCCTTCCTATTGTCATTTCGGCTTCACGAGAGAAACACGTGGCCAAGATGTATGAAATTATGAAGAGCAATGATTCGTATCTGCTGTAGCATTGATATTCTAGCTTCCTTGCAACGCAACCTGCCTTCCAATCCGCTCCTGTATGACAATTCCTAACTTACTGACCCCCTTGAGGGAATAGCCCATGTTATCAGCTATCCCGCGCAAGGTGCTCAGCGATGGCTCTCGCGGCCTCTGGGTGCCCCTCCCTTTCTGCCCATGCGAAAGCCGTCATCTCCATGAAATCTTCGATAGTGACCTCAACGTCGTACATGGAACGGATGGACTTTAGGACGACCGAGCATTGTTCGGTCACTTGTCTGAGGATCGCAGCTAGGAGGGTTTCTGCGGTCTGACTCTGCTGCATGCGATAGTTGCAGAAAACGAAGGCAACGCACTATTCGAGCTCCTCCTTGATTGACAGCAGGTACCTAATGGCGGCAGAAGCTAAAATAGTCTTGCCAGCACCAGCCGTCCCAGTGCTGCAATGCTCGTACGAAGGTGCGACCCCGGGTGCCTGCAGGAGCATGGGTGCTCTTTCCATATTCACTTTTGAGAAAAGAGGAAAGGTACGATCCCGGAAGAGACCAGCAGGCCCTTGAAGACTCTTTCCAAAAGTGAACATAAGCCCATTATATACTGTTTCTATACCTTTATATACAATACACTCACTTCATATCCAACTAAACGCATCGGCTCACATCGGAATCATCGCAATCTCCTCCTTACTCCAATACCGCCTCATGTTCTCCGCACCAAGAGTCTTCACCTCCTGATCCAAATGCGTCCAGAGCACCTCCCTCCACCCCTCCATCTTCTCGCGAAGCACCTCGAGTCTCAGCTCCTCCTCCCCGCTGGCACACCGCTCAAGGTACTGTTCAAACCCCTCAAGCCCCTCATGGATCTGCCGATGCTGGCGCAGAAGCTCAGCAGCGCGTTTCCCGCGCCCCTTGGCTTGGAACCCCGGCATGCGCCGCGCGAGGAACGGGAAGACGCGGTTCTCCTCGATGCTGTGGTGGACGTCGAGGTGGTGCGCGAACTGCAAGCCGACGTTGATGAATTGCTTTAGCGTCATGGACTTCGGGCGTCTGCCGGCTGTGCACGCGTCCCAAAGGGTGTTCCATGAGTGGCGGAAGTGGGCGTGCTAGATATAGCATTAATAGTGTATACGGAAAGAAAGAAAAAACTGACTGCAGGGGAGATTCAGACGTACAAAGTATTCCATCTGCTCGGCCTTTTGGTTATAGATCCGGAAGTCCTGAGGGGAGAGTGGGGGGAGTTTCTCCTCTTCCTCCTGGGTTGGAGCTGGGTCTTGCGGCGGCGGCTGTTCTTGGGTCATTGCTGCAGAGTCTGTAGCTTTTGTTTGGAAAGACTGTTTTGCTGGAAGGCGATGTTGAGCTTGATAGTAATGTGGTTTCAATGGACTAGTGGAAATTGGCAATAGAGGCGAGAATCTGCAGTGACAGGGTATCACAAATTGGCGGGCGCGGAGGGCGATATTCAAGCCTCGAGTCATTTGCTGTTTGAAAGTAGGGTCATAGACCGTATACTATATGGTGGACATTTGAAAGTTGAATTTGAGTTTTGATATGACCGGGAATGGAATCCCCCTCGAAGAAGACCAACCATTTCTAAGCGTTTGAAATCAAAGATTGGATCGAAGATTTTACACATAGGCTAGGCTAAATTTGGTTAATGAGAGCGGCAGGTCTAGCCTAGGTGAGTATAGCGTAAAAACTATACAAGAATGCTAAGTGAACAGGACAGCAGCTCCCAGCTCAGTTCATAGTGCCTCAGACCCAAAGGGTATCCTCAGCTCTGTGGCAACAATCGGACCGACCGAGAACTATCATCTGACGGAAACTCACCACTGCCATGCTGGTTATGTCTATGCAGTACGTGATCGACTCGTCCCTGTTCAACAAGGCTATTTACAAGTGATTTCGGCCATATTTCATACCCCTCGGCGGCGGGAGCTATCTGTACCCTCCCCTCGGCGCATCATCGCCCCGACTCGCAAGCCTCCCCCCCACCCCAGGTTAGGCTAGTGCTCGATCCTCTCCTCGATCCACTGCAGCACCATCTCCAGCACTTCCTGACCATCATTGCCTCCCGCATTCAACAACTCGTGATACGGACTCTTCAGGATAACCAACTTAGCCCCCAAGCCTTCCTCCCCCTCCGGCACACTCGTCTTCGCCCCCGCCCCCGCCCCCACCCCGCCACGCGACTTCCTCACCCCCTCGACAAACCGCAAACTCCCCCTCCAATCCGCCCAGGAGTCCTTGCGGCCATGGAGAACAAGAACGTCCACACCTCCCCCGTTCCCATGCCCGTCTCCAATTCCAAATCCATTACCCCATAGCCCCTGACGTATCCCCCTCCAAACCCCACGGACAACCCCCGCTGCCGTCGCCGCGACGGCCCACGAAATCTGCCCGTGGAACATGATCTTGTCCTCCGCCGCACGACGCTCCTCCTCCGCATCGCCGCAGAGCGTTCCATCTGCAGACGCGGACCACGGGACTTCGCGGCTGGGGAAGAGGTATGCGAGCGGCCGGGCGACGAGGTGCATTATCAAGGACTTTAGGCGCTCTGTGATTGTTCGGCCGGGGAGGGGGAAGACGGGGCTTGTGAGGATCAGGCCTGTTATTATTGTGATAGGGGCAGAGGGTGAATTAGCGGTGGGACTGTAGTTTTCAGCGAGGAGGGCGGTTGCGCTCCCCGTTGTGACGAGGCCACCGAGGGAGTGGCCGAAGAGGAAGATTGGCGGGTGTGGGTGTTTATTCTTAGCTTTCGGGTTAGCGCTGGGGTCGACTTTTGTAGAGGAGGGCGTATCCTCCGTAGACTGCATAGTTGTTGTCGTTGTTGCCGTTATCGCGGCCCCTGTTCCCTCCTCTGTATAGTCGCGATCACCACGACCATCAGAGTAAACCCCCGCAACATGCCCACACAACCACACATGGTCCCTCACAGCGCCCTCAACATCCACAACCCCGCGCCCCGTCTCCCCAGGCGACCGCCCATGCCCTTCGAGATCAAGCGCCCAGACGTCGATGTTCCGCTCTGTGAGCGCAGGAATAAGCCGCGCATGCGAGGCTGTATAGCGCTCTGCGTACTCGCCAAAGCCGTGCTGCAGGATAAGTACTGCGCGCGGTGGGCTCGAATCTGGGTTGGAGTTTGTCGTGGTCCAGCTGTGGGCAATCGTGTTGGAGGGTAAGGTTATCGTTTTGTGGGTGTAGGTCTCGGCGGTGGTCATTTTCGTGTGTGAATTTGTTGTTGTTGTTGGGGGCCAAAAATGTTGTCAGTTGAAAGTTGGGGGAATGGAAGCCCAGCTGGCTGGCTGGCGGGCGGAGCGGGCCCCTTAAGTAAATTTGGGTGTGGAGAAAAGGCCGAGGGATCTTAATTTAAGGTGCTAGTTTATTAATTAGACTGACTCGTAGAGATACATAAATTAGTAACGAGGGTTGCGCCGAGCCTGATTAGTTGCTCGGGAGGATCATTCACGCCCAGTATACAAGGAAGTCACTACATAGTGAATCCAACTGTACAGAGGTAATATCTTAACACACACAGTCGGCGACCGTCGCAGCCGACCTCGAGCGAGAATCAGGTTCTACTGCATGGAAGAGGATGTGGAGATGAGGTTGGTTTCGTGAAGGGGGCGAGATGTGCGGAGCGGATTGTAAAGAGGCGGAGGGCAGGCGCATGGGATGAGGTGTGAGGCATACAAGCCGTTGTATGTGTTATTGAGGATGCGACGGTATGAGCTCACGCTGGAGACTATTCGTGCTGTCCCCCTGAGGCAATTCCGAGTTTATGGAAGAAGTGATTACTAGTAACAGACAATACTGGTATCTAGATAAGTATACCGGGATGGACTGTGGAAGTTGCTTGTTAACTTCATGAATCATTGACTTCATGTACTGCGCTGATAAAAGCTATCAAATATTACATCAAAACACACAATGACCCCGCGACCAGCGCCGGAACAGCTTGACCACAACCTTAGCATCACAGTGACTCCAATGTTTAACATAATCAGAGGCTTACCTGTAGCAACAACACCTCCAATAACCCTCCCAACAGTATCAAAGAGCATACCGCTCCGGAATGCATTACGGACTGAATTATTCGCGGCTTGCTTCTGCTCGATTTCGAGTCGCAGTTCTTGGATATCGCGGCGGAGGTACATGATCTCGAGCTCCGTGCTTGTGGCGACACCGGGATTGG
Source organism: Aspergillus baeticus (assembly GCA_027569055.1). Classification (NCBI taxonomy): domain Eukaryota; kingdom Fungi; phylum Ascomycota; class Eurotiomycetes; order Eurotiales; family Aspergillaceae; genus Aspergillus; species Aspergillus baeticus. The sequence continues at coordinate 582,233 of JAPDEI010000008.1, read as the reverse complement.
AACTGGCAGGGCTTGAAGGCGGGTTTGTTGTTGTTGTTGTTGTTGTTGTCAGTTGCTCTAAATATTCTTGTTTCGCTGCTATTCTCGCATCTAGATCTGCTTCGAGCTGTGACATTTGTGCTGTGAGACGACGCTCCTCGTCGTGATGGATTTGGAGTAGACTCTTTGAGAGATTTGCCTGGTTCTCTTGGAGCTTCCTCTCCAGGACCACAAACTCCGAGTCTATTCGGTCTTTGGCTTGTCGCCATTCCGGTGGGTCTAGAGGGCCATCCTGGATATCGAGCAATCTGGAACCAAGTATTCCGTCTCGAATCCCGCGAATTGTAGCATCGTATTCCCTCCGCAGGCCGAGAACCTGTCTATCGGCGAGGAACTGACCAGCGGATGTATCGATAAGGTCGCGGTTCTCGTCAACAAGCTCGTTCTGAATTTGCAGGACGACAGGACCGGCTCTTGCCTGGTGCAGTAGATAGTCAATGACCGAGAGAGGAAGAGATTGTCCACTCTCTACATCCAACCCCGAGTATCGAAAAGCCCTGCCACCGCCTTGTAGAACCTCCGCGAGTAGCCCCTCACCTTGTATCAACTCTTTCTCCCTCTGGATCTCCCGCTCTGTTGGTGGAGTCGACCACATACTCGTGATGATAGCGACATTCTCATGCGCCGTCTCGCCAAGCATGTGCTTGAACATCTCAAGGTTCAGTCGTGCGGTGCCTGATAGGCGCGGGTCGATTATGCGGTGCATGAGGATTATACCGGAAATGTAATTACAGTTTGCATAGGCGACAGAAAGGTAGTGTGAGATGCGGATTAGGGATTCCGAGTCGGAAAGGTTTGTGTCGTCGAAGCCGGGAGTGTCAAGCAGGTAGATCGTCTTGGTGTCGGTGGGATCTGCCGGTGAGGGATGGACGAAGGAGGTTATTGTTAGGTCGGAGGTGCCTGTTCAACTAAATGTTAAACGTGGTATGTCCATTGTTAGAAAGGGAGGCCCGCACAAGATGAGAGATCATGTCCGATCTCGAGGGTTTTGCCGCTACATCTCGAGACGAATGTTGTTTTACCGCTCCCTGTTGCGCCGAGAACGAGAATAAAAACTGCACCGAGTCTTGGAGAGGCTCATTATGAATATTTCTATCGATTGTTGAAGGAGTGTGATCACCTACTCTGGTCGCGTCGCCCCCGTGAACTTCAAAATGTTGCCCACCTGCTCGTCGAAAACCCTTGGATCAGTCATCTCGAGCGCGCAAACACCCCCGCAGGGATTCCAAAGACAAGCGAAATGAATTGGGCTCAAGTACATATTTATTAGGCGCTTAGCTCGCTCCAGGATTTCACCGGCGTGTCTTGGCGAGGCTCAGTTCAGCTTCAGCCTTGCGTTCGAAAGGATTAGAATAAGGCGGAATCACTCGCAGCCTTACGCTGCAGTGACGTGGCTTTTATGTCGAGGCCATCGCTCCCTGGATCTTTTTTTTTTTTTGTCTCGATTTTATTTTTTTGGAATTTTTGCGCTCTTGCGTGGGTTATCAGGCCCGAGTGAAGAGCGTACAGTTCGCGATGCCCGACACCATGTACATCGCCGTAATGGGCGCCACAGGCTCAGGCAAGAGCTCATTCATCTCGCTCCTTACCGACCAAAAACCAGCCGTCGGCCACAGCCTCGAGTCGTGCACCGAGGAAGTCGGCGTGTACGAGAGCTACATCTTGAAAGACCGCAGTCTGTACCTCATCGACACACCCGGGTTTGACGACACGAACCGCAGCGACACCGAGGTGCTCCGCGAGCTAGCAGGCTGGCTAACATCGACTTACTCGCAGAATGTGCGACTCACGGGGATAATCTACTTCCACCGAATCAGCAACGTGCGCATGACGGGCAGTGCGAAGAGGAATATCTTCACGTTCAGGAAGCTATGCGGCGACAATGCGCTTCCGAATGTCGTCCTCGCGACATCTATGTGGGACGATGTGCCGCATGAGGTCGCCGTCAAGCGCGAAAAAGAGTTGATTGAGCAGCCGGAGTGGTGGGGGCATATGATCAATAAGGGAAGTCGGACGTTTCGACACGACAATACGCGCCAGTCGGCAATCACGCTCGTCAAGGGGTTTCTGCAGGTTGCAGAGCCAACGGTCGTTCTGTCGCTGCAGGAGGAGATGGTCGATGATCACAAGACGCTCGAGCAGACGAGCGCGGGCGTGCAGCTGAACGAAATCCTCGCGATCGAACGAGCTCGGTTCCAGCGAGAGCTCGAGGCGCTGCAGCAGGATTTCAAGGACGCCCTTCGACTGCGCGATGAGGAGGCAACACGCGAGATCGAAGAAGCTACGAGCGCCAATAAGGCGAAGATGGAAATGTTGGAGGTCGAGCAGACTAATCTGCAGGTGAAGTTTGACAGCCTGGCGGAGTACCTGGAAAAGGAGTATGAGGCGAAACTGCAAAAGCGGCTTCAAGAGCAGAACCAGCACCACGCTCAGCAGCTCGCCAAAGTCCGGGGCAAAAAGGGAGAAACGATCTGGAGGTGGATTGCGCCCCTGCGTGGACATACAGGGTGGGTCAACACTCTCGCCTTCACGCCCAGCGGGGAGCTCCTTCTCTCCGGCTCCGAGGACGGCTCGCTCAGAGTATGGAACGTCTCGACAGGCATTGAGAAGGGCAGATTCACACCCGGCAGGGTACGACAGATTGCCGTTTCGTCCCAAGATGACCGTGTCTTCTGCCTGGCCGCCGACCGCCGTTTCCACCATGCATCGCTGAAGAACCTGGACGTGGACATGAAGACCGAAGAATCCGTCTCAAACGTCCAGTCAATAGCCTACGATGCCCAGACCAACTGGATCGCAGCTGCTACAGAGGACCAGATCTCCATCTACATGAAAGACGCCCTTAAGCTCGACTGGTGGTACACAAAGAAGACCATCACCTGCATCGCCACCAACGCGGACGGCTCGTACATCAGAGCAGGGACCACAAAGGGGAAGGTCATTGCGTACTCGCTGAGTCATGGGAAGGTAAAGGGCATCCAGCTGCACGCTGGTCCTATCAACGCAGTGCGCTTCTCGCCGGATGGGCAGTTTTACGCCACGGCTTCTGCGGATCTGACCATCAAGGTTGTTGGTGTTGGTGGTGGCCGCATACAGACATTCAAGGGCCACACAGCGCCCGTTACTGCCATCGCCTTTTCCTCGGATGGATACTTCCTGGCCTCGGGCGACAGTCATGGTTCGATTTGGATCTGGGATTTACGCACTGCGGCTGTTGTGCAGAAATTTTATTTGCGTCGCCTGTGCATTTCAGCGTTGGAGTTTTCACCTCAGAGGAACCTGCTGGCGTGCGCTTCCAGAGATAGGACGATCCATTTGCTGGAGCAGGTTAGTGTTGAGAATGTGGATGGTGGTCAGGATGGGCACCCTCGACATTGAAGGCGCTCTTGAAGAATGAGATCCCTGTTGTAGCGTTCGTCGAGTATAGTATGCATCTGCGCTTGTTGTGTAGCGTTTGGATATACAGGTCTCCCTCTTTTAACTCTGCTTCCGCGTTTATCTTGATCCTTTGTTCCATCACGGGCATTTACCCTAGTTTGCGCTATGATATACTATGCTATCTGTCCTAACATCACATCTCCTCTTCCCCCTTTTCAGTCTTTAGGGCTAGTTCGATAAAGGCCATATGGCTCCCTGCAGGCTGCCTAATGGCTTTTATCTCCAGCCCTCGCTTAACCTGCTCAAACAACTCCCTCCAGTCCTCCAACGCCCTCTCTCCTGCATTGAAATTCTGCAACATGGTCAAATCCTGCGCGCGCACCAGCCTCTCCCTGGCCAGCGGCACAGACCCGGGATCCGGCGACAGCGCGTCCATGACGATAATCCGCGAGTGTTTTTCCATGGCTCGGGCGAGCTGCGAGAGGATCTCGATAGCATGCACGGTCGGCCAGTCATGCAAGATCATCCGGAGGAAGTACACGGCAGCTCCGGTAATGGGCTGCGGCGTCAGAAAGTTGTGTGGAAGATAAGTTATTTGGGGTCCAATCGTTGTACTATCCGGAAGGGAGTCTAAATGGGATTCCGCGTCGGCGATTACTTCGGGAAGGTCTTCGACTACGAATCTGAGTGAGGGGAATTCGCGTGCGAGCGCGATGGAGACGTGGCCAGTCGAGCCGCCGACCTGGTTATTGTCAGCGAGGTGGGCGGTTAACAATAGAGCGGGGATGACAATGGGAGCAGGTACATCAACAACAGTGGCTTCGCCCAGATTAGCCCAATCGAAGCCGGCAATTGTGTGCTTAAGGTCTAGTTTCTGCAGGGAAGAAACTGCCTTCATAAGCTCTTCAAACCGCGCCTTGCGCCCGGGGACCTGCGCCACGTGTTGGAAGAAAGGAAGTTCTGTGTCGTTTGTGAAACTATACGCTGTATGTGCTCGACTAAGGCTCTGAGGCCATCTTTTCTGTGCATCTACCATACAGGTCGCAGTTGGTATGGCTATATCGGAGAGCCACGCCGCCCACGTCCGGGAGGGGTCGCTGTTACGAATATACAGCGAAGTCGCAGAGTGGGAGACCTGCTGCAGGATGGGTTCCTCAAAGAGACCACTGGTTATTGCCATGCGGATGACGCTTTTTGCTTGGCTAACAGCGACGTTGGCTTTAGCAGCAAGTTCCGCATAGCTAATGGTGCCCTCAGCGGGGACTAGGTCGAAGATTTCAAACTTGCAAAGCCATTGGAGGGCTGCGGCGTCTTGGTACTGCTATTGGTCAGTGCAAGATATCTCCTTTGAGGCGAAAAGCGTACACTGGTTCTCGCATGGGCAATATAGTCGCTCGGCCCGACAGCGAGGCGGAAAAGGCGCAGAGCAGCGTCCATTATCTGCTCACGAGCGCTCTGGACTTCTAACGGTGCATCATCCGGAAGAACCACTAGAGGGGTGTCCTTGTCCAAAGACGGATGGGGCAGGTCTTTTGTGTCAAGGTAGCTATGGAGAGTCTTCACATCTTGAAGAAGTTTCAAGCTGATGTCCTCCATAGTCAAGGTGCTTCCAGTTGATGTCATTTTGGATTGTGTGAGCAGATATTGCTGCCTCATCGCGGGGTAGTCGAGCCATAAGTAAGCCCAAGGGCGGGTGATATCGGGAATGCTAAAGTTAAGGCAGGTCGGATTGCATCAAGCAAACTGATTGGCCTTGGCCTCCAGTGTGACATGTCGGATACCGAAGGCGTGTAGCATTCTCAGAGGCATTGCTCGGGTTCGCGAGGGGAAAAAAGCAATATGGCCAAAGAGCCAGCTGGGCCATACCGATCTTGTATTATTACTCCAGCATGAGTAGAGTCCCCTTTTTTTTTGGATAAGTCGGCAGAGCAAGCCACTGACAAGCTAAGAACCTCATGCTTAATGTATACGACATCGACAGAAGCTGGGGTGGTCGACTAGGATCTGCTTGAATCACCGAAAACAGGATAGTCTAACAAGTCGTCGAAGCTCGTGTCAAAATGTACGCAGGCACTCTCGAGCTCTGTCCAAAAATCCTCGATTATTTGCCCATCCGAATCTGTGAGCTCCTTCGGAACCCGTACCGTCTCAGAGCGATAGTCTTGCATGCTTACAGTAGCTCTGGGTGAGTTTATGACAACGTTAACGGATGGCCTAGTTTCGGCGTATGGCTCGGTTCTTCTAGACTTGGTGGTCACACGCAAATCGGTTGCGAGCTTCGCAACGCTGCGTGCATTCGCCCACTGCTCGCTGAGCGTACCTAGAACATCGCAGCAACGGCAAAGATCACGATATGTGATGTTTATGTCGCGCTGTTCGTCTCGCCCACTTGCTCGAGATACTTCTGATAATGGCTGGATTTGATTTCAGGAGAGGGTCTTTGTCTGTACTTATGGTACCAGATTGACTGGTTTCGTGCCTCTTGCACAGCATAGCTAGCAGAAAATTGAGAGGCAACTGGTCGTTCTAGAACGTACTCCGGGCTATACCCATGCGGGCTTGGGCCTTCAGTAGGCTCTTCTACATCAAGGTTAAGAGTGGGTAGCTTTTCCACTCTGGGCACTGCGGCCTTTGTGGGGGACTTGACAAGATCCGAACCGCCGTGATAACATCTTTTTTTGCGCGTACGACAGGATTGACATGGTATACTCAGTCAGTGATAAACATACGTGAAAAGGGTGGAGACATATCTTGAGAAACGCGCTTCCTAGACGGTTGTTGCGAAGATGACCAAACAATCTCCATATCTTTGGGGGAAGCCGCTACCAGGGAAATTGAGAAGCGGAGGACGTCCAGTTTGGGGGCGGCTGCGCTGGGATTTTTAGCTGCCCCAGAGAGTTGGAGAACCCCCGCTTGAATACGCGCAAGTGGATCCTGAGTGGACGAGGAAATTAGAAGGCCCACTAGATTCAAAGAGTCGTAGTGCTATTCGTAGATATCAACAGAGTAATTCGATGAATTTGATATGCTCCCAATATATTGAGTGATCACACGAAACTAAACTACAGCAGACAACTCTAAATCCCATCTTTGCTCGTGATTAATAGTAAATGTAGCGGAAGTGAGAATTCTCGCGATCGGTGATATCCTCAAAAGCGTGTGTGTAGTTAATGTTGGCGATATAAAACCACTAGAGATCCCTCTCACTTTTGTCCTGACGCTAGCCTGGAACATCAAAGCTTTGGAGATGGGCCAGTTACCATCTTTTTTTTTTATACCTTCTTTGAGCAGAACCTTAATCTTAGTGATGGCATATCGCATAGATGCGCGGGCCTTTTGCTTAAGCATGACTGATTGGTCGCTTTACGAAAGCACGAGCATATCAAGGCGGAGACATTTTTACTTCTTAACTATAACGAAGCAGAGAACATCCTGCACTAGTGGAGGAAAGCTCTGGAGGAGGCCGAAGAGTTGCAAAAGTGGATTCCCAGCACTTCTGCCCCTGCTTACGTTTAACTTGTTCTATATCCCATCAAGGCCAGCTACACCTACATCGCCCTCCGGATTAATCAGGCAAAGAACCAACTTTATGGTGTACAACGGCGCAACACGACCAATTCGGTTGTATACAAGGTTCTTTGTTTGTTTGAAGAAGACTTCAACCTCAGTGAGGAATACCACTCGCTCCTTGATGGCAAATGGAACCATATCATGCGCCAACCTTATTATGGCGACACGGATACTTGGCATGCACCCAGTCGTGACTTAATAAGCGGGCTATTGTTTGTGCAGACTTGACAAGATTCGAACGCAATCTGCGGTTGGATCGGAGTCGCTGTTGAAGGCCATCAAGGTGTCCGACCCGGTCTTACCAACGAAGAGTCTGATCGTACGCATCCCAGTCGCCGTGACCTCGTCCGAGGAGTTACCCTACCACCAATGGAGCCATTTTGATCTCGGGCACGCTCTTTTGAGATTTACTGCCGCGGAAGTACATCGGCGGCGTGGACAATTACTTCTCCCCATGAGTGGCTAGCTGCTAACCCTTCAACAGGGACTATCGAGCCTAAGGGCGCGGATAATCTAATAAAGGTTTCAGTCGATAGGGCAAAGGTTCCTGAAGGGTTCAACGACGAAGTTCTTCTGGAATTGCACTTCTCTCTAGGCGATTTTGAGCAGATCCATGTGCCCGTGGAGAACAACGTCCCGGCCAAGAATACTCGTGGATTTGTCGAAGCAGATGGCCACGTCTCAATCAATGCCACATCCTTCAACAACACTCTACCTGCCTCGTACCGACTTCTACCATTCATTGGCCGTATGCCTACTGGCGCTGTTGCATTGGCCGTTAATGCTTCCTCAACTCACTCGGAATACCTCGAATATCCGTTCATCACCTTCACTCCAGACCCCTCCACAACTCTCATTCTCGAGCTCACTCTTACTCTCGACACCAATCCTAACTCGCCTATCACTTATGACATCCAGCTAGACCACAGCTCAACAACGACACATCGACTAGTTCCCTCGCCGTGTACGCCGGGCAAGCTACCTGAAGGGTGGAAAGACTCTGTCATGGACAACGTGTGGAAACGCCGTCATCAGCTCGATGTTAGTACTCCAGGATCCCATACCCTCAGGGTTCGGTTAGGGGCCCAGGACTGCGTGTTTGAAAAGATCGTTTTGGACCTTGGTGGAGTGCGCGAGAGCTACCTAGGGCCGCCAGAAAGTGCTTTCTACGATGGATGTAGGGATCTCCACCTGGAATGTACATAGTAATGGATCATAAATTTATCTTTCTCGGAGATTATTTGCGCCTTATTTATTTCCTCATTGCGTTTTTAGCTTGCACATAGTAGCACTACACTCTGTTATGACTGCGTTAGGAGCCCTGCAGTCTGGCCAAGCTGAGGCCATAAATGTGGTATCCATGATGATTGACAGGGCGACCATACTTGGCCAGGCTGGCCAGTCTGGGCAGTCTGGGCAGGCTCAAATAACGCCGAAACTTAGTCATAGTTCACGCTTATTGGAGCAAAGATCGGTGGGAGAGAAGAAAGAGAAGGGATCAGGTAAGTTCTCCTTGGATACCTACTGAACTAGGTGGTTGGGGAGCTGGCCACCATTTGGTTGGAGGAAACTGACAGAGCCCTAAGAGACTATAGTAGCTCATTGTCGGAATCCAAGGCAGCCCTCCATCGATATCGGAAACCAGATTCCGCTGAGTCTGTGCAGCTGCCATGCATTGCTTGGTGGAAGCTTACTCCCTTTGCCCCGCTCGACGTATAAAGGTTGGAGTAATGCATAGCGGAAGACAACAGGGCAGCAGCTTGTTATTAGATTAGCTACCAGTATCTACGAGGCAACTGGCAACCGCACTCACTGGCACCCTTCATCGTAAATCTCAACCCAGACACTTACCTCAGCTATACTTTGCTATTGCACGACGATGCCCCTTGACACAATCTACCTTGTCCGCCATGGAGTAAGCACATCCCCTTCGCCCACCTCTCTAAAAATTACCATCTTCTCTTCACAAAACTAACCCCCAGTAGAACCGCAACAACTGGACAATCGACCTCGCGAAAAACATCTACATCCCCGAATTCCCCACGCCAACAGAGAACCCCGCCGATCCGACTCTAAACGCAAGCGGGGTCAAACAATCGCACGAGCTCGCAGCGCATATATCCTGCAACAGTTTCACCCCGAAGCCGGCGCTCGTGTATTCGAGTCCGTTCTACCGGTGTTTGCAGACGATTCAGCCGGTTGTTGAAGAGTTGAATAGAAAGCGGTGTGATGGTGGAAGTGGAAATGAAGGTGATTTGGGTGTGCGGGTTGAGAATGGACTCGGGTATACCGCTATTCCTTTCTTTATTCCCCTGTCAAAGGATTCAAAGAAACTGTTAACAAAAGCTGTCGGCGCAGAGAATGGTTCGGCGGCCTCCCCTTCCACGCGCCGCAACCCTCCCCATCCACCTCGCTAGTCACCCACTTTCCAACGTGTCTAAACGCCGACCCCTCAACGCACCACCAATCCTTCATAACCCCTCCCTCACACGGAGAAACACTCTCCCAGCTACACGACCGCGTCGCGGCGACCCTATCCGCGATAATCGCGCAAGCAGACGCCGAAATCAACGCCGTAGAAGCGAAATTTGCACCCAATGTGCCCCGCACAAGCAAAGCGATTCTGATCTCCACGCACGCGGCGCCGATGATTGCAATGGGCCGTGCCCTGACAGGTCAATTACCCGCCGAGTTCAGCGAGAAGGATTTCTATGTTTTCACTGCTGGGTTGAGTACGTTTGTGAGAAAGAGGAGGCCCACGACGATATCGGAGGAGGCACCAGGACCAGTGCCAAGTGGTGGGGAGGTTCCTGATTGGAGAGATGGCAAGGGAATTGGAGGCGGGTGGGAGTGTGTGAGGAATGGGGAGACGAGTTTTCTAAGTGCGGGGCCACAGAGTGGTTGGTAAGTCGACTAGAGTCTAGCTTCCATTATTCCTTGTTCCTCCGTTGGAGTGGGTAGGTACTAAACGAATTGCAACTGTGCTAACTAGTTGGCGATAGGCACTTTGAGGGCGAGGCCTCGTTTGATACGTCGGCGACGATGGTTAAAGTCGCCGATGGGGACGTGACGGTGACGGTTACGACGGCTGTTGTGGTTTAGAGTCAGTTAGTTCCTTCGGGTATCGCGTTGTAGTTTTGGTCGTGGGTACGCTGGCAACTGTTGGAGCGTAAATGAACCATTTGAGAACTAGCTAGGAATTTGGGTCAAATGGCGGTAGATACCTAGGTAGGTACCACAGCGTCTCGGTGTCTCCTTCTTGGAATGGACACCTAGCGAACGAATAACCAAATGTTCTCACGTTCAATCAGAGACCTTTTATTCTTAGTCATTGGAGTAGATTAGCGCACAAGCAACACTAAGGCTGCTAGCGGGGTGCTTACCCCAATGATATCTCTTGGCTCGAATATCCCCCATGCTACCTTTTCATCCTTGATCCTTCCCCCTCTCCAGTTTCAGCTAGTCTCCAACTGTGGTGTCTGACCAGGGGGGGCTAAGGATTTCTCTTTTAATTTCTCTCGCCCTGCGGAATCTGGTTTCCGAGCCGCATTCTCAAGTTCATTATGCTGGCACACGAGCAGTTGCCGATTGTAGAAATCTGGGGGACGTGGAGTATGGAGTCACCCCCAGGATCTGGGGTAGAGTCTCCACTATAAATGTCATGATTTACCCACACTTTGGGGAGTATAATCTTGCTACAACTGAGCGGTAATTCGATAGCACGCGAATCTGCTTCGCGAATCCTCAACAATGGCATCCATCACCGACCCCGAGCATGCCACGGGCATCCCCCCTACCCAGGCCCCATTTGCCGACGACATTACAGCTGTGAAGCGCGACGCCCTAACACTCGCAAATGCAAAAAGGGCCACTGAGAACGAGCACAACATGAGCGTCTTGGACTGCGTGAAACTCTACCCGAAGGCTATTGCCTGGAGTATCGTAATCTCCACCTGCATCGTGATGGAAGCGTATGATGTCAGCCTGCTCTCAAACTTCTACGCCTTTGCACAGTTCAACGAAAAGTACGGCCGACAGTTATCCGACGGGTCATATCAGGTCTCTGCACCATGGCAGGCAGCGTTGAGTAATGGTGTCAATGTTGGCGAGATCATTGGCCTGCTCTTGAACGGGTTGATCTCCGAGCGCATTGGATACAGGTATACTGTTATGATATTCCTGACCATGCTTGTCGGATTCATTGCGATTTTCTTCACCGCGCCAAATGTCAAGGTTCTCCTTGTCGCGGAGATCTTATGTGGAATCCCCTGGGGCGTGTTTCAGACCTTGACCGTGAGCTACGCGGCTGAGGTGTGCCCCGTCACGCTGAGGGGGTATCTGACGACATATGTGAACTTTTGTTGGGGGCTAGGCCACACTGTCGCCTTGGGCGTGATCCGAGGTATGCTGCACCGGCACGATGAGTGGGCGTATCGGATTCCCTATGCATTGCAATGGATGTGGCCGGTGCCCTTGCTAGTGGCTATCGCGTTTGCACCAGATTCACCGTGGTGGCTCGTGCGGAAAGGAAGACTCGAAGAGGCGAAGAAGGCGCTTCTTCGACTCACACGCCAGGATCAGCGGACGCGTACAGGTTTCGACGCCGACGAAACAGTGTCCATGATGGTGCATACCAACGCGCTCGAGAACTCTATTACCCAGGGCGCCACATACCTCGATTGCTTCAAGGGGACAGACAGACGCCGCACGGAGATTGTATGTATGGTCTGGGCGATTCAGAACCTAAGCGGGAATTCGTTCTCGAATTACTCGACCTACTTCCTTGAACAAGCGGGGTTGAATGCTGACAATTCATACAACTTCGCTATCGGTCAATACAGCATTAACATGGCCGGAGTGCTGGGCGCGTGGCTCCTTATGTCCCTCGGCGTCGGTCGGCGCACACTGTACCTCTTCGGTCTCTGTGGCCTCTTCACCATGCTTCTGATAATGGGCTTTCTAGGCCTCGTCCCTGACAGCCACAACCGCGAAGCGTCTCTTGCAACGGGTAGCTTTATGCTTGGGTGGGCAGCCTGTTACCAACTATCCGTTGGCACAGTCTGCTACTCGCTCGTCGCCGAGCTGCCGACTCGCAGATTGCAAATCAAAACAGTTGTACTGGGCCGAGCGCTCTTTATCACCGTGAACATCGTCTGCAGTGTACTGACGCCGTACATGCTGAACCCTACGGCATGGAACTGGCGCAATTTTGCGGGATTCTTTTGGGCCGCGAGCTGTGGGTTGTGTATTGTTTACGTGTTTTTCAGGGTCCCCGAGCCGACGGGGAGGACTTTCGCTGAACTTGATATTCTGTTTGAGCGCGGGGTCAGTGCGAGGAAGTTTGCGAGTACAGAGGTGGATGTTTTTGGTGGTGATAATGGCCCGCGACAGGGAGAAGAAGATAGAGGTGATGAGGCCGAGAAGGCGGGGACTGTCCATACCGAGGTGGCAGTGGCCTGAAGCTCTGTAACGAGCGGGAAATGACTGAAGCCAGGCAAACAACAACAGCCGTACCTAAAACTCTTCATTCAGCCACGGATCCTCGAGTAGCCCCCTGGAGCATTCCTCTCATGAGTTTGAAAAACATATCCTTATGCCTTCCTTCAAGAAACTCTTCTGAATCCTCTAGGCTTGTGTCTCCTGGTACCTCGATATTCTGTTTCCACTTTCCTATAAGAGCTCCTAAACGCCCCAATTCATATGTGGAGCATAGGATTCTGAGAGTTGAATACGTACCATCTTCAGTAAAGAACTCATAACTTCTCGTGCCCGGACTAATCAAATCCAGAGGTGGTGGTCCAAGAATCCCAATCACCTCGGCCAAATGTGCACGCGTTGAGTATCCTTTCCCATCAGTTGCCGTAAAACAGGTGTTTGCCTTCGAAGAGATCCCAGATCTAGGTTGTTTCCATAGGTGTTTAGCAATGGAACACGAACGCAATTTGGCCACAGTATGGACCAGGCGACACTTGATATCAGAGTAAAGGAGCATACCATGACGCCAACGTTCCATATATCAACTGGGTAACTCCAGTCCGCTTTCAGCACCACTTCTGGTGATCTATGCACGTTCGGTTGGGCGTTATGATTGCGTTTCTCGTCCCCTTATACAGCGGAACTAAAGTCGCGCAAGGCTGCGCGCCCAAATATCTCAGGTAGGTCAAATTGTCGAGATGTGTATACTGGCGCACCATTGATAAATCTCCGTGGCGAAAGGTTCTCCAACTCAGCTTTAGTGAAGCTTTCAGGATTGCTGTATCTTCTATCCCTAGCAGAATGTTTTCACCCTTGATGTCTGAGTTTGGAGATTAGTACTATTGGTGTATGTCAGATTATAGCAAGGGATCTCTTGACCTTACTTGTGTGCACAAGCTTGCACTCCGTATGGAGATAGTCCAATGTCAGAAAAACTTACATAAGGCCAGCCTTGAGTAGATCTTCAGTAAATCTCTGGGCTGGATTTCTGTATTGCAAGTCGCAGAAGCTTTCCCACATCGGTTTCTGGACGAGACAATGATGGTCGCCGCCCGGCCGAGGAATAGTAAAGGTTTCCAATGAACTTCTGACATGAGCGTGGCTAGGATGTGATGAGCTCCCCTTGCTTATTTGCTTGTAGATCTAGAATTCTTCCTGGTTATCCTCGTCGCGTGTGTACACCTTTGGCGTCACATACTGACAGCCTCCGATTAGATGTTATAGCCGTTGTATACCTGTCGAGGGTGTAGACTTACTCATGATTACACGCAAGCCACACTGTAGAGGTTACGCCAAATCCCAATATTCCGACAACCCGGTACCTTGACCTATAGACATCGCCAATGTTTACGGGGTAATAGTGGCCATTCTTGAACGATTCAAAACGTGCTTCCTCGAGGTGCTCAAACGTATTGATTCTTTTGCGATTGCTGTTGGAGAACTTGAGTGCGTCTAATGGAGGTCTTCTTGCCGCGTTCCTAGTCCCTCGGAGAAGAGTTGTCATCGTTTCGTGTGGATGAGGTGCAAACGGGGGGAATAAGATGAAGGTCTGTTTATTGCGGCCGGTGTGTGCCGCCAGAGAAGACGGCTAGCCAGTTTGCGTACCGAAAGACAAATTGGTGACCAGGTCTTTTAGCGGTTCAAACTAGAGCAAAAATCGCCTGGGTTTTGTATATCATATAAAATCTTAGTGCAAGTTACAATGAATAACAATGGTAAATAAATATATAACAATGTCACGTGGTGATCAAGGTAGTGAGGATCTCAGTCCTCCCACTTCAACTCCATTTCAAGTGTCACCACAAGATACCCATTGTGACACTGAACTTGGTTCCAGAAGCTTATCCCCATCCGACATCGTGATCTTCGACGTCAAAAAAGCAGCACGGCAATTGGCCAAACATGTTCGGTTCCTTCTCCCCGCAATGACCCACGATTCTGAGCTATCCATGATCCACTCTGGCGCACATCACGAACGTCACCTCTCCTTTTTTTTTCCCCAGACAAGAACTTGAGATACGACGATTGATGAGCCTCGACATGAACCCGCAAGCCCTCATCTCACTCGGCTTCGCAATTGCAGCCGTATTCCTCTTCTGGACGCTCTCCTCCACAACGACGTCCCCCTTCGCGCGTACATTCCCACGAATCTCCAACAAGCGAATATGCCTCCTTATCGCGCACCCGGACGACGAAGCGATGTTCTTCGCTCCGACGCTCCTTGCGCTCACGAAGCCGGAGCTTGGGAACCATGTTAAGATTCTGTGTCTTAGTAGCGGTATCTTCTCTCTCTTCCTTTCCGCTCTCCAAGCTGGAAAAGAAAGCAGCGAGCTAACATGCTGTGTTGATTGGAATAGGCGACGCCGACGGCCTCGGCCACATCCGCAAAAACGAGCTTACCAAATCCGCCCTGCACCTCGGAATCCGCTCCCCCTCTGACGTGCTCGTTCTCGAGGAGGACCGCTTCCGCGATAGTATCACGACCGAATGGGCGAAAAGCGACATCGCGGCTCTGCTCGCCTCCACCTTCGCGCCCGACTCCACTACCACAAAACGAAAGAAGGGCAGCGCAACACACGCAGGCCCTACTGCAACAATTGACATCCTGCTCACCTTCGACGTCGCCGGAATTAGCAACCACCCGAACCACCGCTCCCTCTACCACGGCGCCCTCCACTTCCTGCATAACCTGACAAAGGCGTATCCCGGGTATGCGTCGCCGGTCGCATTGTACACGCTCACCACGACGAACCTGCTGCGGAAGTACATGGGGATCCTGGATGCCCCCGTCACTATGGTTTCGGGCGTGTTTGAGGGGTTGTTTTCTGCGTCGAAGGGGAAGAGGGCGGGGGCTGCCAAGGGGAAGGATGAGTTGCCCGCGCGGTTGCTATATGTCAGCTCGATAGGGGAGTGGATGAGAGCGCAGGCGGCTATGGTCAAGGCGCATCAGAGCCAGATGGTGTGGTTTCGGTGGGGGTGGATCTCGATTGGGAGGTATATGGCTGTTAATGACTTGCGAAGAGAGGGATAGCGCCTATATCCCCGGCGTTATGCCGGGATGTATAAGACATATATTGATGCATACATAGAGGGAGCATGGGATTCGAAATACGAACAGGTCTCTATAACGCATGGTGCTGGAATCACATACGGTTATCCAATGTCTAGGCTTCCAACGTGATGTGATAATAAAAGGTCTGCTATTTAACATAAAACAACGCGTTTCAAATCCTAACTCTTACCAAATCATCGCTAACATTGCTAGTTGCATAACGCTGTTCCGTGACGGGGCATCATCGCGTCGCGTCGCACGGAAAAATTCTCATAGAACATGATGCATGAGAGATTGTAGCCTCGGCGCCCAAACAGAACAGAGGGAAGATGAGACCCTTACCACTCTTCCATGGCTAATTCCGGGTAGCGGAAATAACCAAAGGCGTGTTCGAATGCAATCTCCTTGATGTCTCGCGCGTCTCTTTCCAAGTCCGTAATTAACCTTCCAAACTCCGGCGAGGAGTATGGCTCTTGATAGACGGGCAATCCC
Source organism: Aspergillus baeticus (assembly GCA_027569055.1). Classification (NCBI taxonomy): domain Eukaryota; kingdom Fungi; phylum Ascomycota; class Eurotiomycetes; order Eurotiales; family Aspergillaceae; genus Aspergillus; species Aspergillus baeticus. The sequence goes on along the minus strand of JAPDEI010000008.1, from coordinate 566,227 downwards.
CTGTGGAGCTTTTCCGTTTCGGGCGCTCCTTCTTGGTCGAGATCTTCTGCTCCATAAGGGACTTTCTCGTCAAGGACCTGTCCTCCCTGGAAGACAAATGCGGGCTTTTGCTTCGTGTCTTTACAAGGTGCAGTGCCGTTTTCGAGCAGGACCGGCGCAAGCAAGAGTTTTATAAGCGGGTGATTGAGCTTGTCATCCGACATGCGATCTCTGTAGGTGGCCCAGATAAAATCGTCATCAAGAGTGTCCGAGGTCTTTTCGAAGACGGGGTCGGGGACGGTTTCCAGGTGCCGGCGAAACTGGACCTTGTCGTGAGGAGGAAGTCGTGAATGTTTGGCGTATACTGTATCTCCTTGTATCTCGACTATGCCAGTCGGGGTCTTGTAAGTCAATCTCGCTGGCAGGTAGTCTCTCCATCGCTCAAAGTACAGCGGAGCATGGACTCGCGAGAATAACTGGGCTGAGGCTCGAACTTTCTTTACATGGCGTGGACGGAAGAGCAGCTGAACTATGTTTTCTATTATCGTTGTTTGGTGGACATAGCGCAACCGAGCTATGTCGTAGGTGCGGATGGCTTCAGCGAAGCCCCGAGAGCGTAAAAGATCAGGCTCTATGCGCTGGTTTTTATGTTTCGGGAGGTAGGATTCGACAATCTCCCTTGCTATCTGCCTTTTCCGCTTCGTTTCTTCGAGTAGCTCGTACGCCTGATCGATGTGGACAAGGATCTTCTGAGTATTGCATACATTCCAGGCGGCTTTGGCGAAATACCAATGCATCTCGAATGCGGGCTTGATATTGAAGGCAGGACTGGTAAATGTGTCATGAAGATGTCTGATATATGCGTACGAGACTTCCCCATGGCGCATCTTCTTCGCATCACTGCCGGATCTCCTTGGGAATAAAATGAACGATCCAATGAGTATTTCGAGCCAGATCTGCTCTGTAACGTCAACCCCATAAGAGCTCGAAATGTGGTCAAGGAGCGAGATGGCAGCAGGGACGTCGCTATTCGTGGAAAATGCATGAACTATAGCCTTCAAGAGACGGGTGGTTGGGTATAGGGGCGATGAAAGCTCGAGTGCGCGGACTGGACCGCGCTCTCCTCCTTTGACCAGATCGACGTCGATATTCCAAGTATCCCATAGAAGCTGTTTCATGTTATCGACATGCCCCACGCGAGCATTTGCTACCAAGAGGTTTATAATTGTTGCTTCATCAGGCTCATGGCCTGCCTCCTTCATTTTCTCAAAGATAAGCCGTATTTCTTTGGCTAAACTGTGTTCCGCAGTTTCATAGTTATCCCATCCCCAACTTTGTCCAGTCCTACGCCTGCGATAGGTATAGGGTGTCACGCGGAGACGGTATTGCTCCTCACCATTATAGCACCCGTTCCAAATCTTGGATTCCATGTAATAATTGTAGCAACGGAGGTCTGGGGTAATTCTCTCCTTGTCCATGGCATGCCATATGTATTCTGCCATCAACCCATCACCAAGAGACCGGGCACAGTCAAGAAGATGGGTGTACTCGGCAAGGCTTATGTGACAACCCGCTAACCGTCGTATGCGAATTATCGAAGAAAGCTTTGTGGAAAATTCATCCAATATCACGCGAATCGGTGTACATCGTTTGAGTTTGGCTGCATGGGGATGGAGTAAGACGTGAAACTGTTTGTAGGGCTCAATGAAATACGAAGGAGAAAGCAGGCGCAAGGCCTCGACAAAGACACTCTGCGGCAGTTGGGCAATCACTTGCTCGTAGCGAGGACTCAAAAGGGCCTCCATGACCTGGTCGGGTTGACCAGCGGATAGAATCAAGTAGAACTCTCGTTTCAGTTGAGCATGCTGCGCACCGCTGCGGAATCCTTTGCCGTGAAACTTGGAGCTTCCAATTGCTGGAGGGTTGGGGGCAGGAGAAATGCCCCTTGTTAGAAGCCATGGCGCGAGTTGGCGCGTTGGACCAACGACCGAACGCCGCTGGAGACGAGGATTGCGAGTAGGGCGACAAGAGGGGCCGATTAGGCGAGAAGTAACACTTTCGCAACGACAAACAGTCGCCCGCATCGAGAAACTCTATGTAAAAGACAGCAAGACACTACTAAGGGAGGGAAACAGAGGGAAAACTAAAGGAGAGATGGTCGGGAACAAGGAAAGGGGGGGGCCGGGCGTCCATGCTGCTTATTATACGGTATTATTAGCGACACGACTTCACGCGGAGAAATACAACAGCGCTTTGTCCTTCAATGCCACACTGTCAGTCCGGGCAGGGTCTGGGGAAACTGAGGGGGTTTTGCGCTAACAGTCTTGGCGGAGATCCTTTTCTGCTCTGGCCTCGCCTTTCTCAGTCCCTCACCTGGCAGTTCCCCAGTCATCGACATCCATACCACCACACGTCTTCTTCCGCAATGGCCGACACTGAAGATGTTGGCTCCTCGTCTGTCTCCGAACCTTTAGACCTTGTCCGCCTCTCCCTCGATGAGATCGTTTTTGTGAAGCTTCGGGGTGATCGCGAGCTCAAGGGCCGTCTTCACGTGCGTCTCGTCTTGCATCACGCTGCTACAACTCCATGACAAGTCACTAACTAATATTGATTGCTCTTTTAGGCTTACGATAGCCACTGCAACTTGGTACTGGGCGACGTTGAAGAGACAATCTACGTGGTGGAGGATGACGAGAACGACCAAGAGATTATCCGAGTACGCCTTCTACAACCCAAAATTTTCAACAATTGCAGCTAACCACTTTATTTCTTCTTCTTTTAGACGATCAAGAAACAAGAGGAAATGCTCTTTGTTCGAGGTGCGCCGCCATCATAGCCCCTTTAGTCGGGCCCGTTGACTAACACTGCGATAAAGGTGACTCGGTCGTTCTGATCTCCCCGCAAGCGTGATGGAATCGAGAAATCGAGTAACAAGGGATATAAATTGCCTGGAATAAGTGCTGGCTATGCGGAGCTTGCTTACCTGCAAGAGGACTCCGATTTCCACGAGCCATGATCATGGGACCACGAATCGCGATGACAACGCAAGGCCACAGGCTACCAGATACTGTCGCCGGAGTATCTAGACTCCTATGTTTTCATGTCGCATCCTTCCTTGTCTTGATTGAACCCGACGCGTTCGAGGAGCTTTGTCTGAGAAAGCCGTCAAATCAATTAGAAAGGACTTCGCCTCAGAGAGCTTAATCTATAGAGCTTAATGAATAGAATGTCAAGCGATGTTCGAATTATAGCTGCACAGCCCTCTTTTGACTCACTTAGAAGGTAAAATGTGGTGTGTTGTGGCAGGGCTTTGAGCCTGCCGGGTATGACTCAAGTACGCAATGACTCCGCTATCGATAAAGCTTCCCCCAAGTCCATGGGTCCTTCATCCTGCTCCTTATTTAACTTGCCTTCTACCCTCTTACTCTTAGCTCTACAATTGTATCCTCACTACACTCTCCAATATTCCACACGTCTCATATCCAGCCACACTCCTGTTAGTGGAGAATGATCGTACGAATACGTGTCTGAACGCGCCGCAGGCGACTTTCCTATCCGACCGACTTAGTCTGGCACCATCTACTCTCTTAGTGAACCATCATTACCTAGTCTAGTCATCTTTACCAGACTCCACCGTTCATTGCCAGAAAATCAACGCGGATAATGAGAACTCCTGGTCTGAAACCAACACCCGAGGACCGACGAAGAGGCGAGGTCGTGAGTCGCACTCGTTTCCACTGCCCCTCATTCATCCTATCCCCGCCCCTCCGCTAACTTGATCTTCGGTGCTAGGCGCTCAGCGAGTTCGCTGAATACGCGGACAAGCAGCAGTCGCGTCGCTCTGCTCAGCCGGTGCCTCCCCAAAATGGCACAAGCGACAAGCCGGCTGCCCATGAGGATCATGCGGAATTGGATATCCTGGACCAGCTGGGTCTCTCCGACGACCCAAAGACCGTGAAATTAAAAGATCTCCTGCTCAGCTCCGGGGACAAAGTCGAGGAGAACACCAAGATTCTGGCGGAAATTCTACAAAATCGAATCGACGAGGGACATGGAGAGACTGTCTTCGACCTTGGTCTGGAGGATGGGGGAGAGTCTATGTCCCTCTCTCTCGACGAGTGGAATTCGGCGCTACAGCGACTCCGCAATACAGCAGATACCCTCGCGGCCCATTGTCGTATTCTGCTTACCTACAATGTTGGAGGGCCCGAAGAGTCGCGCGTTCCAAATGACCGAGTAAAGGGTGCGTGGGGTAAGGTCCTGGTTCGACAGCCTGCTGAGACGGTGGAGGAAATGGCAGAGATTCGTGTTGCCGTTGTCGGAAATGTCGACGCTGGAAAGAGTACCATGCTTGGTGTTCTCGTCAAAGGAGGCCTGGACGATGGTCGTGGGAAGGCTCGAGTGAATCTCTTCCGTCATAAACACGAAATTGAGAGTGGACGAACTAGCTCCGTCGGCATGGAGATCATGGGCTTCGACGGCCACGGAGAAATTGTGAGCAGCTCGCAGGGTCGCAAGCTGTCCTGGGAGGAAATCGGGAAACGGTCTGCTAAGGTCATTTCCTTCTCCGATCTGGCGGGCCACGAGCGTTATCTCCGAACTACGGTCTTTGGTATGCTGAGCAGCAGCCCCAACTACTGTCTTCTGATGGTTGCGGCCAATAACGGTCTGATCGGTATGAGCAAAGAGCACCTGGGTATAGCGCTCGCTTTAAACGTCCCGGTCATGGTCATCATCACGAAAATAGACATCTGCCCTCCTCAGATCTTGCAGGAAACTATTTCCCAGTTGACCAAAATCCTCAAGTCGCCTGGAGCTCGAAAGATACCAATCTTTATAAAGGACATGGAAGAAACTATCAACACTGCTGCGCAGTTTGTTTCCCAGCGGATATGCCCGATTTTCCAAGTTTCCAATGTTACTGGCGAGAATCTCGAGCTGGTTCGGACTTTCTTGAATATTCTTCCCTACCGAGGCCAGTATAATCCGGATGCGCCATTCGAGTTCTTGGTCAATGACACGTTCTCCGTGCCTCATGTCGGTACAGTTGTCTCGGGAGTGGCCAAGTCCGGGGTCATACATGCTGGCGACACCGTCCTTGTTGGGCCTGACTCCCTCGGTCAGTTTACGACAACCACGATCAAGTCGATCGAGCGCAAGCGTATCCAAGTCAATGCTTGCTTCGCTGGACAGTCTGGCTCGTTCGCCCTGAAGCGAGTGCGCCGGAAAGAAGTTCGCAAGGGCATGGTTGTTCTGAAGAAGCTCGAGCAGCCTCCAAAAGTCTTCAAAGAATTCGTTGCAGAGGGTATGCTTGTCTAATTCTTATCTTAGATTCTCACTAACTTGATTAGTCCTCATCTTGTCACACGCGACAACCATCAAACCCAGGTATCAAGCGATGCTTCATGTAGGGGCAGTGAGTCAGACTTGCTCTGTCATAGACATCGATCGCCCTTACATTAGAACCGGTGATCGTGCTCTTGTTGCTTTCCGCTTCATGCAGCGCCCCGAGTTCCTCGCTCCTGGTGATCGAGTGCTCTTCCGAGAGGGCAAGACTAAGGGCTTGGGCATTGTTAAAAGCGTTGGATACGACCCAAACAATCCACTGAATCCCGAGATGAAGAAAGAACTCGAGGGGAAAGATAAGGGTTGATTTTATTTGCTTTAGATCTCTTACGTTTTACGGCCTAGTTGGTTTCCCAAGCACAGCGTTACAGGGTCTAGGATCTGCGTTCGCTACACCTTGTCTTAGTTTCGAATAGCTTGACTAGATCATCCCATCTTGTTCGAGTCATATTCTGCGTCAACTCTTCGACTCATCTGAGTCTGTATATAGAAGCGGGGTGTGGCTGGTATCCCCCGCCATGTGGCGCAAAACAGCCACGCCTGACTCATTCTGGAAACAGAAAAAACTTTTTCCCGTGCATTTGGTCCAGTAGTGCCCCCCATTTCGTGTGGCCATCGTTATTCATGCGGTTTTTCTGGGCCTCTTCAGTCAAGGTATTTCGCGATCTCCCTTCGTGCGCCCTTCGGAGAACCCCTCTACGCGCTTCTTGGGAATTCCGGGCCACCAGCGTTCGTTACCACAACTTTCGTTCTTTATCTTCCCAACCCCAACCCAGCGAATCAACAGACATGGCGACGCCAAAGGAGGGGAAGCCAAATAAATTGAGCTTCCAGCTCAAGACGCCCAAGGGCACGAGGGACTGTACGTTAACCAGCCAGCCATTGAACCCAACACAACACACCATGACCCCCTTAACTGACTTTTTTTCTTCTATCTAGGGATTGGCGTTGACATGATCCTCCGGTAAGGATCCCCGCTATACGGAACTACCTACCTACTTATCGCGTGCCCCGTCCCCCACTTACACATAGCGTGCAGTGAACAGATCTTCACCGCCATCACCCAAGTGTTCAAGCGCCACGGCGGAACCCAGCTCGACACCCCGGTCTTCGAACTCAAGGAGATCCTTGCAGGTAAATACGGCGAGGACTCTCGTCTTATCTACGACCTTGCCGACCAGGGCGGAGAGGACTGCGCCCTTCGATATGACTTGACTGTCCCGCTTGCTCGATGGCTGGCCATGAACACATCCGTGCAGCACCTCAAGCGATACCACATTGCCAAGGTTTACCGACGAGATCAACCGGTAGGTTTCATCTACTTTACCCCTTGCTATGTCTTTCGAGTGTGACTGGCCTGTGTTACGGAGGCTGATGTTCTACATCGTATAGGCCGTTGCGAAGGGACGGATGCGAGAATTCTACCAATGCGATTTCGATATTGCCGGTACCTACGATGCGATGATCCCCGACGCCGAGATTCTGCGGATAGTGGTAGATGTGTTCGAGGCACTGGACATGCGCGATTTTATTACGATTAAGTTGAACCACCGGAAAATCCTGGACGGACTGTTCGCCGCGTGCGGTGTCCCTGAGGATAAGATCCGATCAATAAGTTCTGCGGTGGACAAGCTTGATAAGGTACATTCGATTGATCCTACTATGAGGACTCGGCTAACTTTTTAGCTCCCCTGGGACCAAGTAAAACTGGAGATGGAAGAGAAGGGCCTCGAGCCCGCGGTCGCTGATAAAGTCGGAGAATATGTGAAGCTTAGCGGTGGTCGTGAGATTATCGACACCATCAAGGCCGACGAGCTGCTCTCCGCCAACGAACACATTCAGAAGGGTGTCGCAGATATGGAACTTCTGTTCAACTACCTGGAGGCGTATGAAATATTAGACAAGGTCTCCTTTGATCTTTCCCTCGCTCGTGGTCTGGACTACTACACCGGCCTGATCTACGAAGTCGTTACACCGCTCTCGACTCCCGAAGGATTCGCCCAATCTCAGGATAAGAAGAAGTCAAAGTCAAAGTCTGACGACCCCAATGTCGGAGTAGGCAGTATCGCTGCAGGCGGGCGCTACGACGACTTGGTCAACATGTTTGCAAAGAAGCGGCAAATCCCCTGTGTCGGTGTCTCGTTTGGTGTGGACCGCATTTTCACAATCATGAGGCAACGGGCAGACAAGGAGGCTGAAGAGCGCAAAACTACTGTCCGAGCCAGCGAGGTCGACGTCTTTGTCATGGCGTTTGGCGGAAAGGGGTTCAACGGCCTGCTCACTGAACGTATGGCTGTCGCCAATCAGCTCTGGAAGGCAGGCATCAAGACCGAGTTCGCTCCCTCGGTCAAGCCTAAACTGCCTCAGCAGTTCAAGCTGGCTGAGAACAGTAAAATCCCTATTGCCGTTATTCTCGGAGAGGATGAGCTAGCAGATGGCAAGGTCAAGGTGAAGGAACTCGGACTGGAGGAGCTCGAGCTGCCCAAGGGCCACCCTAGGAAGGAGGGGTACCTTGTGTCAAGAGATGACCTCGTTGCGGAGGTCAAGAAGCTGCTGAGTAAGGAGGAGACAGCCTTACCGCTCCGCTAGGCAGCCTTACATCAATGGGAAGCTCCGCGGACAAGGATGGGAGGAACACAGGGCAGCTGGCTATCCTGATAGGGCAAAATAAATAGACTAGATATCCAATCGTCATACCATGAACTCATCCCTTCTTTTCCCCCTCTGATTTCCGCTCTTTGTTTGTCTCACGTGGCCTGACGTCATCTTTCATCAGAAGCCCAGGTTCGCCAACAGCAAACGCCCACAATAACACGCAGATCCATGAAACAGCATCATCGCTTTCCATGGCCCACGACGATGACGTCTAGAACCTGTTTGGGCCCAACCTAGCACTGACGTCGAGGCCGCGTTGCTCCCACGCACCATGGATCTATATAACAGCCTAATGGCACCAAGCCCTTGGCCCCAAGAAAAGTGGCAATCTACACTACTACAATAAACTGCAATCAAAACACATCGGATTCTTTCCCAGCTCCAAGCCCCACACGTTGAATACTTGGCAAAATACACTTTACCTACACTATACTACACCACATTCACTTTGAACAACGCTGAACGACCATGGAGACTCTCTCTCACGCCGTGCAGAACGCTTCCACTGCTGCGTCCAATGCCATCTGGGGCACCGGCGAGCACCAGCAGCCTCAGAGCGAGAGGACTGAGCAGATCGTGGCTGCGAAACATGGCGAGGAGCCGCTCTCCGGTGTCCAGGGAAAGGGCACCGCTACTGACCCTTTCGATGCGGGAAACAGGGCTGGTGAGTACTATCCGTAATTTCTTACATCTCAATTTGAGTAGACCCTAACAGGCTTTACTATGAACTAGAGCAAGCCACTACCACGCAAAGCCAGAAGACCGAGCAGATCGTTGCGGCTCGCCATGGTGTTGACGAACCCATCTCTGGTGTCCAGGGCAGGGGAACCGTGAGCGACCCATACGATGCTGGCAACAGATACGGTAAGCACTCTTGATCTACCCATCAGAACCTCTTCGAGGCTGGAATAATACTAACATGTATTAGAACAACCCGGCGCTCCTCGCTCCAATGAAAACACCGCCGTCGTCACCGAACCCCTCTCCTCCATCGGCCTCGCCGGAACTCACACTTACCCCCACAAGACCAGCACCAGCACCAACACCACCGGCGTGGTCGCCAAAGACTCCGACCCTACGGACGTCAAGCCCTCAACCGACCGAGCTTCCCTCGCAACCTCCCCGCTCGGCACCAAGAACCCCGCCATCACCCACCCCGAGCCCGTCGACAGTCCCCAGAAGACCCCCTACACCACCCCCAGCGCCGCCCCGACTACCGGCGCTCTCAGTGCTGGCGCCGGCGGCGTCCCTGTAGGCCAGCCCTCGACGACCGACTCCACTATCAACGCGCACAACAGCAGCACCAGCGGTTCAGCTGCAGGCCTCGACTCAACGACCTCCCGCCCCTCTGAGCAGCGCAAGAAGGAAGGGAAGAATAAGGAAGAGGAGGGCGAGTCCAGCGGTGCTAACATTGTTGACGCCGCCGCGCACAAGCAGAAGGTCAGCAAGGAGGCCCTCCGCGGCCCTAGCGTCTCTGAACCCCGGGACCGCTGGGAGAAGGAGGAGAAGGAGGAGGAGCGTCTGGCGAAGCAAGATGAACAGGGTACCCAGCCGGGGGAGCCCAAGACTACTAAAGCCGGTACGTTACATTATTTATCTTCTTGCTTAATGGTTTGCTCGAGTGCATAAAATACTAACTGGAATATAGAGGGCGGAGGCTCCAGCGACAAGAACCACAGCAAGGACTCCAAGGGCACGAAGGGCGAGGAGCACCACCACAAGTCGATGAAGGAGAGACTCCATAATATCGTGCACCCGCACCACCACTGAGCTGGCCTAATTTTCGGCTTTGTGTTTGCTTTCCGTTTCCTGTCCTGTCCTGTCCCTGGTTGGATACATTTCGGGAATGATATTAACATTACATAATTCAGTTCCATATCGATCTGGAACTGGAATGAGATGAGATGAATATGTATATTAGTTATGCAGCGACCTGATTCATGCTCTTGTACTTTTATCGAGCTTAATTGAAATAAATTGAATATAAATCTAAATCTACGGTAAATAAGCCTAGTGTGTGATCATCAAATACTCCAGAACTCCACAACCATATTCATGCAAGATACCAGTCTGTATGGTATGTTCAGTCTTAGAATGTCGCATGCATTATACCAACAGCATAGCCTCCGTCTAGTAGTGTAGTCTCACAGGGTATATACTTCTCAAATTCTCCTCCTGATCCCAAGTATCATCTTCTCGAAACACAACACAAAACCCCCGCCCGGAGCAAAAAGTACATACTCCCCAAAAACCGAAACAGCGACAGGCCTGCCGTAACCCACAGCACCGCCTTAAAAAACCCGGACGTCCGCACCGTCGATGTATTCGTCAAACACAACCGATCCACCCCGGTCGCCGTAATCATCAGTGCAAGCAGCAGATTGCTAAATACCCACGCACAGACGAGCCCCGTGCGGAAATTCTTATACGAGTCGTCAGCGGATTTCTTGCCCGCGTCTGCATCGGCGGGCTCGATCCAGGGCGTCAGCGCGCGTTTGACCGTCGCCTCGAACTGGCTGTCGATGTCCGCCTGCGGCTTGTCGATCTCCTCGATGAAGTTATTCTTGCTCGTGTCGTCCTTTTGGATCTTCGCCGAGGGGAGCGCGTCCGCTTTGTCGGACCCCTTTGTGCCCCACGAGACGTCATGCCAGTTGCAGAAGGCGTAGACCATCAGCACGTTGATGCTCGTCGTCATGCCCAGGAAGTACGCCCACGAGCTGGTCAGGATGTGCCAGGGGTCCAGGTAGAGGATGCTCGCCACGACGTAGATTCCGTATGTGGATGCGAGCGCGATGAGTACGATGCCGCCGCTGGAGGAGCTGAAGAAGGAGGAGAGGAAGGCGCCGATGCCGTTGTCGAGGTCGATGCCTAGCATCCCGCCCGTGAAGACGTTGGCGACCAGGTAGAAGGAGAGCACGAGGACGTACAGCTGCACGAGAGCGAAGTAGAGGAAGGAGAGGGTGTAGGGGAGGACGACACTGTGGATAGTAGTAGTTTTCTTAGGTTAGTTTCTCGACCCGTTCTTCTTGCTGGAGTTTGTGTTCTCACCTCTTTGGCCGGTTACCCAGAGCCAGCATGAATTGCAGCATCAACACCCAGAGGTATCCGTATTTGATAAACGTGTTGACGATCGGGGATGCATCGTTGCCCCAGGGCCAGCCAACCTCTTTGTTATAGCTACTTGGAGTACCGACCAAGTCCATGATCACCGAGCTCGTCAGCCAGTATGATGCTAATCAGATGTCAGCGACAAACGTCCGCCGAAGCAAGAAGCATACATAGTATGGGGGATGTAATCTTCTCGGGTGTTCGTACCAAGCGAGAACCAAGTCATAACCAGCTGACAGACATTGTAGAGCATCTGGATATGCAAAAAGAACAGACGAAGCAGGTTATGCCCGCTGCGATAGATACGGCCAAAATGCATAATCGCATACAGACTCGCCGCAAACGAGCCATTCAGCCAGCGTCGGCGCTGGTTGATAAACTCTGCCGCCCCCTCGGGGACATCGGTCTCGCCCTTTGCTGCTTTCACGTAGCCCAAGTGCCATTTGAACCCTGCCTTGGCGACCAGTTCAAAGCAGAGGATGCGGTCCTCTGCGAGGAACATGTTCTTCTTGAAGATATTCATCCCCTCAACTCCCTTCTTGCCGAGGCGCTTCGACAGCGTGTGATCGCCATGGAAGTATTGTTCCAGTGGTCTGCCCATGACTGCGCGGTAGCGGTAGGCGGAGAAGGCTCCGGGCAGGACGCTCACATACCCAAAGGCACTCTCCAGGGGCTTGTCCAGGATATTCGAGATCTTATATTCAAAGTTCTGGGCCGCAACTAGAGGGTTTATAACCTTGCGCCATCGGGGCCCAAGCATGGCATGAATCTCGCCGCATGCGCCGCCGAGGGTCTTGTCGTTGTAAAACGCCTCCCAGAGCGCGAGCAGGGACTTGGGACCGGGCTTTGTGCCGGCATCGAGGAGGATGATGATCTCTGGATTCAGGATCCGGCTGAATGCGTTGAGCAGCCAACGGTGCGAGTTGATCTTCTTGCTGTTTTTCTGCTTCAGGCAGAAGATGAACTGCACTGGTGGGAGGTTGGTGTTGGAGGGGTCACTGCTGTGCGGTCGAACGAGCTGCTGGCTGGCTGTCACTGATAACTGTGTCGTGTATTCGAACTGCTGCTGTCAGCCTCGCATTGACCGGTATAACAAGCTCCAACTGGGGGATACATGGATATCACTCACCACATGCGCAACCGTCTCCCTACCATCCACATCCTTCTTCATGATCCCGTCCTGGTAAACACCAATAGTTGCCAGCACGTCAAGTGCATTCTTGTCGCACGGTTCAATGCCATCAAAGATCAAACACACGACAATCTTCTGCCACGCAGGCCCTCCCTTGTCCCAGAACTCCGACTTCTTTAGCCGGACAATGTCCCGGATGTTCTGCATCACTCCATGCAGTGTCCGCGACGTCAGTACCTTGTCCTCGTTGTAGTACGTCACTGCGATCAGAAGCTCGGTGTGCCGGTTGTAGATCGCGGGACGCAGGTTGTACCCGTTGCGCAGGGTGAACTCGTCCGGGTCGCAGGTTGCTGCAGTATCTATGGTGTCGAGTGGTTAGTTATATAAGAAAGGCAGGGTATTATCAGCTTATCTCGTCCCAGGTTCTTACTCTCAGACGCTTGATTGCTTGCTTGCTTTTTGTGATTGGTAGGTTGACATACATCTCAAATGCGTAAACTCCTCCGCAAACGCCTCCTCGGCATCCCGATAGACCGGCTGCACCGCATTCTGAATCGCACTCGGCACCGGATAATCGACGCTCAGCACCGTCCCCTTGACCAGGTTGATCTTGCGCGTTCCGTACCGCCGCAGCGAGCTCGCAGCTTTGCCACCGCTGGCTGCTGTTGTATCCTGGATCTGCACATGCCTCTCGTTGTTGTTGTTGTTGTTATCGTCGCTCCAGGGCGATCTCGCCCGGTCTAGCTGCGGGCCACCGAAGCTGAGCAGTCCTGACCCCGGGTCGTGCAGCGTATATCGGCGCTGCGAGTCGGATTCGGCGATGCTTGGCGCTGTACCTGTGGTAGGTGTGTTTGTGGTGGCCGTAGCAGCGGCCTGGTGCAGGAGGGACAGCTCCTGCTCGTCGCCTTCGTATGGGTAAGATGAGGAGTGCTGAGTCGGTACGTTAGTAGAGGCATTGGGACTGGGATCTCTCGTTCGTTCTCGCGGAGCGGACTCACTTCGTGGTAGGGGAGGGAATATGCGCTCAGGCTCTCGCTATCTGCGCGGGAATACGCTGAGCTTGTTCCTGGCCGCTTGGGGTCCATTTTTGATGATGCTCACTTGGGAGAAGCGGGAGGTGGAAGGGGAGAAGAGGGGATAGGCCCAGTGCAGGCCTGGGTAACGATTTCTCGACACGCAGGATAAACGCAACCCGGATCTTTTAAAGAAACAAAACAGCCGTGAGTTTGTCCTACTTATCAAGTCAAAATTACGGATCGTCCCAAAAAGTGGATGTAAATAAGGCTGGATTCGGGTGTAATTTGCGATCTATAATAACAGAGGGGGAGGGAAGCCCTAGTAAGACAACCAGCTTTCCAAATGTAGCCAATGGCCAAACCGTTAGGGCTCGCAGTCTACTACTATTATTATCACGATTCCAGCAAGTCCCACACGCCGTAAATAAACACTTGCGTTGCCATGAGCCGCTAAGCAGACTATACATCCAGGAACCACAACGCCAGGCCTATTTATACACGCACCGCACGCGCGGCACTTTGCCGGAGCTCTCCTAAAGTTCGGGTCGGAAGGCTTGATGGCCCCACTCGCTTGCAGAATAACGCTTTTATCGAGAGAAAATCTTCGTGATTGCCGCAAACTGTACTAGCGCTAAGCTACAATGTGAAAGTGGTACGAGTCAAGACCAAGCAAGGCTTGTCCCACTCCCGGGTGCATCCCCACTTCGATCGTGGGGACGTAGCCGCCACAGTCTTCGTCCAGTCGCACTGCCACCGCTGACGACGACTTGGTTCGGAGTCGACGGTATTCTCGGGATTAGGGCTTTTTTTACCCCATTTTGATTCCGGTTCAAAGCATCGTGATTGGTCTTGATTTTCTACTTCGTAGGTCGGAAAGCCGAGCACGCTCAATGCAGCCCGACTCTGTAGATAAATCCCGATTAAGAGAGGATATGGAGAGGTTTGGGAACCATGCTCGATGGATGTCTTCATGTTGTTGCTCTTGGGTGTTATTCTGTTGTTAGTTAACTCTCTCTGGCGAATATGAGTACCTACTCACCTGGACATGGCGAGTACGCTGCCAACGACAGAGACGGAAATAGAAGGAGATGTTGACACCACGCCACAGGTCCTTGACACCATCGTGCCGGATCTAACTGCTAGAAATAGAGTAGAAGATTCTGGATTCCGTAACGGGCCTGCGTCAACACCCCCGAATTAAACCATAAGTCAATCTTAGACTACCAGTTGTGGAGAGGCTTGTTATACATCTTGCGACAGAGCTAGTCAATTATCGTTCATTGCGCATTCTCCAATTCCTTCTCCAGCCGCTTCTGGATCTTTTATTTCGTCGTATCATAGTTTTTCTCAGCAGCTTCTCGAGTTTGATGTCGTATGTAGAGAAGTGGCCCGAGAACTTTCTCGCCTTTTTCTGTCCACTCCAGTATATTTGTGCGTCTGGTTTGTTTCTGGTCCTCTATTATTTCCCCAGAGAAAGTCTAGCCCAGCAATATATCCGTGACCCCGTCACCATCAGGGAATTATATATGCCCAGTTCAAAACCGCAGGAATAAGAACAAATTCCCCTCAATGCGACGGCCAGCATCACCTATGCCCTCGGTTGAATGAAATAGATCAATCCTACCAGAGTCAAAAATGTCCACCACATTGTTAACCACAATCACGACCACCGCCGTTGTCGCCGCAGCAGAAACAGCAGCAGCATTATCAGCACAACCCTACTCCCCTTACGCTTACCACCACCACACCGACATCGACATCCCACCCACAGAACCCGCATGCGCCATTGCACCCCAGAACAGCACACTCTACGTCCTAATGGCCTCGTGCTGCGGGTCCGCAATCATTCAACCCCTCCAAGACTACGGCTATTACTGTCTCGCGCAGGACCAGACCGTCGGCGAGCTTGCGGCGTGTCTTTCTCGGGACTCAGAGGGGGGAGGCGGAACAGAAGGAAAGGGAAGAGGACAGGTCCAGGTCCAGGTCTGGTGCAATGCAGATGATGCGACGGCTTCTGGGGGTTCAAGTACCGCTGTAAGGCTTGGTGCAGCGACGACGCAAGTGAAGACACTGGGTGTGCGTGGGAGTGGAACGGATGCTGAGACTGAGACTGAGATTGAGATTGAGACTGAGATTGAGATTGAGACTGAGATTGAGATTGAGACTGAGATTGAGATTGAGACTGAGATTGAGATTGAGACAACTAAAGCAAAACGTGGCGAGTCAACGGGGACGAATGGGGTTGATGAGCGGTCGACAATCAGTGTTGTCACTGCCTTGCTGCTGGCGCTGGTCGCTTTCGGTGGGGTTGTGCGGCCCATCCCGTGAGGGTTCTCTTTAAGTAGATGGAGAAAAGGAACGAGTTAGCCAGGTTATGAGGCAGTCTGGAATGGGAAAGCCTAGGAAGTCACATAAGATATTGCTATACATGATTCTGGCGAGGCTGAAAATAGGGTCAGGTTGCTAATGCTGCAAGCAGTTTCTCTTGAGAGCTAGAAGGCTATTATATGTATATACATCCTTTATTCTCAGAATTTCGCCTTCCGCTGCTTCCGGCGGAAGAACAGAATGCACACCAAGAATCCATACTCTACTCAAACAGCAACCTCAACTCCTCAATCCTCTCCTTCCTCTTCTCCTCCTCGCCCCCATCGCCACCCATCCCCAGGCTCCCCGCGATGCCCATCTTCCGCTCCTGCACCTTCAGCATCCGCCCCTCTATCGACTCCTTCGTGACGAACCGTACAACATTCACATCTTTCGTCTGCCCCATTCGATGCACGCGGTCGATAGCCTGTGCTTCGATTGCAAAACTCCACCATGGATCCATCATGAAGACGTTGTTTGCGCTCGTGAGGTTCAAGCCAACACCGCCGGCGCGAAGGGAGATTAGGAGGACTGTTGGGGTTGTTTCGGTTGGCGGTTTGGATAGATAAGGGGGTTTTGTTGAGAAAGGTGTGAGTGCGGTGGGTTTGGGAGTGTTCGCGAGAGGCGTGGTTGACTCGGCTTCGTCGAGTTCCTCCTGGGAAAATGTTTCCGTTTTGTTGAACTGCGCTAGGACCTCGGCGCGCGCCTTCTGAGGCATTGTGCCGTCGAGGCGGACGTGGTGGATTCCTGCTTTCGTGAGTTGGGGCGAGATGAGGTCGAGGAAGGAGGTGAATTGGGAGAAGACGACGGATTTGGATCCGCTTGGGATGCGCGCTAGATGTGTGAGGAGGGCGTGGATTTTGGCAGAGGTGTGTGCAGAGGGTGAGAGAGGGTTGATGCGGCGGAGGGAGATGCGTGGGGATGGTTGGGAGCTGCCATATAGGTCTTCGCCTCCGTCTGGAGCAGACGACGGTGGTGGCTCCAAGGCAGGCGTTGGAGTTGGAGGGGTGCCGTTGCTGTGGCGGATAACTTCGAAAATATCTTGAGCGGTAAGTGGAGAGCGGCAGGAGAAGCAGCGTGGTTGGACGTTCTTGTCTGTTTGATGTTGGATATAGTCCTCCAGACACTTTTTGCAGGCGCTGTGCCAGCAGCTTGTCACTGCCGGGTCGATCATGGGTTCCTCTGAGCAGATGGGACACTCGCCACTGGACTCGGTCTGAATTTGGCGCAGGGCGTGCGCCGTGAATTTCTGAAGAGGGTCTTGGGCTTCAGCAGGACTATCAGTTTGATTTTCTGTAGCCGCGGTGAAGCGGTCTATCAGCTCTTGCAGGTCCATGTCGTCCTTAAGCTCGTTGCTTTGGTCCGCGGCCGCTGCGGCGTCTTCCTCATCGGCGACGATAGCCTTGTTGCGAGTAAGGATCGGGTGGCAACATGTCTGGCGGAGACGAAGGAGCTGTGCGAAGATTGTTGAATAGGACTTGAGAAGTGTGCCGTTTTCGACGCCGTTGTTGAATGTTTGTTTTGCCCGGGTGTAGATGTGGTTGTAGATTTCCCGCTCTTGGTCCGAGAGCTCAACTTCGACGATATTGACCGTACGCTGCGGGAGCGGAACTAGTGGCTCTCCCTCGGGGGTCTTCATGGTTTTGGTGCGTCGGAGGACAAGAGGCTCAAGAACTGTCTGCACAACGCTTAGAGCGCGGACAAACTCTTTATTCTCAAACGGCGTAGTAATGAATGTCTTCCAGAAGGAAAAGTTGTTCCACGGCTCGACTTTGAGGAACCTCACCAAGCTGAACAAGTCTTCGAGGCGGTTGACGATAGGTGTGCCCGTAAGGACCCATCGATGTGTTGCCTTGAGCTCGTAGCAAGCTCTTGCCGTCTTGGAGCGGCGGTTCTTGATAATGTGTGCTTCGTCGAGGATAACTCGGAAAAAGTCCACCGAGAACAAGTTTCCTGGTGTCCAGGATGATGAGGACGCTGACGCGAGCGTTGTGAGCTGTTGCCGATGCTCCGCAAGGACGACTCCATAACTTGTCACAATCACATTGGGGGCAGCAGGATTGCTGGCGGAGCATAACTCCCGTAAGTTCACGGCTTTTTCATTCCCGTAGTACATCAACACTTTCATTGACCCAGGAAGGGAGGCTTTCAGAGCCTCGCTCTCCCACTGTGCGAGTAGAGACGTCGGCGCAACAACGAGAGTGGTATACGGTGCTGGCACGACACCCGAAGGCCTCATAAGGTTACTAGCTGACGTGCCTTTGGAATTCTGGGCTGGGGGTACATTCCTATGGGAATGAACTAGGCTGAGCATTTCAATTGTCTTTCCTAACCCCATCTCGTCGGCTAAGATACCACCAAGGCAATGCTGTTCTTGGGCAGGAAAATCAAGGCTAAGCTCTCCAGAGTAGGGGTTGACGTAAAAGTGCTCTATACCCTCAACGGCGGGCAAATCCTTGTCGTCGACGTCCTTCAATGGCCAAGTGTACTGTTCCCACAGAGGATGCATAGAAAGTTCCCGGCCGGATTTCTTGTCTTTTTCTTTTGCAAGCATCCAATGAAGAGCCTGCTTCTGATACTTGCGGAGAGCCAAGGCGAAAGTTGACGGGGGCTGGGCTTCTGGCATTTTGAAGTCGAAGGATTGCGCTTTCTTATACAACGCGTCAAGTTGATCCTCTTCTAACTCCGCGGGCTCCTCTTCCTCCGAGTCATTCCCGTTTTTGGGCTTTTTAGAATCTTGATCGGCCATTTCCGCTGCGCGGAGCAGTCCTTCCTTCTTTTGCTTTTTAGTCGTGTCGTCCTGCGACATTGGCTGGAGGCCGGTCTCATCGAATAGCTTCACCAGAGCAACCTGTCGAAGGCGCAGTTGCTTTTCTTCAGCGCTCTCCTGGTCTTCAAAGATTGTAGTCGCCCGGTTGTCATCCGCCGATAGCGATAATATCCGCGGCTGGAATGCTTCGATGCGAAGATAACACCAGAGTTGCAGGTATATCGTATCATTCACCCTCAGCCGATCAGGAGCGAAAACACAGACACCGCGTAACTCGCAGACCTTCTGGTCGAGGAGAGTGGATACCCACTCCGCGGACTCACGAGGCAGCCTTCCTATCTCCTGGCCGTCACTGGTAGTGAACCGGGTTAGGACATCGCCCTTGTTGTTCACTCTTTGCTTTCCGCCCCGGCCGCGGGTCGACAGTGGCTGGGATCTTGCACGCTCGATATTAACAATGTCACCGTGTTTGACCAAGCCGACGCCGCTTCTTGTCGCCCATGCACCAACTCCGAATGCGCCAATATATCTGCGGGAAGGCTGTGACATGTGGCGGGGAGGCCCTGCGTTCGTTGGCTTGGCTACTTCATTAGGTACCGAAACTAGTCCGGGAGTAGCGCTTGATGGGACTAGGGTTGGGGTCGGTAGTAAAGGCGCTCTCTCACGAGCCGTCAACGTCGTCTGGCTGGGTCGTGCAGCTTGTACACCTCTGGAAGACTTCCACGATCCATCAAAGTAGATATTGATTGCCCGCTCCAGATTCCCGCCAGAGGCATTGCGTATCTTCAACAGTGTTTCCGGGGAAAGCTGTTCGCCTATTATACTGAGGAACGTTGGCGTGTCGAATCCGTCTATCGCATTTTGTCCGACGGAATTAATAGCATCCTCGGAGGTAGGGACGCTGGTGCTGGGCTGTACTTGTTGTCCAGCATTCTCAAGTCCCTGAGTTTGATCCGTAAAGAAGTCGTTTACACCATTATCCTCGTTCGTACGCGCAGAAGACGCGTCGAAACTCGCCCTCGGGGCCGCAGGGTCAGTCGTGGGAGGCGTGGCATCGCTCGAATCGTCAACGAAAAAGCGTCTTTTCTTCAAGGGTCGTTCATTGACGGGGTCGTAGTCCATTATGTACAGTATCCTTATCGTGAAAAGGGAGGGAAGGAGTGAGGGCGACTCGGGTCGACATTTGATTGACGGGAATTGAAGCTCGGGAGACGCGCCGGAGCCAAAAGACGCGAAAATCGATTTATTAAATCGATTTCGGGCCGACGTCATTTGTCGAGAAAAAGTCTGGAGGAGCTTGCAACGAACTTCTTTTATGAAGCTCTCAGTTGCTGTTTGATTTTCAATCTAGTATAGCACCCTATGCCTGCTCTATAGAGGGCTCCTGGACATTTTCTTTTCTCTTTTTCTCCGCAATTGTCATCGGCCTGCGATCCAATATCTTCCGCTTCGGGCAACAGAGCTTTCCCGACCACTATCCAAGCCATCTGTACCATCACAGCCGGAACATGTCGTTAATAAAGGATATAATGCGGCCATGCCGCTCAAACCGACACATTCGCCATATCTACCTCCTCAAGCGCCACGCCTCCTCGTCGCGACCGATATCTGGTGCCTCGGAAGCAGAAATCGCATCCGCACAGAAATACTGCCTTGACCTTCTAGCGTACGCCCTCCTCCCCAATCCAGCAAGCTCATACTGACCCTGCTTCTTCATCGGAATAGAAAATACGACCGCCCCTCCTACGCGCTAAGCACCTTCATCCCCTCCCAAGCCCGAAACACCTACATCGCGCTCCGCGCCCTAAACAGCACCCTCTCCCTCCTCCCCGACACAACAACCAGCCACACAATCGGCCTCATGCGCCTGCAATTTTGGCGCGACGCCATCTCCCGTACTGCCGCTGGCAGCCCACCGAAGGAACCCATTGCGATCCTCCTTGCGCACGCAATGTCCGACCTCGACGCCCGCACGGGGGGTTCCGCGCGGCTAAGCAAGATCTGGCTGACCCGCATGATCTCCGCGCGCGAGGCAACCCTCACGAATGACCCATACCCCACTCTCGAGGCGCTCGAAAGCTATGCAGAGAGCACTTACAGCACGCTGCTCTATCTGACGCTTGCAGGGTTGCCGATGGCGAGCGTAACCGCGGACCATGTTGCGTCGCATGTCGGCAAGGCCGCCGGGATTGCGGCTGTGTTGAGGGGACTGCCGATTGTGGCGTTTCCGGGAGCAGGAAGACAGCAGGCTGTGGCGCCTAATGATCCGTCGGGGACGCAGATTGGCGGAGGGGTGCGGCAGGGAGCTGTCATGTTGCCGCTGGATGTCATGGCTCAGGCTGGGGTGAAAGAGGAAGAGGTTTTCAGACAGGGGGCTGAGGCGCCAGGGTTGCGCGATGCCGTGTTTGCGGTTGCGACGAGGGCGAGTGATCATTTGATCACTGTGCAGCAGATGCTGAGCAATTTGCGCGCGGGGAAGGAGGTTGGGCATGACTTTGAGCATGAGGGGGAGGAAGGGCATCAGTACACTGCGAGGGAGCATGAGTCGCCGCTGGAGGAGGTGAATCGGGCGTTTGGTGTTTTCATGCCTGCCGTTGCAACGCGGTTGTGGTTGGATCGGTTGGAGAGTGTGGATTTCGATATATTCAGGCCAGAGTTACTGCGGTCGGATTGGAAGCTTCCCTGGAAGGCTTATGTGGCGTTTAACCGTAAGTCGTTCTAAAGGTATCCGCTTAATAAATAGAATGTACAACATAAATCTATAGAAGATAACGCCCGATATATATGTACCCATCTGCACAAAGTCTACGCCTAAACATTGCGTCTGATAGAAAATCTACTCTCGCTTCGTCCACTTCCGTCTTCGTTCTCGCCTCGAACTGTGGATGAGATATCTCTGGGCCTTCAAAGCCAGCCAGCGTTGGATCTTGTCCCGCCTGCGAAGAGGTCAGCTTAAATCAAATAAGGCAGGTAGGGTGGCTCACATTAGAATAGCTATTGTCGCCAACACAAACGGTGGCGCGATCATCCAAAAATACCTATACAGTTCAGCAGTTGCTCGTAGGCTCTGAAAATTTTTCCCCACTTACGCATCACTATTCTCTTGGACACCGGAGAATCTCGCAAAGTTCATCCCAAAATAACCCTATCACGGTAAATATCGAATACTAAATTTGAATGAAGCGGCGACTAACCGTTAGGAATGTGAGGGGAAGATACAGGCATGTCACAATTGTCAATTGCTTCATACTTTCGTTTTGGTATGCACCTATGATATGTCAATAACATGCATCGTACAAGCGACAACATGCTTACCAAGAGTGTTGAAGATCAGATCGATCATGTTGTCCGCTGCCCGTCGCATCTGGTCGTATCCTTCTATAATAGTCAAGCAATGATCTAGCGCATCGCCCAAGTACGTGTGACACATAGGGCTGATTGATACGCTTGTGCCGCCCATGCTCATGAGGTTGGGCGTTGACACTTCAATATGTGGCTGTACGCCGGATAACGGTGTTATGAATCCTGGAGCCTTCAACGAAGCTAGGCCAGGGGTGCTGATTGGCTCTGAGCGATGGTCCCGAAGCGCATTGATGATCGTCGCGACAGGTTGCATGACGCTGCGAAGTATTGCAATCTCGGAGGTCAGAATATACAAACTCTTCGATTGGTCAATCTCTGGACTTGTTAAGACGTCGAGCTCTAAATCACCAATCGCGTCTTGGTAAGCTGTGGTTACTGGTATCGCTAGGTCAATAATGGCGTCCAGAATAGCCTGAACAAGCATACTGGCATCGCATGACTGGCGCAACATCGTCTCTGGCTGGCTAAGTCGCCGCGTAATAGGAGACTCTATGTCGTCCGCACTTGCTTCGAAGAACGAGGTCACGGTGTTGTCGGCGTGGAGAAATATCGACACTTGTTCAAGTGTAACTGCTAGTCCCTTAGCCGCTAGCACAGCATGCTGCTCCAAAAAGGTAATCCGGTCTTCGTTTGGCCCGCCTCGATACCGCTGGATACTGCGCGCCGTACTGACAAGATCGGCAATTCTATCGAATTTGGGCGTTTTTGAGTGGGAGCCGTGCATGCCAGGTCCCGATCCAGCCCTGTGGGTATTCCTGTTCTTGGTTTCATTTTTCTGAGTCCTCCGTCGAAAGAGATCCTTCAATGCAGCTAAAATAACTCTCCGCTTGGTCTGCCTCTTTACAGACATAGATCTGGTGCTCGTTGCCGAGTCTGTTCTCTCTGGTCTCCATGAACTAGCGTCATCCATATCATCTTCGTCCGAATCGCTATCGTCTTGTCTCAAGTTGATCAATTTCTGCAAGCTAAGGACGATATACGCGTGATCAGAGTACCAGTCCACTTTAGTACGGTTGGTTGCGTTTATCAGATCCTCGATGGCGAGTCTGTGAAGTCCCTTCTGGTTACCCAGGACGCGAATGACATCCCAACTGATACCATTGACGTTAATCCACCTGCATTGGACCCAGGACTCCCGCTCCCTTGCTAAGAATTGCTCTAGGGTGTCATTGTCAAGGGAGTACTGCCGCATCTCATTCTGAGAAAAGTCCACTATAGTAATCTCACAGCGTCGATGCAAGTCGGTTGCGATTGATGTCAGCCATTCTGCGTTGTAAGCTGGAAGGGGTCTGTTAGGGTCAATGCCCGGTTCCGTTCCAGGTTGCCAGTTTGGATCATGAGTAACAGTATCCGGACGATATGACCGAGCAGTATTTGCCCGACGCGCACGATACCTAACCGTGTCTTGCGAGTTCGCCCGGCCCGGGATAGTGGTTGTATCAGGCAAGGTGGGCTCCCAGCCGTTCGGGGAGACTGCCCGGTTGGGAGAGCGTGGATGCGCCTCAATATCCGGTACAGCTTGAGATTTTGGGGACGGCGTGTCTGCAAAAGTTGCATGGTCATAGGTCTGGACAGACTCCATTCTGTCCTACCCGGTCCGACCAGATATCTCAACCTTTAATCCAAATTCCGTGGTAGACACTACCCAGTTCTTTAGATGGCTGGGCTTGAAGCGCCTTTCAGCTAAGATCCAGCATGTCGGAATGACGTTTCGGGAGAGTGGGCTCCGCGGGGAACGTGGCATGCGATGATCGCAATTTGAGTTAGAAGAGCGGAGTGACGAAGAAGCCCTGGGTTTGGAAATGCGTTCAGCATGAATGAAACTCCCTCAATGGCCGAGATGAAGCAAAGAAACATGATGCTTTGGGTGTAGGGTGCTTCCTTTGACGCTTGGATTGATCTTGGCACTTCTCGGATCCAACCGTCTCGCGCCCTTACCGTTTTCGGAAATACATACGAACGACTTGTGGTCCTCCTCAAGCAGATGCAGCTCGCTCTTTCTATATGCTAGGCGTCCTTATTAATGAGGAACTCCGTCAAATTTTGCCTATTTCGAATTGAACTAGAATTCATAATTCAAAGCTATTTATATAATAACCATGCTGTACATATCAGGTCGTGCATTAGTGGGATTCCGTAGCAATCAAGTGTCGCGACAGTAGCGATGAGAAGTAGATTGGTGGACTACTTTGACCTAGGTTAACGCTGTGTTTGGTTTGAGGTTTCCGCGGGCAATTCGTTGGCAAGCCTTCCATGACGCCCCGTTTGCGTAGCTGTATGCATGATGCATGACATGCAATGATGTGTCTTTCGACAGGAATCTGGTGTGTCAATGACCCAATGGGAGGATATTGTCCTCGCCATTATCCAATGATTTAGACAATGTTGGCTCGGCTTTAGCTCCGAAGCAAGTCGTTGTGGGGAAATCCGCAGAGCGGTGTCCTGGTGGATTGCTCTCGAGGCCAGGAAAACCGAACTGGCGCGGCGAATTATGTTTGCCTCTGATCTATTCTCAAAATATTCCCCTCAAATCATGTGATTATGGGAATGACGGTGAGCGCCTCAGGAAACATCTGGCTGTGCTACTGCCGACTTCTTCTTGGTGGTGAGCCTTATTTCTAAGGGAACAAGGGTTCTCCTGGGCCCAGGTGAATCTTGTCGCGCAAGCGGTTTGCGACACACGGGGCAAGTCCCGCGGGCTGTTTTGCCCGCATTATCGGCTCGTTCCTCGCCGATTTTGAGCGCTTCGACAATGCATTGGTGACAAAATAGATGCCCTTGTATGTATTAACAATTACCCAAGGCCTCGGAACTCAGAAATACATACCACAAACCGTTGTCGTGGCATCTGTTGGTGTATCCATGCATACAGGACACTTGTACCCTGTCAATTTTGTGCGCGCGCTTCCGGTATCATTATCGGGCTGCTGCGCGGTAACAGCATCTTCTCTTTGTTTGGCCAGAACTTTTGCTATCGCGGAATGGCCATCGACATCAGTGAGATCTATTGCGATAGTTTCGTCGGCGATTTCGGGTTGAGATGCCGATGATGAAACAGTTTGGTTTGTCAGTCGGCGACGCTTCCTGGTGCCAGAAGGTCCAGCTTGGGCGTTCGACGGTCGTCGACGATGCGGAGGTGAGGACGATATCTCAACTGCTGAGGGGTAGGGCGAAGAGGGTTGCTCCATGGTGAGGTTCGGTGTCGGCTTGCAGTCTGGGAGCCAAAATCTCGGTGTTTGCGTAGTGTTATCCCAAAGAGCTCTTAAAAACGTCTGAGGATGTCATGGGGAGAAACTTAAAAGTCAGCGAAGACTAGTGTTTGTTTCACTTCATTGCCCCCTCGTTGTCCAAGAATTATTTTAGGCATCTTCAGGCAACGAATACGTTCTGCCGCCTTATCACCTGACGATAACGCACCTGTCGTAGGCGGTAAGCTTATCCGGAGCAATAATAGTCCGATACAATATGGCTGAGCCAGCCATTCCGCGATAGGAAAGAGCTCGACGCATCACGACTCCTCGAAATTCCGCCTCCTTGTTGCAATCGTTATCGCACACGACGCGGACGACAAGCCCGGCCTCAATATTGCCATGGAACTCATTTCGATGCGCTGCTACTCATGATAACATGCTTTGGAGACATTACTGCTCTCCCTGCGCAAAGGGTGCAGCTCGATCTCGTGCTCAGAAACTTCGCGTAGCTCGTCCGTTCGTGCAACACAATGCCTGGCCACTCTTATCAAGATACCACAGCTCACAACAGGTCGATGGCAACGAAGCTCGACGCTCGTCGCTCTCAGGTATGCTGATGGCGAATAACAGTTTAATCATGATAATGCTGACTTTTCAGTTCCCGCCAAAGCTCGCTTTAACGAGATCGGTGTCCAACAGCTGAGCGACCATGTGTATTCCCAAATATTCTTCAATCGATCGCAGCCGCCTAATCCAGAATTAGTCGCATTATCAAAAGACCATCTCGCACGCCATGAGTTACTAGGAAAAGCGCAGGAGAATGCGGATCCCGTCGCCTTCGATTTACCTGCGCTTCAGGGGCAGACTCTCGATGAACACTTCTTCAAGCTAGGGATGGACTCTTCGGAGCCATACCTCACATACGCCAAAGAATACGCGACCGTGAATTCGCCGAGCATACCTCGCAAATGGGTTAGGCGGAGCGGGTGGACGAAATATAATAGTGATGGCACATCGGAGGCTGTGGACGCACCGAACGAGCTGATGCTCACTTTTGACACGGAAGTGATGTACAAAGAACACCCTTTTGCTGTTATGGCATGTGCGGTGAGTCCGACATCTTGGTACGCATGGATATCGCCTTGGCTATTGGGAGAAACGAAGAACGAAATTCAGCTCGTCCCGTTAGGCGATCCAACCCAGTCTCGAATTATCGTTGGGCATAATATTGGTTACGATCGCGCACGCGTTTTCGAGGAGTACGATTTGAAACAGACAGGAAACTTCTTTCTCGACACAATGTCACTCCATGTAGCAGTCAATGGGATGTGTTCCCAACAGCGACCCACATGGATGCGTCACAAAAAGAACAAGGATTTGAGGGACAAAATCGCGAATGACAACAACTCCGTGGAACTTGCAGCCATGATCGAGAACAAGATGCTGCGCGAAGAAGAGGAGGAGCTCTGGGTTGGGAGGAGCTCGGTTAACTCCCTTCGAGATGTGGCTAAATTTCACTGCGACGTTACCATTGACAAGTCCCAGCGAGATTATTTTGGCGAGCTTGATAGACCGCAAATACTGGGCAAGCTTGATGAATTGCTTGATTACTGCGCGGCCGATGTCTCAATAACTCATCGAGTGTACAAAAAGGTCTTCCCGAACTTTCTGGAGGTCTGTCCGCACCCAGTCAGCTTCGGTGCTCTCAGACATCTTTCGTCCGTGATTCTGCCTGTCAACCACACCTGGAAGGAATATCTTGAGAGCACCGAATCCACGTATCATCAAAGACTGGATGATGTCCAGCGAAGACTCGTCAAGCTATGTGATGAAGCATTAGCTGTCAAAGATGACCCAGAGAAATACTCAAATGACCCCTGGTTACGCCAGCTGGACTGGTCTGGTCAAGAAATTAAGATGGTCAAAGGCAAGAAGAAAGGTGACCCTCCGCGACCAGCCGCCAGACAAAAGAAGCCGGGAATGCCTCAGTGGTACAAAGACTTGTTCTCATCGAATACCGCGGACATCAATCTAACTGTCCGAACACGTATCTCTCCAATATTGTTGAAGCTCTCGTGGGATGGGCATCCCCTAATCTGGTCTGACAAACACGGCTGGACTTTCAAAGTGCCTCGTGATAAGGCCCACCACTACGCAAACCAACCCGTAGTCGCATGCGATATGTCTGAAGAGAAGAGCCAGGAGCTGCAAAATGATGCCAAACACATTTATTATAAGTTGCCTCATAAGGATGGACCACTCGCCCGCTGTGTCAGCCCATTAGCCAAGGGTTACCTACAGTATTTTGAGCGTGGCACGCTGTCTTCTCAGTACTCCCTCGCCAAGGAGGCATTAGAGATGAACGCCTCTTGCTCTTATTGGATCAGTGCCCGGGATAGAATCATGGGCCAGGTGGTTGTCTACAGGGATGACACGACAACATCCGAGAAGGATAAGACACAGAATCTAGGGTTTATTCTCCCTCAGATTATCCCGATGGGTACCATCACGCGACGAGCAGTGGAGAATACATGGCTTACAGCAAGTAACGCCAAAGGAAACCGTGTCGGCTCTGAGCTCAAAGCAATGATTAAAGCTCCGCCTGGTTATGCCTTTGTTGGTGCCGATGTTGATTCGCAGGAGCTCTGGATTGCTAGTTTGATAGGCGATGCCCAGTTCCAGCTTCATGGTGGAAACGCGATTGGATTCATGACCCTCGAGGGTTCCAAAGCTGCTGGGACGGATATGCATTCACGCACTGCGAAGATCTTAGGTATTTCGCGCAACGATGCCAAAGTGTTCAACTATGGCCGGATCTACGGAGCTGGTGTAAAATTTGCGGCCACGCTTTTACGCCAGTTTAACCCGTCCATGACAGAGAGACAAACTCAGGAAGTGGCTACGAATCTATACAAAGCTACAAAAGGTGCAAAGACGACTCGCCGCCTACTCTCTGAAAGCTCTTTCTGGCGAGGAGGCACGGAGTCTTTTGTTTTCAACAAGCTAGAAGAGTTTGCGGATCAAGAACGCCCACGGACCCCTGTTCTTGGTGCTGGGATCACCGAAGCCCTCATGCGACGCTTTATCAATAAGGGCAGCTTCATGACATCCCGGATCAATTGGGCAATCCAATCTTCAGGGGTGGATTACCTCCATCTCCTCATTATCGCCATGGATTATCTAATTCGCCGCTTCAATATCCAAGCTCGACTGGCGATCACGGTTCACGATGAGATTAGATATCTTGTCAAGGAGGACGACAAATATCGCGCTGCCCTTGCGTTGCAGGTTGCCAATGTGTGGACCCGTGCCATGTTTTCACAGCAAGTCGGTATCAACGATCTTCCTCAGTCATGCGCATACTTTTCTCAAGTCGATATCGACCACGTCTTGCGAAAAGAAGTGGATATGGACTGCGTCACTCCTTCTCACCCCCACAAGATTCCTCACGGCGAGAGCTTGGATATTGTTCAGCTGCTGGACAAGAACGACAAAGCCCGCCTGGACCCTTCGATTGTTCCAATCTCACCTCCCTCTCCCGAAAAATATACTTACACACCCCGATCAACTGTCATGTCCGCCCTCGAAACCTCAAACAACCCCGCCCTCATCAAAGCACAGATTACTAAAGACGACAAGGAGCTCCGAGAAATCATCAAAGACCTCACAAAATCCAACACTCCCACCAAGTCACCAAATACACGCTCCACGACTCATACCAAGTCTATGCCAGCCGCAGCTGTGCCGCAGAAGGCCATTCTCATGGATATTGGATCCGGTCTATACGGTGGCGGGTTCCGAGACTTTTCCCAGGGGAGCAGGCCTCCCCAGGTCAACCTTCCTCGCCATTCTTGGAAACCACGCCCAACTGCAAGGGTATAATTAATCAATTTTCATTTTCTCTTCATTTTACGCTTACTTTCCTATGTATATGCCTTGTGATCTACTCTGATCTACCAATTATACCTATATAACTCTATACTTCACAGATGTATTATATGATTTATGAAACATGCGGAGGCGTCTATGGTGGGTGTGTGTGTGTGTCAAGATAGAAGGAGTTGTATTGGCTACTTTAAACTCTCTGGATCATTCATCATTCATCATGATTTCATGTATTCATTTAAACTTGCTCCGGTTGTAGATACCCATGGCTTGGCCTTTCTGCGCGGGTTTTCTGTATCAGAAGGCGCAGCCAAAGGCCGTATGCTCCTTCCGTCCTCCAAGCTGTGCTCTGCTTTCATGCATCCTCAAGCTCTTCTACGAAAATATCTTCACACCGCTGCCTACACTACTCATTGAGAATGTCGAAAAGCATCATTTCTTAGGTGGACGCTCCGCTGACAAAGCAGGCCAATCCCACGCTCCCATACTCCCCAGCTTGTCCAGGAATTGTGAAAATGAGACCCCCGCTGCTGCAGCTGAGGCTGCCAAAACACTTGGAAAAGTCGGGGACAGATCGATGTCGTTTGGTCGTATACACATTCATAACCCTCAAAGAAGACCGAAACCTCTCGTATGAAAAAGCGCTTCTTGAGTTACTAACGAGCTACAAGGTACCACTTATTATAGCGTCTACATTAGCAGGTCAGATCCTCCCTTTTCTGTCACGAGAAGGATGTCTAACAGCTGGACGTTGTCGCAGCGAAGGCATTACCCGCAGCCTTCGCCAATGTTACTTATCATCGAGTGGCTCGGTATATTCAGTTGGATTCAGGCATGGCTCTAGATGACATGCAACGCCTTGAGCTATTTCGGTCAAGGGTCCCGAGCAATCTCTTCCAGCAGATAATCGCGGACGTCAACCTTGCAGAGAAACAATATGGCGCCTTACAATCCCAACCTAATGTGGAGGCTCGCTCAGGGCCTCCGAAGCGGATAATATAGTCAGTGGCTTTCGAGGAAACCCCGGATGATGATTTCAGGAATTCCGCGAACCAGAGAAGGGCATACTCTGCATTTTCTACCCAAAATCAAAGTAAATCCGCCCGCAGCTGCGGTTGCAATCCTCTCCTTTTTCTCAATGCAGGGGATGGGAGGGCCGGTGGGTGTTGTATGCTTACAGGCCTGCTTTGCACTGGAACTCATCTAAGTATATATCTGGCTCTAAAGGTTTCTTTGTGGGCTTCTAAGTCCAGGAGGTTTTCTCTGTATATATCACGCTCCGTCTTTAATTCTCAAATACCTCCCCAATTCTAAGCCCCTCTCTTCCTCCCCGGATCCAGCGTATTCCGTCGACTCAGTCCATCCCCCCTCAACATTGCATCCCCCTTCTTCCCCAACACCATCTCGAGCGCCTGCGTGAGCCCGGCTGAATCATAGCTCATCCCCACCGCTAACGCAGCACCATCAGCGCTTGCCGAGACAATCTTCCGTCCATACAAACGCAAACTCTCAATCCCCATCTCCGCGAGCCGATCCTTATCCACACTAGGAGTCCCGGGACCGTCAAGATGGAGGATGTGCGTGACGTATGAAGTGAAAGGAAGGGACAATCCATACCCATTCACCTCTAGCTGGAGGGGTGGGAAAGCGTTTTGATTGGGGTTCGTAGTAGTAGACGGCGAGGTTGCAGCAGAAGGAGGATCCACGAAATGGCGGCCGCGACTCTCCTCGCCTGCGCGGGTGATTGCTTCAATGAAATCGACAGCTGTGAAGGGATCACTTGTGGGCCCCGTCTCGCGATCGAGACTGCCGTTCAGAATAAGGATTTTGTGTCTCGCGGGACTGGACACGATTGCCTGGCCGACGCCCTGTAGGACGATGCTCGGGATTAGCGAGGTATATAGCGAGCCGATACTGTAGATGATTGCCTGGGCGTCGCGGAGAGATTCAAGAACGCGCGGGTTAGCGCGTGGTCGGATCTCCTGGCCGTAGGGGTTTATGTACCAGATCCTGGTAATGCGGGCAGGGAGATCCTCGTTGTCAGATTTGGAGAAAGAGATATTTTTGTTGCGGAGGTGGGGGAGGAAGCCTGGGGGTTGGTCGTCTTCATAGAGGGCTGCG
Organism: Aspergillus baeticus; assembly: GCA_027569055.1. NCBI lineage: Eukaryota > Fungi > Ascomycota > Eurotiomycetes > Eurotiales > Aspergillaceae > Aspergillus > Aspergillus baeticus. The sequence continues at coordinate 535,294 of JAPDEI010000008.1, read as the reverse complement.
GAGAGGACGTCCGAGGGCTCCGTGTAGTCGATTGTGGCGTCTATTTGTTCTACTTCGGTTTGGATGGGGCTTGTGGTGGGTGATGTTAGTCGCGGCGGGATGCTAGGGTGGGAGATGCTGTTCTGGCCAACGATGACAGTGCCATTGGCGAGTGAGGCGGATATGTGGTGGGAGAAGTTGGAATTTATCGCTGGGATGACGCGGACGAGATCCGAGGGCACGTCGCAGATGTTGGAGAGGAGGTAGATGGCGCTCTCAAAGGAGCCGCTGAACAGGCGGGCGCCGGTCAAGAAGAGGTTTCCAACACTTGCGGAGGAGAAGTCAAATGTTGATGCAGGGGGTCGAGCGCGTTTGAGGATCTCCAAGTTGAGGAGGTTGAAGAAGGAGCGGATGAGTTCTTTCTTGGCCGGTGCGATCGATTTCCAGACGGTTGATGTGCCGTCTACAATGGATAGCCATTCAGCATGGGCAGAAGCATCTGCGGGGAGTCGATGGTTGAAGAGTGATTTGATGGCCGCTCGCTCTGAGTTCGGTGGTGATGGTGGAATCAGACGAACCAGACGACCTGGCTGAAGTCAGCTATCAGAAAAGATGAGGTCAACAGCAGTACTCACTCCTTACATCGCCGATACCAGGGCCACCGAAGATGCGGATCAGCTCAGAGGAAGAACCGCCATTATCACTAATGGGGATAATATAGCTTAGAGAGCAGTCTTTGCTTTCGCGGACGGCACTGAAGACGTCCACGAGGTTATTCGCGGCACTTCCTCCGGAAAAGACCACAAGGCCCCTGTTAGGGGCTGAGGGCGTGGTTGACATCATCCGAGATGCCCAAATGTCGAGATACCGTAGTGCAGCTCGTCTAGATAAATTACAGTTTCCAAAATACCTGTTTAATGAATTAGTGTTGGCTTCATAAAACGAAGAAGACGATATATCTTACAGGTTGTAGCAGGCAGGGATGCCAAATCAAAAGAGCACCAAGCCAAAAATGATCGAAAAGCTTAGATTCAATGGCGAAGATCCCAACCTCTTCTGACACGTTGTTGCAACTGTTTAAATCGAACCAAATCTGAGTTATAAAATAGACGAATCGAAGTGGAATAGTTGGGTTATTGACCAAGTTGGGTAAAGTGGGAGCGTGAGACAAAAGATGGGGGTGGGAGTGGGAGGCGAAAAGTCCAGTGGTCACGCCTTGGTCGACATGATAACCACCACGAAATCGCAGTACAGGATATTTTTAGCTAATTCATGATAAGAGGTGATTTATGTCTAAACCGAAATATATATGAGAATTTAAGTCGCTATATAACAAATGTAATGTATTTACAGTCCTTCCCTATCCTCGCTTTAACCCCCTCAAGAGGTCTAAAATTATATCAACATGAACACTCAATCATGCATATGCGGCCCAGCCTACATAATCTGTTAGTTTCGTCATATAGATGACAAGTGTGAGAGAAAGAGGCTTACCGCAGTACAGAACAGCAAGGTTCTTTTCATCCGTCGCTTGCTGGATCAACTCGTTGACAGTCGCCGTCACACTCAGCGTCTTACTCAACTTCTTCGCAACAACAGTCAAAGCCCGATCAGCCTCGCTTGGTTCATTCGTGGATCTATTATCTGCAGTAGAGCCAGGCAGTACGGGCGGTCCATCGTTCGCATCTTGCTCTTGCATTTTCTTCATTCGCAGCGGGGACACCGTCCAGCTGTATAGAGGATCGTACCGGAGCACATCGAGGATCGTCATGATGCTATACGATTCCTGCCGTAAGGCCTCAAGCGTAAACTCGCAGCATCGTCGGAAGACACCCTCTGTTTTAGTGATGCCCATGCCATCTACCAGGTCGCGGGTCAGGCGGAAGGGGACGACTTCGGGGACTGGAAGGACACGGCCTTGCTCGAAAGCTACACCTAAATCAATGTGTACTACCTCGCCGGTCCTTTCATCGAGAAGGATATTGTGACCGTGGCGATCTCCAAGGCCGAGGACGTGTCCTAGGATTGAGATTGCAGCAGTGCTTTGCGTATACGATAGCCTTCTGCCAAACCAGTCGTCTGGGTTGTTGAACTTTTCCATAAAAAAGTATCGCAAGACTGGATGGAAATGCTCCGCCACTTGACGATACGTTCTCACCCGTTGCTCGAAAGATCGTGTCTGAACGTCAGCGATATGCTTGCGGGCAGCGCTTGGTTTCATGTCTTTCGGGTAGTATCGTTGATGTGCGGGCATCAGATAGTCGTTAAGCGGTATTGTATGAGGAACGAATTCAATAATTCCAGCATTTGACGTAAGGGGAAGAACTTTGTAGGCTCTGATACCGATATTGCGCTGTCGCGTAACTTGATGGTCTTTAAGCAGGCTGCTAACTTGTTCGAACACTTGTTCCATGATGGCGTCCTGGCGCAGGTCGTCGTTTCCTCCTTTGAACTAGGATAAGATTAGCTGAGGATAAAAAAGAGCGCTTTAAAAAAGTACTGTTCCACTTACGAGCTGCTTATATCGTACACCATCACTAGCAATAGCTGTGACGATCTTCGGCGCGCTAACACCGGACGCAACGGTAAACTCAGGAAGATACTTGACGAGCTTGGGAACGTCGCTATAATCGCAATCAATACGGATCTCAATCTTCATGGTCGGCGGAGGTAGTCGTTGGTTCGCAGCGTCTTGCTCAAGCCGTCCACCAGTTGGCAGTTTCTTCAACGCAACCTTTGCCCCGTGCTTCATCTTGTCGTCTAGCCGCTCCACGGCAAACCGCACGTAGTTGATATTGGTATTGTGGACTGCTACCCATAACGAACCTATGCGCTTGTCGCTTCTGAGCGTCTCAGCTAACTTCGTAGCCGCACGATTTCGTGAAAGCGCGGACTGGTCCTTTCCTCCCTTGGACTTGCTACTCGCAAAGATTTGATACATGCCGTGGAAAGGGTGCTCACAACATATCCTATAGATGAGTTCGGAGAGCATACCCTGGAAGTCGTCCGAGATATCCAAGAGACGGGATGTTAGCTGATTCATCAGAGGCGCAAATTTCCGACTAGGAACGTCATCGAGGTATTTCGAGACTGCCTTGTTTGCGATATCACTGTGCGATTGGTCAAGCCATAGTGCACAGAAACGAAGAACGTCGTTATTGTATCTCTCGCTTTCCTTCAAGCAAATAAGGTAGTTCTCGAGGCATTGCTGGAGAAATGCTTCACGGCTTCGCTTGAGTCGCTGATACTCACGGTCATCCAGATCGAACCATTGCTTTGTCTTCGATCTGTGGAACTTGAGGTTGTCACTTTCTTTACCCTCTGCAGACTTGAGCATCTCGTCTAGAGCAAAGACTTCTTTTTCCTTGCGGTTACGAAGTTGTTCAACTCGTGCAAAGTCTTCTAGTCCGTCGGGGTTCTGCAATTGCTGATCACAGAACAATGCAAAACCATGGTAGACTCGCCCTGCCTCTTCTGCCTCCGAGCGGCCCTTGAGCTCTTTTACCGCTGGTGTTAGATAGTTTTGAATAATCGCTTCCGGCTTCTCCAAACGTGCCTCTGCTATGTGGTGACCCTATCCTACGTTAGTATCTATGAAATCCTTGAGTCTGGGGCTTGGAATCCACTTACAAGTGTCACAAGCAGCTCTGCTCGACTGATGGGAATTGCTTGCTTGTGTAGGTCATTGCGGTCTCGTAGTTGCTGAAGGATCTGGATTGAGGGCGCCATTTCACCTTGGTCCCATAACACATTGGCGAGGTCAAACTTGGCTACACCTTCCACATTGAGCCCTACAGAGACGCACTGGTCTGAGAGTTTTGACAAGTAGACGGCAGACTTCAATGAAGCCTGTGCAATGCCATGGTTTCTGGCAATGTCAAGGGACTGCCGAATAACCTTCACCTCAAGCAGCTGTGCGTCATAGTCACTCAAGTTGAAGGAGGACTTGAGGTACTCCTTTTGTCTGATGGACGAGAAAAGAGTCTCGTGGGCGTTCAGTATTTCGGCAACTTCATGTACGCTGTGTATTGTTAGACCTTATTCACAATATGGAAGAGCTTACTCACTCTGTTGTCTGTAGCCATGAGTTCCTAGCTGCGATATTTTGCCATTGTTGATCGATCTCATCCATGGATTTTGACTCCAAAACGTCCTCGAATTCTGTCAAAACGCCGAGAATCCGCATTGCACCTCTCAAAGACATCGCTGAGCGATGGTCACTGTTCAAAAGGGCCAAACTGCTTGTGAAGCTCTCGCCAATAGACGCGGAGACGTCAAGCAGCGTGCTTGACGTGTTCAGGCTCTGGAAAGCCTTGAACATTGTCGCTGACGGTGATTTATTTATCGGCGAAATTGGTATGTCCCATTGACGCAGGTTTGTGGCAGCTTGCAACATACTGCCAAATGGGACCGAAGCCTCGCTTGAGTTTTTGAGCGCGCCAAGCATGGAGTTGGCAATTCCCTGTAGGTTGGTCGAGTTCAGTGCCTTCAGAACGCCATAACTATTCCCGGATCCGGTCATCTGGACTTGGCTGTCGTACTGCGCGCTCTGAAATAAGAGGTTCTTGAAGCCGGAGCTTTCGTGTTCAAGTGTCTCCATCACAGATTCAAGCGAAGATGTCTGTTGGATTCCATAGAAGAAATCCGGGTCGTCTATGTTCTTAAAGATGTCATGGAGCAGGCCTAGTGGAGCTTCGTATTTGACCACTGAGGAGCGGCGGGACCCAGTTGTTGTGCGAGAGGCGTGAATCTCGAGGAAAAGAAGGGCTGTCTTGGGCAGGCGGCATTTACTAGCTGCTGATGAAGCCTCGGCGTAATCGATATCCAGCCAGCCGTCTCGGTCTACCATCGTAGACTCATCTGGTTTTGGCTGATTGCGAAGATATAGGATACAGTTGATAACAAGCCGCGCATGAGGAATAGTGCTATCTCCCACATTATGCAACGCTTTGTTAAAGATTTGGGACACAGCCTCCCGTACATCTATTTCTCCTCGATGATCCGCTAGAAGAGAATCATGCACCATGTAGGGCATCAGCTGAATAGCAAGTTCCGGAATGATATACAAGATGTTGCCCAATGGTCCGATGACGGGGTCTTCCACTGCAGCTTCCGAGAGGAAGAACCCAACATTCCGCGCCCAGTATGATGGTGATAGGCTGAGATCATATCCTCGCACGCTATCCCGTTTCTTGACTTCCGAAGCAGACAAAGATATCCCAGGGCATTGGTATGGACTCCAGGTGAGGGCCTTCATGAGGGGAGCGGGAATTTCATTCACAGAGTTTTGGAAATCTGGAAAGTTATCCAGGTTACTGACAATGAGCTGCAACGTTCGTTCCACAGAGCCGGTCTGGATGCTATTGTGGACCATGTCGCAAAGTACGCGGAGGATGTTTGCCTTGGATAGACAAAAAATGTCAATGAGTCGAGACGAATAAGTATGGAAGAGGGCTAGATCCTGTTCCCTCAACAAGGCATCATCTATTTTACCGGTAGCAGCAAATGCCCGACCAATGACTCTGGCAGCCCAAGATCGGTACTCTGGGCCCGGATTGAATTCTTGCAAAGTCTGGCACACAGTGGGGGCGTTGAAAATAGCATCCTCATCCTGCTGGATTGTTGTAAGATGGTATCCAGCTGATCCCGCAGGCGTAGCACAAAGCAATGATATCACAGAGTCCGATATTGATTTGCTGAGAAGGCTGGTCTTCGAATCACGGTCCTTGAGAACTTCAAGCAGTAGGTCGCTCTCACTTACACCGACTGTATCAGTCTCCTGTTCAGTCACGGCTGGGATGGATTGTATTAGTCGCTGGAAAGACTCGGCAGTTGCGTCTTTCAGAACCGGCGACTCATAGGCGCCAAGATAGTCTTCAAACCATTGCGTGAATTTCTTCAGGTTTTCCACAACTATTTGTAGTTGATTCTCCTGTCGCAAATGTACTGGAGGCGCCGCCAGGAACCTTCTCAGGGACATTAACGTAGAGACTGCGATTCCGGCCATTAGACCCGGGTGCTCAACAAGATATTCTTCTCCGGTTTCTAGTAGATACCAAAATATGGCCAATGCATCTTCAGAACAGAAGATATCGACTAGAAAAGGTTGGAGAGCAGTGACCATCATTTCGAACGGGTGGTCACTCAACATGACGGGTCCGGCCACGCATACCAAGATCTTGAGTTTTCGTATAACGGAACAGGCATGCAGGGAGCCAAGGGCCGGATGAATCGATTCAAGAAGAGTTCGACATACATAGGATGTTAACGCAGGGGTCCAGATAGCTTCAAGCTCGTATCCGCTTCGCTTGCATAGGAATTCGAGCTCATCAAGAAGGTACCTTGCTCTGAATGAGGGTTGCTGATTTGCCGGTAGGACGACCCTGGACAGGCCCTTGCGAGTGATTCGTTTGTACGTATTCAAAGACTCTTTGAAGCTTTCCCGCCTAGTGAATGCCTTTTCCACTTGTTCATATTGGTCAAGCGCTGAAAAGAAGGTTGCCACAATGCGAGGAAACTGCGCCTCGATTAGATCCACAAGCTTAACTGTCCCAAGAATTTTCTTGAGCCGATTCTCCACCCCTTTTGGCTGGCTTCCTTGCCCAGGAGGCGTACTTATATCACGAGCTATCGTGTAAGCCTCCGCCTTGTGAAAGGATGCTGTCAAGAGCTCAACGAAAGGTCGGTTCATAAAAGTTGAGAGTTCGGTAGCATCTTTGTCGCTAGCACGCATCATGACTTGACCCACAATCTCGTCTTGTGCATCGCTAACCATGTCCCTGAGGCTTGCATACCCGAATATGCTGAACGGCATAGACATTACGGACTTGGTTTCAGTCCAGGTGTACAAAACCTGAGAGGAGAAAAGCTGAAAAATCGATTTTGCATCTTGAAGGCCAAGGGATTCCGAGACGAAATGCAAGCACTTTTTAGCATACCATAAACAATGGTGCACCTGGGCAGAAGTTTCAAAGATATAATAGATACTTCTCCGGAGCAAAGTGTGCCATCGAGAAGCAAGTTGAGCGAGTAGAAACAGACGAGTAGCAATTCCCTCTTCCCAGTCAGGATCTGCAGGGAGACTTTCCAGGACATCATCAAAGATCGCATCATGGTCCTTAAGAAGAAATTGCTCGAACAGTTGCGGTACCAAATTACCTGCATTGAACTTGACCAGTATGTCACCATCTTTGATTATCTTAAAAAGTGTTGTCCTTGGGGAGGGGCTGGATGGTCCGCTTGAATAAGAAGGATTCAAGCTCAGCATACATCCTAGAAGTTCAGCAAATGCAACTAAGACTGACGAGGATGCTCTTCCTTTTGCCAAGAACACACCGGTGAACCAAGTGTAGATGTCGAAGGCCGAGTCAGTAAAGGAATCGTCATTTCCACAGACCCAGGATTTGCTGAAGCTGCTCATCATATTGATGCAAACGAGGTGCGAAGTCTCACAGCGCTCCAGTTCGTATGATTGAAGGCATTTTTCACCTAGATCTTCGAGTATGCCGAGTAAGAATTCTTGGTCCATTCCGGCACAAGATTGATACACGTAAGGAAGAAGAGAATGCGCCGCAAGTATATCAACCTCGTCAAAACCGACCAAGTAATAATAGAGTGTCGTATCATCCGGTTCGTAAGACACATGCAGCTGGGCATGTGCTTTTCGGAAAATCGAGAGAAGGATGGTCATATACCGCTGGAAGCTAGGAGAATCCTGGAATAGAGGTGAGTCGGCCCTATTTGTATGTGTGATAGTAGACAACTCTTCGATCTGATCATTGGCCGCAAGTAACGGATCATCCAGGTCCATGACCTCTTCATTAGTGACAGACAGTGTCTCTTTTTGTTGCTGCCTGCGACTCTCAAGAGCCCGGCTCAAGGGGACAGAAAGACCGTATATCGCCTCACTAATCGGGGCTACTGGGGTAGAAAGGCATAGTCTGGGCGTTAGGAAAGGAGGGAGAAGTGTCAGACAGGCCAACATAAACATCGGCTCCCGTGAGGCCAAAAATGAGCAAACACTTTCCCACAAACGGTGGCTATTCGACTTCAGACCCTGCAGTCGAGAGCCAGTCTGGTCCGGCAGGCAGAACGTGTAAATGGCTGTAGTAATGCAGAAGGAAGTCAGAATCTGCACAATGTCTGGTGTAACATGACGTGATTTATCCTCAGACAGGGATTGCCATGAATGAAGAAAATGCTCCGATTTTGCTTGCAACAAGTCGAGTATTCCTAGATCATTTGAATCGGCTCGTGTGGATTTCTGGATAGAAATAGACTCTTCAGTGTCCCAAATATCATAAAAATCTGGCTGTTTCTGCAGGTCGAAAAGATAGGCTAAGATTTTCTTGTTTCTGTGATAGAAATGCCAGACTTTCGCTATGGGACCAGTTGGCCCTCTGAATGAAGTCCGAGGCAAGTGAAAAGACCTATTAGTACAAGCCAGGATCAAGTTCAACAGCTCCAAGGGGCGAGCAAATGTTGCTAATTGAGACGTTTGTACTCGATCAGTGGCCGTCCCTAGTAAAACATTAGCATTTCAATCCAAAATAACAGGAAAGACAAACCAATAGTCCATGTCTCCCGTAACCATGCACAGATCTGACTAGAGGCATTGGAGACAGAGCCTGGGTTTATTTGAGCAGTCATCCTAATCACTCTTGCCCAAAGCTCAAGAGACGAATCAGACAGCGCTGAAGGGCCGTTTAAATTGACAAATGAGAGCATCGAATTAACTGTCTCCGAGACAGCAGAGTAATCTAGAAGTCCAAGGTCGAGGATACTGTTCTGCAAATTGCAGGCTGATCTGGAAGTGACTTGAGAGGTAGATGCACGAGACGTGAGGTCCCAAACTTGTTGCCAATAATTCGTGAAAGACGGCGTATTTGCCCCGGGGCTCGAAGCAATACTGTATAAATTGGTTAACACTAGGCCAATATTTTTTCTTGAATGGGGACTGACCTTGAAATTGCGATCATTGTCCAGGACGATATTGTCGGGTTATCGTCGAGTATATAGGGGATAAGCCGCTGCAGTAAGGATAAATTGGTTCCATTTTGCGCGTAGTTTTGAAGGAGAAACGGGGTTAACTGCAAGGCACAAATTCTGCGGATACCAAATGATGCCGTTGAATCACGAAAAATATCGTCTATCTTCGACGCGAGTCGCTGTTTCTTCTTGGGGGTCTCACCTTGAGCAGGCGAATGTGATAATCGTGCCGCAAGCTCTTCTGACAGCTCCACTAGTTGTGCTATGGCCCATATTACTGTCCAGTTATGCTCAGACCTGGTATTCTCTAGCCGTGGCCACAGATGGAAGCGTTTCGACTCTGTCGAGATATTAGAGGAGAAAACTAAATCGTCCACCTGGAGGATTTCTTTCTCTGAACGTCTAGTATACTCAGACTGTAGTGTGTTTAGAAGGCCCCCCACGGCAAGTCTCAGAGCTTCTGACGGGGTTTTGCGGATTGCGTCAGTGAGAATAGACACAACGAATATGGTGGTGGAAAGCAATTCATCCTTCAGTCCTGCGAGTTTAGTGGCCCAATGTTGTCGGATTATCGGGACTAGGTCTATTAATGTCTTTCGAGCAAGGTCTGAGTTGTCAAAGATTACTCTCATCACCAATGCGTTCATACTGGCAAAAGCTGTTTGATGCCCACTTCCACCAATTGGCGAGGATGCGACGTATCTAGTCAATCCACGAAGCATGCTTTCTGCGTAGTCTTGAAGAGGTGCATTGGGAACCCCAGCAAGCATTCTGATGCACTGCAGGGCTTCTTCAACTGCACCAGACGGTCCCTTGGGTTTCTCTCTAAAAGCCAAAGAGGGTGTCATCCTAGATAATGTCGAACGACCGCCACTAGCTCCGAGATATTCATCCAGGGTAGATGATAGTCGGCTCCGTGTGCTTTGTTGGCTGTCTTCGTCATCCGAGGCACCAATTATGCTCAAACAAAAGTTCACTGCCTTCTCCCATTCCTCGATGCCCAGATGTTCAACATGTGGAGGGTAATGTAAAATTGTGCTCAAGCACTTGATGTAGTCAACGCCCAAAAGCTCGAAGAGCGGCCCTTCCGTATGGGCCAAAGTATCGGTTATATGGTCAAGTACGGCGCGCACTGATTTTATTCTCAAGTTACGAAGTAGAGCATCAACTGCGGTGCGAATAACGGAGGAACATGTTGAGAGCCGAGTAGAGGCCGCTCCTTTGGAGCTTGCCCGGTTATAGAGCGATTTCTCGGCAGAAACGAGTCGGAACAATGACTCGAAGATGTGGTGGCAGCCCTTGTCGCTCATCGATTGTCTGGGACAAGAACTTAGTCAATTGTACAGGGATCCCACTCAGCGAAGGAAACAATTGGAGTCTCGTACAGTTTAGAGCTCCGTCTATTTTGCTGTAGAACATATTTCAGATCTAGCGAGCGTTAGAGCAGGCCGCATTGGAATTGTTCTGTATATTACACACCATTTAATCCATCGGTACGCTCCTTGATTTTGTCCGAAGATAAGAGCGCAAGTGCTCCGTCAAGCGTAACTTCTCCCTTCATGGTGGCGTGTTGACTTTTCTACTTCTGGGCAGGGAAGATTGTCGCAGCAGCTCAAGAGCTCATCCGGGACAGTTCCTGTTCGCCATCATCCACGCAATTCGGTTTTGTTTGTGAATTGTGACAAACAGCACCTCTCATGCAAGCTAAAAATAACTTTCGTTCTGATATCCCAAGCTGGGCGAGCTGTTCTGGCGCTGGGCTTGACCAGTTGTTGGTGGATAGCGACAAGAAAGCTCTCGCCGCCTTCTCAGACCGCCCGAATTTTGTCGCGTTCTCTGACCTTTTTTGGCTCGAAGACAAACAATTGCTACTTTGCACCACATCTCTCTGCGGCGCTTCTTGCACTCGCGAGTCACGCTCTCAGTATGGAGAGCGCAGAGAATCTGGTTGGCCTTCGCGGCCTTTTCCAGGATCTTTCTGCACTTTCCGAGTCTTCGTTTAGGAACATTGATCGACTCCGGTTCGAGCTAGAGGCTCACATCGATGATTTTAGGGAGTTGCTTGACAAGCCCACGAAAAGCAACGCGAGTCGGCAAACAGTCTTATCTGGTAGGGACGCATGAGACCCCGTTATTTATACTCTTGAATTATCACCGAAAGCCTCGCGCAGTATCGCGCTGACTTATTTCAAACCAACAGGGAAGATCACGATCGACGATGTAGAATACGCAGTCAACGAAGAATTTCGGCAAGGCGCCCTTCAACTTGCCGACGCGCTCGACATCGATGAGGTGCTCGCTGCATACCTATTTTTCAAGGCCCAGGAGGATGTCCAAGTGCTAGACAGGCCCCCTCTGATTTCGGCCATTATGCGATTCCACGAACGCCGACAATTCCTTCTAGAATCACTCCGATTAATTCTCCAGGAATCCTTTGAAGTTGAGCGAGAGATAACGCAAGAAATAGCCCAGGTGGCTCTGGAGCATATTTTGGAGACAAAGAACAACCAGCATCGCAACGCCGGGCTCTTTACCCGGAAATGCTTGAAGTCAATGGAAGATATCGAGAAATGGCTTGTGCTCCTCGGAGAGCAAGTCCAGAAAGCTTCTCTCGTGGGTGAATTAGAAGATCAAGATGTTATGGAGGCGATCGAGCATCAGCGCCACAGCCTGCTCCAACAACACGAGTCACTCGGCGCAATTGTCTATTACTTATTTAAAGGTCCTTACACGAATTCGGAAGACCTCAGAGTACTTGTGACCCATCTCAGAAAACTCGATCGATTTGATGGGGTTCTTGTCCATTACGTCCCGTCTATAGTTTCTTCCTTCGTTCAACACGGCTCCCCTGAACGAGCGAGCTCTTACAACGAGGCTCGGAGCCTGAATACAGCGATTATCTCCACAAAAAATGGCCAGTTATGGGCGCATCAACCCTTTCATTCGGCTGTTATAGCACTCTGGGTCGCAGTTTATAGCGGATGGGACTTGGATGTCCCACCCGCGCTTCCCCCAGGTGTTGACCTCGAAAAGGAAGCTGAGGGGCGCACGAGGGCGTTCATGACAGCCTTGGACGACGGTGGATTGGATCTTTTGCTTGCCATCTGTTCCGCTGTCAGCAAAGAAGACTGGAGCGATCCCGCTCGGAGCGAATTAGTGACGTTACTGTTGAGGGAAAGCGCATCCACAATCAAGGAAAGTTCTTCTGCAGCTCTCGAAGCGGACCCATGCTCTGATTATCTTAAAGATCTCTTGATGGAGAATTTTGAGGTTTTCACCGAGTCTTGCGTTGCCAATATGCCAGATGCCGTCCGCAAATTGAAAACCGAAGAGGATTTGCAGAGATTAGATCAAATTACTGCTCTGAGGGATGGATTGACCTCTAATCTACATCGCAGTGTAGTGGAAGCCCGAACACACCTCGAATCATTCCTGGTTATTATGGCTTTCGCGTTCCAGGGTCGGCCGGATGCAGCACAAGAACTATGGGCTGACCCTGACGGCAATCTCTACGGCTTCCTCCAATGGTCCTCTAAGCGCCAGACCGTGCCTCGGGTTAGCGCCTTTTGCGAGCTACTATGTTCGATCTCTGGAGGAGAAGAGAACGCCGCTTCTGCGCATAGGTTCCTTTTGGAAGAAGACAAGTTCATGTCTTCAAAATTCAAGCGATCCACGTCTATGAATTGGGCGCAGATGTTCGCTGAGCTTCAGATATACGCAACAAGGGTCACGGAGAAGCCTTCACCGCAAACCTTACACCGCGCTAGGAAATTTGAGCCGGCTGATATAAGTGAGCCAGAGAGCCCTGTCATGTTGTCATGTTATCTCCGCCTAGTCGGGCACCTCTCCAGAGAGAGCATTACGGTCCGAGAGTGGATGCTCCAGCATCCTTCATTCAACATCGTGAGCACGCTCCTGACCCTCTGCAGCGGCCCATTGCCCACACACCTGCGGGCAACGGTATTTCAAGCGCTGGGAGGTCTAATGACTGACAGGAGTGCCATTAGCGGCAATGACATGTGGCTTTCGCTCGATCAGTGGATTTCCAGCGGGTCTATGGGTGCGTCGGGCGCCAACAAAGTTCCTATCGTTTCGAATCCGCTCATACTGCATGAACAGCAGGCATTCCAGAAGATTGGCGAGAGTTTTGACCAGACCAACGCGTTCGTCGTTCTCTTGCAAAAACTCATTTCTCCCGCCACCGATTCAGCGGCATATCACCTCTGGCTACCTTTCCCGGAATCACTCGGATCGTCCTATCGCATGGCTGGCATCGAGCCTTACATAGACTTTGTTCTGGGCCACGCGTTGTCAAAGAAAGTTCCTGAACTCAACGAGCACCAGGCACGCCTGCTTACCTACAATTGTTTAAATTTCGTCCTGACCTCTCTTAAATCCTTCAACGAAGCCCTGGTTACAGTCCTTAGCGCACCGTCCGCATTGGCAGACTCACCAGTCAAGGCCTCGACGCTTCACAGCTATGTTCGCCTTCACCCTTTCGCCCGTGTAGCTGAATGGCTGTATAATGAAGAGGTAGTCAAGGTTATCTTTACAAGCGCTTACCGAGATGTGGCCGAGATCTCCAAGGCTCAACACGACTCTATCGTGGTAATGTCCTTGATCAGGAGTCTTCAAGTCATGGATAGCATCCTGGATCTACAGTCAACTTACTTCAACATTGTCCGACCATTCATCAGATCACAAGCCGGTAGCAGAGTTAATGTCGCGAACTCATCGCTGGCTGCTTTTGAGGACTGCGTTCTCAACAACTTGAAATTTATCCCTCAATTATGCTTGTATTGCAGTTCAGGGCATGAAATGCTTACCATAACCTCGCTGGGCCTTCTGGAAAAGCTTGCCAGCTCCAGCAGGCTGAATAAGCTTTCCACGCCGGAACTATCTAGGTGGCGGTCAGCAAACAAGATTGTCGAGGTTCTGAACACAGAAGGTGATGTCGACAATATTTCTCGCCCCTTTGTGGCCCAGATGCTTCCCGAGCTCAGGGAATTTGATTCTGGCCCGAAATGCTCAGGCTATGTCATTCGAGAAGGCCTCCTGGGTCTCCTCAATAGCTGCCTAGGTATGATCTCGGATCGACCAACAGTGGCTCATCTCCTACTTGGTTTTAGCAGTGTCGGAAACTTTCTCGATGTCCGTTCGGAAGGCTTGTTTGCCGAGCGCATGTCATTGTTGCATGCCATTATCGGATTTCTGGAAAACTACCCCGACCAATTGGACGAAAGCATCTTGCCGTGGTTGGTGCACATGAAGCGCTTAGCTCTTGAAGTTTTGAAGCATCTATGGTCTTCTAAGGTCTCTTCCTACTTCACATTAGCCGAGATGCGTGGCAATGATTTCCTTCAAAACCTTATCGCGAGCCAAAGTATAGTCGGGCCAACCACCCTATGGGACGGGCTACCAATCGCAGCTGAACAATTTTGGATTTGTGATTCGACCTCTGCCCTTGCCGAATTCCTCATGTTTAGGAGTTATCTGTTCGATTACGCAGCCACTGAGATTCGCTCAGCAGCCAAGATTGGCTCGCCAACCCTGCAAGCAGCTATACTTTCTACCTTATTCGGTAATTCCCCTTCAGCGACAGGGGCCACAATTCCAATTCCCACTGTATTCGACCTCTTTGACTTCGCCGACCTCGACATTACATTCCACGCCCAGCCACCAGCGATAGACTTCCTTGGTGGGCTCAATATTGAATTGTGCGCAAAACCTCAAGCAGAGGAGTCCATTGTCCTGTATGAAATTGGGGAAGTAGAGCAACTTATCCGGGCCAGAAGAGAGCAGCTCGTCTCAGAGGGCGAATTGCGGCCACAGGACGAAGAACTATTTGCTACAGAAGCTGATAACCTGATCCTGTTCCTTCAAGCAACAAACAAGTCGCGACAAATTGTCTGCAACCGACATATGGCCCTCCGGTCATGGGCCGAGCTGCTGACCACCATACTCACTTGCTCCGAACTTGACAGTGGTCGCAAGTTAACGTTCATCTTACATTCCATCCAACTAGTCCTACCAAAGCTCGAAGTCGCCATCGAGGAGAACCTTGCAGAAGGTCTCGAGTTGGCGCGATTGGCCGAAACGCTTCTCGGAAAACTGGAGTCGTCGGCGACAAAGTCAGCCCATTCCAGACGTAATGGGGACATTGTAGATGAGAAGCTCCATCAATTGTTCCAAGTCTGTATTCGCGGCATTATTTTGGATACCGGGAATGTCGATTTGAAGGAGACTTTCTACAACATCTGTTCACTCTATATCGCCCGTATTGTTTCCCCTGGAATTGAGCATCAGAGCATGAGGCACCATAGCCAGCAGGTAGTCAAGTCGGCGGGCCGGGCTCTAATCGAGTCCATTTGCGATGATGCCTATAGCGGTCAGGAAACATGCCGAGTATCAGCTCTTCTGCTGCTTGATTTCCTGGCAACGTTAGACAGACACGCCGACTCCGTACTCGCCGAGTCGATTTCTGAGTCAAATTACTTGACACTATTCTTGGACAGCGTTCGAGTGTTGCCACTCGAGTTGAAGAATGCCCAGGCAACCGGTATGAGGTCTGAAACATCCGCAGCCAATATCGCTAATCAATACCTTTCAGATACACCTCTGCTCCTCTCTTATTACGAGTCTTTGTTATCTCTGCTGCAACAACTCTGTCAAACGAAATCCGGCGCAACTCATGTCTTGAAGGCCGGCCTTTTCCAGGCAGTGCGCGATTCGCAGCTGATCTCTGCGGATCCTGACCTTGGTATCGGTATGTATCGATTCACTACGATATCAAATTCCAAGGCAGCTAACAGGAACAGACATTGATAACCCCGATGCTCTCCGAAAATACTACAGTCTCCTTGACGCGGTCTTACGAGTCATTGTCACCGCGGTATTCTCTCGCGGGCTTCACAACGAGCAAATGATGGAGCAAACACGGTCCTTCCTCACGGAGAATAGGCAAAGCATGGTGGGTATATTTAAGCGCTTCGCTAAGATTGGTGGAGCAGGCGCCGCTGAGCACCACGAGGCACTTACCAGCATTGCGAAATCATACACGGCCCTTGTTGCTGCGGCAGACTTCTTGGAGGTTCGTAATGCCATCCGCGCCTAGTAGCTTGAATACTTAACTAATTTTTGCGTGAAATAGGTTGAAGAGAGTGATGTACAAGAGCACATTGGACCGAAGCTGTTTTCATGAGCGTAGTTTTGTTTAAGTGCGATGATAGCATTGGATGAGAGAGGACAGCGGTGTATTTATGGGATAAAGCATATGGGAATGGCTAGTATACAACAGGTACAGGAGCTCTAGACGACATACCATCCAAAAGAAACAAATGAAGAGCAAATAGAAGTAGTGGATTTGATCCGAGATGGCAGCTTATGTCATCGGGCATTATCTTATCTCCGATTTCAACGTCAGTCGAATCGCGGAGTCCCTCATTCTCGCAGCTCGTCAACTTCCTCCGACCGTCAGCTTACCATCGTTTTGACCTGTCGATTATCACCCGATCAGAGCCCGATTAGCAAGATTGAAAAGTACATGCGCTGCCCTTCATGATCCGAGCACCATTTGGTTCGTTCCGCCTCTGAATGACCCCCCTCGTCACCCTCTTCTGGGAGACAACCGGGTAGATGCAGCAGAATTCAAGAGGCGCCACCGAGCAGCGGAGCGGTAAGCGCAAGTCCACTGGTAAGAGGAAGCACACCGAGCGTGAGGAGTCAACACAGCAGCCCCAGCGACAGCAAGCGACCCTCTCGGCCCTATTCCACAGGAACCAAGCACACGGCGAGTCCCCGACGAGCAAGCGTGCGCGGCTATCCCCTCCTCTTCCGCCCATTCCAACAATTCAGCCCGACTCCGGCAACATGTACAGCTTCTCGAATACCGGGCCAAAGCCGAGTGGTCTCGGTGCCGGAGGTCCTCTCCTATCCAAGCCGGGCCTTCAAGCTCGTCCTGGAAATACATCGGCGCATCAGAGCAACTTTACGCCACATACCGGTGCGAAGAGACTAGTTGTGAAGAATCTCAAGACCGGCAATCGCTTGAATCAGGATTCTTATTTTGATAAGGTCTGGGGTCAGTTGGATGCGGCGCTGTCGGCTATTTTCGGCGGTGGGAAACCCGAGATTTCGATTGAGGAGCTATACAAGGGGGCCGAGAACGTGTGCCGTCAAGGTCGCGCTGCGGTGCTATCTAAGCGGCTTCAAGGGCGATGTCGAGAGCATGTTGCGGGGAACCTGCGGGAGGCACTGATCGATAAGGCTGGAATGGGATCAAATATTGACACGTTACGGGCGGTAGTCGACGCTTGGAAACTATGGCAATCAATGCTGGTGTGTTGGCCCAAAATCTACAACTCCGTCGTCCACTAACATCAATTCGATAGGTCACCGTCCGTTGGATCTTCTACTACCTTGACCAATCCTTCCTCCTTCACTCCAAAGAACATCCCGTCATTCGCGAAATGGGTTTAATACAATTTAGACAGCACATATACTCTGACCCTATACTGCAACCAAAGATCCTTCAGGGTGCCTGTGATCTCGTGGCTGCGGACCGCAACCAAGAGCAAAGCATCGTTGCCGACTCCAGTCTTCTCCGGAATGCCATTGAACTATTCCATGGGCTGGATGTTTATACGTGTGGTTTCGAACCTGGCCTCATCACGGCTTCGAATGTTTTCTTCACATTATGGTCTCAGCAAGAAGCGTCTGGGTATTTAGCGTCATATGTTGATAATAGCCATCGCCTGATCGAGCGCGAGGTGAATCGATGCGAGCAATTTTCCTTCCACCGGACCACCAAACAGAAACTGTCTGAATTGTTCGACCAAACTCTGGTAACAGACCAGGAGGATGTCTTGCTGAATCAGAAGGATGTCCTGGGTTTGCTACGGACAGGGAACAAGGTCGCTTTAGGGCAACTGTATGCGCTCCTTGAGCGCAAGGAACTCGGAGCCAAACTGAAAGGTGCCTTCAGCACATATATCGTCGAAGAGGGCACCAGTATTGTATTTGACGATGCGAAAGAGGCAGAAATGGTGGCCCGTTTGCTAGACTTCAAGAAACTACTCGATGATATCTGGAACGAGTCATTCCATCACCATGAGGGTATCGGCCACACCCTCCGTGAAGCCTTTGAAAATTTCATGAATAAGGGCCGAAAGTCTGAATCTACGGGCGGTACCGACAATCCAAAGACTGGAGAGATGATTGCCAAATATGTCGACAGGCTTCTTCGGGGCGGGTGGAGACTGGCACCAACGCGAGAGGCAGAGAATATGCCTCTCACAGACGAGGATGCGGAAATTAACCGACAGTTAGATCAAGTATTGGATCTGTTCAGGTTTGTTCACGGCAAAGCAGTGTTCGAGGCTTTCTATAAGAACGACCTCGCGCGTCGTCTATTGATGGGCAGAAGTGCAAGTGATGATGCGGAGAAGAGTATGCTGGCGAGGCTCAAGACAGGTTTGTCCCTATTTTAATCCAACGCGTCCTCCAGCTAATCTTCGCTAGAATGTGGATCAAATTTCACACATAATCTCGAGTCCATGTTCAAAGATATGGAAGTTGCCCGTGACGAGATGGGCGCATACGGCTCTATCAAGCGTGAACGGAGGACCCCGCTTCCCGTGGATCTTCACGTCAGCGTTCTGTCAGCAGCAGCATGGCCTACATACCCGGACGTCCAAGTACGGATACCACCAGAGATCTCAACAGCGATCGATGACTTCCAGAAATTCTACGACAGCAAGTACAAGGGCCGGAAGCTCCAATGGAAGCACCAGCTGGCGCACAGCCAGATCCGCGCACGGTTCCCGAAGGGAGACAAGGAATTGGTTGTCAGTTCATTCCAGGCGATCGTGCTCCTCCTATTCAACGAGCTCCCTGAGGGCGGCTCTCTCAGTTATCGCCAGATTCAAGACGCAACCAGTCTCTGTAAGTTGTTCTTCCCTTCCTCTCGGGATTCAATACTGTTTAGAAATCACTAACGCCGCTATCGCAGCCGACAAAGAACTAAAACGAACCCTCCAATCCCTCGCCTGCGCCAAATACCGTGTGCTCACCAAAAAGCCCAAAGGCCGCGATGTCGACGATACCGACGAATTCGCTTACAACCACACTTTCACCGACCAGAAGATGCGCATAAAGATCAACCAGATCCAGCTCAAGGAGACGAAGGAGGAGAATAAGACGACTCACGAGCGCGTCGCTGCGGATCGCCACTACGAAACACAAGCGGCGATTGTGCGCATCATGAAGAGCCGTAAGACTATCAGTCATGCGGAGCTTGTTTCCGAGGTCATCAATGCTACGAAGAGTCGTGGGCAGCTTGATGTTGCTGATATCAAGAAGAATATTGAAAAGTGAGTCCTTCCGTTTTTTTTTTTCATTTTGATTAGTTGGGTGCGGATTTGTTTGTTTAAACGAGGTTGCTAACTCGCTTACGCATAACAGGCTAATCGAGAAAGACTATATGGAGCGCGAAGAGGGGGATGCGAAACGATATGTATATGTCGCCTGAGTTCACTTTACGCGCATTGGATATCGGTATGGGTATGAGTTGTATTCTATGGACCACGAAACATGAGAGAGAACATAAGATTGAAGATCAGACAGTCTTGTTAGATGCATTACAGGTGTAAATCAGACCATTCGTTTGTTTCGCTTACGACCTTTACTACATTCTTCCATTGATTGTGCCATCTACTCATTACGCCAAGACCAATAATGATATATCATCACGTTCCTAAACTTATATTCCAATCAAATATCAACACATCCTTCTTACCCCTCCTGTGGGAACCTCGCACCTCCCTGCCTCCGAATCTCATCCAAGATCTCTAGCACCCTGAGCGTCTCGCCATGAGGCATAACCTCATTCTCTTTCTCGTCCCTAGCAATATTGCCCGCGACAGCATCAGCCTCAAAGTAGAATCCCGACCCCTCAACCTCAAACTCGTACTTCTTCCCTTCTACCTTCTCAGCGGCAGGATTTATCTTTGGATAGACAGTGTACGAGCGTGGGGCCGACGCCGCGACACCCTCTACAAGGATATACCCTTTGGTCCCCTCGATCCGCAGGAACGTCACCGGTGTCCGGGCCTCGACTGTTGAGGTTAGGATCCCCTGTCGGCCCGTGGCTGGATACGTCAGGATGAAAGAGGATGCGACATCGATCCCGTTCCGGAGAGTTTGGGTTGCGGCGATCCTAGGCTTTTCGCTTGGGATCGACTCTGGAGACTCGAGGGTGAGGAGGCCCCATGTTAGCGCGTAGACGCCGATGTCGAGTAAACTGCCCGCGCCCATCGCGGGGTCCTTGAGCCTTGAGGAGTCCGGGAGCGAGGAGATATTCATGTCGAGGCCAAAGTCGCAGAAGACGCGGCGCACGTCGCCGATTAGTTTCTCTTCGTGGAGGACCTTGCGGAGCGATGTGACCAGTGGCCGGAAGCGCAGCCACATGGCTTCCATGATGAATACATTCTTCTCAGCGGCGGCAGCAAGGACCTCACGTGCTTCGGCGGCGTTGAGGGTGAATGCTTTCTCGCAGAGGATATGTTTACCTGCGGCGATCGCGTCGAGGCAGTGTTGCTTATGCAGGGCGTGTGGGGTGCCGATGTAAACTATATCGACGGCGGGGTCATTGTAGACACTTTGGTAGTCTGCGTAGACGGTTGGAGCGGGGTCGAGGGTGGGCAGGTGCTGGGAGACAAAGGCGTTGCCTTTCGAGAGGGAGGAGGAGCCGATTGCCTGGATTATGTGTGTTGCGCGTGGGTTCTTGCGCGAGGCGGTTATATCCTTTGTGAACCAGGAGGAGATCAGGCCAGTTCCTGCGTATTATTAGTATTGTAATCCTCTTGATGATGAGTGGGGTACTCTCACCTATGATTCCCCAGCGAAGGGTGGGGACGGATTCGTTGTGCGAGCCCATTGTATGTAAACAGGTAGTTTGCCAAATAGGTATCCCGATACAAAGCCAGAGGGAAATAATCTCAGTAACAGAAAAAGGGATGATGGCATATAAATACGCTGGCGGTTAATGATCTTATCAACAAGGACCCAGCCCGCACACCCTGAGAAAGACTCCTCCTCATTTGGTTCGACCGCGGAGTGTTGGCTTTTGAAACTCAGGTGGGGAAGGCCGGCAGTAAACCTAGATAAACCCATCTCTTTGTCGGGCCGGGGGCAGGCTCCCACGGTTACCGTTAGGATTTCTCTTTCTAGGTTTAGCCTAATGCATATGTATGGTGCCGCCTTTTGCTTAGGGACTAGTGTCAGGCTATGTATAAGGTAGGTGCCAAAGTATCCATATAGAGTACTTGATAATTACTCCTAGACACCTGCAGGAGCAACTAGGATAAAGCTCTATAATCACAGAGGTTATGAGGGATTACTTGCTGAGTATGTAACCCAGTTCATGGCATTTCTAATGGAAAAGGACAACAAGAATACAAAAAGAACAACCGACCAAAGCATAGCAAAACGTACAATGAAGACATGACCAATTATACCAACGTCTCCTAAGGTGCTACTTATGGTCCCTTTGTAGAACATCCAGCGCCACCAATTTTTCCATCGAACCATCGAAAGCTCCAACTGGCAAGTGCGAAGCCAGCCTTACAATTGTCGAGAATTTGCCTCGCCAGATCCAATGCGGCAGGTTACGCTTGCTGAGATCACCGACAACCTGGCTCGCCCACTCCTCCGAGTCCGCACTATTGGCAGCATTGGCCCCAGACATTGCTTTCTCAACGGTTTCCTTGGTGACATTGTATAGCGAGGTAAGGGGACAGCACTGGGGTTGGGGCGTTATCATGGAATGTCGAGCGCACTGCGCCGGTCTATAAGTTGACCACTTTGATCCCGAATGGTTCAAGCTTCAGCATCAGAGTCTCGGTAAGGCTCGCTGCTGCTGCTGCTTTGGATGCATTGTATGCGCCTGAAAAGGGGGTTGTCCCGGCCGTGACAGAAGCGCACGCTATATTATTCACCACGAGCCCACCATACTCATGGGTGGATTCCATGAGAAGTGGCAGAAATGCACGGGTGATATTAAGAACCGACCACACGTTCAAGTCAAACAGTTCTCGTGCCTTGGCGATATTGAAATGCCATTAGAGACATGGAGTATCCGGCACCAGCATTGTTGAGGATGGCACCCAGAGAGCCACCAGTCATCTCTCGAACGTGCAAGACACAGCCATGGATAGAATCATCCGAGAGGGTATCAATAAGGAAGGTCTCAATCCCTGCATCCTTTAAATCAGGTGAGTTTTGACAAAGTTCGACCTGATGCAAAAACGCGCCATCCGGCTTTGTGGAATTGGAGGGCGAGAACGGAGCCCAGACTGCCGTCCGAACATCCAGTAACGAGGATAGTGTGCTTGGACGACATTGTTCGTTGTTCTTTTCTGAGGTGAGGAACGATCTTGAGTAAGAGACGGGGTTGTAGGGTCTTTTAATAAAGAGCCAGAGAAGATATGTGTAACACTTGGGGTGACTCGTTCACCCGAGTCCCGTCTATAAGTTACTCGAAAACAACAATGATTACTATTTTGGTTGTCTCCCATTGTAAGGGTATAATCTTTGAGACCCAGATGGGCTGTTCTATTCAGAATCCGAGTTCCTGACTACCTAGTTAGGGAGCATGCTAACTTGCCAAGCAAGGACTGTCCCATTATGTACATAATCTCCTCATAAAAGCGGCGGCATCTAGAATAGCAAGCTGAGCCACTGCTGGTGAAGAACATATCGTATATGGCCGTATCTCCCCGAGCATTTCTAAAGTTAAATGCCCCACAAATAGTGGAAGTTCCTGCTAAAGCAGACAAGCTCATCTTTCGTGTAAAGTTTCTAGTGAGTCAAAGAGCGGATACACCTGGATTAACCAATCGATAGACATGCTGCAGTTTAAGTCTCGCCGCGCGCAAATCCTGCGCCTCGTCCTCCCAGTACATGAGACCCGTTATACAAGTTTCTATAACTGTCGTCCAATTTGACGGCATGACGATGTTCTGGCTCTTGGCGGCCACTAAGACCAGAAGGCCCTTTGTAAACAGGCTGCGTGCCGCAAGCCAGGATCCATGATGACGATGCCGGATGAAACAATGCTGAACCTGTTCGAAGATCATGTCTAAGCAAATACTGGCATTTTCGGCATATATTGGCAGACTGGGGTCCTGAGGCCTGGAATGCGCCGCCAGGTATAGGAACGGCCTCCATATACGATCACGCAGATCCAGGTACCGCCCGCGAAGAAAGTAGGAAAGTTCGTCTGCGGGGCTATCGGAGCTGAGTCGGAAAGACGGTGGAAGGTTGTCCACCCATTGAACGACCTGGGCATCGAGTTCTTCAGCGATACGCCGTAAATGATGCACTGGCATGCGGGCCCAATCTTCGGGGTTCAGAGGATGAAGCGTCGCAGTGATGCGGTTCATTATCCGCCGACTTGCAATCTCAGATAAGTAGTAATACCAGCTTCGCTCTGAGTTAGCATCTAAAGTTTCCGTCGGCTCCGTTTGGGTCTCGGAGCTCGAGTTCAGTACGCTCACTGGTGGTGAGGGGAAAGCATCAGAGTATTCGACCTTAGCCAACTCGATCGGAGGCAGCGCAATCTCCTCTCTCATTTCACAGTCTGATTTAAGACAAGACCAGTATAGACGTGACCTAACCGTTTCAGAAGACTGTTCAGCCGGTTGACCGAGTGAAGAGGCGAGAAGATGGGTCTGGAAAAATGTACAGGCTCGATTGAACGAGTGCCAGGCTCGTAGAGGTCGCATAGAGTACATTTCGTAAACTCCAATTAGGAACGAGCATTGGATAGCAATTACCGAGGGGTCGAGTAGCCCAATTCGCTTACGCGCGGCGCTATAATAGGATTCCCCAGTAGCATGATCTTGGGCGTCAAAGCGAGACGCATCCTGCGGTGACGGCGATTCGAGAGAAAATGGGCGGGAAACTGTTCCCAAGGCACAGGCTATCAGGGTAAGGCATGAGGGGCCATCCCATTGGAAGCCATCTTCGCCAATACGACGACAGATACTCCTCAACTCATTGGGGTCCAGGATTGGGTTCTTCGTGTGAACATGTTCTAGAAAGTCCTCGATCAATAGCGGAACGTCTTCCTCGCGGATACCTCGACTACTCGATGTCATTGTGCACACTACAAACCCTTCGGAGTGGGCCGAGTTGAAGAAAAGTCTGTCAATGTCATTTGGATCACAAATATCACGAAGCAACGGCCATTGCAACACGCGACTGCTAGCGCAGTTGGCCTGAAGTTGCTGTGCCTCTAACAGAAATGTATATTCCGTACTCCTGGATATAATTTCTTCTGGGGAAGTTGCCGTTGCCAATTGAGGTTCAGACCGTTCCGGGGACGCGTGGGGATTATATCTTGTTTGCGGAGAGTCGGATGTGCCTGGCGAGCCAGAGGGATGCTGTTCAAGAAGTCGAATCGCATAGTTGACGCGTTCCAGGATGGCCAGGCTTGCTGCGTCGAATCTTGCGGATAGTTAGAATAGCCTATTGCCCCTACAGCTGAATTGCATACGACGAAAAGTCCGTTGAAGCCTCTTGGTAGACACACTGAAACTGGAGTGATGTGCATGTGCCGCATGAAGGCCGACGATTGTCACATTTAGTCTAGACACAGAAAATCAGCGACTTTTTCAGGAGTAGTGCATTCCATTGACGGGTACCTTTCGCATTCTACATAGCTGACAGGCCGCTATGGCCCGCCTGCGAGGATATGCGCTTCGGGCTGCAGTGGCCCGGGGTCTCTTTGCTGCAGGGGAATCACTCGCGGCCGAATCATTGTCGCGACGAGGACCCATATCTTGTGGAATGGAAGTGGGCTCATAAGGGCCTAAGAATAACGCTGAATGTTGAAGAACTAAACAAC
This sequence comes from Aspergillus baeticus, assembly GCA_027569055.1. Taxonomy (NCBI): domain Eukaryota; kingdom Fungi; phylum Ascomycota; class Eurotiomycetes; order Eurotiales; family Aspergillaceae; genus Aspergillus; species Aspergillus baeticus. The sequence continues at coordinate 510,420 of JAPDEI010000008.1, read as the reverse complement.
AACATGAAGAGGAAGGCCGCGGAGTGAAGGAGGAAAGAGGGAGTTGGAGGGAGATTACCGGCTTTCCCCGCTTAAAAGGCCTCCACAGTCACAGCCTCTTCTCCTCCTCTCCATCCATCTTCTTTTCCCCACATGCCTCAGTCATCGTCTTAAGGCGTCTTAATATTGATCATGGATACGTGGCGGGGTAGCATGTTTTCACTAGTTAAAATCAGACTGTCCCCAAGTTGATTCCCAATCCTAACCTCTGTTTCCCAACTTCTGTATACCTGCCTACAATATGACCTCGAGAATTGTCCGCGTCGGTGTGATCGGGTGCGGAGAGATTGCCCAAGTAAGGCCATGCAGCCCACAAAAACGAGGCTTAAAATTTAATCGATTCACAGGTAGCGCATATCCCGACCTTTAATCTACTGTCCGACTACTTCCAAATCACTTACCTTTGCGATATTTCAACAAACGCTCTTGAACATTGCAGGCGAAAAGTCGCCGGTCCTCCTCCGAAGATTACAAAGTCCGCCGAGGAGTTGTGCAGTTCGTCCGAGGTTGATGCAGTCCTAGTCTGCAATGTGTCAGTTTACCATACAGAGCATGCGATTCTCGCTCTGAAAAACGATAAGTCGGTTCTAGTGGAAAAGCCCCTTACTAGCTCTTATGAGGATATCGACAATCTTCAGGCTGCAGAGAAGGCTTCTAAAGGTCGCTTGATGGTTGGGTACATGCGACGATATGCGCCGGGCTTTCTTGACGCAGTCGCAGAGATCGGGGGGATCTCCCAAATTCAGTACGCGCGAGTTCGCGATATAATAGGGCCAAATGCCACATTCGTTGGGCAGTCGGGAACTTTTCCTAAACGCTTCGATGATTATTCTCCCGAAGATTCGCAGGCTCTGAAGGACAAGGATCAAAAAGCCACAGATGCGGCACTCTCGACATACGGAGTCCCCGCTAACGACCATACACGCCGGATGCTGATGGCATTGGGTGGCCTAGGGACCCATGACTTGTCCGCTATGCGCGAGGCAATTGGGATGCCAGAGAGTGTCAAAGCCGCCGTCTTGACATTTCCCATCTGGACAGCCACCTTCGACTATGGTGCTTTCCCCGTTGTTTATGAGTCCGGGCTCAATCAAGTGCCTATTTTTGATGCCCACATCGAAGTATATGGGGCGGACAAGATCGTACGCATCAACTACGATACTCCTTACGTTAAGGGGCTTCCAACAACAATGACTGTGCGCGAGAAGACAACCGGGCCACGTGGTGAAGAATGCTACCAGGAGCGATATGTCCGCACAACCTATGAGGACAGTTACACTGTAGAGTTAAAGGCGTGGTATGACTCCATTGTCAATGGCCAACAGGCTAAGACAACAATTGAAGATGCGCGACAGGATGTCGATATCATACGAATGCTTATGCGCGCGGGTTTTCAAAGCGATTAGTTAGGTGCTAGGTAGAGCAGTTTCATTTTTACATTATTTTCCAGTGGAAATTGTTGTGATCAAGCATTTTCATCGAGAACAATAAACAACTCAAGACAAAGATTCTTGGATCATTCAATTGGCCAATACCGAACCGCCCGTTCAATACCGAGTCATTCGATTTCATCAATTGCCGTCTTTCCCCGGGACCAGGATTGACCTGTGCATGGGGAGGATCCTTCGGGGAGAGGCGGCCTTCAAGCTATTTGCAGTCTTTCATTCGTCTTCCAGTCTCCACCTATTCTTCTCCACCTGGGCATCATTCTCCAGTCGCACTAAGCTACTGTTTCCCCATGGGGCGACTGCATGAACCCAATGCGGGTTGGCGTCCAGGCCACACAAGGCTCGGTGTCTCCTGGCCTGGCTATGCATAATCCCATCTGATGGCCCTTGCTATGCGTCTGGAAGGCATAAGAAGGCCATCTCCTCGTCGAATTGACAAGGTCATTATCATCTCCAACAGACACCATAGGTTACAAAGACATCCAAAAGAAGTCTGTCGGCCCTGAGCTGGCTAGACTTCTCCCTGATAACAGCATCCCCTTTTATCGGAAAAAACACTTGCTCCGTCTCAACCTCTCCCTCTTCTGTCTCTTTCTATTATCTGCGTCCGACGGTTATGATGGCACCTTGATGAATGGTCTCCAGGCCCTTCCACACTGGCAGGAATTCATGGGCCACCCTACTGGTGCATGGCTAGGGTTTGTCAACGCTGTGACCAGCCTTTCAGCCTTTGTCTCTTACCCCATCGTTGCCTGGTGCAACAATAAGATAGGCCGGAAGAAGACCTTGGGTATCAACTACTTCTGGATCGTGCTAGCCGTCGCTCTACAAACGGCTGCAAATAATCCGACCACCTTTGTTCTTGGTCGGTTCTTTATCGGAGCTTCAGCTTCCTTTACCTCAGGGTCTGCTCCTATCCTAATTACTGAAACCGCTTATCCCACTCACCGCGGTATTCTCACGGCCGTGTTCAACTGCGGCTGGCACGTCGGCTCCCTCCTCGGCGCCTGGACAATTTTCGGTACTCGCGTTATAGACAACAACTGGTCATGGCGTATCCCATCCCTCCTTCAATGCGCCTTGCCTATCATTGCCCTAGTAGGGTTCTTAACAGCCCCTGAAAGCCCTAGGTGGCTCGCATCGCAAGATCGCCTGGAGGAAGCCCGCGCGTTCCTGGTGAAATACCACGCCGGCGGCGACGAAAACTTCCCCCTCGCTGAATTCGAGCTCCGCGAAATTGTCAACTCCCTAGCTCTCGAAGCCCAACATCGCAAGTCCTCCTCGTGGCTCGACATGTTCCGCGGCCGGGGAAACCTCCACCGCTCCTTCATCACCATCACCCTTGGCGTCTTCGCCCAGTGGAACGGTGTCGGCATCGTCTCATACTACCTTGCCCCCGTCCTCCGCAGTGTTGGCGTTACCTCCGTCTCCAACCAAACCATGATCTCTGGCTTTCTCCAGCTCTGGAACCTTATCCTCTCCCTCTTCGCAGCCTTCAACGTCGACCGCTTCGGACGCCGACCTCTCTTCCTGGTCTCCTGTTTTGGCATGTTAGCTTCTTATATCGTGATATCTGGCCTCGCGGGCTCCTTCGCAAACACTGGTAACAGCCCGACAGGAATAGCAGTCATACCCTTTTTATTCATCTACTACGGCTTCTACGACATTGCCTTCACTCCATTCCTGATGGCATACCCGTGTGAAATCTGGCAGTATAATCTCCGCGCAAAGGGTCTAGCATTGGGGATGAACAGCTCGCGCCTCGCGTTATTCTTCAATACGTTCGTTAACCCTATCATCCTTGACGCAATCGCGTGGAGGTACTACATAGTGTACTGTGTCATCCTCGTGATCATCACCATTACTATTTGGTTCTGGTACCCCGAGACGAACGGGTATACACTCGAAGAGATGACTGTCATTTTCGATGGCGAGAGAGCAGACGATAAGATTACTTCGGGTGGTGCCGAGGTGGGGATCGACGGGAAGAATGCTGAGATTGATATTACACATGTTGAGAAGGTATAATCAGCGTGTATATAGAGAGCTACCACTCTAGCATGCCAATTAGATTATATTTACTGTTGTATAGGCTCGTGGGTGGGTGACATGCTAGTCGTAGCAGGTGTAGTTGCACTTCCTCGGGAAGCTTGTCAAGATGGAGCCGTTTTAACAGATTCCGGGGGTGTAAGGGGCAGCCTCCACGGGCGACGCCTCATTATAAGTAGGGTTGGGCATCCGACCAAGGGAGTTGAAGGTGTTATAAACGGTCAAGATAGTAAGAATCAACATTGTGCCTCTTCCACAAACTTAAGAACCATATCATCGCGGTTCAAGGAAGGTACGAAAGGGGCGGGGGCCCCGATGGCTGAGGCGTTAAACTTGGCAGGAGGGACCATGACCGTCTGCGTGAGCTGCACCTTCCCCGCAAAGCTCTACGGCCAGTTCACTACTTAGGAAGGTATGTGCGATATATAGCAAATGCCGGGCCAGCATCATATCATAAGGATCGGAAGGATCGATCGAGCCCCCAGGTTGGTACTGTCGTAATCCCGGAGAACCTCCGAGTCCACAATTGACATTGATAGCCTAAGGTCTGGACTCGGAGAAACTGCCGAACTATCCGGGCGTATAGGCTTGAGGTGTACTCAGCAATTTGGGTTATCGGATGGGTGCTTAAACTATGGGAGGGGTCCGAATGTCTCCGTTTTTCATAGTCCATACAAAGGTTTAGTGGATCAGGTTAGGGCACCGTATGGAGGGCTGGAAAATGAGTGGGAACCAACATGATTTCCGGTACCAAGGCGGCATATTCCGTACACTGCCCAGGGAGTAATGCAAGGAGTGACATATGGGTGACTTGAATCAGTCCATAACCGTTTTCGGCCAGATAAGCATAGCATCGTTGCGCTGGGATAATCTTGGAGAAGCAGGTAGGGCTGCGTGAAGAGAATTAGCACTTGAAGCTTCACTGGCAGCCATAATGCAACAACAAAGGTCCTATGGTCTAATGGTTATGACATCAGACTCTGATATCGAATTAGAGTCACATCTGGTAATCCCGGTTCGATCCCGGGTAGGACCTCGTCCTTTTTTTTTTTTTTTTTTGCTTTTTGGACTTCCGATTGATCCGTTCACTCCCTCAATCTTCAACCAGTTTTTTCCTTTTCCGGTTATTTGTGCACCAAGTCCCTGCCTGCTGCCCATTAGATAACAAGATTTTTTCGTCTGTGATGCGATGCACATAGCAAGTAGATGATGGATGATGGCCCGGCCCCGTCCACCCACCACCACACCACGAACACCGCCGGCCACTTTTCCCTTTTTGGCTGCGGGCTAACCCTATCTTATAAATTTTTACAACCACCGCCGACACAACAATTAAGGTTGTATGGTCTAATGGTTATGACATCAGACTCTGATATCGAATTAGAGTCACATCTGGTGATCCCGGTTCGATCCCGGGTACGACCTTTTTTTGCTTCGTGGTATGTTTTACATCACTATGGGAGTCTCAGTACAGGTTGGTTGAGTTTGTAATCTGTACGAGGGTTCCACAGGGTTGTTTTCTTTTTCGCTCTGGCAGCAACTGTGTGAACCTGTATCGGTGTCTCAACAGCGCCGGGTGAACAGCTAGAGAACGAAAGCTTCGACATGAGGATCGACTACGGAGTATTGTTGGGCTTTTAGGGCTGTCTGGACTTCCGTGCTTTACTGCCAGGGCCAGTTCATACTGCCACTGTAGCTCCTGCATGGGTGCCCTCGAGGAGGTTCATTTGTGTAAAATCATTTCTACTGCGGTTAGAAGCTGTTCAACTCGGCTCTTTGAGAGTGGTCCCTGCGCCTGGAGCGCAGGGAACGAGTCGGTGGCTTGGATGGTGGCGTTACCGGATAGGTATGCCCGCGGCAATTCAGGTACAATGCACGGTCACATGGAGGGCATCAGTAGTCAAGATCCCGCCAGTGCTATCAGGCACGTTGTGCCATGTGGACGGACTACTTTGGCGTAATCCTTGACGGGTCTGCGGGAGTTATCCGCTGAGGCTATGGGTAGTAAGTAGGTGTGGAGAAGGTTGGGAGGGCGAGACCTCTGCAGTCGAAATGCAGGCGGTTGCACTGGTTGATCTTGGACATGATAATGTAGCCCTGAATCTCTAATCTGTTTCTGTCTATGGAACTGTGACGGGCCCCACCCTGCTGCAAACAATGTATATATTTTATACAAACTGACACTTACCATAGGCTATGGGCCAGAGTTGCGTGTACAACGGAGTATAGGTATGACTTAGTCTTCATGAAGAACGTACCCTAGAGGCCGGTCGAGCCATGCGAGAGGAGGGTTATTGTATTTTGTATAACTGCTTCGAGGACATTCAAGTTGTAGTATGACTGGAAACTATGATCAAAAACCTAGGCTGATCATTCTTCTTTGGCTTATATTGCCATATAATTTCCTGCTTTTCAACCAATCAGGTCCTATGGTCTAATGGTTATGACATCAGACTCTGATACCAAATTAGAGTCATATCTGGTAATCCCGGTTCGATCCCGGGTAGGACCTCAAGCAAGTCTTTCTTTCTTTTTTTTTTTTCCCTCCCTCAAACTCCATCATCATCATCCATTTACTCTTTTCTTTTTTACATCTGCACAACACAGATCCACTTGACACTGATCATGGCCGAGCATCCCTTGCCGAATGGCGCCGCAGCTGACATGAACCTGAGGCAAGTCGGCCGAGAGCCAAAAAGCAAAACCCCTGCGTGAACTCAATCGGAGTAATACTAATAATAATGGCATGCCCCTTTGCAGGTCTGGATAGGGTGCGGTATCCAGGAAAGGAAATCCAGAAGGGTCGTTTGCAACGGTCTGGGCTCTCAGGCGGCTCACGTGGGAGTCTGAGCTTTTCGATCCACCTTCTGGAACCGTGCTGGCTGGACTAACAATAGATAGTCCGACCGTGCGTCTGTGGGTTCCCGACAAAAGGTCCACGACGGTCAATGGAGCGAGCAGTCATCGATTAGATGATGATCTTCTCAGGACGCACAAAGTCCCATGACCATTGAACCTCCCTTGAGGTAATCACCTTATCCAAGACTAGGCGCTGCTTTACACAAGGTGTATACGTTGCATAGACGTCGTACTTTGTCGCCACGGTCATGAAGCAATGAGAGGCCATGACGTTTAATCAGCGAATATTATCTAAATATGACATTATGTGCCTGATCCCCAAGACTTGGATAAAGTTGGCTGTGCTGTCGATACCTCCCTTTAAAGGTTGGAAGCTCGACCGAGAGTGTGGGGAACGTCCTGTCCCGTCAAAGCTGGGGCCTTGGAGGCGACAGCCGAGAGGATGAAACCAAAAGAAAAGAAAAAGCACAACTGTTGGGAGGTCGAGACTGAGAATGGCATCTCTTAGCAGCGTTGCGCAGTCTCCTCCCACTCCGCGGCGGTTCTGCTTTGCCGGAGAACTACACCGTGCACACCGGACTGGGCGGGATTCCCGTAGATGGTAATCCGAAGCGCTGACAGGTCGGTTGTCCTCCGATCGCTTACCAGATTCAGCACAGCTGTTCCTGATGTATGGATGATGGATGGGGTCATGCATCGTCGACCTGTCCATGTGAGCAGGAAAAAAAAGAGCAAAAAAAGGTACAGGAATCCCTCAGGCATCCCCTTGCCTTTCGCCGGTTACGCCATCTGAACGCGCCTTCCCTGACCGTATCTTTTGCGCGGTGCTTATATATTCCCAATTTATCCGCCCCTCTCCTTCCGTTACTGTACAGTATACACCCCCCTCTTCGCGCTCCCTGTCATACTAGATTTGCATTTATTGCTTGCCTTCCCCGTGTTGTGAAGCTCGCCTGAATCGATTTTCGTTCATCTTCACCTCTAATTCAATCGCCTACAAATCACAGTAAGCCTGCATTCACCCGAGAAACACTACCCTACATCCCTTCGCTCCCTATTTCAGTCAACAATTCATCAATACAATGGATTGGCACGATGCGAAATTCAGCTCACTTCAATTGTAGTATTGACTGACTTAAACAGACCGGCTCTATACGAACTCCACTTTCCCCGCCGGACTAAACACCGATCGCATCTGACAGCGACGCGATATTCCTGGAGAATCTGCGAAATATCCCCGGAATCCTCATTTCGAGTAATATCGCCCAGACTTCTCTACCGAAGAGCCCGCGAGCATATAAAGGGGCGCATCCCAGTTCCTCCGGACAACAGTCTTCCATTATTCCCTTGGTTGCGCGCTGCGATAGTACCCAAACTCTCTCTGGTGCTACCCCACCAAATCCTAATCTCCGACGTCATCCTTCCTTTCCCCTGCCGCTGATCCTCCAGCTGTTTTCGCCATGGTGCAAAGTACGTATCCTCTTTTTGCTGCAATCGCATTTTGGCCAATGCACCCCTCCACTCTGCTGTCACCCCCACCCAGCCCTTTTCCCCAGTCACTATGAAGTCAGAATTGCTCCACAAAGTACATCAAACAACGCGCTTATTTCTCTCAGCCAAACACTTTTTCTCAGATCCGACCCATCTGGTCCAGACTGCCCTGAACTCCCTCACACTCACAAACCCTTCTCTCGCATTTGACCCCCAAAACAAGATTGTTTTCCGCCGTCCCGAAGTTGTCAAGAAGTCAAAGGTCGCTATTGTATCCGGTGGAGGCTCCGGTCACGAACCCGCTTTTGCTGGATATGTCGGCCAGGGTCTTCTAGATGCCTCTGCAGCGGGGACTATTTTTGCCTCCCCGTCTGCAGAGCAAGTTCGCATTGCGGCAATGAACCGTGTAAACAACGAACAGGGTGTGCTTATCATCCCCATGAACTACACCGGTGATGTTTTGAACTTTGGTATGGCCGCGGAAAAGGCCCGAGCAGCTGGTATCAAGACCGAGTTCTTCGCTATCAATGACGACGTTGGTGTTGGCAAGGGGAAAGGCGGCAAAGTCGGCCGCCGTGGTATTGGAGGTGGTATCTTTATTCTGAAGATTGTTGGAGCTCTGGCGGAGGCCGGGTAAGTTGCGTTATCCAACGTCATGCAATAAAAAAAAAAGACTAACAATACTCAGTGGCTCTCTCGAAGAAGTGTACAAGACTGCTCAACTGGCAAATGATAATCTCGTTTCCGTCGGCTCGTCCCTAGAACACGTCCATGTTCCTGGAAGAGACGTTTCAGAGGACTCCGTCCCCGAGGGCGAGGTCGAAGTTGGCATGGGTATTCACAACGAGCCCGGATCACACCGCGTCAAGGCCACACTCGTGGAACTTGTCCAGACCATGCTCCTCCAATTACTAGACCACAACGACCCCGACCGCGCCTTTATTACCCGCAAGCCAGAGGACAAGTTCGTCCTGCTGATTAACAACCTAGGAGGTGTCAGCACTCTCGAGCTGTCCGGCATCACTGACGAGGTCTACCGCCAGCTCAGTACAGACTACAAGGTCAAGCCCGAGAGAATCATCCAGGGTACATTCCTCACCAGTCTGAATGGTCTGGGCTTCAGCGTCTCGCTGCTCAAGCTGGTTGACACTGGGCTGGGTCCCGGCAAGTCATTCCTTGAGCTCATCGATGCCCCGGCCGAGGCCGTTGGTTGGGCTGCTCCCATTACCCCGGCCACCTGGGAACACCGCAACTCTGCTCCCGTTGAACTAAAGAAGGTCAAGACCGGAGAGCAGCCTCCTAGCAACGTAAAGCGTACGATTCTCCGCATAACACCCCCCTTGCGCCAAATAAACATGCTAATTGAGATGAATAGTCGACATTGCCACAATCCGCAAAGTCCTCGGCTCCGCCTTGAAACGGGTCATCTCTGCCGAACCCAAAATCACGCATTATGATACCATTGTCGGCGACGGCGACTGCGGCGTTGGCCTCAAGCGCGGCGCCGAAGCCGTCCTGGCCCTCCTCGACGACTCTTCCGCGAACCTCAACGATGATGTAATTAACACCGTCAACCGCATCGTCGGCGTTGTTGAGAACACTATGGACGGCACATCAGGCGCTATCTACGCCATCTTCCTCAACGCCCTCGTCCACGGACTCCGCGAGCAGGATAAGGGATCCGAAACACCTGCGAATGTCGATGTTTGGGGCACTGCGCTGAAATACTCCCTGGCTGCGCTGGGCAAGTATACGCCTGCCAAGCCCGGTGATCGTACGATGATCGACGCGCTGGTTCCGTTCTGCGGGACGCTCGTTGATAAGAGGGATGTGCATGCCGCGACCAAGGCTGCGGAAGAGGGGACTGAGGCTACAAAACATATGAAGGCCTCACTTGGCCGTACGGTCTATGTCGGTGGCGAGGAAGAGTGGGTAGGGAAGATCCCGGACCCTGGCGCATACGGACTCAGCGAGTTCTTCGCTGGGTTGGCGAGCGCTCTCTAAAAATTTTTCCCAGAACGAGGGCTTGACGTCAATTTTCTCATACATAGTATAATCTTAGGTGGCTTATAGGTTTCTCTTATTTCATAGCATAATTGATGATGATGATAATGACATGATACGACCTATTTTTCTGATAGTAGTAAATACCACACCCTAGTCAACCAGGACAATCGATAACACTACCCGTAAAGACACTCACTCACTGCCTCTGCTATTATAAACAGCAAGCGAGACAGTCCGCCCAGCTCTCCTCTCTGAACCCTCTCTCATAGTAATCAGGTTCTTCGCCTTGCGCATCTTCAGGGTTATCTCGGTACCTGTTTTTTTGACGAAGATTACTAGTGGACACCTTCTCGTCGAAATCACCACCGTCACTACCTCCGCTGCCTAGGTTGTTGTTGTTGTTGTTGTACACCATCTGTTCGGGCTCATCTCGGTATCTCTCCTGATTGTTAGCCCTGGCGGTTATTTCCTGCCCTTCAGTGATACCACTAATGTCAGTTTCATCGCCGAGATTGTGGCTCATGTTTGTGCATCGAGCGGATTCATCGCGATACTTTCCCTCCCGATACGCCGCGATAGACTCGATCTCGAGCTCGAAATCCCCTGACTGCTCGTCGAAGAAGCTGTTTTATTATCTACTGTTAGTACCCGGGCTAGATTCATGTACTCACCAGCAGTGCGGTAGGGTAAGGAAATGATAAAAATGAACGACGATGTAGTGCCGGTGGGATGACAATTACCTCCTAACCATGATTCCAAGCCTCTTCACGCTCCCCGTATCTAAGCCCTTCCTCTGATCCTGATCGGGGAGATTTTTCCCGCGATATGTCGCGCGAAAACCACTCCACTTGAAGCGAACCGTGGTAACTCGAGAGTCCCGAGCATTATCATCAAACTCAGCCTCCCAACAAACCGCACTCCGCTCCCTGCCATCATCCCTCCTGCCCGGAATCTCATCTTTCAAAAGGAGCGTGTATTTTTTGATATCTGTAGTAGTCCCGGGCCTAGCCCGGTACTTGAGGACGATCCCGTCGTAGGACGATAGGTCCAAGTTTAGGTCACCTGTTGTCTGCTGCGAGGTGAAGCCTGCACCGCTGAGGGCTGTAGCGTCGAGGGTTCCAGAGAAGATGGCGGTGTTGGGGTTTGCGGCGTGGGCTTCTGTGTGCACTGTTAGGGTTGAGTGGGAGGAGCCGCCGCGGACGGTGTCATCCGAAGCGCGGAAGATTTTGGGATACCAGGGGCTAGGAATTGCATTATGGAGTGTTAGTTTTGGTATGGGATTGCGAGTGTGGTATATCCATCGAGGATTTTGTTGTTTTGATTTTGGCCGATAGGGCTTGATTGGTGGAGTTTGGGTTGAGGAGCGGATGTTAGGTAGGTGGGGGGTAGGTAGACGAACACGGGGCCGCCAAAGAGGTCCTTTTCAGTTGTTGAAGGTTCCATTTCTCTTCTCTCTTCTTCCTCGCTTTGATTCGAGATTTCTAGGTGCTCTGGGCTAAATTGAGGTTGAGGTTGAGTTGAAGATCAAGTCGAGCTGGTTGTGGGTCTATAGATCGATCGATGGGCCGTGACGTAGGTATCGCATGGCCTAGACCGAAAGTAATGCGGGCTAGTGGGGGAAGCCATGGTATTTATCATTAGGGCCAAACCTATAACTATTATACATTGCTGCAAGTCTAGTCTTTTCCCGAGTGCTACCTACCTAATCGCGCTTGGGACACGATATGTAGCGTGCTGTCCTGAAGGTATTCCCTTGGTTGGACTAGAAATTCATCCCGCGCCGGTAATAGTTCAGGATGAGATGTTGCTCGGGTTGATGAACGGACGATTTAGTTGCGAGGCTTGCGTGAGTTTAGTTGCGATTTCCCATCTGATATTGATAAGGTAGATCAAACAAGAACCGACGCAGCTGGCGTTATAAGTGGTGTCGCTCGGAAAATTGATTGGATAGATGGGATGGAGGATTTGTTTTCTCCGTGTGTGTTGCACAAGATGAATGCGATTTCCCGGATATCTCAATCTCTATTTATCTTCTCAGTCTAAAGGTCTAACTTCATCATCAACTATCCAATTCCAAGCACCTCTTAACGATCCCCCAATACCTATCCGAATCCTTCCTCATATGGTCAACATGTCCCGAACCCACAAATTTCTCCCTCTGAACATCCCACCCTCTCCCTTGCGCCTCCTCCGCATGGGCTTCAACATCCCTCCACTCCACCATCTGATCTTTGTCAGAATAGATATACACTCTGCTCGCGACCCCACCCACAACGCGCTTCTCATTTAGCGCCTCCCTCCCGGCCGTCACAGCATCGACCATCCCCAGACCCTTGAGACACCATAGAAATCCCAAGGCTGCAAGGAGAATAACCTGGCCTAGAGGCTTGAGGAATATGTTTTGAGGGAGGAGGAGCGAGAATGATCGGAAGCCGCCAACGAATCCTGCTGTCCCCGGCGCGCTGTCGAGGATAAGAGTTGAGACACGCAGCGGGTAGCCAGTTGCGACCTGGTATGCCGAGAGGAGCGACGTCGTGCTGTAGACACCGCCGTTGGAGAAGAGGTGTATGTGGACGCTCGCGTCTTCACCATTGCCATGTCCCTTACGAACACGAACACTACTAACCTCCGACACCGAGTCGGACGTTGAAACACAGTCTTTTGCGTCTAGGTCCCTGAGCGAAGCGCGCAGAACCTTTACAGCCGGGGCGAATTCCCTGCGTTGCCCCTTTGGATTCCAAGGTAGGACGATGTCGCTTGTTGAGCTTGTGAGGAGGAGGATTCGCGCATTTGGTGCGAGACGTCGGTACTGAGCGACGTATTTGTTGGAAACGCGGAGGGAGGCGTTCATGAAAAGGCTGAGGATTATTAGTTTGCTGTCCGGCTTGGAGGGCTCGGAGAGGAGAATCCGCGGGGAGAGTTTGATGAGAGGGATTTCTGATGTTGGGTCTGACGGAGAGGTCGACATGGCTGTGAGTGATAGGTGTGTGATTTGGGTGTCAGATTGAGGTGCAGAGAAGGATGGCGCGACATACATATCTATGGGCATTGACAGAGAAGATGCCGAGCCTTGCTCTTATTTATACCCAGCCAGACCGACCAGTTGTATAGGTATAAATAGACGATCGATGCATAGATACCATACGGCTGCCTCAGGAGCTCCGATCACATACCTCCTAACCTACCTTAGTGCTTGGACAGTAATCCTTGTCTTTTTTCATGATTGGTTGGTTCGTCTAAAGTGGATAACCAGAGCATTAAGCTGTGCGCTATAGGCTGGCCTTATGGCGCGCCATGGAGATTAGTCTCCCACTCGTCTTACAGGAGGCTGGGCAAGCGGACACCGCTGACATGATACTATTTAAGGCGTGCCGGCTGAACAAATAAAGTTGGGCACATCGTCTATTTGATATGCAGTCCCTCCTCCTCGAGCTCCTTCCTTTCGATAATAAGCAACCTTCAACATCTACTATGCATCTATACGGGCCAGTATTAAAAGGGTGATTCGAGTAACGAGCAATGAATCGAACGCCACCAAAGGCAAAATCGGCGGGCAAACGCAAGAAAGTGTTTGCCCCACGATCTAGGACGGGATGTCGGAGCTGCCGGTAAATCAAGTCGAGATCCACTTCAACATTGAAGAAGCAAGAGGGGACCACTAACTGGAGGCTTAGCATCCGCCACATTCGCTGCGACGAATCACCAGGACAATGCCGGAACTGTACGTCTGCAGGGTGGAAGTGCGACGGGTACGATGTCCACCGGTTACCGTGGGGCCATCTTACCAGGAGTGGTGCAGGTGCTGGATCTAGCGCGAGTGAGACAGGCACCCCTTCTGGCTTAGGATCGGGACTCCAGGTTGCAATAGCAATGACTCCTGACGAACGCCACTCCTTCACTTATTTCCAGCACCGCTCCATCGTGCACCTGACGAGCCTCTTTGATTCGCCGCTCTGGCAGCAACATGTATTGCAGATGTGTCATGCGGATCCAGCCGTCTTTCATGCGGTCAACATGCTCAGCGCGGCGCACCAGGAGTGCGAGCTAAATAACATGCAGCTGGTGGATGCGGCTGTTCAGGGTCACCAAGTGTACCGATTCGCGTTGCAGCAATCGGCGCACGCGATGAGGCTGCTAAATCGACGGCTGTCCTCGAGATCCAACGATCCAACGTTGATACAGGTGGTTCTGCTGTGCTGCCTCTTGTTTGTAATGACGGATGTGCTTCTGGGGCGGTATGAGAGCGCGTGGACGCATCTTCAATGTGGAATGGATATCCTCGAGGATGAAAAGACTCCACTAGTTGAGCCTTCTCTCGTCGCCGTCTTTGGACGACTAGATGCCCAGGCTGCCATTTATGGCAGAAGCCAGCAAGTCCTCCGCACTTTACAACTACCACAATTCCAGGAACCCCCACCCCTCCAGCCCTTCACCACATTCAACCAGTTGCAGTCAGCTGTCTCCAGCATCCTCGCGACCGGAAACCCCCTAGTCGCAACTTGCCTCAACCTCTCCGAGTCCAGCTACCTAATCCACTACGCACAGCTCTCCCTCGCGCAAGCGCGCCTTCTCTCCCGAATCGCCCAATTCCACGCCCACTTCAACCGCTTCGCGACCCTGTACCCGGCCACCCTAACCGAGAAACAACTGCACGGCCTCGACCTACTCCGCATCCTCATCATGGGCCACGGCCTCGTCGTCAAGACATCCCTGATGCCAGATCCGCTTCCGGCGACCCTACTCCCGGAGTTCCTCGCCGTCCTTGAAGCCCACGAGGCGTATATCGCCCGAGACGCACACTACCACCACCGCCGCCCAACGCTAACAACAGACCACGGCATCATCGCCAATGCGTTCACGCTCGCCACGCGTGCGCCCGACATACCCACGCGCCTCCGCGGACTCGCCGTCCTCCGCGCATGGCCGCATTACGAGGGCCTGCACAATTCGGCGGTTGCTACGCTGTTGGCGACCAATGCACTGAAGAGGCATCTTCGCGAGAACGGGATGGAACCCGGGCCGGCATTGCGTACGACGAAGCACGACGAAGCCTTTATCGGACAGTTTCTGAGGAGGGTTCGAAGTGGGGCTGGGAAGAAGCACGTTGTGCCGCTTATTATGGCGGGGATGTGTTAGCCATCCTGCGGTTAGTTGATCAGTGGGTTTTTGTATCCTTGGTCATGGTCAAAAAAAGTGCCGCCATGAATGAGGGATGGATGAGACCAGAGAAAGTGAAACTAGGGGGCTTCTCTTAAAAGCAAAACAGGAAGGAGCAGACAGAGCAGGCGCTGCCCGGTCTTTCCTTGCATATCAAACTGAGTTGCAAGGAAAGTGCAGCCCTACGGGCCGAGTTGTTCTCCTTTAAACCAACTTAATAAAGGACGCGATAGCTGCAGGTGAGAGGTTAGGCGTGCCTTCCTTGTATACTTGGTCAGCAGCGAAAATGGAAAGGACACGGATGTCGCTCCTTCCTTTTATAAACTAGACAAGGGAGAAAAGAGCAACCATCCAGACTCCAGTCGTTCCTTTCACTTCATTTTTGCTTCGCCAGGCAAGGAAAGTGAGGCTGTGCGGCACTTGCCTAATGTCAAACAGGAAGGGACGGGTGGCGTTGGTAATAGTCGTTCCTTCGTTTTATGGTGCTGGGTGGGTCGAACGAGGAAAGTGCGTCAAAGGGCCTAATACTTTCGGAATACGGTATACAGCTGAGATCAGGAGCAATTTCTATATATGAATGTTCAAGCCGATGTATTTTGGTACTAATAGCCCCATCGGTTTGCTTGGTATGGATGGACGTTCGAAGTTCTATCATTGGACGCTGGAGCATTTCTTCAGACTTGACGGTCATGTCGTGATTTAGTCATCCAAGTTGCACCTCACACCGAATCCTGATTAATGTTGAGAGAGCTTGTCTTAATGGACGGTGAATGCATATTCAGCTCTGCGAGTACGAAGACTGCGTCGTGGTACTGATGAAGCTCTTCTCCGGGTACCATAATCCACCCCTGATGATGAAATGGTTACTGTACTATACCCCCAGGACGAGCTTTAAACCTTGTGGATAGTGAATAGGCTTCGGTTTGACTAAAGTTAGCGCTTCATGTCACACGTATAAAAAAGAGTCTGGGCTCCAAACGAATCTACGGGTAGCCATCGAGGTGGAATGCCGAGGATTGTTCGAGAGAGAGACATATCTCATCTTCGAGCTGTGTTGGCAGTATAGCTACTCGATGCCATATCTGGTTCGACAAGCTGCAGGAGCCGTCCGCTAAGCTTAATAATATGTGATGGGTTGGTTCAAAATGGTACAAGGGGCGTTGCGCATAAAATAGAGACTATATAAAGGTTATCCGAGATGGGCGCATCATCGTGATGATGGAAATGATAGTTGGATAATGAAGTATTAGATGAACGATGGACGGTGGCAAAGCGCATCTTCAAGAGTTATCGTGGATATAGATGGGCAAAGCGCGGAGTAGATATGGATCATGTGACACGAAGATGTGGGATCAAATCGATGCAAGATGATAGCGGGATAAGTCCTTGATGATCCGAAGGATCGGAGGATGAAACAGGCACATGAGAGACGAAATGGTTGTTCAGCATTCACTCCGTTGATAGATCAATCGAGATCAGGTCGAGGGACCGGTGGCATCATGGGAGAACCGGAAGTGGATGAGTCATCCGAACAGGACCGTCGAACGAAAAGGAGGGGTAAGTCGCTACGTCTGGAGGTGTGCGTCGAGTTGCTAGCAGTATAAGAAGCGACATGGGACGCGGGATTCTCCTGACAACTTGAAACCTCTCAAGAATCTCAAGTTCAAGTTGAGAGCGCCTGGAGCCTCCGCGTCTTGGCGGGGACTATCACGTGGCACGCGTAAAAGCCGTGTTTGCCGTGTTTGCTGGGGGGCAATTACCGGGCTATGATTGGCCGCAGTCACGTCGCGTCAGACACGCCGCTTGCTGGCGGTCGTCCCAGAGCTTCACGTCTGCTTTTATGCAAGGTTCTTCGCATCCCTCCAATCTTTCCTCCTCCCAACCCCCTCTCTCCGTCCCTGCTTCGCGAGCTGCAGCTCTCTCGACGTGTCGGATGAAGAAGAAAAGAAAAACCGGTTCTCCCTTCCTGGTTCTCTCACCGCGTCATTGACCCTTTGCTCCCACCGACTTCGTCCCACGTTTGCATTCCAGAGAGACCTTCATCCAGCCTCGCTGCGCACCCACCCGAGACATACCTCTGCAACTCTCCGGCAACGACCCATTGAGCGTTTAATCGATAAGAAATCTGCCGAATTGGCCGTTGCTTTGCAGTCAACCGTCTCCATATCACTTGTGGAACACATTTTCATTCCACACGCCCCGTCTCAATTCCTCCACAACGGCTTTTTGGGGACATCAGCACTTATTCGACTAATTCATAACTTACTGCTCTAAATTGTTTGACTACTGCTTATGAAAATATCCTTTTGCGTGGTGGGATGGAATCTCAGGACGGTATTTCCGTCCGCCCGATGAGGCGTAAGTTCAGGAGCTCCGAGGAACCCGACACATGCTAAGTTTTCTCTCCGCCGCACAGTGAAGGTGCTTTACACATTCGACGATGCGAGCAAGACGAATTGTTTGGCTCGATGGCCCCATCTCCTCAATATCCAGACCGCTTTTCTAGACGAACAAACCCAGATCGGAGTAATCGAGCTCAAGACTTGCATTCAGGCAATTGTCTCAGCAAGGTAGGCGACATGGTTTGCTACTCCCGGTCCATGCTAACTCAGTCAACTAGTCCAGAGTTGGTTGCCAAGTTGGGCCAGGATTACACCGTCTACGCGTATGACTATTCAGAATACGAGACCCCCCTTGTCGGACAGGGAATGCTGTCATGGGTTCTGGCATCGTCCTCTCCGACACCTAATGCGCCAGCACATCAGTCAAGGACGATGGTTACGGGTCGTGTGTGCAAAAATGTGCTAGGATTATTCTCAAGGGGCGCACAAGAAACGTTGGAGGTCAAACTTCGCTTGGTTCCCGTTCCGACCGCCATGCAAAGCGAATACCTGAACAGCATGCAAAAATACCGGGAACTAAGCAATGTGATCCCACACGAGTTCGACGCCCAAATTTGGACAGATTTCTTACGGCAGAACCCAGACTTGATGTCACCGACGTCACAATCCGCACCTCAGCCACCATCCCCAATGGATCATTCCGGAATCGAGAGGTTCCACCAGCTCCTGAGCGAAGGCTCTACACCAAGAGACATCTCAATGCCCAATGGGCCGTTCCGCTCTACGTCTCCCGCACAATCTGCCCTTAGCACAACCAGCAGAGTACAGACACCGGGCCAATTTCAGGCCTATCAGCAAGAACAGCCTGTACAACGTCCGCAGCCAGAACGAACCCAAAGCGATGTCATTCGCCCATCGTCTAGTGCTTCCATGCGTGATACCGACTTTCAGACTTACGCAAGACCTTTGAGCCGCAGGGGTTCCGTCCAGTCGGGTTATGGAAGCTGCGAAGAGTCATCTGAGCAGCAGCCTAGAAAAAGAGCAAAGTTATACCGAGCTGACGCCCCCGGACGGTCTGATCTAAATATCGAAAGACAGCCAAGCTCTCTACGAGTAGCGGCTAGCACAGCAGCTTCAGTCCGCATCCATCGTCCTACACCCATCAACCCCTCTATCACTGCTGCCCAGAGCTCAAACGAAGAGCCTGTACGCCCCCCTACCCCGATATCAGGTTTAAATAGCCTACCCCGTCGAGCTCGCCCTCAGCCAAGTCTGCTCCGTGAGTCATCAGTCCAAAGCCTCCACCAATACACATCACCGTATCCAATAAGCGATGACCAACCTTCAATGGAGCCCAATGCACACTCTCCCGAGGAGTCCCGGTATCAGGGTCTGTTCGAACCGTCCTTTACTATGCCATCATCGCCGCCGATCTTGGACTACGGCCTTCCCACAAGGTCCAGCCCGGTTCTCCCACCCATGACAGCCGAACCTGATTCCGGATTCATGAGTGGCGGTATTGATGATCTGTTGGATGAGGATCTTGATCCTACTTCGGCAGCTCCAGCCGAGGACACCGCAGGGCCTTCGTCGAAGAACACGACAAGCGCAAACCGCACTGTCCGTTCTGCAGCGCAAGCGAGCTCACCCGCCCCTGTTGCTGTAATTCCTGACACCCAGGCTGAGCCCATCGTTATCAACGACGGGCCGATGGAGAACCAACCTCAGGTCTCTAAGGAGCCTCCTGTTGCACCCCCTCGTGCCCCTAAAACCGCATCGCGCCCTTCTTCACGTGCTAGTAGTGTGAGGCCAACAACACACAAGCCACTAGCTCCTGCTCCTATGTCCCAGAGTGAGTTGGAGCAACTCCTCCAATCCATACCCGCGAGCGATCCCGCTGCACCAACACCGACGGGTGATTCTACGATTGCTGAGACTCCGGCTCCCCAGCCTACCAACAAAGATGGAAAAGTCCGCAGCGGGGCGGGTGCTCGCCGAGTGAAACAAGTCCAAGCACGCCTCGAAAAGTGTATTCAGGATGGTCAGGTACCACCTTATTGTGAGAACTGTGGCGCAATCGAAACCCCTACCTGGCGGAGGGCCCACTCCAAGGAGATCACAGGCAGTGAGGAAGAAGCCAACGAGCTTACAAAGGACCCCGCGGCGTTCTTTTGGCAAGCTCTCGAGCGGGACGAGCAAGAAAAAGTCATCAGGTTTAAAGTCTACAAAAAGACTTTGGCTGAGGCTGACCAGGACTTTGACCCGGTCCTGCTCTGCAACCGTAAGTGATATACACTCGACTCGGAACTCCCCATACTGACTATCACAAGCTTGCGGACTCTGGCTTCACAAGTTCAAAACCATGCGACCTGAAAACCGTTGGACCAAACCCAATGCGGTCAAAAAGAAGCGGCCCAGGAGCGGGCGCAGGTCTGGTGGCCCATTATCGACTAACGGTACTGCTAGGGGCGCCCACACCAGAAGCGACTCCGTGAAGCCAGATGCATCGTCACCGGGCGGCTCAGATGCTTCAACCCCAGCCGCTGACGACGATGCAACTCCTCGTGCCGACGTGGAAGGGAGCAATAATGTGCCGGCAGATGACGAGCGGGAGAAAAGCGATGAAGCTCTAGGGTCATCACCTAAGCGCCGCCGCGCAAACAGCGTCGAGCCTCGGAAGACGTCTGACATGGCAGGGAGCCGTTGGCAAGAGCAAGATGCGATGGAAGCGCTCCGGCGGGCTATCCAATCTAGTCCAGCCCGGAATCTTGCAAAACGCGATGCTTCAGCGCCGGGTGAGAAAAACCTGACTCCTAAGCCAGTGAGGAGAGTATTGTTTCCTAATTCACAGAATGACGGGGGACCTTTAAAAATATTAGGCCAGTCAGTTCTAAACAGTCCTAAGCGAGGCTCGCGCGCAGCAGCCGCTCAAGAAGCGGATAAGCAACCTGGCGACAAGGAGAACGCTACGACTGACCTTGACCGGCTGTTTGAGAGCCCCTCGTTCGAGTTCGACCTTTGTGTCAGTCCCACTCCCAAAAGGCGAAACCAACGTATGAACGCTGGGGACAAGCGGCACTCACTCCCGTCAATCTCTCCCGTGTCCAAGGCTCGAAAGGGTGCGGCTCCGGACACTACTCCTACCCGACTCTCCGCACAGCGGCTCCAGCGCGTTCAAAGCAGTCCCGGTTCCGTGTCTCGCCTGAGCCTAACACCCAACCGCTCCCGCAACCGTTTCCCCGATCTCCCTCCAATGGCAGACGATGTTTTTGGTCCAGGGGCATTTCAGGGAATGGACGACATGATTGTCGATATTTTCTCTGAGGACGCAACTTCCGCAATCCATACGGACCCACTGTTCGCACTTGGTTCGAGAGGCGCATCAAACCACGATTGGGCCAATTGGCTTCCGTCGGACTGCGGCTCTCCGTTGGGGTCGGACAAGAATCAAAACGACGAGAATTCCGCAGACATGATCAACGCACTGTTGTCTGATCCAGACATTCAAAAGGATATTTTTCAATACGCCGATGCGACTGCCCTAGACTCGGGCTTCTTCAGTTCGGATGCGCTACAGGGTGACATGACCCTCGTCGAAAAGGTCGATGCTTCGACAAACCAACCCAGCAATACAGAGCAGGTTTAGGATACATACACTCCATGTGTCACGAGTTTCTTAATTCTTCCATTCTTTTGTTTTAATTACCCCTAACAGCGACGGCGTTGGTGCATCTTGTTTACGGACATTTATTTTGTTCAACCTCGTGGTGGCAGCTTTCTTTCAATTTATCATACCACCAAACTCACGGTTGGAAACGAATCTTATTACCCTTATTAACTAGCATTATATACGAGTCGATGAATAGACTATCAACCCCATTCGATCGATTACCAGATTACCAGAATTTTTGTGGCTTCCAAATTCAAAAAGTAGCAAACGCGTAGAATTCATAAGTAGAATCATGGTATCTTTCAGCCCGCCGAGGAGTCGATTCCTAGAACAAAACTCAAAAGGCCTGGTGCGGCTCTCAATACTTCCCATCTTCCCGAGCACAATTCCCCGCATCTGCGTAGGTTTGGGTATATAACGAACAACACCCACTCGTAGGTCCTCCGTACATAGAGCTAGTAAAGCTTCCAACCCCTCGAACTGCGCTTCTCGGATCGTTCCGTATACGCACGCAGACATATAAAGAGTCAGACGTTGTACGTTGATGGAATTCACTCAACCGAGTCATAGAACATCGGCTTCAACTTATGCGTCACCTCCACAAGCTTCTCATAGATCTTGTAATCTGCCCAATCCACACCAATTAGCCGTCGCCTGACTCACAGCCGAACCTCCACTCTTTGGGAAACCCAAACCAAAAAGGAATGCGAGAATAACATACCACAATCCGCGGGATTTCCCCAATCCGTCGTAGCGAGCACTCTAATCCCCAAGCCACCCTCAGGAACCTCCGCAACTTTTCCGACAACCTCCACTAGTTTCCCACTTTGCAGATGCGAATCGGGCTTCAGGATGAGTGTCACTTCGCCATGAGTGCCGCACGTTATAGTTGCTGTGTCGCCACGCAGAGCGGTTACTGTACCCAGGAGCCGGACAGGAGGTGGTGAGCGCGGGGATGTGGCGGAGGGGCTGAAGGCGTGGAGGTGAGAGGGGAGGATCCGAGGGGTTTGGAGGGACATCTTGGTTTGTTTTTGGTTTCAGATCAGTTGTGACAGTGCAGAGATACGTTGAAGAGTATTTAATTGCGTGTTATAGTAAATTGTGGTGGAGGATGCGAAGTGTTAATGATCGATATGGATTGTTGGACTTCATGGGCTTGCTGGATGAAAGCGCGCAAACGCGGTGACGCGCTATCACGTGGCTACATAAGATTTTGATTAAGCTCCTGTGTATTCACCGCCCGGGAGGGCTTGGCGGAATTATCAGATTCGAAGCTGGTAGTGAAGAATGTCAAGTCAGAGCTCCATCTTACCCTAACGACAAGCCTCGAAAGTCCTCTTTATACGTCGTGGACTATCTATTTGCTATCAAAATCTGCAGCTTGCGAAACTCGAGTCCGACAGCACAGCGCGCTACGACCGAATGGCTGCTTAATCCCAACGACCCACAACCTACTTTTTTGACTCGCTCCTGTATACCACCTCCGCATACCTTCATTTCTCTCAAAATCTAGATTCAATCTCACCATCATAATGCCGCCGCCTTTCCCCTCCTCCCACCGGGGCATGACCGCTAACCCCCTCAAACCAGTGGGCCGCTACAGACCCGGAAAGCCCGTCGCGGAGGAACCGTCATCGTCCGAAGAAGAAGACGAAGAGGAGAAGCAGAATGAGGAGGAGATCCGGGAACAGGAGCGCAAGAGGAGGATAGAGGAGCAGAGAAGGCGACACGCGGCGCCGAAGGCGAGTTCTTTCCCCGCCGGTGCGGCGCGGGGAATTACGAAGGGGGTTGAGGGGGTGAAGATTGAGAAGGAAGAGGAGGACGACGAGGAGGGATTTGTTACGGATGAAGAGGATGAGTTGGAGGAAACAGGAGCAGTGGCTGCGGCTACGGCTGCGCGTGAGGCTATTCGTGATACGGGCGTAGCGCAAGTTTCGAAACCTACGGCGAAAGCAGCTACAGCGGAGGAAGAAGAGGAAGAGGAGAGCGAGGAGGAGGAAAGTTCCGAAGAAGAAAGCAGTTCAGAAGACGAAGCACCGCGGCGCGTGCTGCTACGACCTACGTTCATAAAAAAGGACAAACGCGGGAATGGTGGACCAGACACACAAAATGGACAGGGGACATCAGCAGACTCACAAGTAGAAACCGAAGCACGAAAAGCTCAGCGACAGGAAAAAGCCGACGCGCTCGTCCGCGAGCAGATTGAGAAGGACGCAATCGCACGGAGCGCAGCGAACAGAGCCTGGGATGATGACGAGGTCATGGCGAATGAAGAGGCGGAAATCGACGATACAGATAACAAGGACCCCGAAGCCGAATACGCAGCGTGGAAACTGCGCGAATTAAAGCGCATCAAGCGCGAGCGCGAAGCCATTGAAGCGTCAGAGAAGGAACGCGAGGAAATCGAGCGCCGCCGCAACCTCACGGCCGAAGAGCGCGAGCGGGAAGACCAAGAATTCATCGCAAAGCAGAAAGAGGAGCGCGAGGCGACTCGCGGCCAAACGGGCTTCATGCAGCGATACTTTCACAAGGGTGCATTCTTCCGTCCCGACCTGGAGAAAGAAGGCCTGGACCAGCGGAATGTCATGGGTGCGCGGTTTGCGGACGACGTGGCCCGCGAGACACTGCCTCAGTATATGCAGATTCGCGATATGACGAAGCTAGGAAAGAAGGGTCGGACACGATACAAGGATCTTCGGTCAGAGGATACGGGACGGTTCGGCGATGGGTACAGCAATCGGCGACGACAGGATGGACCGCCTATCGGCATCACAGACGAGCGGTTCATGCCTGATCATGGGGATGACCGGGCCAGGGGACCTACGGGTGCAAATGCGTCTGCCGTGCGGGAGAGACGCAGGTCACGGTCGAGATCAAGGTCACGCTCCCCGAGACGGGATCGGCGAGATGATCAGAGAGATAGGTATCGGCCTGATTCTCGCGGCCCACGGAAACGGAGTCCGTCGCCGTACGAGGATAGAGAGAAGCGAAGGCGGATAAGGAGTGTCTCCTAGTGAAGTCACTTGTGTAATATTTTTGGCGTTGCGGTGTACATTTACAGCATGGGCGGCCTCGGCTTATGACATGACATATAAAGATTTTTATTTTCGTTTATATTGATTTGGACGAGAAGCCCGAGGGCTTCGATGGGTATCGTTTGATTTAAATTTAGAGTAACGCCGAACAGGTTCAGCTACAAGCGTGGATAGCCTGTCCTACTCTGAAGAATTCCTGAGCACCATGTCTGCTTGTCGTTGTGCCTGGCTTTCCTTCGAACCGACTCCAGCAAGGCTCTGCATGCCTCTATACTGTTTGCACACATGGTTAAAGGTTCCAAGGTAAGAGTCGCCCTGGCTTTATTGCCTCAAAAGCGAATGAATCATTTGACTCCCGCCCTCTCAAGTACCTTCTCCCTTTCCATAACACTCTCACCGAACCTTAGCAGGAAAATCGTCCGACTCGGCCACATTTCCGTCGGCTGATTATGCGCTGTCACTTTCGCCTCAAACCCACAACCATCACAAACGCCCTCAATAATTCCCGCCACAAACGCCGCGCAGTTTAGTTGGTTCATCTCCTTGGGGACGCTAATGTACGTGTTGACCAACGGGTCGTTGTCCGTAATCATATACTCGTTCGGCGTGTCTGGGGAGACGGAGTGTTCCAAGGCGTCCGCGGGCCGGTTGAAGAGGAGGCGCCAGAGGGGGCCGTGGATTAGGTGGAGGAGGGGGAGGATGCGGAGAGGGCGGTTTGGCGGTGAGGCCGAGGTTGAGGAGCTGGTGAGGGTTGAGGAAGATGATGTTGATATTGTGCGGTAGAAAAGGAGGTCAAGGAGGCGGAGGCCGAGGGGATAGCCCTGTTCGTTTAATCTGTCGTCATGATCGTTAGATATAATAGAACGGACAGGCTGGTAAAGGATTGGGGAAGAAGACTCACCGTCTCTCCAAGTCCTGAATCCCCGTAACCCTCCGCTGAGCATACGTGACCATCTCCCCGAAGAGAAAAGCAAAGCTCGCCCGGCTGAGCTCCGCATTCCGACTGCGATTCAGGTGTCTGTCATATATCGTTTTGCGGTTTGAGGGGACGCGCAGCCCGGGTGTTGCTTGTGATGGTGTCTGAATCTGTGGCGTGGGCAGCTGCTTTTCCGTCTGCGGAGCTGCAGTTTGCACGTTATTGCTCGTTGAGAGCATTGAAGAATGCCGCGCGGGGTGTGCCATGGCTGACTGGGTTGTTGCGGTTACGGTTGCTGCTCGAGTACCGGCGCCGCGGGCTCACGGGGTTGCGGGATGGGGTAAGGCGATATGAGACACGATGGAGGATTCATGCATAAGCCATTGGTTTTGTGCACAGGTGAAGAGGGCAGAGTGCAGATGCCACTGAGTTAGCCTCGGGAGCAGGTCGCAAGGTGAGTTGGAATTGATGATGTCGCTACGGAGTACGGATATATGCGTCGGGATTGGGTTTCGTGAAGGCGGGCTGCCCCCGACTTAATAGAAGGCGGTGAATAACGGCAAACTAAAAATAATAGAAACGACCGACCTAGGACTCACCTGCAATCTTGGGATAAGATTTGAGTTGTTGGTTACCTTGAAAAGGAAATACTCACAAAAGGGTTACTTACGGGCCCCACGCCTTACCATTGGGCTAATCGACCAGCGACAATTTCCAGGGTAGCCTGTTCACCAGCAGCACAACAGACATGCGTACAAGATCCATGTACGGTAGACCACAAATATCATTCATGCTAGTTGGGGCCAAAATAGGAGCCAACAACAACATTCACTGTGTGAATGCAAATCAAATTCTTTTTCTCCCTATGTCTTTTCCAGATCCCCAAGCTTTTGGGTTTCAAGTCTTGCTCAAAATTGCGGAAAGTTCCGTCAAGCACAGCCAACACAATCAGATACATCTAGCGCGAACCCTGCGAGTATACTCTGTCAATCCACGGAAAACCGCCAACCAACCACATCTAGGGTTTATTAGGAAATGGACTGGCTACGGCGTCTAGTTACCGGCAAAACTCAGCAGCAACTAGACGAAGAAAGGGCAAAAAGGCAACGAGCCCGAGAGCGTCGAAGGCGCCGCCGAGAGCAGCGCGCACGTGAGGGAAACTCGATGCTGAAATGGACCAAGGGGCGGCTTTTCATGGGTTATCCGGGACAGACATGGAAGCCTTGAATGTGTCAAGCTCATAGGGTTTGGGTCATTGATTGTGGGGGGTTATCTGGCTCTATGCTTGGGTTTCGAGATTCAAGGGAACTCGGGCTACTACGAAGTAGGGCATACAACATAGCCTACGAGATGGTCTATGTGGATAGGGACCCTCAAGTCCGATACCACCAGGCTCATGGAGATCCAACGTGACGTTGAGCGAGAATGGTGGAGGGCGCACCCCTCGAGTCCCAAGGTTATCTGCGGCTGGCATAGCATCCATCTACCAGGGACCACCTGGGCAACGACTAGCAGCGTCGACAGATGGGAGCGCATGGATCCTTCCACGACAAAGCTACCTAGGCAGAATCATCGCAAGGGGAATCGCAGAGAAATGGGTACCGTATTGGGGTTTGCGCGTTCCCTCGACCCGAGGCCATGTTACACAGATGATACGAATATTATAGTACGGGGCCAAACCAGCCCAAAACCAAAGACGAGTGGAACAACTTTATTTTTATTTTTTTTTCATTCTTCTCTTCGCTACCAATAGATATGTGTAGCCGGCATGAGTTGTCGAGCACCAGAGCCGCTTTCAACGTAGATTAGTGCTGTGGACTTTGAAACCTATGCTAGGACCTAAATAATCCCGTTAGCAAATGCATACACACATAAGATAATGAATAATTTCATCAAAGTGTAGCGGGAAAGAGCAAGTCAGACATCCAAGGAAGTAATGCGCACAGAGCACGTCTATATGATGGGTTCATGGCGACGGCTAGCGTGGAAACTGCGAATGTGGAAAGGTTTTCATCATTGGACCTTCGGGACTTCCACCCCAGGAGAGGTAAAGACGCACGAAGGCTGCTCTGGTTTGAGGCGGACAGGGCGAGGAAATAGTTCCAAGGGAGAAGTTTCTTACCTGTTAGAAGGCCCGAAGAGGTGGGTTTGAGCCTGCTGAACTGTTCAGATTGTTGTTGTTAGTTCGCGATATAGTTCGTAGTATAGTGCGGCAGGATCAGGTGCTAGAATAATCATTGAATTCCTTGCGTGGATTTCACTGTTGTTGGGAAACTTCCCAAGTGCGGTGGTGAGGAAAAGAAGAGGGAAGCGAAGAAAAAAATTAGTGCGAGGTTTTTATAGTTACAGATTCTGCCTCAGGCTGCCGTGGAACCAACAGACCCAGTCAGCCGAAACTTCTAGAGGAGCTCGACAACATAACCTATGAAGCTCCATAATGCAAAATATTCGTGTAAAGCAAGGGGGATATTTTCCCTTAGTCAATATGGCTATCAAGCTTAAATACGCCTACTCAAACCACACTGTTGCAGAAATCTAGTGCAAGACATATATATATGTTACCCTCGATCAATCTACCAGAACCACTTCGATGGTACGCCGGGCGTGAGGACCACGAACCACTGACTAGAGAAGAGCCACATAGGAAGATGTTATATTCAAATATATCTGTGCTATCTACCATAGAGAAAGGCCAATTGGCGCTATTGCATAGCCTTCTGCCTCTGCCTAGTATTCCAATTTAACGTCTTCGAAATACTCCGCATCCAATCATCTCCTCCCTTCCCGGTGGGCAAAACATTCGCGAATGGATACCTCGACGCCGAAACCGTCAGATAATCACCAGGGAGTAGCTCGACCCTGTTACATGGGCGTTAGCACTGCTATTTCCATGGTTCACTTGACAAGCCTAGTTGGAAAGGAGAAGTACCTCTGTCGCCCATCAAAACTCGCCCAGGAACTTGTCCTCGCGTCGTACGGCACGCCTACACGGAGAACGGTTGTATCGGGGAGGATGATCGGGCGGAAGGACAGGGTGTGTGCGCATATCGCTGTTATCAATATGACTGGATTATCGGGATGTGTGAGTGAGCCGCCTGCAGCCATGTTGTACGCTGTTGAGCCTGTGGGGGTAGAGATGCAGATTCCGTCGGCTTGGAGAGTTGTGAAGTGCTCGTCGCCTCCGAATAGCTCGATGGAGGACATGGCTGTGGCTGGGTTAGTATCTGCGCCTCAATTGGAGGCGCGAAAGGGAAGCAAACTCACTAGGATTCGGCCCTCTATCAACAACGACGTCGTTGAGGATGTGTACCACTCCGTCGGGTCTATGGCTTAGGTTACCATCTGGCTCGTCACCAATGAGTTCATCGACGAGGTCGCGATGCTTCTTGCTAGCGGGTGTTTCTCTTGAGCGTGGATTGCTTCTCATGATAGTGCATTCGAACCGTAGCCTCAGACTGACGAGAACGCCGTCCGAGATAACGGAGTTAAGAATATTCTGGTAGTCGTCGAAGTCGAATTTCGTCAGGAACCCTAGCGAGCCCAGAGCGAAGGACAGCACGGGCGGAACGATATGCTGGAATAGCCAGCTGGTGTACAGAACGGTCCCATCGCCCCCTAATGTGAGGACCAAGTCGAACAGATGAGCCTGTTCACTCGCTAGCTTGGTATCCCAAAACTTCAGCCGGTCTTCTACCGAGGGATCCTCCTTCAATAACCCCTCGTAATCGAACTCCGGATCGACCTGTAGCCTGTTCTCGACGTAGAGCACGTAATGTGTTCCTCGTTCCTCGGATAATAGCCAGCGAGCGACCTTGCGCGTAGACCCGATAACGGATTCATCGCCAGCCTTGGTGACCAGAAAGATTGTCTTGACATGTAGCCTGAGCCGTATGCTATCTAGCTTCTTTGACAAGTTTCGCACGTTCCACGCCATGTCTGACAGTTGTTTCTTCGTCAAATGCCGTGATTCGACCTCGCTCTGCGGTGACTTGGACCGTTGAACCTGTCCCCCATGTTCCTCGTCGTCCACAGCGAAATCGAGAGTGCTCGAGTCGTCGACGATATCTGCCTTGAGCTTCGATTTATCCTTTGATACATGGATATTCGCAATCTTGGCCGGCGCGAGACCTTCGCCCGCGATCAAGGAGTGCACGAAGCATGCTGTTGCTTCGTCTGGTCGGTCCATATGTTTCGCGTCTTCGGCCATTACGAGCGATGCTTTGCGACGGTGGCTGAAGGTCCGCGGAGGGAGCATAACCTATAGACAATTGAATATTAGTTGCCTGTCGACTGAACCTGGCTCACATAGAATACCTCGAACTGATTGTGGCCGTCCTGATCATTCCCCTGCTGGTCGAGGCCCTGTCGCATCGTCAGTTTCTGCAGGCTATCGCGAGACTGCAACCATACAGTATCTTTAGAGCTCCGCCGATCCATTGTCTATAGCAAGATCGTATTTTATATGCCCGTCGGCTTCGGCGTTGATTATTTATTGTGTTAACAGGGTATTTGCACTTCTTTCAAGGTTCGTCGAGAGCTGCGTTCGGTGAGCGGTCGATGACGTCGCTCCCCAGTATCCGAGCTTGAGCGGTCATGTTGCATCTGCTCAGCAAAGCGACACTTGAAATTATGATGACGGACTAGGAATTCAGTTGCTATACAATCGTTGCTGGATAATTGTTCTTCTGAAGACTAAGGACTGAGGATCCTGAGAGCCAAGCTTCGCTGGGTGTTTCGGCCGTCGTGATCTGATAAGTTGACAGGCAACAACGACCCTCCTTCACGCTACGTCGCAGGTCACGACGGCGGGGAAGCATCGGAACAATACAAACAGATATCGTCTACGCAATGGTCGAGCTGTTAATCGGACCGACTGTCTATCACTGTTACAATTTCCAAGACAATAAGCTGACCTGGCACAGACACGGAGGTGATGAATCCGTTCGTGATAGTCCAGCATCATCCAGGTATTATTAGTAGTCAAGTAAGACCGGCGGAGAAGGTCTGGACTCCGGTGGGGATTAGTTGACGAGTCCTCTGGAGAAGATAATCTGCTTGCGAATCTGATCCTGTTATCAAAGCGTCATCATTTGGTGTCCATCTGCTTCGCATCCCGGTGGCTCAAAGGACAGAGATGAGGGAGTTTGAAATTCGCTCGGGGACAAGGACTCCAAGATCCTCTGGCACAGGGGCGACAGTGGACATGTCACTCCCCCCGCTGTGATCTGATCACCAGAGTTGCAGGAATATCAGTCTCATCACCCCTCATCAGTCATGACCCCTCCAAAAGTTCAAACATCCAAGAGTGCCCGAGTCAATCAAATAGAGTCCCCTGATTCAGAACAAACTTTGTCCAAGCGATAGTACAAAAGTGACCAACCCACTGCACAACGCTGGCGCCTGTCCGACCGCAAATTCCAGCTTCCACGACTCAGGACTCAGGACTGTCCGAGGAACATCGTGAATTGGCCGAGCTTTAGGTTCAATAATAGATTAAATCTTGCCCCAGCCCAGACAAAAGCCACAGCGTCGAATTTTGTTGGAGTTGATCAGCGCCTCCAAAACTCGCGCTTGCAACGTGCCAGCCTCCGAGTCACCGACTCTTGGGGCTCCACTACTGGGCTGGCGAAGTGCTGGTTTGGCCCCTCGTCCTGACTCTCGACATCGGACAACTTCCTTGAGATGGAGATCAGGATGGAGAGTTTGGAGAAAGGAGGTAATCTCGCTGAGACGGCGAAATCCGGACAAAGGTCGAAAGTTAGACCGACGGTCGACCCCGGAACAGAATAAACCAACTCCCAAGCTCTGACTGTCTGCGGTGACGACTCGCAAACCCTTACGATTCATCGACAATTCACGATTCACGACCACAAGCAGGCCGGATTTGTTTGAAGAGGAGACCAAACCATGTGGCAATTCCGAGCCTTGGTCGTGCGAGGACTATCCCATACTTTCCTCAACCAAGAACTCTGACTGAGCCCGGGGATAATCGATTCCAGAACCCAGGATCCAGACGGATCGGTAGCTCGCGGATCCTGCATCCTGGGCCACAAGTTATTTGGCCGTTGTTTTACTTCTGATTTGATAACCCCACTGACGGGACGGAGTCAATCTCTTGTCCCATATTGCATCAAGAGTTATTTCATTGATGCCGATACAAGCGAGAGAAATACTAGCCGATGATACAACTAATGATCCGTGGGATCACCCATGCAGACGAGCTCGGGATTCGAAAGACCTATCCTTGTCTCTCTCATGCATGCTGCGAGCCACAGTCTCAACGATATCACAATGACGAGAATGCGCGCATTGCTAGGCCCTTGAATAGCCGGGTTGTGAATTGCTTTTGCTGAGGGCTTCTTCGGCGCTGGGGACTTGAGTAGTAGTACATATACGGGGTGGCTCCACTTGATCTGCTATGGCCAATTGAAGCCCTGCAGCAAGTTTTCTTCCTTGCCCGATCCTTCTTTCACTGACGGAGCACAAGTTCTTAGCCTTCTCCTCTGACCGGAACTTGTCTCCTGGCCATCTGTGGTAAGTTGGAGCAGGGCTTACAAGCATCTGCTGCGCGACCCGAGTCAGCTTTCTCACAACCAAGAGTATTGCTGCCAGCCATCCTGTTGTACCAGTACATATTATTTGTCGTGGCTGCCAGCCTGCACCCCATACTAAAGTTATAGATTTATGGAGTCTCCAATGGTCATGTGGCTTGACCTTTGGAGAAGAGCTTGCGTGGTCCCCTGTTGTTGGAGCGTGCGGCAAATTTGCCACTCTATCGTACTTACTCCGTATGGAAGTATAACCCAACCAGAATCCTTGATGGTACGGAGTAAGAGCTGGAACCTGGAGGCCTTAGTACGCATGATCCAACCAGGTTTACACTTGGATTCGGAGGGTGTGCTCCGCATGACTGTCAAATAATAAAAGACATTCGAACGGAGTTGGAAGTCCGCAGTAAGAATTCGCGATAGTCCGAGCCCCAGTCATAA
Source organism: Aspergillus baeticus (assembly GCA_027569055.1). Lineage (NCBI taxonomy): Eukaryota > Fungi > Ascomycota > Eurotiomycetes > Eurotiales > Aspergillaceae > Aspergillus > Aspergillus baeticus. The sequence goes on along the minus strand of JAPDEI010000008.1, from coordinate 478,418 downwards.
TACGAGGAACGCCTATGTCTTGTCTCGTCGCTCAGTTACCGCTACTGAGATGATTATTTGGTAAGTCTGGTACGTAGACTGGCTAGGGCGATAAACGTCTTTCCCAAAACCAGTTTCTTAACGACTCCTGCAGTCCGTCGGGAGTTGAACGGTGTCCCTGTGTGATGCTAGCGCCACACAGAGCTTCAGATCGAAACATGAAGCACTTAATCGGCCGAGGATTCCTGATGCAATGCAATGCAATGCCACCTGATGGCTCTGAGAGACCATTCCTATAGGACTCAAAAGTCTGTCCAGGAAATGAGACTTTATTATTGCTGACAACAAATGGTGGCTGGGCGACGGGCGACGGGACGAAGGTCAATCGCACAAGGTTCGATTTATTTTGTTTCTCCGACCAGCCAGGTGACGAGATGATGATTATTCAGTGAGCCAGTGCATCTGCAGGTGGCCATGAGTCAAATGGCATACATTACATTGATGCAAGTATCCTGCATCAAGACCAACCTAGTATACGTTTATCACAGCCCACCCAATAAGATAGCCGAGTCCGAATGCCGAGGATTCTGCGTGCTGTCGGCGGCGGCTACTCCATATTGTACGCTAAAGGCGCAACAAACTTCAAGTGTGTGTCTGCCGTGCCCATGAAATATTCGCCCTGTGCCCGATCTTGGTGAGAAGTAGAGTTAAAAGTAAGAATGAATGGAGCTGGCGAGAATATGGAATAATCAGTCATCATGCCTTGAATAAGGCAAGCACAGCATGTGATTGCTTGTCATAAGCGCTCGGTTTATCCCACGCCCAGGCAGCGCCCAATAATGCCCACCAATACCGGTGATCCATCAAAGGAACCCAAATTAGGGACTGACATGCCACTAAGGTAAGCCAAATCGATTAGCGCGAGTTTCGCCTCTTCTTTGACTGATTTGATTTTTCCCTGTTGGTTTTTTAATTTTTTTATTTAATTTTTTGTGGTTCTCAGACTTTGGGTGACGCTTTGGCCAAACCATGGTTTGATAAGCATTGTGCCAGTCGGAGAACCCGTGGAATGGGAATGTCTGAAGAGTCGACTGAGGAGTTCAACATGGAGCAAAGCCTTGTTGATGATGTTGCAGTTGAGAACATCTCCGCGACCTTCGTTTGCCAAAGGAGGCTTGATGTCGCTACCTATGTTTGGACGGTGCGACCGCTAAATAATAAGGCGAGGACAACGCCCCTCTAGCAAAACAAGAACAAGTACTCCGAAAAATGTCCTGAATCGCTGCGCTGAGGTATTCGTAAGTTTCATATCGAGCTCGCTCCCTCCCGCAGCGCTTCTGGACCAGGCTGGAAATGTTGGTTGGAGCTTGGCGGAAGGTGGCTGTTGAGACTGACGTCTGTGGACAGAAGGTGAACAGATCCTTTCCTCCACTCCAAGGTTCCAGCCGCACAGGTCACAGCTTCGCAAGAAGCGACGAATGAGATCGTTCAGACCAGCTGTGGGCGGTCGTCTGCATTCGTTAAGGCTGTGCTTGAGGTAAGGATGAGAGCTGTTGCTCATTTGCGGGTTACGATCCTGGTTGGCTTGTCACTCGGACACACATTCCCAATAATATTCCTTAAGCGCCAGAGGCAACGCTGGCTGACGACGGTTTGTTGTCCAAGGTTGCATGCAAACCGGGGGTGATGATTCAAATGAAAACGATCGGCGTCGTAAAGAAAGGACCCAGAGGGAGTCAGCAGAAAAAGGAATGTGCCTTTTGGCATTTGCTCCCTCGCCTCCTGGCAACCTCGCTCAACTAAACTCTGTTACAGGGAGGGAGAATACCAAGTCAGTCTCCAATGAGCTGGCCGCATATGTTCCGCCCATAGGCGACAAGACTCACAATGGAAAAATTATGCTGCAGGCTCCCTGATTCTTGTCCAACTTTTGTCTCATCGGGAGATAGGAACGGGGAGACCCACAGTCGCTGGCGTTTCCTTTCTTTGCTCGATTCTGACTCGACCCCTGACCTTCTGGAATTTTGTTCTTCTCATAGTGGTGGAGTTTGGCCCCGCACATGCCCTTCCAGCGGTTCACCTCCTGTAATCTGTGCCCTCTGATTTGTAGGACAGGCGGCGATGATCTCAAGAGTCAATTGTCCGATTAGTCGGTCGGCTAGTGTCGATTCTATCGTGTTATGGTTGCACAGAGCTTTTTCAATTAATTCTTTTATTTTTTTTTTCCCGTTTCTTCTTGGTCGCCTCCGAGTTGGGAGCGTTTGGGGAAACGTTGGCCTAACCATTTTGGTCTCCATAATTTTTGCTTACATACTTTAAAGGATGAGGGAAAGAACTTGGTCTCCGTGGTGCAGTGTTCGAGAAAATGCGAAATGCAATACTAAAGCCGAATGTTTCATCCTCGGTGAGACGGCATGATGAACCGTAACATTGAAGATCCGGTCATATTAAAGGGACTTGACGGTGAAGTCAGGAGTCCCGAGGAATCTTCGTTGACAGGAGCCCCTGGACAGTGGGCATGCTTTCAGGTACCTAGGCAGCGGAGGCGCACCAAGAACAGGCGAAGGAGTGCGTCTGTGAGGCGGAGGTGAGTTTTCTTGGGCCTTTGTCGGTGTATTCATTTAAGTAGAGAGATGGCCCGTTATTATCGTATGAGACAAGGAGGATTGGACCGTATTGTGTGGTTCTATTGCCTGATATGCATGCGTATCCGCAAAAAGTCACTCGTCCTACATTCGTTGGGAGAGTGGTGAGAGTCTCGGCAGCACGGAGTACATCTGCTGTCCTCGCCGTGATGCAGCTGGACTCGTCACAGGTACTCCGCAGTGGCACATTTCCTGATGCTTTGCTGGACACGAATTTCTTCTTCAGGACTATTCACACCCCACTTGAAGGGGTTGGCTGTGCCAGAGCCCGAACAGTGAAGAGATGAAATATGAGCGTGGACCGCGGTGGACCGCGGTGGTAGTTGTAGCCGAAGCTTCCGCAGCTCAGTCTTCACCGGATCAGCTCGTGTGGGAGAGTTTTAAGACGACCGATTTTTCAATATTTGCCCCAATCTGCGCCTGGTGTCAAGGATGAGGAGACTAAGACAGGATAAATATTTGGGAAGGGGTCAAGGATAACTCCACATTATTAAACATACATAGTCTTGGTTGTGAGCCGGCAGGAAATGCGGGTAGCTGATTTGCCCGAAAGTCGTCGGAGGTGTGAAGACTGAAGGACGCTAACGGTGGTTCCTGCCCTTGTCTCCCTGGTTGAGGGCAGCATCAGATGTGGGCTGGCGGGTTTATCAAAGAATGATCACATCATTCTTTTCGCGATGATCGTTGCGTCGGCCTTTTCCGGTTAGTCCGTCCCGCGACGGGGCATAATCGTCGGCCCATGATGCATTTAGATTAAAGCTCAACCTTGTCTAGTTGAGGTAAGAAGCCAGCCTGCGAATCGCTTCCTCAAGAAAGGAGTGATAGCCACACTGGACTAAGGTGGAAAACTTCTGCAAGAGGGCTATTCTCCATAGCACTCTTTCAAAGGATGCCCGACGGACATCGCAGGAGCTGACAGGAGTCAATACAGTCTCTCCCTTCGTATGAAATTCGATATCGCGAAATACGCCGGAGTCGTACTCTGGAGGTTGCAACCTCGCGTAGCGGTGGTTTGACGGGTTGGAAACGGTGAACTTGTGGGGACCAATGTCCGCGGTCGAAAGCCAAGGGGGGGTGGAAGGGACAGGCTAAGATGGAGTACGTAATAATGAGATGGAATTGTACGGAAGGAAGGATTCTGGTCACGCAGACGCTGTGCGGCAGGGTCGGCGATCAGGCTGGCCATGCCGGCATCAAAGTGCCACAGTGGGCGTCTGCACCGTCTGGTGGACGGAGAAAGCTGTTCTGATCTGTCCTCTGCAGGCTGGGCCCTGGGAATCCTTCTCGGCTGAGCTAAGCTGGGCTGGGTTCCGTGCCATGCGGATTAAGGTACAGAATCTGCCTGCGCTAACCACACTCGGGATGGGTGGAAGCAAACCTTCGAAGCCATACTTTATCAAGTAATCATGACTGGGGCTCACACGGGCCTACTTTAGTCTGCCAGTCTGAGTCTGTTAGTGGGTGGGCGTAGGAGTTTTAAATGTTCCATCCTTTCGTTTTGCCCAAATTCCCGCCCATCTTACAACGCTGAATGGGTCTCTGACTCTGATCGCCTCCACTCCGAGGTCTTAGTCAGGACCCTCTCCAGAGCCCAGAGTCCAGACAAGCGATTGCCGCATTCAACCCGTGGCACTGGCATGGGCCTCCAGCTCCATCGGGGCGTGAATTATTCGCATTTTCCTTTTCCTTCCTTCGCTCCTTCCTTCCCGAGTTGTCCCAGCGCCTTGCTCAGGTCCATTCTTCGGCCGGCCGCCTAGTCTAGTTTCGTAGCCAACTGTCATGCCAACCAACATGTGCCTTCGCGGCGAGCAGAATGGGATCGTGGAGCTGGGGCGGATGGCAGATCAGGAATGCCTTTTAACTGAACAACCCACTAAGCCTCTTTCTGTTCCACCTTTCTCTTTTGGTCGAATAATTTATTTCTTTTTTTCTTTAATTTCTGCTGGTTGATGACCTGGCCCAATTACCGTCCTTCATACTTAACCGCGAGTGACCTGCGTGCTCCTTGTATGGAACTGGCTTCCTCGTACCTTGCCTCAGCGCCTGCCTGATGACCCCCTGTGTCATCTTTGAACGCAAAGTCTTGAACCCCAGTTGAAGCTAGAGATCCTTTGCATATTGCTGCAGTCATCCACGGACCCACTCCTTGTTTGATGTTACGATTTCATATATACCTCCTTCCGTTTCCTACTTTCATGCATTCCACCTTCCTCCCAACCATGTCTACTACTTCTACCTCACCCTCTCGACGCATCAACTGACTAAACTGAACCCTTTCTCAACATACAACATATATTGACGCTCTCATCTTATCGTTTCTTATTCACACCTGCCCGAACAGCATGGCCGACGGCTGGCAACCAGCAACCGCCTACGTGGGGTCGCAATGGGTTCAAGATGATCAGCCATGCGCACCCCCTTCGACCTTCTCTGACTTTATCTTTGCTTTCCCAAGACCAAGGCTTAATGGCCGTGTCATCAAGCCTCGTAGTGCTGGGAACAGCCCTTCTTCTGCTGGCAGACGGAGGACAAGCACGATGCCTTACAGCTCGCCCATACACCACCAACTTCCGAAACAGGACTACCAAACTTCTCTGAATGCCGCCCTTCTAGCATCAGCAATGCAATCTGGAAGACGGTCTCGACCTATTAGTTGGCATCCGGCATCACGGCAGCTTGACTGCTCTCAACTTTATGCACAAAGGACGAGCGTCGATTCTTACAATATCCCTGTCGCACAGGCGTGCCATCAGCCACAACAAATGATGAGTGGTGCCTTTGATGACAGCATGCTGAACTCGTATGCTCCGTCCGAAATTTCAATGGCTCAGCAGAACTTGGATTTCTCGACAGCCGACATGCACTTCCAGATTCAAGAACCGTCTTACTCGCAAGCTGGTAATCCTCAGTTCGATGGTGTCTCCTGGGACGGGACCTCACCGGGGGTTCCCTCCTACCTTCAGGCAACCCCGAATGAGTGGTCGTTTGACATGGTATCCATGAATCAGAGCATTCCATCTGTCGGGGCCCCGGCATCCATTTATGGAAGTGTATCATCACCTGGTCGTCTGACTGAGCCGCCAACTCCCGAATTTCTTCCTATTCAACAATTTAGCGATGAGGCAGACTCGCAATCGATGCCTGTGCTAGAGAAGCCAGCTGCCGATGACGAACTTGTTGGCATGGGCCTCTACAACAACCCTGAATCATTCGCCGAAGGGTCTTTCTATGGACTTAATGGCAAGGGGCTGAAGCTTGAAGAAACCTTTACACCTTCGTCGGACAATGAGGCCGATGACAATGACGGGGAGGATGACGAGCAACAAGAGCGAGAGACCCAAAGCCGTACCGCCGACGGAAACCAGGCTCAGCTACAGTCAACCCAGCACATTGAAACGAACAAACAAACCAAACCGGCTGAAAACATGATGCAGAAATCATTCTTCTTCGAAGATGATACCGATTATCAACAGCGTCTTACCACCGAGCCCCGACCTTCCTTCAACTTTGGAGGCACGTCTTGTATGAATTACGGATACGGATGGATTTGAATTGGCCTTGCATTTTTCTGTTATTTACACATCGCATAGCGCGGAGTTTTGCATTTTACTGGGCAGTATTAGCATCGCATACAAGCAAGGGATACCCAGGAGAGGTGAACTGAACCAAATGTTTCATTCAAAACTGTATTAGAGAATCGGAATTAAAAAATTAAAATATTTCTACAAACATAGACAAAGTATGTCCGAATCTTGAAATAGCCTGCCTGAGCTAGGAATGTGAGAGCAACAGATGACGGAGAAAATCTCCGGCAAGCCATCAATGATCAGTTCTCAGGCCCAAACATGTGAAAACTCGGATCGGAACAATCAATCATCCGCCCATAAAAATCCCATTGCAAGCGATATAGATACTGATCCTCCAATTCGCCAAAGCAAAAGGTTTTATAAATAACAATGGCAAAATTCATATTCACACCATGGAAACACCACTCCGACCTCCTCGCTGTGCGGAGTCAATTCTATCCAGACCCCGACTATGACGGCCCGGATATGCGCGCTCAAGCATGCAATACTGTACGCTCACCTCACCACAGAAACTCACTACATAGCATAATACGACATCATGCTGATGCAAATTCTCGTAGGTCGGGGCGTGGAAGCTGCGCGGCACGCTTCCCCACCCTGTTGAAGCAACAGCCCTTCTCACAGACGCAATCCTGCACGACGATGCGCGGGAAAACTCTGTTTTTTCTATCCGGGCAACGTATGCGGCTGCATTCTGTCGGTATGTCGCATTTATTCCCTGATTAATTCCCCGGGCGTCTCAGGATGCGATGATACTAATGTTATTTATCAAGATTCGTAACCGGCCTCGTTGACTCAAAGCTCTACGCTGGTCAACGCAAGACCATGTTTGGGCGCGCGCTGGAACTAGGACTGCCAGCCTCATTTGTGGAATTGCGTCATGAAGCGACGCATCGCGAGCTGCCGAGCTTGACGGTGTTGAGGAATTCAACGCAGAGGTCCTTGGAGTGGCTGTGGGGGTTTTATTGGGGGCGGGTTGATGTTGTCTCTCTTGTCGTTTCCGAGACTGGAGCCGCGGCTGGGGGTGTTTTCCCCTCGGGATCAAGTCTCGAGGGTGGCTATGATGTCAACGAAGCGTCTAGGAGGTCATTGAAGGGGATTCTGGAGCAGGCTACCGCAGTGATTCAGGGTGATGAAACGGATGGTGCTGAGCCGCCGAGGAAGAGGAGAAAGGGGGTGCAAATAAGGCTAACTGGGGCCGCGGAGCAGGTTGTTTCTGTCCTCAAGAGGGAGACGGAGGGATCGAGGGTTTTTGCGGAGGTTTTGCTGAGGGATGGTGTTTTGGTCCCACGAGGGAGAAAGTGAGATTCCCTTTGGCGTCCTGTGGTGTCTGAAGGCTGCCTCTTGACGATTACTGACTTGGATATAGGCTAGGCGACTCTATAAAGGAGACGATCACAAACTGGGATCCGTTCCTACTAATGATTGCAGAGGGACATTCCGCTTTTCTCACCACATTAACAGAGACAATGACTGAAGAATTAGCCTTTACAAGATCGTCTGATCCCAAGAAAGACGCTTACTGCGAAGGAGTGTACACGTGGCTGGACCATGTACTTCGCTCGACGCAATGGGAGTCCCTCAGGCGGACTATATCCACTTCATACATAGTGGCTGCTTGTGAGGAGAGCTCAAATTACTGGACATCATTATTGAAGAAGAGTGTCGGCTCGCCAAAGATTACCCCAAGTTCGAAAATTTCTACGCGTCAATTATCTGCGGAAGAGTCGACAACGGATATAGATGAGGATTTGAAGATGTTGAGTAAACATGGCTGGGGAACGGTAGATACGTGGGATACTCGACAGCCTATAGAGACTGCTTAATCTGGATAATACCAAGATATACCCTACCCATTCGCATAATTCTCAATATAACAAAAACAACATCCTCTGGAGCATAGGTCACGATATACTAGGTCCGACTATAACGGCAAACTTGCCCACTCGCCAGCCACAGTGGCTGATACCCCTCTCCTTTCCAACCTATGAGGTAATCCCCATTTCACAACTTAGGTCCGATGACGCCGGAGACACAGCTAAACGCCGTACGACTCCAACAAACTCACCTGACAATTTTCCAATAAATTGCCCATGAGCTTCGCAAGAGCTATCCGGCCATTCTCCAAGGTCCTCACTGTTAATTCGCCACTGTCACGAGTCAGAGCCAGAGCCAGAGCCAGAGCCAGAGCCAGAGCCAGAGCCAGAGCCATGCATATCCAATCGCTCCCGATGTGTATGTGCTAAGAGCAGTCAAAATAACATCAAATTGAGTGGGATCGCCGGATATTGATGCTGATGCACCTGGTATTTTCTAGGGACGGGGAAGGGCAATAACTATGCCTACCTTGTAACTGATGAGCCAACGAAGCAGTCAGTTATTATCGATCCTGCTAATCCACCTGAGTGAGTGCTTTCTTAACCTCTTGATGTCTGGATCCAGGCTGATACGGATCTAGGGTGGTTCCAGAGTTAGAATCCCAAACTAAGGCTGGGAAGATTAATCTTACAGCAATTGTGAACACGCACCAGTAAGTCTACTTCTTTTCCTCCCGCAACTGAGGCAGAGCATCGCTAAACCTATCATCTACTAGCCACTGGGACCATGCCGGTGGGAACAACGAAGTAGTAAGTGCTCTACAACCCCTCCATTAAGGGGCCATCCAGGCACAGGGAGGTAGAATCCTTGCTAACAAACAATCTAGCTCAAGACCTTCCAAGTCCCCATAATCGGCGGCAAACAATGCCAATCCGTTACGCGAACCCCCGAGCATGGTGAGGTGTTCAAGATTGGAGACCGCATCTCTGTGACGGCCTTGCATACCCCTTGCCACACACAAGATAGCGTCTGCTATTTCATGCAAGACGGTGAGGACAAGGCTGTTTTTACAGGAGATACGCTTTTTATTGCTGGTACGTCTCCTCCTGACTTGCGAACAATGTTGAGGGGTTTTTGTGTATGTTGAGATGCTGATTTTTCTTGCAGGATGCGGTCGATTCTTCGAAGGGACGGCACCGGAGATGCATAAGGCGCTGAACGAGACTTTGGCTTCTTTGCCGGACGATACGAGAGTTTATGTATGCTCGCGCTCTCCAATTGACATTGGATACGGCTGATGATCTCTAGCCTGGACACGAGTACACCAAGAGCAACGTGAAGTTCTGCCTTTCTGTCTCGCAGACTGAACCCATCAAGAAGTTGGAGGCATTCGCAGAGGCGAATAAGGAGACGCAGGGCAAATTTACTATTGGTGATGAGAAGGTATGCAATGTTGCCTAATGGCTCGAGACAAAACTGACAGCTAAATATAGCTTCATAATGTTTTCATGCGAGTCAACGTAAGTCAGGCTCTTAGTCGTTCGAACAGCGTCTGCTGTTCCTACAGATACTAACATAACCTAGGACCCCGAAATCCAGAAGAAGACAGGCAAGACAGACCCTGTTGAGGTGATGGCTGCTCTACGTGAGATGAAGAACGCCATGTAAACCAAGCGAGCTATAGCAATTTGAATTAAGCAAAACTACTCCTCAACACAAAAATTTTCTCTTTTGAAACAGACTGATATTTGTAAAATAAACTAAATACTCTACATAGTTTGTCTCCCGTCTTACCACCCAGCCTCCCATTCCCATAACTAAATGGGGTCCAAGCCGGGCTATCGTTCGGGGAATCTGACATCAAGTGCCAGATGAGTAGTGGTTCATCTTGCTTCTCTGTCCACACTCACTCGCTCTGGATTTGAATTTCGGCAGCGGTGAGCTCTAGCAATTTTAGAAGCTTATCTACGAATGTGAAAAGGTGACGATGGGATGGAGCAATGCCAATGCACGAAGAGTTTCGAGATAGAGACGCGTGCTGCATAAAGCACGGTAATCGAGTCAGATCCGAGCCCAAGTGCAAGTTCACTTGGAAAATTGAGTGTAATTGGAATTGTCGTGGCACGTTGTTGAATCCCAGAAAAAACCTTCGGTGATGCGAAAAGAAAGAGAAAAAATCGACTCGCAAAACGGTTAATAAAGCTAGTGGGGCACGTGACTAAATCATCAACCCACTCCAGCTCCGAAGACCTGTTCTAGTACAGGGCAAGAGCTCAGCTAGCTCAATTGCACCTGCAACGCCCCTTTTCTTGACATAAAATGCGCCCACAATTATAATGCGAACACTACCGACATCATGGACCACACATTCCGCAGCCTCCTCCGAGCTACAACCCCGCGCTCCCTCGCCGCGCTCGCCCGTGACGCCCTCGGCCTATTCTGCGGGATAACGCTCCTCTGGGAGAACTATATTACGCTCGAACTAAGCTCGGGACCGTCGATGTATCCAACGATAAACCCGCGCGGCGATTACCTGCTCACGCTCAAGAACTACAAGCACGGGCGCGGGATCGAGGTCGGGGACGTGGTTCGGTTTCACCATCCGTATTTCCTGGGATTGCATGGCGGGAAGAGGGTTCTGGGGTTACCGGGGGATCTTGTCTCAAGGGAGGATCCGTTAGATAGCGAGGCTGGAAGAAGAGGGGAGATGATTCGGGTGAGTCGGTCTTTTACTTTTTTGTTCTTGGGGATTGAGGTATTGGTTGGGCCGCAGATTGCTAATGATGCGCTGGGTGGATGGGCAGGTTCCTGAGGGGCATGTGTATGTGGTCGGGGATAATTTGCCGTGGTCCAGGGATTCAAGGACATTTGGACCATTACCGATGGGATTGATCAATGGGAAGATTGTGGCTAAAGTTACGCCGCCATTCGGGGTGCAGTGGATTGAGAATACATTGAAGCCGGCTGATGAGAACATGGGCTGATCGAGGTTATCGCGGAGGATTTGCTTTTGATTATTACTGGAAGTGCATGGGCGGAGTTTGGGGTTTGTTTTGGGCTTGAAGGTGACTATATTCATACATATGCTATGGTTGTACAATACATCTAGAAAAGAAATATGATAGAATAAGAACAGACGGAGGGAAGCTGAAGGATTATCGGAAGGTAGAGGGATTCCGTCTCTTGTAAGGGAGAGGCTCGACTCTCTTACGCCGGAGCTCCATGTCGGCTTCAGGGAAGCCAATCTGCTTCATGACGTCGAATGTAGTTTCGTCCCAGATAGATCGGAAAAGGTGTGCTCCGATGGCCTTTAAGTGGTACCGCGCTTGTAATGTGCGCAGAAGGGTGTTGTCCCGGTCAGTCTCGCGGGCCTTGATGGCGGCAAAATCTAGAGGTTTGGAATCATTCTGCTCGAGAATGAAGACCGACAATCGGTGGTAAGGACTGCCCTTCTGAGCGACAGGGGGCAGCCATGGCATGACTACCTGAGAGTCAGCCGACAGCTGGTTGAGATCGACCTTGGTGTTGATGGCCGAAATAGGGATGTTGACGGCAAGGTAGTGCATCCTGTAGTCGAAGCTGTCGGTCTCGACGTTAGGAACATCGGAATCCACAACAGCTATCGTCAACAGCTTCTCTCCACCCTCGAACATCTGGATGTTCAGCTTGGGAGGAGTACTGCTCACACCAGCATTGACAAACTCTCCAGGCGGCACAGGCTTTCGGCCAAAGTATAGTTTAGTGTCCAAAATGGGGTCGCAGTGCGGGAGGACATCGGGGATGACTTTCATCTGTGTGATACGTTGGACGAGAATCTTTCGGCGGTACTCTCTCCATTGCTGATCGGCCAGGTAGCGGTAGATAGGTTTGCTCATATCACCTGGGCGTATGAGCAGAAAGAATGCAAATTTAGGGGAAATAAATACCTTGCCCATCTTCAAACTTCTTCTTCACGAGAGGATCGTTGATATCTGCGTGTACTTTGAGGGTTTCGAGGTGGACTTCTAACGCCTTGAGTCGTGAGGCATTCGCGTTCTTCGATAGCTCCTCCTTGGGGAGGGCTTGAATCCTAGTAATCTTCTCGCTAGTAGCTGTGATCTCCTTCAATTTCTCATCCCGGTCCGCAAGCAGGACTTTCCGCGCTTCCTGGAAACATTGATAGGGCAGCTGTTCGAAAGGCAAATTGTCCGAATTCTGCAACGCGGCACGGCGTCTGCGAGATCCCACCGGCAGAATACCCTGCCGCATCAATCGTCGCTCTAATCGAGGGCTTGAAACGAGTGCTGGATCTGGCGCTTTATAAAACGCCTGAGGCTTGGCTTCGGTCTGAACTTCGTCGCGGAGAATCGTCGTGGTCTGCAAGGCGCGCGTCGACTGCAGCTGGAGGCCAGAAATGCCTCTCATTGACGATTTCTGTAGGCATTGGATGAGAGGCCTGGAGGCCCGCTCACAGTGGGCCATTGTTCCTGGATAAAGGGCGATTAGGCGTGGAGGTGGAGAGAGGGACGGTCGAGGTGCTTCGGGTGTTGGTGAGGATCTCTGCTCGGGAACTTTTTTTTCCAGGTTTGCCAAGCCTCACCACTAGTGCCGAAACCACCGCCCTGACTGAACTTTTGGTTGGCTTCGATCAAACTGAACTCTGCTGGAGTTGCGAATCAAGCAGCCTGCGTGCGTTATCTTGCACTTTGATCACAATGGCTGGACTTAATGCTATGAACTCTTTCAAATGGCTCTCTCGCAGCTCAAGAGGCCTCCTTTCTGGGGCTGAGACCACCACGGTACCGTTGACTTGTCCAGCATTGAAAACAAAAGAAGGAACCTAACAATCTAATAGCAGCGATGCCTTTCACGATCGATAAGCACAGAGGCACCTGCTTCTCCCGACCAATCTGCGCGAGAGGCCCTCCTCGTCAAATGGGCACCGAAGCCCGTCCTGGCCACTACCTATTCATTCCCGTCCATGGAGCCCGTGCGATTCGTACAGTATCCTCAAACCAAGCTCCTGGTACCCCTTCGAAAAGATCTCCTACACCGCGCGGTTGTATACGAAGGCGACATGACTCGACAAGGTACAGCCAGCACTAAGTGGAGAGACGACGTACGTGGAAGCGGTCGCAAGTTACGCCCACAGAAAGGTTCCGGACGTGCGCGTGTTGGTGATAAGATGTCGCCAATCCGAAGGGGTGGTGGTGTTGCTTTTGGTCCCCATCCGCGGGACTTCTCGACCGACCTTCCGGCCAAGATGTACGACCAGGCCTGGCGCATCGCTCTCAGCTATCGGTTCAAGCGCGGCCAGCTCATCATCATCGACAATGAGATTGACATTCCGCTCGATGCCACGCCGCATTTGATTAAGGAGATCTTCAAAGTGAATCGCTGGGGACATGACTATGGCCGTTCAACACTGATCACGACACGGGAATCTCCTCGACTGTTTGATGCGGTAGGCGAAGTTGGAGAGCACGCGAAGATTCTCAGCAAGGATGATGTGGACGTCAAGGACCTACTGGAGACCGGGCGCTTGATCATGGAGAAGAGAGCTCTGGACAGATTGCTGTCTGAACATTCCCGTGATATCAACTCTAGACCGGCAAAGGCAATCTAGAGGGTGGGATTTAGGTTACGGTGTTTGGATTGAGCTGTTCATTTACCGGTCAGTGAACCGGATGTACAAATAGATATTTATTCCCTGATACTGTATGAATGTTATCGAATTGCTTAGATAGGCGACGATCTGAAGCACATGCCGAAGCTGTCAAGCAGCCGAGTAGGTAATTATACAGATAGTCAAACTCGTTTGCTATAACTACATGAAACACTGCGCACTATCTAATTGCTATCAAGCATGAAATTTCAGAAGGTACATAGGAAAGGTTATGCCGAACTTGATCGCTCGACCCGGCCATTGTCGCTTTCGCTCGGCGGCGGAAGAAAGCAGGCGAAAAAACTTCCGAGGTCGAAAATCCTCCAACTTGCGGAGTTCGACCCGATCTTTTCGTCACGACCCCAAACTCTCCGATTTATATCTCTCGTTCCTCCTCGGCTCATCCTTTCCTTCTTTTCTCTCCACGTCAGACGTGGGTCTGCCTCCTCATGTTACTCCGACACAGCCTCTCCCGGACCTCAACGCCGTCGAGCTGGTTCTCGCGGATATCCCCAGCAAGCACCATGCCTCTTCGCGCCAAGGTGACCAACCCAACATTCGGGGTGGCTTCCAAGGTAGTTCTAGTACTATCGTCATGCTTATGCATCTTCATTGACCGGGGCGCTGTAGATGTCAACCGCGTCAACACCCAAGAGTTTCAAGTCACAACCCGGCGACGACCCCGACGACGTCCTCTTTCACTCCCTCTATGGAGTGCGACTGGTGGAATTGAACAGGCCGAACAAGCTCAATTCCTTGAACGGATCGATGGTTCGAAAGATTCTCCCTCGTCTAAAGGTTAGAAAGAGCTCTAAATCATGGTTGTATCTACGGGCCTTGTTACTAAGACCATCGCGTCAATACAGGAGTGGGAAAAATCTGAGTTGGCCAACATTGTGATGCTCTCAGGAGCCGGCACCAAAGCCCTTTGTGCTGGCGGTGATGTGGCTGCTCTAGCGCTGCAAAACGAGAAGGGAGAGCAGGGACAGAAGGCATCGGCGGATTTCTTTGGACTTGAATATAAGCTTGACCACGTCATCGCGACCTACTCGAAACCCTTCATCTCCATCATGGACGGCATCACCATGGGCGGAGGTGTTGGTCTTAGCGTTCACGCGCCATTCCGTATCGCTACCGAACGCACCGTATTCGCTATGCCCGAGACAACCATCGGCTTCTTCCCCGACGTGGGCGGCTCTTTTTTCCTGCCTCGCCTCGATGGCCAGATCGGAACATACCTCGCCTTAACGTCAGAGCGATTGACTGGCGTACAAACCCTCTATGCCGGCATCGCTACACATTACTTCCACTCTAGCGCTCTGCAGAACTTGACGGCTCGTCTGTCCGAGCTTGTCTTCAGCGACCACGCCTCCTTCCAACAGCGACTTGACTTAGTTAACTCAACAATGGCTGAATACTCGACCGGCATACCAACTCTTGAAGAAGAACCAATTAAGCTAGGAGGCAGCCTGCGCACAGCGATCGACCGATGCTTTAGCCATTCGACTATTGAGGAGATTTTCAGCGCACTTGAGAAGGAGACAACCCACAAGGCGTGGGCCCAGAAGACACTTGAGACCATGTCACAGCGCTCGCCTACATCACTCAAGGTGACTTTGCGACAGATGCGCCTAGGAAAGTCGTGGTCCATCTCCGATACATTCAAGCGCGAGCATCAAGTTGCTGCTCATTTCACGCGTCACCCAGACTTCGTTGAGGGAGTCAAGGCACGGCTGATGTCGAAACCACCCCGCCAGGCGGAATGGCAGCCTGCAAAGCTGGAAGAAGTGACCACCGAGCAGGTTGACAAGTTTTTCGACGTTCCGGAAGGCGAGGAGCTCATGGACTTGCTGAGCAATTCCGACTACCAGGAATACCCTCATGCGCGCTACGGGCTTCCAAGTGAACAAGAAATCCAGAACGTGGTGCAGGCAAACCTTAGCACATCCGGAGAGGCTCAGAGGTTTGCGGAAAGCTTTGGAAACAAGGAAGGTGCAAGAGAGAAGGTAGCTGAGGTGCTGGCCCGCCGAACTGTCCGAACCCCCGAGGGCAGGAAGTGGAACTAGAAGGCGCTTGTTATTAGGAGGAAATGTTTTGTAATGATTCCAGTTTTAGACTGCTTGTATATCTACATTATTTATTTACCAATCAGAGGCCTGGACATGACTTCGGTACATTCTTCAGTATCACAAAGATTTCAACAAGAATGATCCGCTCCTCCCCCACTTTCTCCAGCCGAGTGGCCTGACTTAAGTCCCCAAGGTCCCTGAGGCTTCTCATCTCGATCAATTGATTAAAATCAGAAGCCACGAAAAGATGCATCAGATCTCGCTGAGAAAAATATAGAAAATGGAAACAGAGCCCTTTCTTCCCCGAGAGGAGTCATTGCGCACATCCATTTCCCTTCCCGCAAACCGCGTCCTGCTTCGTCTCTACACCTCGCACTTCCTCTCAACATGGAACTCGCGCATGTTTGAATTTGGCGCAGTCGTTTTCCTGGCTTCTATATTCCCGGGAACATTACTATATGCCTCTGTCTATGCACTCGCGCGTTCCCTGTTCGCTGTGATATTATCCTCATGGCTTGGGGCAGTGGTTGATCGGTTGGACCGATTATCAGCGATTCGACATTCTATTAGTACGTCTGCACCAAAAGGATTCGGCTTTAGGAAGCATTATTGACCAGATTGAACAGTCTGGCAACGTATTCCTGTTGCGGTGTCTTGCGTTTGTTTGGGGGTTCTTTTGACATCCCCGCCTGTCCGTTTAACATGGGTGCTCTTTATTGCCTTGGTTCTGCTCGCGGGCGTCGAGAAACTCGCTGCTACGGCTAACACGGTGTCTGTTGAGAGAGATTGGGTATGTTCGCTGGAAGAGTGATTCGTTCCTCTAGTCTCTAACTGTACCAGGCTGTTGTCATCTCGGATGCATTGTGTATTCCTCGACAAGGTACAGTAGGATACCCTGTCGGCTGAGTATTGTTGGCTAACAAAGGCTGAAGATCTAAATGCGTCTATGAGACGAATTGACCTTTTTTGCAAACTTATTGCACCGGTGGTTGTGTCTTTTATGGATGGCTTGCTCTCAACGAAAATTACGATCTGGACAGTACTGGGTATCAATCTCGCTGTTGTCCTTGTGGAGTACTTTGCGATTGCACAGGTGACTTTCTCCTTCCGTAAGGGTATTCACTTCGAAATACTGATGTTCCAGGTTTACTACTCCGTTCCTCAGCTGGATCGAAGCCTAGACACTCAAGATGTAGAGGAGCAATCTACAGAGGATGGCGAGGAAGCAAATCATGTGGAAAGGCGCACTATTTGTACCAAGATCTCGCAGTACATTCATGGCACAGTCGCCCCATGGCGAGAATACATGCAACAACCAGTCTTCCTGGCGTCCTTCGCCCTGAGTCTGCTCTATCTTACCGTGCTCTCCTTCGGTCCAACTATGGTGACATTCCTCCTCTATTCCGGGTTCAGTTCGCTACAAGTTAGCGCCATGAGGATTGGTGCCGTTCTAGCTGAATTGTCAGGGACATGGGCAGCACCATTTCTCATGCATCGGATCGGTCCAATTCGATCTGGCCTGTGGTTCCTCAACTGGCAGTTTGCTACCTTGGCCGGTGCAGTGGCTGCATTTGCCTTTGCCAGTGATTCTCCCCAACTAGTTGGCGGGAGTCTCATTATAGGCGTGGCCCTGAGCCGGTTGGGCCTTTGGGGATTCGACCTGTCTGTGCAGTTCCTCGTACAGGAGGTAAGAATTTGTGCTCAAGTCTGCACTAAAATAACACCTCGTCTGACTTTTTATAGGGTATTGAAGCAGGAAGTCGCGCTCGGTTCTCTGCGACAGAAATGGCGCTGCAAAGCATCTTTGAGATGATATCGTTTGCTACCACAATTGTTTTCGATGATCCGAATCAGTTCAAATATCCGGTGTATATTAGCTATGGGGCCATTGCGGTGGCTGCGTGCTGTTTCGCTGCATATGTGCGCAGAGAGAGGGGGCACTTGTTGCATACATCCAAGTGTATGGCTAGGTAAATAAATATAGATATTTCAACTTAGATTTAACCCGAGGTCCGTTTATTTAGTGTTTAGGCCGCAAGTCTCGCCTTTTAATCTCTCTATCATCATAATCATCATCACCATCAGGTCCATGCATATAAGTTATTAATCATTTCCCAAAGGATTTGAATGAATATCGATGTTTTGTCGTCTGTCGCAAACCTCGATCCATACTTGTTTAGAAGCACGTAAGTCCAGCTAGTGCGGGGATTCCTTCCCCGCAATACCTGCCCCAAGTGTCGCAATCACAAGCACATCCCACCACTTTCTTTTCTGCTTCAGATGCCATGATCATAGGCCCATGACAATGGAGGTATGCATAAATTAGCCCCTGTCAAGGAAAATCTAACTCTCTCTTTGCAGACTCCCCCGAAAGCTCGAGGACCTGGTCGCTCAGGACCGCGCCGCCGCACGGGCTGTCTTACCTGCCGCTCGCGAAAAGTCCGCTGCGACGAGGCAAAGCCAAACTGCGCCAACTGCACCCGGCTTCGGCTACATTGTGTCTATAGGAGCGTGATAATTTCTGGGGTCGGTGTCGTTGAAAGGCCAGCACGGCCAAGAACACGGGCGCGATCGTCTACATCGAGTACAACGCAGGATGCGGAGGAATTAGAGTCGCCGCCAGTGAATGTTGACGAGATTCGAAACACCGGACAGCTACGCACTCTTGTCCGCTCGGATGAGCAACTTGGGATCGGGTTCGAAGCTGGTCAGCCCCATCATATTCTCCCTCCAACAACATCGCCGCAGCAGCACACCTTGAGCCCTGGAGTGCATCCAACCCAGGATTTCAGTATCCCATTCGATATGCTCGGATTCATAGGCGAGATCACGTCAGATTTCCAGCAGAAGCATATGGATCTTACGAACGGGACCGCCATAGCCCCATCTCCGACGGCGATAGCCGAGATTGATGGGGGGATATTCCAGGATGAACGACAGATGGCTTGGGGCCCTGGTGGTATAGGGGATATGGGAATCGTATCGGAGACGGGCAAGCATCCATCGCAACAATCCTTGGGTGGAGGGGAGGTATGGGAGGAGCGATTACTCGAACATTTTCGGAAGAGCGAACCCCCTCCGACCATCTTTGGACCTATTGACCTGGAATGGGGGTACGTGAAGGATATCATGCTTGCTCAGTCGGGTGACTGTCAGGCATTGTTACTTTCAATTTACTGCTACTCAGATATCTACATGGCATGGCTTGACGGGACACAGTGGAGGTTTGGCCCGAACTATCATACACAGGCGAGTGAAGAGATCCAAGCGCTTCTCCTGGAGGAGATGAGCGAGTCCGACTTGAAGAAAGTATTCGCGAGCATTCTTTTGCTTATGCTAGCTGAGGTGGGTTGCCCTATCCACGCCCTTGTGTTTTCAGTCTGTACATGCTGATAACGAAGGTCAGCTCATATCTCCCGATGGTTGGCGTCCTGCTACATCGTTTCTACATACATCATACTTCCTCGTAGAACGTTTCCACAGCCGGACAGACAAGTGGACTGGCTTCGCCCACTTGATCGCCTCATGGATTTCCCTCCTCGATATCAAAGCCCTAGTCGCTGGCCGTGACGGCGACCCTCTCGCTGGTCTGGGAAATCTCATATCTAAACCATCTAAGGATAACGCTTCCTCCTCGTCCTCACACCAGCAAAAAGAAGACCAAGAAGACTCAAACCAAGAATCAGATCCCCTCGACAATATGCCAACTTACCTAATAACGTCCTCGATAACCCTTCCGGGTTTCACTTTCTTCCTACGCACACAACAACTCATCCGCAGAATCGTCGTTATTGACCTCCACCATCGCACGCGCGGCACAGTCTCGGATGAATTCGAAGTCCTCCAGATCGCACACACCGTCTCTGCAGACCTCGAATCCCTGTGGAGTACCAGGCCCCAGATTCTCGACATCTACTCGTCTAGTGGTGCCGAGGAGCATAGGCTCCTCGAGATTCTTGCCCCAAAAGTAGCTGTGAGTATCGTGCGCGCATTCAGGACCTATGTGGCGAATTTCCTAGCTTTGTTTGTATACCTGCATCGCGTAGCGTTTGCAATCTACCCACGAACCGATCGTGTATATCGAGCCGTGGACCAGATTATTTGGCTTGCGAAGGAGGAGGCTAGCCGCCCACCCTCCAGCAGTAGTGCGGGAGAAGGAGACGACGGGTGTGTGCCCGTAGGTTTCGTCTGGCCGTTATTTATCGCCGCGCTAGAAGGCTCAATCGAGCAACGGACTTGGATTGTGCGTGCTATGCAGAGAATGGCGGCTTGGGCACCACCAGGATTGGGAACAGCAGCAGGAAATGGAAATGCATCAGGCGGAGGCCGGCATCCGAATGCGGGGAAGGTCTTGGTGCTGCTTAAGGAGATGACAAGGAGGCAGGATACGTCGCGGACGTGGGCGGATTCGAAATGCGTGCGGCGAGAGCTTTTTGCGGACTTTTTTGTTATGATATGAGGTTGTAATGTGGGGTAGATGTAAGATAGATATTGCACGAACTGTACTCCAAAGATGATGCCATGATTCGTTATTAGAATAACTGCTCTGCCTGAAATGCTATGTACATTTTTTTTGCTAGATATCCAAGTGATGGTAGGTGGAGCTAGAATTGCTTCACAGTCCTCTGAAACCTCGGCGGAATCCGCGTAAACTTCTCGGGCTCATCTCTGGCCCCCTTTTTCCAATAATCATACTCCATCCACGCGTTCTCCGGCATCTGCGCCTCCGTCGCCTCCAGGAAATCGCCCAAATCCGGGTTGAGCGGAATAACGCCCGTCTCAATAACATACTGGTCCCAAAGTTTGAGTAGTTTCGCCAGCCTCTCGGGTTCCTGCTCACCGAGATCATGTACCTCACCGGGGTCCTCGACTAGGTTGTAGAGCTGCCAGCGTTCAGGGCCCTTTGGTTTGGGGATGTACACGATCTTCCAGTCACCGAAGCGGAGGGCGGCACGGCCGCAGGTCTCCCAGCCCTGGATGAAGTCCTTCTCGTGGATGCGCTCTGCAGAGCCAGTTGCCCAGGCGTGGAAGGACTTCCCGCGCATGGGGACGACTTCGCGGCCCTGGTATTGTGGGGATGGGTGGGTAACGCCAGCCATGGAGAGAATTGAAGGGGCAAGGTCCATGACTGTTGCGAATTGGTCGGTTATTGAGCCGTTTTGTGCTTGCGGCGATATGGGGATGGATGACGGGAAACGAGCGAGGAAGGGCACGCGGACGCCGCCCTCTGTTGTGTAGGCTTTATAGAGGCGGGATGGGGCGGTGGCGGCCTGTGCCCAGCGAGGTCCGTACCAGATGAAGGAGTTCCCGTTCCCGAGGTTCTCGTAGCTGTTGTCGTAATATTTGAGAAGATGTGGGAGGACGCCGCTTTGGACGAGCGGGTAAGCTTCATAGGCGGCGCCTTCGGCTCCGTTGTCGGACATGAAGCAGACGAATGTGTTATCGAGTTCCTTGATGGACGATAGGTAGTCGACGACTTTCCCGACGTTGGCGTCGATGCATTCGACCATTCCAGCGAAGACTTCCATTGCGCGGCAGGACAGTTTCTTTTCGTCTGCGGTTAGGGTTTCCCACGGCTTGCCCTCGCCTTCGTCGACAACCACAGGGTGAGCTTCAACATCTTGTCGGATCATACCGAGGGCCTTGAGGCGTTCAAGGCGTTTCTGCCGTAGAGCGTCTGGGCCGTCGTCGTACACGCCCTTGTAATGGTCGATATACTCACGGGGCGCTTGGAGGGGCCAATGCGGGGCAGTGAATGGCAGGTAGGCAAAGAATGGCTTGTCCTCGTCGGCCTGCTTGTTCTTGTGCCAGTCGGATAGATATTCGCGCAGCTTGTCGCCGTATCCATCCGACGAGTACCATCCGTCCGGCAGCTTGCGGACATACTTGTCATCCTCCATGTGCAACGCGATATAGCTAGCCTCGAGGAAAGTTGGAGTGTCATCGTTACCCTGGAGCTGCGGTTCGAAGGCGTAGTGGTTCGAACAGGCGGGCAGGTGAGCAAGCGAGCGGTCGAAGCCTCGCTTGAAGGGGGAACGCTCCGGCGTGAGACCGAGATGCCATTTTCCAGACATGAGGGTGTGGTAACCGGCGTCGCGGAGAATCTCGGGCAGGGCGACAACGCGTTCGTTCAGATATCCCTCGTACCCGGGCATACCCCGCTGGGGAGCGGTATCCGTGCTCGAGCCCTTGGGCCCGTTCTGCCCGGAGATGTTCGTCCACTCAATCAGATTTCCCAAGCCAGCAATATGGTGGTCCGTTCCAGTCATAATCATGGCGCGAGTCGGGCTGTTCACTGTTATTCATATTCCCTCATTTCCCGCTCGATGGTGACAACGTACGAACAAGCGGCGGCGGCATGGAAGTCCGTAAACCGCACGCCCTGTTGAGCTATCTTATCGATGTTCGGCGTGCGGATCTCGCTGCCAAAGCAGCCAATGTCGGAGAAACCTAGATCATCGGCGACGATGACAAGGAAGTTCGGTCGTTTACCCATTCTGCGTGTTCAACTTCTGATCAAAGCTAGCTGATGCCATTTTGAAGCTCAGCAACAGCTGTATATAGCTTCTTGACAGGGGTATCGTCTATCGGCTGTCGGCAGAATGCTTCGAACTACAGCGGTGCCCGCCTCAACATCCCCAGAAGGTGTCAGGGGAAGCGTTGATGGTGCCATCTCGGCTGTCGGCTGCTTAACTAGTTTGGTTGTGACAGCTCTTATCGATTACACTGAGAAAGGATCATGTGACGTCATCTGATACCCCTGGCACGTGGTGTTGTTTCTATACAGTCGCCAAAATATTTCTCAATCTCACTCTAATTCTCACGGGTTTGCGTCCTTCTTTGTCACGGCCTCGCGGCTGAGAGGTCTACCTAGATGAGGTGACTCAATTAGTGATTCACCAGATGGACGAGCATGTCTTCCTACGCTCAGCTTCGTCAGGCGCTCCCTGAGGCTGGCACACAAGCCGCCCACAACCCATCGCAGAAGACGAAGCCATCCTCCTCTCGGATCTACTGGCTAGGAGCTACTGTATGCTGTGGCGGGTTTTTATTCGGTTACGATTCCGGCGTCATCGGTAGCACACATCTCCAGAATTTACATGAATTTACATGAACGAGCCTAACTAACCTCGCACAGGCGGTGTCCTCACATTTGCCTCGTTCCACGACTCCTTTCGTTACACGCCCCAAGAGCAAACGCTCATCAGCTCGATAGCCGTCGGCATTCAACAGGCCGGCGCCCTCGCGGGATGTCTTTTAATATGGCCGTTAACAACCCATTATGGCCGCCGGCGCTCCATGATACTATGCTCGCTAATCTTCTGCATTGGCGTCATCTTTGAGATCATAAACAGCCATTCGCTACCCGTATTCTATATTGGCCGCATTATATGCGGACTAGGAATTGGCGGTTCGGCAACTGTAGCACCAATCTACCTTGCTGAGATGAGTCCGGCGCATCTCAGAGGGAGACTGGGCAGCGGGTACCAATTTACCTTTACAGTTGGAATATTCGTCTCGTATTGGATCGACTATGGCGTCCAGTTCTGGGAGGAAAGCGCTCGGCAGTGGCAGGTCCCGCTCGCATTGCAGCTTGTTCCCGGGATTGCGATGGGGGTAGGCATGCTCCCCCTCAAAGAAAGCGTACGCTGGCTCATCGCAAGCGGGGACACACGAGCGGCATGGGAAAGCCTTGCCTGGATCCGCAATGCAGACAGAGCAGATAACCGTGGTGACTTAGCCCTAGCTGTCCGCGACGAGTTTGCAGAAATGAAACGCGCCGTCGACGCCGATACATCTGCAGCGGCAGACTTTCAACCCCGGGAGCTCCTGCAGCGGCCCAACCTCCGCCGTGTAACGCTCGCTGTATCCATATTCATTGCGCAACAGGCTACCGGCGCAACGGCAATGGCGTACTTTGGACCTCAGTTCTTTGGGCTTCTTGTTGGCGAACCATCCTCGCCAGCAGCCTCCTCTAACGCAACAGAAGCCATAACAACAGTATCAGGAGAATCAGCACACTCCCTGACCCTATTATTAACAGGAATCTTCGGCGCCTTAAAAGTCCTCAGCTGCCTGTTCTTCATCCTCTTCGTCGCTGACCGCTTCGGCCGGAAACCCCTCCTTACATTTGGTGCTCTGACCATGGCACTTTGCATGATCTCTACATCCCTTGTGCTTCACTCCTCCTCGCCTCCACCATCAAGCCCCCCCAGTCCCTCATCTCCAACCTCTCTCTCAGCCACTCAAATCCTCACCATCCTCCTAATATACCTTACAATAACACTCTACAACCTCTCCTGGGGCCCGCTGCCGTGGCCACTCGTCGCCGAGCTATTCCCGACGCGCCTGCGATCCCCTGGTGTCGCACTCGCAGTCGCAAGCCAGTGGACTTCGAACTTTATATGGTCGTTTGCGACACCGTATATTCTCCGTGGATTGGGCTGGGCGACGTTTTTGTTGTTTGGGTTATTGGACTTGGGGATTGTGCTATTTGTCGTCATGTGCTTGCCGGAGACGGCGGGGCGGAGTTTGGAGGAGGTTGAAGAGCTGTTTGACGATAGGCGTTATAGTGGTCGAGATGGTGAGTGTGATGGGGAGCATGGTTTGGATGCAGAGAGTGAAGGGCTTGTACGCGGGTTCATTGAGCGGGAAGAGGATTATGAGGGTTGGAAGGCAGGAGGTACAGTACAAAGCCCGCAGCCGACTACTTCTCGATATATATAAGCATATAAATTTATACTTCGTAGTAGATTTATTCTTATTTGCTTCTGCTAGACAATGAGTATGCAAGGGCTAAGTTTCCGCGCCCTGCGAACTATAAAAATGCGAGATCTAATGGCTATTTTGCCGAAAAAAAAGAAAAGAGGATTGCACCAGCGCCGAACAGACAAGCAACCGAAAAGTAAAAGTACAGGTTCACCTAAGGTATAACCACCCCACGCATCAACAAGAGCAATCAAATCACTCCGCCTCGAGATTCACCAGTCACACGAACGTTAGCAAACCGTTTCTGAAAATAACCGCAATCGCTGTAACACCAATAATGAACAAGCAACTGGCGCTTGAAAACCCACCTCGTAAATCGTCGATCGGTGCCTCCGGGGTACCTTGTCATACAGCTCCACAAAGTACAACAACTAGTTTACACCGTTGGTGCGTATCCATCGAATCCGAAGCCCCAGGCGGGGTCTGAGGAGCCGACGGAAGGCTGCTGTGTTGTTTCCACAGACGGACCGCTCCCAGCGCAGCCCTCAACAAGTCTTCCAAAGTCGGGGTCTTCGCCGACGCCGGTGGTGATCCTCTTCACCATATTGTCCAGATACTGCTTGATACTATCGTGGCCGCACTCGGAGTGGGCAAGGAGCAGGTTCTTTTGTTTCACGACTTCGTCCCTCAGCCTGGCAGCTTCGCGGCTGAGTTCCTGCTTTCTAGCCTCTTGGAAGTTGCATTCGTTCTCCAGTTCCATGTTCCGTGCCTTTTGCTTCTGGCGACATTTGCTGGCAGCCACTCGGTTGCGTGCCCTGGTTTTCTCTTGTTTGTCATCGCCAGACAGGGATGGCTCGACTGAAGGTGAACCCCGCGAAGCTCCGCTGACACTTCCCCTGCGGCTTCTAGGTCCGCCTCGACGGCGTTTAGTGGGGCGTTGAGGCTGGTTTTCAATGCTAGACTGGAGGGTAGTGGACTGAGAGTTGTCAAGGTTGCGAGGAGGAACCGATAGGGAGGAATTGGAGAGTGGTGAGTCGTCAGACGGAGGAGTGACTTGGCCGTACTGGACCCGGTAGTTTGCCGAGCCTTCATTTGTCTGTGTCAAGGGAGAACGATGAGTGTTGGAGAAGAAGGGTTTATTCAGGCCATTTGGACCGCTCGTAACAGTCCAGGAAGGGTCAACGGCAGCGAGAGTGGTGAAAGGTTCCCACATGTCAGTCTCAGTGGAAGGGAGACTGAAGGGACCTTGTCCTATGTTCACGATGTCGGGAACATTAGGGGGATAATTGTGCAAACGCTGCATATCGGATGGAGAGATGGTGTGGGACATGGTAGAATTGTATTTATTCACAGTAGAGCAAGTACAGACATTAGAGAGGTTATCAAGGGGAACGAGTGATTGCAGGATGGACAGATTGGCAGAATTGGAGGTCGTGAAAGGGATGAGGAGGAGAGGGCAGTGATGTTGGTAGATTGTTCGTTGTAGAAGGGAGCAGCTCCTTCCAAGCACGGGCCTCCAGACTACACCCGCCAATAACACTACAAAGAACCGGAAAGGTACATTAGAAGTACGACCAGGACCAGTCATGGAGAACATCTGAGAACAGACGAGGAAGCTCAATAGCAACCGACAGCGATGAAACGTCATATGTTGGCGGCGATTGGCGGCAGCTTTTTCCTGTCAGGTTGTGTTCCATGTTTCTTCCGAGCCCGCCGGATCGAGCGTCCGACGACTAAAGGCGCGCGGATCTGCACCGGTTTCCGGTTTTTGTTCATAATACGTGGGGCTATAGCTGCCCTGAAACTTGGATAGCTGCCGTCGTTTCTTGATCTTGACGGCCCGCCACTACCCCGATTTAGTAGCTGGACTTCCTTCGCGGCGGTGACCACGTGCTTTTCCAACTTGTCTGAACGGGCCTGTCACATTGACCAAGGTTCGGCAGCACTCTGGAGGGAGCAGATTGCACGCACAGACCACCTCCAGGGTTCCTCGCAGAAGGCATGACTAGCGGCGATCCTTCCTCCCGCTCGGGACCATCATCCAGCCACTTGGGCCCTGCGCCCGTGGTCTAGACACAAAGGACTATGATTTGCCTCGATTGCATCAACTATTGGCACTACTTGCAGCCTCGCACTGACAAATGACGCATTGATGGTTACATACACGCGACACCTTAATTTGACTGATAACACACACCATGGAGAAAAATACACCTGGCCAAAGCTTGGCCTGCTTATGCTCCTGTTCCTTCCGCAATCTCGCCGCTTGCTGCCCGCGCTGGCGATCCATGTATACGTCCATCCAGGCCGCGGCGCTCCCAGATGCGCAGCTGCCGACTAATGCTGCGCCAGTTTCCAATCAACAAAACCACGACCCGCTGGCTTTCAATCTCCTCCTGAATAGCATGGAATGTGTCTGGTCCCTCCAATCGCCCTGTTTCTGTTAAGAGTGGTCCCAGAGTTGCTGCTAGTCGGTCCTTGCTGAGCCTATCTGCAGTACTCCCGCTGAGGCGGCGGCTAGAATGTCGACGCAGACGGCGGTCGAGCTCGGATATCCGCTCTGCTTCATGAAGTAACAACGTGCAAAGCCCAAAAACACCACAGATCAGGTTCAGTTGCATCGAACTCGTGAGGGCTAGGATGGCCAGGCTCATTGTCCGAACCTTGGCGTAGTCTTCAGACGAAATTCCCGCTAAACAACTGCCCGTTCGTTGCGCGGGTGTTTGGGAGACCCTTCCATGGCAAATATTCACGAGGACTCGATAAAGCTGTATAGAGCCTAGTAATCCGCCAGGGAGACCTGCTAGTAAATGCTTGAAAGTAAACGCGACACTGAGAACCTGTGTCGGATTTCGTGTCTCCATACCTGGCTGGAATCCTTCTTCGAGGAAGCTCGGCATCTTGCTACTTCTCATCGTCATATGGATCTTACATTTCTCTTTTTCAGCCGAAAGCACCTGGCTCGCAAAATAATTGTACGTTTGCGTGGCAGTTTCAGTGTCGCCGGGGTCGACGAAGAGGTTTGGCACGGGAGGAGCTATGTCTAATCAATCGGGCTGAGCAAATAACAGGGGAGCATACTCACCAAAACAGCGCAGATAAGTTATAACAGCCACAAAGCACACTGGCAGGCTCAATGCCGTTGGGGCGAAATCGCCCGGAAGCGTCAATAGGCTATAGCCGCCCAGCCTGGCTAGGGCTTCTAGAGGCTTTCCCCGTATCGATGCCATTAGTGAAGGCTGATATGACAGCGCACTGAATGTTTTCATTCGTCTCAAACTCCGGGCCCGGGTTAGACTAGAGTCGGACCTGATCTGGATTGTTGACCGCATCGTTCGAATACGACCTATGAGCCTGTCTCGTCGTCGCTTCAACTTCTCGTCGTCAGCCCACGCCGTTTCTCTTACGAGTTTGTCGGGACTCTTGTTTGGGCTTCGGTGTTTCCAGTATCCGTCTCCATCAACAAGGTTATGGGCAGAATTATCGCTATGAATAGCCGAAGGGTCCAAATAGAGCTCGCTGACCAGTTTATTGAATGAATGTGTAGCCAGCCGCCTATCGGCCGGCGTTGGCCAGCTGTTGAACCCCGATATCGTTGTGCTGCACCAAGTTGATTGCGAGGAACTGCTGCTCAGCTCGATAATACGCCCAGGATATGATGAGAAAGGATTGTCTGAGCTACCAAAGGTTGAGCTCGACTGTCCAGTCGTCTCTGTTATCCGCGAATGCTCGGTGAACGGATTGCTACCGGTTCTGTCTGAGCGAGGGGTTTCCCAGTTATCATCGAACGGGTTTGGGTGATTGCCTTCGCGATCCACGACAGTGATTGGCATCGACATGCGCTTCGATGGGCGCCGACAAACAGTGACGCTGGTATTGTTCGAGTTCGCAGACTTGTCAGTCGTATCGCTAACTTTTCGAGCTTCGATATCAGTGATCAGCTGAGTCTTGGGCGGACTAACTGGTGCTTGGGTATCTTCCACGACAGCGTCGTTGCCGTTCTCAGGAGTTGGCGCTGGCCCACGGGGCGGTTCAGCCTCGCAGGCATCGTCCGAGCCCTCTGCTTTCGGTAGGTCAAACCCGATCCTTCGTCGCCGGTATCTGCGAGGACGGAAAAGTGTTTTGATACCCACAAGCCGTCGTGAGGAGTATCCCGAGGAAGAAGCGAATTCCAGAGGGACCAACACCTCGTTATCAGAGTATCTTGGGTGCGAGTGCTGATTCGATTGTGGCAGCAGAGGCAGAGCAGAAGGCTGTTGGCAATCCTCTTCTTGTGATTTGTAGACTGTGACGTGTTTCCGACTTGGGCTGGGACTGCCATTCGATTTGAACGTGCTCATCTCGTTCGACGTGGTTTCCCTCAATGCTCCTGTGTTTCCTTGGGGGGGTTGAGTCGTCATCGATTGCGGCCGACTCAGTAGGGTCCAGGATCTGCCAATGTCAGATGATGTGTTGCTCTCTTTCCCCGATGACCTGGGGAAGATTCCGCTGAGACGACCCATACTGCTGGTCGATTAAAGTCGAAAAGGGGGTGTACGTGGTAGCCTTTCGTGATCATTGAGATTCTGTTTGGCGAGAGTTCAATAGACAAACGGAACTGAAGACTTGGTGAGACATCCGCACCTGCCTCACAAACTCACATCACATACATGTAGTAAAAAGGGGAAGGCACCACCGGTGCCGACATAGAAGTAGTCGTTCGACTCTCCTCTCCGGGTTCTTCAGCTGTGGGATCTCAAGTATGAGCCATTGATCACAGTTGTACAAATCATACATCGCCGCCTATTTCGTACAGGATAAAAGAGAGGAATATCGTGAAAATCATTACAAGGCAAACGAAAGGTACGAAACGTGGTCATAAATGGTTGTACAAAAATGACAGGAATCTATATATTAATGTTGAGCCAAACGCCGATGCTAGGTTGTTGGGCCGGCAATGGCTCCGTCATCAAGGAGATAGGCCAAGCAAATGAGATACAATACCTTCTTTTGCGTAGCAGGGCCAAGAATATATTCGAGCAACGTGAAGGAAATTGAATTGGGGTCAGACACGGTGGAACCAGCCATTCGTCGGTCGACAGGCCATGTCTGGATATCGTCTCACGGCTGATCCTGTGGGAAAAAAAAGAAAAAGAAAAAGAAACTAAAACGCCGTTTGAATGCAAAAATTGCGGTTCATGCGAGGCCCGCGGGTCCGAATTTGAGATCATGAAGTTTCGTCGCCTTCACCTTCTAGGAGGATATATTGTAAAATATCGCTCAGTGTGAGCACGCCCTTTAGCCGGAAGGCCTCATCCACAACGACCAAACGATGCACACGGGACTTGCGGATTGTATCGAAGATAGTGTCTAGACCATCGTTTAATGAGCAAGTATATATGCCAGGGAAATCCTATGACCATTAGTTAAGTTTCTCTAAACGATCCGAGAGATAGCTCGTACTGGAGACCGCTTTTTCAATGCCTCTCCAACTGTAAGACTCAAATCGTCATACACACCACCCTTAATCAACGTGATAACATCCACCGATTCGAAAACATTGTATACAACACCTGAAAGTGAATCATGTCAGCGCCTTGAAAATACCACCAGATTGAGAAATCTTCACCTTCCGAGTTAACAATGGGAACACTAGATATGCTCCGTTCGACGAGGATATGGATCACGTCAATAACAGGTGTGTCCATGGACGCTGTTGCAACATTCTGGTAGGACCCTAGCCGAATCTCACCCAAAGGTTTCCGGAGTTTCTGTGTATCACTAACGTTGACGGCGACGAACTTGAGAATGCGGTATTGGGTAATGACGCTCAGAACAAGATGTCGATCGGTTTGACTATCATTGGTAACAAGCGGGATTCTCCGAGCGCGAGACTCGAGCATGCGCCGACAAGCCTCGTATAACGGTCGCTCCGGGTCGATGGATATCGTCTCGGGGGGTGCAACGCCCAACGCCTTTTCCACCTCTGTATCAAACATCAATTGTCGTCCGTAGTGACGGTGCTGGTTTCCACAAACCTCGCAGGCTATCTAGGCGGAATTGGTCTATTTGGTCTAAGGCCGCAGGGTTCTGGAAGTAGTACTGAATGACATTGATATAATCGGAGGTTGTAAGGAGACCGGCGAATGTTGAAGACTTGGAGTCCCATAAGGGCGCGGAAACGATGCCTGGATGCGCCAAGTCAGTAACGAACTCATCGACTTAGTTTATTCTAGAGACAGGTTGAAGAGGCGAGGGACGGTGTACGTGCCATTCTGAATGAGGATATTCAAGCTCTCTTTAACCGAAAGCGCCGTGTCGAAGACTATGAGTCTGAAACTGAGAGGAAGGACATCGTAACTGGTGCGGACCTTAAGGAAGTTGCGGATGGCACGCTAGATCAGAACGAAGGGACTTGGTTAGCTTAGGCTTCAAAGAATTGACGGTGGCAGTGCGCGAAATTGCGTTGGCGAGCGGCAAGCCAATGCGGGGACAAGCGCAATGTCTCAGTCATTGCTTTCTCTGTCGCAGCTGTTCTGCTTAAGCGGCGAGTTGTGAAACATGGTATGACCGGCAGATATCCGGGAATAGCCAAGGACAAACAAACTCACCAGGCCCTGGCGCTCTTCCCGATCGATCGCCCTCTCAGGCTGGGATGGGGGCATTGGATATGAAAGACGTCTTGACCGGAGGTAGGAGGAGGGCTGGACAAAACCGCCCTCGTGACCACGAATGGGAGTGGAAGGGAGAGGAGGGGCGCGGGCAGACGAGGCGGACGGGATCGTGCTGAGGATGCGAAACGTGGGAGAAGGAGTCGTAGTGGTGTGAGGATCAACGGTGTTGGTGTTGGCTGCTGCGGTGGTCGTGTCGTCGGTCGGAGGCGGCAACCCGGAAGCGTTGATTATTCTGCCCGTGGGGTGAGGATGAGGTTGGCCCTGCGAGTACGAGTTCTCGTCGGACACAAACGCCATCCCGAGTTTGTACCTATACGCAGGAGAGCCGTGTCTGCTTTTTGACTGAGAGCAGCTACAATTTAACTAGCTGAGGCCTTGAGGCCCCCTGAGATGAGAATTTGAAGAGAACCACGAACTATATAGAAGACCACAGTTGCATACAAAAAGAATGGACAGGCTCCGCTAAGGGGAGGGAAAAAGAGGGAAAGGTCAAAGCACATGCAATGAGAAATTAAATCAGCGCTGTAAAGATACCAGCGCCGTATAGCACTGATATCTATAGCACTGCGCCAACCCGTTCGCCAATGAGGACGCTTCACACGGCTGGAGGGTTAGCAGCAGAGAGTATGTAAGGAGGGGAGGGGAGGAGGGGTACTCCGGTCAGAGATTCATATTAATAGGTTGGCCCTTACATCCTATCCTATTCCTGTTGATCTGCGGAACATGAGTCTTCATTTTTGCCTATTCTAAAGAAACCGACAGTTGTCCTCCACAAGATGATTCTCTATCTCATGCTCAACCAAAGCTGTCACTTTGTTTGCGGCCTCAGGCCTCTAAACCCCAACCCCGCCATCTCCACACGTGATCCGGCTCTGCGAAGACAGTCTGACCTTGCTCCTCCTCCTTCGTACCTCTGGAAATCTCAGACGAAACCCTCTCTCAGTACCTTCAAGGTACCGGGCTCATATACTTGACCGCCGCGAATTTAGCAGCACCAGATATCATCATCATTGGAGAGACGAATATCCGCTGAAGCAGCCAACAACAAAGTCGGTGGGGAAGAGTCGCAGTGGGCCTGGCAATGTACAGGATGCACTACAATTGGAAGAAGCTCGAATGTACCTATAGCAGCAACAAGATCATCTCAATAACCAGGCGACATCATC
Source organism: Aspergillus baeticus (assembly GCA_027569055.1). Classification (NCBI taxonomy): domain Eukaryota; kingdom Fungi; phylum Ascomycota; class Eurotiomycetes; order Eurotiales; family Aspergillaceae; genus Aspergillus; species Aspergillus baeticus. Next base: position 446,148 of record JAPDEI010000008.1, on the reverse strand, counting down.
GTCAATACCCGCATTTTCAAGCCCAAGTGCCCCGTATAGCACGCTGACATAATTCTTCGTATTTAACTAGCACGTATATAAGAAGAAATGGCTCAACTTTTCAACTTACCCACCAATCTCCATAGGTTCCCTGGTCTATGACCAACCATGCGTAAAGCCTCAAGGAAGAAACCCCGAAGCTTTCTCAAGCCCTGTCCCTCAAAACTCAATGATGCCTCAGACACGCAACTCCTCAAGCTCCTCAGCAAACCCCCACGCAGCCCATGGCGAGAGCCAAAAACAAACCCTCGACCTCGCCCTCTCCGCATAACACCCCGGAGACGCTACAGGAAACCTCCGGCCTCATCTGGTTTCTTCGACACTCTCCCACTCGAGCTCCTTGACATGATCCTGCTCCGACTCGACTATACTTCACTGACCCGGCTCGGTGCCACGAATACAAAAGCCGAGAGTTATATCAAGACTCGGCCATACTACAAACTCGTAGTTGAGAACTGCTACATGTTTCTCGGCGAGCTACGTAGGATACAATTCCTACATATCCCCACCGCAGCGTCTATTCATCATGCGCTCTGTAACCCGAAATGCTCTACACAGGGATGTCCCCAGCCCGCCGGGTCGTTCTTCCTGCTTACCTGCCAACGGTACTGCTACCAGTGTTTGGGGACGACACCACAAAACGCTGCTCTAATATCCTTCATGGTCGAGCAGAAATACCATATACCCAAGGAAGATATCCTTGAGAACCTACTCAGTCACCAGAGCTCCGAGCGGCCGAAATTGGTGTTAGTCCTCGAGGCCGATGTGATTCGTCTTACAACGCGTCTCTTCGGTGAGGAGCGGCATGTCACTTGCCACGACAGCTGGTGGTTGAGAGACTTCGCGAGTCTCCCACTTCCATTCGTTGATGTGGAGACTAAGGCCGTGGAATATGGGAGGCTGTGCCGAGCATGCCGTACTGCGGTCGAGGAGCTTGCACATTGTTGGAAGCAAATCGATGCTGAGCCCGACGATGACCAGTTGCAGGCCTGGCGAAAACAACTGAAGGAAATGGAGGTGGCTGGGAATAGAACGTACGGGACAAAGCAACTTCTACAGCATATCCGGAGCGGCGAGTGCCCACACGCCCAAGAATACTGGTCAAAGGAGTACAGACGGGGGTAGTTTGGGGTCTGTAATTATTCTGTTTCATTATTCTTGGGTATAGTAAGCAAATTCAGGTCTGGTTCTTAAGCGGCCTCAGTCGTAGTGGCAGCGCCGTTGGTTTCGGTCTCCCGCTGAGACAAGCTAGGGCTGGTGCCGGTCTTGAGGTAGTTCTCATACTCTCCGATGCGCCTTCCACCTTGGACCCAGCGTTCGCGGTATTCGGTGCGTTTGATCTCAGCGAGTTTGTTCAGCGCAGGCCAGTATGCTGAGTGGTCATATTCGAAGTTGACTTCGCCACCAACAGAGTTCAGGAGCTGGTTCGGTGGGACGTGTTTCTTCAAGTCCTCGTTAAACTTGAGCTTCTCGCGAGTGACCGGGTCAAGGAAGGGAGTGATGATCTTGAAGAAGCCCAGGATAATGAACGGCACTTGGCACAGGTTAGCAATACGTCAAAACTAACTAGAAACAGACAACGGAGGACTCACTGTTGATAACTAGGGCCCTCCCTAACCTCTCGGGATAGTGATTCTGCAAGAAATTGACCGTCTCCCTCGCCTGCCCAATGCTGGCATTCTGCCCCGACTTGGTTTCACTAAAGTTCACAATAAGGGCTAGCGTCTCCTGATCCGCGGGCATAAGATCAATACAGCGCTCGAGCATAAACACCAGGTGCTGAATCTGGCGATCACTCTTCTCGGTATTCTGCCTCGACGGCAGAAGATACAAGCATGGCCGGCCGTGAATATCAAACCCAAGCAGCACCTGCTTCCCCGTCTCGTTCTCAATGGAGATATGATCCGGCGTCAGCTTCTCAACCCCGTATTCACGGCGCCAGGTAAGCGTGCGCTGTAGGCGGGCCACGGCCTCGGGACCGTTCCATTTTGTGGCGCGCAGGTAGCGGAGGAGGCACTCGCGGGTAAGGAACATGCGTTCGTCGTCTGTTATTGGAGCAGTTGAGGAGCCCTTGGCTGCTGTATTGGGGATCTCAGTCCATTCGGAGACGGATTTCAGCGCGCTGTCGTATTTGGTTTGTTGGTCCCCGCTCAACTCGGCTGGTGCTGGGGGCTTCGCGGTTTCGACGGGGCGGCTGAAGGGTTTCTGGATGAGGCCATCGGCCGCGGATAAGGGGAGGTTCAAACTCTCGATGCTCTCGCGAGCTGGAGCCGGGATTTCGGCGGCGGTTTGTGCTTGCTCTGTCGGCTGTGCCGGAGCCTCGGTCTCAGCTGTGACTTGGGTCTTCTCAGCTGCGACAGGCTCACCGTTTGTAGGAGCGGTGGCCGCAGCTGGAGCGTCTGACGGAGCAGCGGTGGACATGGTAGTGGGAGCTCAATCGAGTTTGAAATAGCAACAATCAATAAGTCTGGGGAAAAGGAGGTCGAAACAGAAATTATTTGGGACACCAGCTGGCAGCTGTTTCACGCAATATTTTCCTTCGGTCACCGAAACTGTTCCTAATTGTGATTGGCAGTCCCCTATAAATATTAATGATGATCAGCTATCACTAATAGTTCCCAGTAAACAGACCGTGCTGGCTCCCGCGGGCACCGTCCTTTCAGCCTTATTCATAAGTTGCACAAAATGATTATTAATAATGCACGTACATATTGAAGCTTTGATCGAGGCTCGAGCTGTAGACTATGTATACCTTCAAGAAACTAATCCAACTGCAACAACTCCAAATACAAACACACCAACCAACCAACGTTCCCTCGATTACGATTTCATCATCCGTCATAATGGCAATAACCCACCTTCATGTATCGACTGAAATATCACTAACCCACTCCTTCAGAGCAAAGACTCCTCACCAACGCACATCCACATGCATCACCCACGTCTTGCAGACTATTTTGAAGACTTCACACGCCCACACACAAGCCAAACCGCAACATCTTCATCATCATCCTCCTCTCACATCTATCAGAACCACACGGTGACATACGGCTCGTCTTCTCCCGCACTCGTCCCCTCCTTCCTCCCCATTGAAGACATCTACGTGCCTCCACAGTACCAGCCGCCGAACCCGGAGGATGAGGACGATGTTGTGCCGGACCAGCACGCTGCATTTGGAATAACGAGGGCGATGGAGAGAAGACGGGAGACTGTATGGAGGGATTTGGGGCTTGAGGGGTTGGTTGCGTCGGGGGGTGCTTCTGGGAGCGCGAAGGGGAAAGGTGGGAAGGTGAGGGTCAAGGATGCGGGGAGATTGATGGGTGGAAAGAGGGTTGTTTGCTTGCGGTGATTTCTTCCCCATCTATTGCACCATATTTTTCCTTTCGCTTGTTCCGGCCTTCAGCGGTTCGGATTGTTTACATTGATACCCGGTTATAACGAAGTCTATGCCTGATGGCCAATGGTCATTATTATATCGTTACCCCTAAGATCTTCATGATACATTTCTAGAGCTAGTAAGCTCTTCTAAATTCTACTTATATCCACCCGCGTTCGTTCATATAGTTTGTGGCTTAGGTGCTTCTGTTCCCGTTCTTCATCGGCAATCACGCGCGGATGTATGGATAGCTGCGCGTAGGTACCTGGTGCTCGTCGCTTGGAGATGGTTCCTGGGTTTATTACGAGAATGCTGTCAATGACCTGGCTTATGTCAGCAAATACTCTTCCAGACGGTTTCGGTGAACCCTTACCTTGACAAATGGCGGTAGCAAGCTAGGGACGATCAAGATGTCCGGACGCACATTCCACCACTCGCCTAGCTTGAGGTATCCCACATCCAAAGCAGCACCTGTCGCCAAACCATCCTCAATCCCAGGCTTCGGCAGCGAGTCCCGAGACGATGGAGGGAAGATCGGAATGAAGTGTCGTTGTTCGATCAAGTACTTTACCAGACGAGGAAGCAGCCCATCCTTGGGTGTACCGTTCCATGCTTCTTCCTTTCGCAGCTCCCAGAGTACGTCATGCGAGCACATTCCAATGACTGTTTCATTCATGGAAAAAGTCACGGGGTTGGATACCATGCGAGCCTGCTTGGGTAACCCAAGTTGGTTCTTGGGCAATTGCTCTTGTGGCCATGAGACGTGTTTGCTCACGGCATCTCGAACGGACGGGACGAGAACGATGTTGATGCTTGGGACTGCCGCGGCGAGCTTTTGTAGAGGGGCTGCTATGCAGTGTCGGAAAACTGTTGTCAGTGTGGCCGTGTCTGGGTCGAAGCCGTCCGTCTCTGGCAGATCGAAATCGCCGGATGCTAGCAATGGATGTTCAATATCGAGGAACGGCCCTAAGAGCACAACCGCGTCTGCGTAGCTTTCCGCAGCCTTTTGACAGATTTCCCTCAATGGTTCAAAATCCAGGTTATCATCAGCTGTGTACGGCCCAGAAGCCACCATGACGTTCAGTGCTGAAACTCCTGATTCCTCTATGCGCTCGTTTGTGCTCTCAATATTGGGAATGGAGGAGACGGCAGGCGGTAAAAGAGGCGGCGGCAAGACTTCTTTCACTGAGAAGTAGTTCCCAGAGGGGTTAATCCCCAGCAAGGCGACTATCTGTCCAGGAAAGAAATTCACAGTCGGAATCGAGTCCACATTCAACGGTACCCTTCTTCCAGCCCCAGTGCGCCTCGACGTCTCAAGCACAAGTGACGCCGGATTAAGCTTCCCTTCCAAACTGTCTGAAGCAATACGTCCAACAGCAATAATCTCGCTCGTGCTCTGCATGGCCGCATTGCCGAAAGTGACGTCCTCCTTCTCGTACTTTTTCTCAAAGATAGCCATAAACTCATCGATCCGGTCATCCAGGATCTCCGATGCTTCTGACAATCGCATCGCCATGGGCTTATATCCGAACTTCTTCAGATCTGTATTAGCCGCGGGGCGTATACGCGCTTCCGGGAAAGGTGCCATCGGAATTTCGGGTAGTGAGAGGTGCTCGTTGATCGTTTCAAGCACCTGGCCGGGGTTTTGCCGATTTGTAAAGGAGATAGACCTATAGCGAGTCAACAACGCCTTCACTAATTCCAGCGCGCTGCGCAAAGGCGAGCTGATAGTAGGAAAGCATACTGTAATCCCTCAGCACCGCCGGTCGACGCCTTCGTTGTCTTCACACCAAGCGGCGAATCTCCGTTAATCCCCCTTCCGAACCTGCCAGCGGATGGCGACGCGAAATCAGCCTTTCTCTTTGCCGACCCGGTAGCTCTCCCAGGCGTTAACCCATCTAGCCTATCCAAAGCGCATACATTAGTAGCCGCAACTGCCAACTTCTCCGTCCCATAATCAAGCCAAACTTACATCCCAAAGACATCGCCCGCGCCCGCGCCCGCCCCAGGAGCAACGTTCCTCGGCGTCCCCATAGCGCCCCTTCTATTATCTCTTTCCCTCTCCCCACCTCGTCCCTGCCTCGCCTGTCGCTCTAGGTTGTCTTGCACATCCCGCTTGAACAGCCTCACGGTCTCGAGATCTAACTTCGTCTCCTCCGAGCCCATGCGCAGGCAATATGACTCCCATCTATAGAACAGTTCTTGTGCGGTGATGCTGTGCACGCGCAATATCGATTGCAGCTCTGCTAGAATATCTGCGGGGAGGCCATCAGGTGAGGAGGGGGCGAAGAGCTCGTTTAGATCGCCGGGGGATTCGTCTTCGGGGATTGGGGAGCCGGTTGAACCCATTTTGGCTGGATTATATGTATTTCGTGTAAACTATTCTCAATTGTAATCGAAGGTTTTGGACTCGGGTTTGTATTTGTTGTTATCAAGTGTCCCTGTTGCGGTCGGACTTGGAAATCTTAATGGATGGAAGACGCGTGGGACGCGTTGTCGGGCGCGTTCTGCCTCTCACTCCATTTGGGGTAATTGAACTTTGCACGTGACCGATCCGATATACATAGTAGAATCATCAAAACCTTTTGTCCTAACAGCGTCAAGACGTTGTAGGCATATTGTGGTGATTTTTTTTAGATTGCTCTCATCTACGATTTTGTGCTCTATACATCTTTCTCCACCTCCTCGACAGACGGCACCTTGTCCAAAGTCACACCATAAAACTCGGCAACAAGCTTGACACACTCCGTCACAGTCTTCACGTCCTCGATAGGCACTCCTAACCTTCTCGTGCCCCTGATATGCCAGTGAGTCTCGTTCGGCAGATTCTGGCTCATAATCGCAGGCAGAACAACCAACTGCGTGTCCAAATCATCCAACACCTGTCGATCGCTCAAGAAAAGCCCGTAGGTAATCTCCGTACTCAGCCACGAGAAGTCCTTATGCGCGTGGAATAGATCCAGTGTTGCGCCTCCATTTCTTGCGTAAAGCTTGCTGAACCATCCAACACCCCGCTCATGGTTCGCTTCATCGTTGGTCCATTCCTCCCTTGTTGGCGGGCTGATGTCCTTATCCTCGTCCTTTTCAACCTTGCCGATTGCTAGTATAGCTTCAATGGGCTTGCAGACGCCGACTACAATAACGGCTTTAAAGAGCGCTTCGCGGAGCCGTCGGACGAGCTCCTTTCTGCTCTCACATGTTGCGTACCGCGGTTGCGAGGTGAGGTAGAGGTATAGTTGGTCTGCGCGCTCAGGGTCCGGGCCTGTGACTAGTGTGGCAATGGCAAGGATAGCCCATTTGTCATTAGGGATGGAGCTTGCGTTGGTGATGCTGGCTTCCAGCTTCTGGAAGAGGTCAAGGTAGCGGGGTTCTATCGCCGGAGTAGACATCTTAGGCGGCGTTTCGGAAGAAGTGGTGTAGTATCGGCTTGTAGGGATGTAAGCGAATTTATATGTTGACGGATAGCTGCGAGGCCGTAATCGGATGTTCGGCACGTATAATGACCTGCTACGGATGAGGTTGAAATTGGAGGCGAAGGTGCCGGTGAGGGGTTGTCGAGCTTGCAGACGGAGCTTCAACCGGAGAAATTGCGATTGCAATTGGGCCATTCGGGCATTGATCACGTCTTGTCTATGGCCAGGTTGGAGGCATTAGGCATTTTTTGCGCGATCGCCGTCTATGTATAGCCCATAGCCTATCAATTGGATACTGAAGAAAGCGAGTCTGATTTGGTGATGTGAGCACGTCTCATCACTTCCGATTTCGGTGTAGAGAGCCCACGACTGTTCCTGAGTGCATTGTTTAATTTAAGGGGAATTAAATAACCATATTTACCAGGCTCGTCTTTATATCAATCTTGGAAATTCTGCGGGAATTTTGATGATGGACCTTTAGAAGTGGTGTTAGACTACCTTTTAAATCATGACCCCGAGTGAAGTATATATTTGTGCGGGGTAAGCACTGTCTTTACTGCAATACAGGACTATAGCTCTTGATAAGATGAAACAAATTGGTAACTTTTCAGCACGATCTCCTAACATTATTATTCGAAATACTTCTGCTCTGTTCCCCCGAATACAATCAGAATCCACCAAGTCGAGCTCATAAGCACGCGAGACAACGTCATATCTCCACAGCCCTTGTCAACCAGCCAGGGCAAAAAGAACAACATCAAAACAGAAAAGCCCCAGAGCCTAGATGAGACTCGAAGATCACAGCATGAGCCCCATAAGTGACATCCACCGAAGCAACCCGAGCAGTATCTCGCCCCACGTATGATCTCAGTGCTCCAAGACACGACCTGGTAGTGCTCTTATAGACGATGCTATGATGATGTCACCCCAACCCAACTCGAATTTTATATATGGCAATGGTTACAGCGAAGCATGCCATGTCTCTTCAATTCACTCAACTACTCGATCCTAATCAAACAAATTCTGGTTTGAATCGTTTTTTCTCAACACACACTCCCAATATCACCAAAATGCCTACCACATCCCATAGCGCCGCTCAGTCCAGCGTCGGAAACCCTAGCCTCTACGAGGCCGGCGACCAGCGCAACGAGCCAGCATCTGTCATCAACGACCGTGAGAGATACGAGCAGGGCGAGAAGGGAAGCCACAAGAACATTGATTCTAGTATGTACCCTCTTCCGCAACCGGACCAACTGTATCGAAGCATGCAACAGAGCAAGAAAGAGGATATTGGATGAACCTAACAATCCGCCTACAGAGGACCAGCGTTCCATCGCAAACAGACTCGCCGCTCAGTCCAAGGAGCCCGACAGCTCGACTCACCACAATCGTGATATCCAGTCCGAGGCTGAGCTCAGCAAGAAGGACCCGTTGAAGCCGGTATTTTTCTGTCTCGCCCCTCTCAGGTTCATGCCTTGTTAAGGATGATGCTAAAAATCTACCTCCAGGCTAAACTACATGGAAACGAGCCCTCAAAGGGAGCTAAGATCGACAAGGAGCTTCAAGAGGACGACGAGCAGAGACTGCGGGAGAAGGGCATCAAGAAATAGGTTTAATTTTGGCTTTTTCTGGAACTGTACGATATGACGAGAATGAGAATTGTATGATATGTTCTATGCACTAGTATGTCCTAGATTGTAATATACTGTACGAGCAGAAGAAAAAGCTTACGCAATATTGTACAGCTGTATGGTTATCAGCGGTCGTCGCTCGTAAATTTGTCGTGAATCGTCAAATGTCTGCAAGGTGTCCTAGTATCACTCTGAGAATGTAGGATCATCCTCGTGCGGTTCAGCAAAAACATTTGCCCAGTATTGCTCGACCCTCTGGCAGATCTCTTCTGGGGATCTCCATGTCTGGAATTTGATGTCAGGGCTGCAGCTTATGAATTTGAGCTCCTCCCAGTACACCTTCTCGGCGTCGAACCCAAATCGTCGGATCACATCTTCAGGGAATATCCAGGCTCGTCCGTCCGTGCCGTCGGGGCGAATGGTAGGAGCGGTTTCAAAGTCTCCTCCCCAGAAGTTGCCTCCTGGATTAAACTTGGGATAATTTGCATGAATGAAGAAGATTTGCGGGGGTTTGGCCACACTGGGGTCAAGCACCCGTAGAAGCCCCTGGCTAAACAACGCATGATCTTCGATTGGATCGGACTGGACCATAGCGGACCCAGACATCCCGTCAGGTGCCGGATGGCCAATAGCCTGTACTCTCTCGCCAACAGCGTAGAATGGCTCATTAACAGCGTACGCAGCTTGAAGGAAGGTCTCTTTGTCACCCTCGCCTGGCCCACCTTGAGAGAGCAACCGGAAATAATGTGAAGGTCCGTAATAGTTGTAATAAGCGGCAAGAAGAAGTGTTCGGAGATGAGTCTTCTTGTTCATGAGAATGACCCCAGCCTCGGTAGTCTGCCGCCCGTTCATAGGGGTTTCTGGCTGGTCAGAGATCTTAAAGTACAGCGGCGATGCCGATGACTGCCAGAAATCGGGCCAGGTGATCATGCCTGTTGATTTGAAGATGTCCGAGTCAAGCAATATCTCGGGCTCGTGCAGAGGAAAGCAATCGGCGTCCATCCAGATGAGTTCCTCGAAAGACGACAAGAGCACGGCGAACACCTTGAGCTGAAAATGCTCTATAAACTCCTTCCCGAGGATATCAGAGAGGATCAGGCACCGTGCATTCATCTTGGGAAGTACATCCTCACAGATATTCTTTTCATACTCGCTCGCGTCTTTCATAAATACCTCGACGGGGAGAGTCGATCCGGTGCGCCGCAGCATTCGCAGAGTTGCAACAAACACTGGAAAGTATTGGCCGCCCGCGCTTGAGACTATGCCACGAGTACCGGCAGCATGAACCGGATGGAGCAGCTTTGTGTCCACGATTGCCTGCAGAAAGAGCGCATGCGCATCCTGCATCCTCTGCACATTGTTCTCATCCAGAAAAGTCATGTCCGGCCGCATTTCGTTTGTGGTGGCATTGAAATGGATTCCACTGGCATCTTCATTATGCGTAGGCGATGGGCAATTCGGGCCGTGGGCTTCTAGTATCGGTTTGAATGCCTTCCAAAAGTCTTTTTGGCGTTGGACCAGCGGAACCTCGAAGGCCGTAAGTGGAACCACAGTGGCAGACGTCGGAGTCCAGTTTATCTTGAAGACTGCAATGATGAGGAAGATCGCGCCGATGGCGGAGAGGACGGTCCTCAGCCTACTGCGGCGGATGACAGGCATTGGCTCGATCGACTATGGTAATTGCGCTGAAATGCGTTGCATGGTAGCTGAAGCGGGATTCCGTCTCAGCAAAACCCGGTTTGTCGCACGTTGAATTGGCGGCTAGCTGAGGGCAGTGTGGACGTAATCAATAAGCGTAACACGCCCTCCAAGTTAAAGAAATTTCTCCCAGCAGTCACGAGCTTACGTATGGAGTGGATGTGCCTCTTTTCCAGAACAATGGATGGAACTACCAATCAGGAAGGCGGTGGCAGAACCCCTGAGAGTCTAGGAGCAACTGGACAGATGCCTGGAGCGGAAGGGTTAGCGCAGATCAACTCCGATTAGTCACCTCTTCTTTGTGCTTCGGATGGGGCCCACTATGCTGCCGAAGTCCCATTGAGCGTCGACACACGCCACGTCGTGTGCTGTATGAATCGACAGGAGTGATCTCGTCTCGAACACCATGATCTGCAGATGGCTGATCTTGCAGAATCCTCCGAATGCCGAATTCTATATCTCGGGACCTAGCCGTACGGATTACAGAGACTAACTACTACTAACCGGGCTGGTCGAACAGAGTGGCGGAATCAACCGCCAAACCATTCTTATCGCCATCCTCCCAGCCAAAGGCGAGGTTTTCTGGATACGCATGGCTCCCCTCTCCCCCGGAGGATTATGAACTTTATTACAGACGCGGACGACGGCGCCATTCCTTCCCCTCTTCATTTTCTTCCTCCCCTTCCTTCAATTCTTCCTTCACTTCTTTTCTCCAATCTTCTTTCCTCGTGCCCCCTACAGAACTTTGAGCCGATGGAACCCCACAGCGCGGATCGTCTCCGCATCGTCTCCTATCCCCGATAATACTCAGTATAACGCTCGGCAATTACCCACCACTCGCGGTTCCCATCTGTCAGTAAAGGATGTCGCAGGATACTCCAGCCAAAACACGCAAGTCCTCTTCTGCAGCCACTGCTCCTCGTAAAAGGAGAAAGCGGACCGTCGTGACGGGTGCCGCCCACGATTGCTTCACCTGCGCCAAGAGCGGCTCGTCCTGCGATCGACGACGCCCATATTGTTCACAATGCCTGAATAATGGCCTTGATTGCCCGGGCTATAAGACACAATTGACGTGGGGAGTCGGCGTTGCTAGTCGGGGGAAGTTTCGAGGACTGTCCCTGCCGGTGAGCGGCGCACAGCCGGCTGCAAGGCCAAGTCGTACATCAGGCCATCAGGAGTCACAATTATCCCAAGCTCAGCCTTCCTCGGCCTCAGAGACATTGGGCGAGCGCGATTCGCCGGTGGACGTCCCACTGGCACACGCACAAGGGACATCACATCCATTGACAGATTCGGCAACGGACGTTGAATCCGGCTCGGGTCCTGAAAGCTGGACGGGGTCATGGTCCCCGTCATTCCAGTCACCGCCAGCGGCATGGCCGTACCACTCTCACGATCCCGAAACAAACAAAGCGGTCGCAGAGTTGAGGAGGCGGCGTAGTTCTCATGCCTATCCGTTTGTAGGCAGTCACTCACCATCGCTTTCTCAGCTGCTGCTCGCAAGGTCTGTTGGACGAACCCCACGACTGCGGTATCTAATCAGCTATTATGCTGAAGTCATTGCTCCTGTAATTGTGGCCTTTGACAGCCCGACAAACCCCTTCCGCACTTCCATCCTCCGAATGGCGCAGGATAGCACGTCTCTTCAAGAGGCTATTGCGACATTGTCCACCAGTAACCTGCGCCAGAGGCGCGAGCGAGGAATTGTCTCAACAGGACGCACCGAGCCGTCGCGAATGTCCTTCTTAGCTCACAGGGCTTTGACAGCCTATTCTCTCCAGGAGTGCACCGACCCGCCGATTCCGGATGGGTACTCGCTTGAAGAACAGTACCACCGCTGTCTGGCTGTTCAGGAACTGAACAAAGAGTTGGCAGATCCGCAAAAGAGGCTTTCAGACTCGGTTCTTGCGACTTTGCTGATATTGTGTCTATTTCACGTTTGTGACACTGGAGTTGCTCAATTCAAGACCCAGTTCGCCGGTGTCACCAAATTACTGGCGATTAGACTGCGTACAATGCCATACCTGTCGGACGAGTTGAGGTGGTTCATCCGCATGTTCACATGGTATGACACAATGACTGCAACCACCAATGATCGTGAAACCCAGTTACACAGCAAATATATCGACCTGACTGCAGCCTCCAGTGATGAATGGGGCCTTGAAAATCTTGCGGGATGTGACGCCCGTCTTTTCAAGGTCATATCACACCTCGGTCGGCTGAATATTCTCAGCCAGGACCAAGAAACCACACAAGTCTCACCTTCAGACATCTTCATCCCCACTACAGCACCTCCACCTTCCATGTCCTACGACTCCGCAAATCCGGCATTTTCAGGTCTCCCAACCCAAGCCGACTCTTACCTTTTTTCGTTACCCACTCCTCCCCGGCCAAGTGACCAGCCCAAGCAACCGTCGTCCCCAACGTTTTGGACTGAATGGTACTCTATCCGACAGCAGCTTGAAGCCTGGCGCTTCCCGCAAGATCTTTTGAGCCATGGACACCCAGTTGTGAATGACTATGACGCTGGTAATGTTTCCTCCACGGTACACGCATACATCTCACCACCATCATCGCCACTATACCAGTGTGGTGTAGCCCCGCAAAATGTCGGGGATGTCTACCACATCTCCGAGTCTTTTCGCCAGTCAGCCCTTCTTTATAGCGAACGCCTCGCATATCCTGACCTACCATCCACGCACCCTCGCATTCAACAAATAGTGCAGCGCTCAATGGCGCATATGCTATCCGTCAAATCTGACGTCTACCTACTCTGGCCGCTGTTCATCACAGGCTCCGAATGCGTTCTCCACGAACAGCGCGTCATTATTCAGGAGCGCTGCAAGGACATCTCCAAGGACTCGGGTTTCTGTAACAACCTCTCCTGCCTTGAGCTTCTCCAGCATATCTGGGAAGAAAATCCGCCGATCAATTCTCAAGTGAACAACGGGAGCAACTTTGCGGTGGGCATTGTATACCCGCACACCTGGTCCGCGCTCCACGAGGTCATGTCAATGGCCCCGACTGCCATTTCAAGTGGTCAGGGGTTTCGCTGGCATCAGGTTATGCAAGCGAAACGGGCAGAGGGGGAGTACATGGTTGTATGACTCGACACAGCAACAAAAATAGCCACCCAGTGGCCGCCTAGAGATTGTAAATAGCTGGGCACAATATAATGATCAACATTTCCATTCACTTCAGATGCCAGAATACGCTATAAGCTAGATGTACTCCGTAGACTAGTCCTAACCCGGGATCTGCACTAGCCGACCAGTCCATCGACTTCATCTAGAACATACAAAGCTTTAAGGGCCCACAATCGCTACTACCTTGGTAGCCGAGCTTCGATGTCTAGATCGATCGGTGAGGGCCGACAACACGCCCAAGCATGGACAGCTTTACTTTGTATTATGGATAGTGGTGTCCAGAGATAAGAGCGGTAAGCTCAAACCCAGCAACCCCCAAGGTCCTTTTTTAAGCTCTTCTTCTTATCTTAGTATGCTAGGGATGGACCATATATTTGGTTTTGAGTTGCTCTGCCAACTATACCTTGGATTCTGGACATACATACACATACATGCGCAGTACAGTGCAGTGCACAGCATACATGCTTGCTGCTGCTGCTCCACCTCAAAGGGAAGCGAAAGCGAAGCGGTCAATAGCTAGGTACTGACTGTACATGCCACCGCATATCTACGCCTCGGACATGAAACGAACCTCGATCTGCGATCTGCGGGCGCATAGCGCTATGCAGACTAGTTGAGATCGCGAAAAGTATCTGCTGAGATGAGATACCTTACATAGTACATACATGGCTATTGCTTCAATCGTGTGGATTGATATCAGCCTGTGTACGGAGTATATGTATACACTGCACTGCATACATGTAGTATGCTTAGGTGATGCTCTGTTATGCTATGCGATCGATATGCAGCACGTCAATAGTCGTCTGCAGACTCGCTTCGCGAGCTTCGGCGCTTAAGCCTTTTTTTTTTTTTTTTCTTTTCGTTTTCTTTGTCTCGTACTTTTAGGTAACGGCGGAGGGGTGAACGTTGACAACGCATTGATTTTGTCCATGGAGGGGTCACCCCACTATGCAGGCCTTGCTTTGACTTGCAAAATATAACCAGGGGCCTCCAACACAGCCCTGATGGGGTTTGGGCTGAGAAGGGGAGATTTTGCTGTAGGTTTCGTTAGGTAGAGACGTATGTCTAGTGATCAAGCCGTCCGTAACCGAATGGGCGTCTCGCTTGTAGATAGGATGGAGCCTTCACCATATACATCGTCCGGGTAACGTAGATGGGCTCCATGATCTTGACGCACCAGCAGTTTCAAAGTTTCGAAAGAACACAGCGACTCGTGAGGCAGGAAGAAATAAAAACCCACAGATGAAAAAAAAAAAAAAAAATCCCCGAAGGAAGAAACCCACCTCACCTCGCCTATCGACATCGTGATGATGATCCAAGTCAAGCCAAACCACCGTCGCAAACCGTTGGCGCGTGTCCAGCTCTCATTTGCGGGGGATTTCCCCGGCTCCACTACGTTGGACAGCAACTTAGGCCATTTTCCACTGCAGATGGACATGCGCCAGTCTAGTGGGAGAGGGAGGTCAGCCTTGCAGGTAGCGATGATGCAGAAGGATGCGATGATGCTGTCGGTAGTTAGTCTAGTTCTTGTTACGAAGTATTTTGCTTTTATTCGTGGGTTGTGACTCGCTGGGAAACCGAGCATGGGCGCTTCACAGGGTTTTGGTGTGAGTTGTTCGTGGCTTGGCAGGGTTCTCAGAGTATTCTGGGTGCTTTAGATTCTAGTCTTTGGATGACCTTGGAGTAGGTGGAGGGCGTGGGAGACTAGGTGGGTTAGAATCTGGTGATGTGATGCTGGACAGCGCAGACATGTAGGCTCATGATCAGGTCTGCCTGAGTCTGGCGACAACCTGATTCCCAAAGTCAAAGGCCAAGAACATGTTCATGCGGAAGCTCCAGAGTTTGGACTTGGATGAGAACTTGGGAAGTCGGAACCTCAACACTCGCAGCGCCAGAACAGGCAAACGGACGAACCGCCAACCCTCGTCCCAACGTGCAGGACAAAAGTCCCCTGCATGGTGACAACCCGACTAAGATCCTTTAGACGCTGCAGGTAGGGCTCAGGGCAAGGGCTCTGGTCTGACACGCACACAAATCCTGCAGGCTTGCTGCGAGGGTTGCAAAGTTGAAACTTGTGGATTTTTCCTTGCTTTTTTTTTTTTTTAATTATTCCCGCTCATTTCCTCCTGCCGCGCGATCGGCGTGAGGCTGGTGCGAGCAAAAAAAAAAAAAAAAAAAACCTTCCCAAAAGACGGGACAGAAAAATTATTCTTAGACATGCTGAGAAATGGGAGCGAGGGTGGAAAAGGGGGTGGAAGGGATTCCGTAACAGGACGAGACAAGGGAATGTCAGCTACGAATCACACGACCAGAAGATCAGAGGCCCCCAGAGGCATGGAATCCAGGCTATGCCCTGGTCGACAATGGCTGGATTCATGATTGAATGCCATATGGAGAGACGGAGTATGTGGGAAGTCCTGATTAGGTTGCTGGTACTTGTAATTCGGTACGTACAGTACAGTACGGGCAAAGGAGGTAAAATGAGACGGAAGATAAATATAAAATGGAGATTTTACCCAAGCCCATGATTGCGCAGAGGAATAAGCAGAAATGAAAGAGATCCAGAGCAAGGGGTAGGTGAAAACTCTGATGGTGGGCCGGAGCGACTAGTTCCTTTCACTCCGCAATAACAAAAGACAAGACGGGCATCTCCTTTGCAAGATGACTGCTGTTTTGACTATTGTCTAACATTTGCGCAACCAAGAGCAGCATGAGCAGCGAATCTGGGCGCCAGGCCTGAAAGGAGACAATAATAAGGAAAGGGGTCTTCTGGTGGTCAGAATGATGCAGTCGAACCGTTGACATCCAGGCTCTGGATCATCATCGCGGCTTATTCGAACATGCTCCGGCGTGCTGGAGTCCAGGACCCATAACCCTGCGATCCGAGACTTCTAGCTGGACTCTAATTTTTTCCATCGAAATCCTCCGCACTATTGGCTCGCATCCACTGCATCCGGAACGCCATGTGCGCCCCTCTCTTCAAAAGCTCTGAAAACACACTGCTGCTTATCTGTGCGATGCCAGGGGTTACACGACTCGGGCTCATTATTGCTTCGAGTTTTACACCGAGGAAAACCCGCCTTCTTGGTTGGACGAGCGCCGGCTTTTCTTTTGCTTGTGCGCTCTTCAATTCAAGTTCTTCTTCCTCTTAGGACTTTATCTCACTGGCCGGTCGCTTCGTAGGCAACAGCCCAGTGGCCGAGTCGCTGTCGCCTGGAGAGATTATGAGATAACGGAGTGATCGATCAGGATATCGCTCGGTCCATTTTCTTGTCGCCCGTTTGTGGTTGCTTTGATTTATAATTATTGCTCTTTGAACTTGCGGTCTGTCTAACAAAGGCCCAGTGTGCCGCTGCCTCGGTCGTGATGGTGTGGTGGCTGCCCAGCAAGTACCAGCGGTAAAGCCCATTCTGCGGATGTTTGCCCAACAGGAGTTCTTCGAAGTGAAGCATGCATTCAGCATGCCATACTTTTCTACTGTTGAAATGACTATTATTATTATTATTATTATTATTATTATTATTCTACAGCTTATTTTGTTTGGTTCCAAGATGGAGCTGTTCTGATCCACGGAATGCAACGGCTGCATCCGAAAGTCTTCCATGGAACAGACCAGAGCCCTGTCTTGTCGGGAGATGACCTCACACCTGGAGGTTCCTGATGCACATGCAGCGCATATGGTGGCTTATCCCTGTAATTTTCCTTCTGTCTCTCGGAAGCAAGACAATTCGCCAGACAAGCACCAATAGCCGACCTTGCAGCACTGATTTTCAGCACAGTTGTATTCTTCCGCCACATCGCCACTACAGACTACGAATAGGCAGCCACAGATGATGGCAGATCGTCAGATTTATGCTGCACAAAGAAACCTTGTCTCACAGAATTCTTTATTTATATCAACCTGCACCGCTCACTGCTCAGCCATCATCTGGGGCGATGAAAAAAAGGCATGAGTCACTGTTCAACGTCTTATACGCCCGTATTTCTCTCTGGTAGGCTCCCACATTGCCGGGATGCCCGCGTGTCCAGCTGGTGAGTCGAAACGAGCCTCCAGGGACACCAACCAGGACGCTCGGGCAGAGAACGGCGCTCCCTCCGCCTGGAGGTCGCCCTTCACTGGAGGGCGGCAGCACCAATGACGCAGAGTGAGTCGTATAGCCCAGGGAGAGAAGGTTGAAGAAACAGGCCAAGGGAGGGCGAAGGGCCTATATCTTGCTCTCTTTTGCCTCTTTGCAACCGCTCTCGTTGGCTGTGAAGGGCGAGGCCGATAAAGCGCTGCCCAAGAGTGACTCAGATGACTCTATGATGAAGCGTGGGAGTATATAAGAAGTCGCAACCCCCTTTGTGGACATGTAGTCGATAATCCATCATCGTACCAAGCTTCTGCAGCCTGACTTCATCCTCTGCCAGTCGGGCTGAAACATACGGTACGGTAATACCCCCAGCTGAACGGGGCCTGAACGCGAGCTTGCTGAAATTTACAGCTCGATAATTATCCTCCAAGTTTGGCCCCACCCGCCCGTCCGCTTACCGCTGGGGTCCACACTCGCGCCCACAGGCTCAGCGCTTCACGACTTACAAAACCGGTTGAAATCCACTCCTGCGCTCGCTCGCTCCCCCCTTCGTAAACTGCACACACAAACCATCGCCCTTCTGGGTTCAACAACTCGATACAAAACACCACTTCCTCGCTACGACTCGCGTCTTCTCCTGGGTTCCATTTCAGCTCCCCAGGATTTGTCAGATCTGATCTTCCAGGAGTCGCCTCCCCAGAGAAGATCCTAGTTCGTTCGCCTAGATTCTCTGCTATACTCCAGCAGAGATTCAAAGTAGAGTCGCTTCATCCTCACCTTGACGACTACACCAACGTTCGGATCTCCGACGTCGTTCAAATGCACGCTTCGCACATCACAGCATTTCAACCCTCCTCTCCCCTAGAAGCCGTGCCACGGTGACGGTCCTCGTCGTTGATATCTCGATTTCGTTGTCCTTTTGATCGGCGTCGATCTGGGTTTTTCTGGACGATATCCTGTACAATATACTGGGTTGCGATTTCTTTTCTTTCTGTTTTGTTTTGTCTGTTTTAATCGGTAATTTTGGGGCTCTCAAAAGTTGTCGATTCTCTCTGCAGTTTTACTTGATATTGCATTTTCGACCATCCGCGACTCGTCTCTCATGCTCGACTCGCGATAATGTATCACCACTACTCTAGTCCACCTCCCGGGTGGTCCTCGTTCGACTACATGAACTCGCCGCCAACCTCGCCTCACTACCCCTACTACGCCTCGCAGTTCACCAACCCCTTCAGCACGCCGCAGGGCACCCCAAAGCGACATGCCCGCAAGGCCAGCTACGCTGCTCCTCCCAGCGCATTCAGCCATGGTTTCTACGGCGCAATGCCCGAATTTGGCACTCCGTCAAAGCCCGAAAATGTAAGTGCCTTTTTCAATGGCATTCCGTCAGCCTATCGGCGACGCAAAACCATGTCTGGTGCTCAAGCTGGCATGCATGACTACGGTGCTGCTGGTCCTCGACCGCAGCAGTCATCCCGGAAACGATCTATCTTTGTGGATGTGGTCGATGATGGACACGATGATATGCCTCGATACGCCTCGCGCGAGGAACCGAACAAATCCCGGCGGCGCCCGTCGGCGTCGCAACGGAAGCCAAGGCCAACCACTGATCCTTTCTTCTCCTCTACTCAGGTCCCTGCTTATGACGACGTTGATGCTGCCAAACGGTCACGCGCACGCCGTCAATCTACATCCACCCGGAACCCCGCCAAACCCAAGCCAGCCACCGCCTCCAAGCCGCCACCGAAGGCCACCGAAGAGGATGCCGCAGCCGCAGGTATCCCGCCGGGCTATTCAATCAAGAACTGGGACCCCACGGAGGCGCCCATTATCCTGCTCGGAAGTGTGTTTGACGCCAACTCTCTCGGCAAGTGGATCTACGACTGGACGATATTCCACCACGGCGCCTCTACCCCAATGGCCGATGTCGCGGGCGAACTCTGGCTGTTGCTGATTAAACTTGCTGGTAAGGTGAAGCGGGCGGACGAGTGTGTGGACCGGATCAAGGACCGTGACTCTCAAGAAACCGTGGAGGACTTTTTGGAAAGTGGGCAACGTCTCTGGAGGCGGTTTGCCAAGCTACTTAAGACATGCGAGCAGTTCATGTGGAAGGCCGCGAAGCGCGAAGGACGAGGCTCGGTGTCAATGGGCCGCAACGCGGGATGTGAATTTGTGGAGTCGATCTTTGGTCGCGACCGCGAGTTGGAGAACACGGAGAAGCTGATGAACAGCATTCGTGTGTGGAACATGCGATTTGACGCAAACTGCGATGATATTCTGCGAAAGCGCACTGCATAGGCGTTTTACAACAACTACAACCGAACTACAAAATTACCGAAACATCGAATTATCAGAACAACAAGAGCCCACAGAAGAGTGCCATTATTTATCCGCACTCGGGTTCAAAAACCACTACAGCACACTTGATTTGAAGAAGTGTTATTGATTGTCCTCGGATTGCATTTGAGCGCGTTTGGCCTGGTTACACTGACTGGATTGCTTTGCTCGCTGCGTTCTGATCTTTATCTTGCAAGCGATATTTGACAGGTTATCTGCTTGGGTTATCATTTTAATCGGGTTTATTCACCGAAAGCCTTTCCTTTGTTACTTTTCCTTTGTTGCAGTCTTTTTCCCGTGGTCTCTTGCATTGGGACGGGATTCTGAGTTTTGCTTCGTTTGGAGTGCATGCTCGAGGGAGTCATTTGCATCTCTGCTTTCATGATACCATTCTGCGATCTGGTCTCGGCTGGCTGATTCATTCTCTCCAAACCCACTGCCTCTGATTGACTATTTTATCCGCTATCAATCTATTAAATTAACCTTTTGACTGTCTCTGCGTATCTGTAATACACTTGCCTATAGTTACTAGTGCCGCATGCTTGTAAATCATCCCCAAAGACTGACATCATCAAAATTCAAGATCCTCTCCAAACGAATTTGCTAAACCCACTCCATCTATTCCCCAGCCATTCCATCAATTATTACTCCGTAGATTGCTGGTTATCTCTCCAAAACGCATCTAACCGACATTCGCCCGGGCCCGGCCAAAGGTCCTTTACCCAAAAGCAAAAGCCCCTCCTCAAGCAACAAAAAGCCGTGGCAACTCCAAGCCCATCACATCCGCCAGCGAATCACACAAGCCCTCTACTGCATGCAACGTTATTACCCCTCATCATCTGCCAGCGCTTCTGCTTCTGTTCTTTTTTACTCCGAAGTACCCTTTCAGACTTCAGTCCGTCAGATCGTATTCGTTGGTTAGGCTCGGGCCTCGCAGACTGCGGACCGTGACGGAGTTTATTAGTTCTTGGGTTCCGTCTGTTGGATACGGATTACTGATACTGAGTCTGCTAAAGTAGTTTGGTGAGACAGATGCAGGTGCAGCGAGGTAGTTGTCCGCTCAGCATCGGCCCCGCTGCGCATTTCACTACTAGAGACGGACATTCTTAGCCCCTCCCAGGTTGCCGTACCAGATCCTGCCTTTTCTATCTATCTCCTATTCTGTTTGTATCTGATTCTTACCCCCACCCCTCCGGTGTAATGTAAAGTGTAAACGCGCGATAATACGCAAAAGAAATGGTATTTCCTGCTAGTGATCCAATCATTCCAACCCCCTGCGAAGCTAGACGAGTGACGAACATTCTTCGCGCGCTGTCTAGTCCGTACGAAGCCTGCGCTGACTTGCGTCCATACCATGCCAGTGCGAGTTTGCGAGTTTCTTGTCTGACAAGCGCTGACGTGAGTTGCTGTTTGTCTTGTCTTGTCTGTCACTCGCACTGTCCCTGTTGCCTTGCCCGCCTACTACCAGCCTGTCCTCAAGGTGGGTGGGTAGGATCAGATCCCAGCAAAATTCCACGCTGAAAGCGCTGTTCAACACGACTGGCTGGCCCCGTCTCCGGACCCCCTGGAGTAAGCATGCCTAACCTGCATCTTGCTCCTGCAGTGACCAGTAGTGGAGTGGAGTGGAGTGCAGTGCACTGTGCGCTGTTTGCCTGTTGGTGAGTAAGATTAGAAAAAAAAAAAAAAAAAAAGAAAAGAAAAACGCGCGCTTGCCTGCTCGGAGTAAGGCTGCGATTACTTTTGCTGTCCACGTGCGACAGATAGTTTGTAGTGCATGCCCTGGAGAGAGTGTGTGCAGGTGGGTGGTCGCCGGAGCGGCGGGGTTACTATTGGATTGGAGGGGCCTAAGTAGCCGCTGGGGCGTGGGATAATTCTCCGACGGCGCCCTAGTGGGGGGAGGGGGAGTCGGAATCCTGCGCCGTTCGGGGTTTGCTGGGTGAGGCTGTTGTGAATTGTATCGTATTGATCGATGTGGCATTTACCACTAGAGAGGGATGGTACTTGCGTACTATATACTTTGATAGAGTAGTTGAGCGGATGTATACATGTATACTCCGTAGATAGTTACTTATTAGCGACGGTCTATTGTATCTCTATCTCATCTCTATCTTCGTTTACCGCTGTAGCTCTCTACCATCCCTCTATTGTGTATATGTATATTAAGCCATCCCCTCCGACAACCATTATCCATTATCCACCATCCATCGATCGTATAAAGATGAGGATGAGGATTATTTCACCTCAGCAGCCCACCCCAACCACCCAACGCCAATAAGCGCCTTCAACCCAGCACTAAGCCACAGCGCGCTCTCCATACCGCCGGAGCTCTTACTCAACCACCCGCCGACAATCGCGCCCAGCAACAACATCACAACACCACCTACACGCCGATTCCGCTTCACATTCCCCGTGACATCCCTGACGACCTTCGGATCGCTCGCAACATCAAAGTACACGCTCGTCAGCACGACGGTCGGAATCTCATTATACCCGAGCGCGCGCGCACTCGTGATGCTGCCCGCGGACTGGAACGCGAGCAGCGCGATGGGGATCAGTTCGAGGAAGAGGCGGCCACCCGTGAGCGTGCGGGACTCGGCTTCCGTGTGCGGGATTAAGTCGGCTTCGATGAGGGCGACAGCGATGATGACCAGGGCGGCTTGGAAGAGGAAGGAGGTGAAGAGCGTGCTGCGGCGGCGGGGGCCGACGTGTCGCCCGTACAGCGAAAAGAGGACCGAGCCGATGAAGAAGAAGGCAATGCTGAGCAGGGACTTGAGCCAGCCCCAGGGTTTTCCGGACGGTTGGGAGGATGCGCCCAGGCCGAGGAAGATTGTGTTTCCTTTTTTTATTTGCAATCCGTTAGTATACTCATTTTTCAATTCAAAGGCGTGGAAGGGGAACAGGGGAAGCATACCAGTCTGCATTGCGAGGAAGCATGACCAGGCATTGTAGGCGGCGCTGTCGCAGAGCCCGGTGATGAAGCAGAGCACGAGACAGATAAGGTCTGCGTGTTTGGGGGAGACGGACTCCGACCAGCGCGAGGAGACGCTGCGTCGTGCAAGCGAGGGTTTCTTCTCCGGCTCCGAAGCTGGGAGGGTTGTCCCAACTTCCTTTTCACCAGCTCCATTTGCCGTCAAGGGCGCATTATTCGCGGCCGTGTTGACCTGTGAGGTTGTGCCTGAATTGGCCTCGATATCAGTCGCCGAAGTCGGAGCCATTTTCACCCTCTTTCCTTGCCTGTCCTAACTGTCAAGATCGAGAATCAAGGGTGCCGTCGCAGAATCTTCGGTAAAGGAAAGAAGAAGATAGCGGGCACGATCGGGTATTTATTCCCCCTTTCGAGGTTTAAGTTCGCCGGACTGGAGGATTGCAAATGATGCAGAAAATTTGCGCTCTGTCTCGGATGGTCTCCGATTTGGCGAGATCATCGGTCGACTCCGTCGTCGGCTCGCGACTAGTTCCCCGTAGGGCTGAAGTTCAGTTTGGAAAAATGCAGGTGCCTGGCCGTAGTCTGGGAACATCGGCAATTTAGCTGACGCTTGATGGCCGCTTAAGAGGAATTAAGTGGGCTTTATGCGATTGCGCCATCTCGGTGTGGTTTTGGTAAAGCTGAGGAGATGCCGAGAGGTTGGGTTGATCTGTGGAATGTTGGGATTTTGACTCATCCTATTCTTCTAAAGCCGTTGTCATGTTGGTTTACACCTCTGTGGTTTCTAGAATCAAAATTTAAGCATTTTGACTTGTGTCAGCTTGTGGAAACGTGGAGTGAGACTGGCGAATAATATGGTCCACTTTCAAGCTGGGTGGCACACTAGGTAATTGCAGGTGTTGGCTTCTTATGTATATTTTTGGGCAATCTTTCCTCATCATCAACATTCTCGCCCTATTATTGTTTACTGT
Organism: Aspergillus baeticus; assembly: GCA_027569055.1. Lineage (NCBI taxonomy): Eukaryota > Fungi > Ascomycota > Eurotiomycetes > Eurotiales > Aspergillaceae > Aspergillus > Aspergillus baeticus. The sequence goes on along the minus strand of JAPDEI010000008.1, from coordinate 422,538 downwards.
GGTGTCCGACTTCTATGGCTTTAGGAACACTACTTGGAGCTCCAAGAATACGTACCTAGATAGATTTCAAGTGTTGTTCTGTTGTTGGCCACAAATCTCAAGCCATTCTAGTTTCTGCCCGTGTGACTAACATGTGACGATCCAGACAGTGAAGCTATTCGACATTGATCAACCACGCTCTCTCAATGGCCATACTTCATAATAGCATGGCGATCATCGTGGAAGCATCCAATGTTCGTGGCAACCCCGCATGGAGGTGAACCTTAATTGTACTGAATCGAGTATGCCGCGAATCGACGATATCATCAAAGGCCCACGGCCTAGAGCCAACTTGACCTACCTGATGATCTCATCCCCTTCATTGATCAATCATATCCACTCTTGACGCTGGGATGAAGCGGATGGCTGCTGACGGCAGCTGACTCCCCGCTTGGAGTAATGCCCGCAGGCGTGGTGAGTCTCCGCGTCATCATCTCATCATTAACGCCACCCCAGCTTCATATATCATCCGTATGATGCCTCTGACAAACAATGAGTATTCTGAATCAATCGAATGTAACAGTATCATTGAATCAATCTTGAAACAACTTTTGACAAAGTATGTCGTGTGTCCCCTCGGTGCGGAGAGCGGGTCTGGCAGGAGCTAATCCGTTGCAATCAGCCAACCATGCAGTCCTCACAAAGCAATCCTGTAACCGGAAGCCAAACCAAGAAGGCTGCTTCTAGCGCAAAGGGCGCAAGCAAGTCACAAAAAAACTCGACCGAAGGTTGGTCCATTGAGGAAATGCTCGAGACAGCAATGGACAAGAACGGCAACCCCGTTCCTGATGCCGTTTCGTACATCGACGGACCCCGAATGTGCAAAGGCGAGCGCGGGTTCAAGGACGAAGCCGACGAGGTCTCTGCTAGTCTTGATGACTTTGATTAAGCCAAACATGTCACCACCGTATACGGTACCAGACTGAGAACATCAGGATGCAGATGTGTGCTTTGATTCTCTCAGGTTTCTTCGAGTTCAAGGCGATCAATAGGCCTAACTTGCATGTCAGTGCACTCCTTCTGGCGTGTAAATATAAGTAAAAAACATTAAATCAAGTAAATATCACCGAATCATACATCAATGGCACTTTGACATCTTGCTCTCGGTGGTGGAAGTAGACTTGGGGATGGTGGGGATTGCCATGGCAACCACCTGCACCACGATAGGCGGAGTCCGGCCTGAACCAGCCTCAGGCGACACGCCATCCTCGATCCGGGAAAACCAAAACGAAGCCAGCTCTGAGCTTCCAACCGGTGTTGTTGTTCCCTGCTTCTTTATTGTTACCTTGACGGAGCTTCTAAGGTTAAGAGGTGAAGGTGAAGAGTATTGCGGTGCTATGACTGAAGACGATTGACTGATTTGCACGTCAACACTGCAGGTCTGCCTGTCTTCTCTTCTACTTCCTTACCTTCTTTGCTGCATGTTTCGCTCTTTTACTTCACACGCAAACCTGTTCTCAATTGACTATAAGCTGTTGTTTGCTTTTCTCGCTTTGAGTTCTTGATTGATTACTGAAGTTGAAGTTGCGCTTCTACTGAGTTGCGCATCCAGACACGAGCCGGCAACTACGTCCATCGCACCTGCCTATCGAACGTTGTTTCCCACCTCGCTGGTACACAAGCCTGTATGTACCATTACCTCGTCCGCCGACAACGTGAGATAGTCACTGAGCTTGAGCAGTTCTTGTTGGATCATAGTGAAGAGATGGCATTGGATCCGCGCTTCTACCATCACATCGGCCATGGCATGGGTTCCGGGTCGCAGTCTTCTGCTTCCTTGTCCGGAGTATCATCAGTCACAGGCATCACAACTCCGTCTATAGGGTCGCTCACAGCTTCGTCCATTACACTGCGCTCAACTGCCTCGAGTCCTTCGCTCCGAGCCAGAGAGGGCGTGGTAGTATCTGCCAGCCGCCCAGATGGCATTTCCAGTCCTTCTCCTGGTGGAAACGTCCGGGTTGTGGTGCGAGTGCGAAAATTCCTGCCTAGAGGTACTGTTCCGATTGGAGAGCTGCAGCGTGGTTGAATCAACAGGCTAACAGTTTCATCAGAAATCGAACGAAAGGCGCAATGTTTAATCATGATGAATCCCGAAACCCAGATGACCAAGCTAAGAGCACCACAATCCCACTCGTTTGACGAAAACAAACCCAAGTCTCAGGCTCGCGGAAAAGTATTGGAGGATAAAGCCTTCATTTTTGACAACTCATTCTGGTCGCACAATGAGGAGGACGATCATTATGCTCACCAGGAGGATATCTATAACTCCCTTGGTGAGGACTTTCTGGACCACAACTTCGAGGGATATCATACCTGCATCTTCGCATACGGCCAGACTGGGTCTGGCAAGAGTTATACAATGATGGGTACGACGGAACAGCCAGGCTTGATCCCGCGGACTTGTGAGGATCTTTTCCAGCGTATAGAGAGCGCCCAGTCACCTGATGTGAGCTTTAACGTTCGTGTCTCATATTTCGAGGTCTACAACGAGCACGTACGCGACTTGCTTGTTCCACGGACCGAGCCACCCCATTACCTACGTATCCGGGAGTCTCCTTCTGAGGGACCGTACGTGAAGGACCTGACTGAAGTTACGGTACGAAATTATGCTGAGATCATGAAGTTCATGCGCAAAGGAGATGTATCCCGTACGGTTGCTAGCACCAAGATGAACGATACATCATCACGGTCGCACGCCGTGTTTACGATCACGTTGAAACAGATACACCATGATCTCTCCACGGACGAGACAACAGAGCGTACAGCACGCATCCGCTTGGTTGATCTTGCTGGATCTGAACGAGCCAAGTCTACTGAAGCCACCGGTCAACGTCTCCGCGAAGGATCTAACATTAACAAGTCCCTCACCACCCTTGGCCGGGTTATTGCCGCATTGGCCGATCCAAAGGCAGGACGTCCGGGTAAAAGAAAGGGAAAAGAAGTTGTACCCTACCGCGACTCGATCCTCACCTGGCTATTGAAAGACAGTCTTGGAGGAAACTCCAAGACAGCCATGATTGCCTGCATTTCGCCAACTGATTACGAAGAGACGCTCTCTACTTTGCGCTATGCAGATCAAGCGAAACATATCCGCACACGTGCACGGGTCAATCAAGACCACCTATCTGCGGCCGAGCGTGACCGACAGATCGAAGAAATGGCGGAGACTATCCGTAACTTACAGCTCAGTGTCAGCCAAGCAGCCCAGAACCGCAGGGAGAGCGAGATCCAGAATGAGCGCCTTGAAGAGTACCAACAGAAGGTTGAAAAACTTCAACGGCTCATGGAAGAGACAAAGATGGTTAGCGAATGCAAGATCAGACAACTGCAGACGGAGAACGAAGCGCTCCGCAACCATCTGAAACTGGCATTGGATAGTCTGAAAAACCCCATTCCGCCGGTGATGATCGAGAGGCGCCTCAGCGACGTCGCCTCTTTGAACGAGCCCGATAACGACCTACCGATGGAGGACAAAGAAAACCGTCCTGGCTCACCCACTATGGATGCGGAGTCGGAGACAGAGTCGATCTGGGAGGATGACAGTGTTCCAGTCGACGCCAGCCGAATTGAAGCCCAAGAGATGCAGGCAAACATGGAGGATCTTCTAGTCGACCTTGATGTGTTCAAGCGCAAGCTGGCTACCGATCATGAACGCTTCAAAAGCACCCGACAGCGCGAGGGCCGTAAACGACGGCGAGCACTTGGAGATATCATGGGGAATTAAATACACGTAGATTAGCGATGATATCCTGGCAGGCGTTTCTGGGCGGTATTTTGAAGCTTTGATTCTTCTTTTGCGAGCTTTTGCACGATGAGACGATGCAATATCGGGACGAGACATGATCGGATTAATGAATCATTTTTTTCCTTGTACTACATACTTCAGCTTATAGTTTAGCTCTTTCAAGAGTATAAAGTAAACTTTGCTGCGCTAGGGCTGGGCCTGCGTTAGTGACCGCTTATGGCATCATCGACGATCACCCTTTTCCGCCGCGGGTGAGTCAGTCCGCCCATCGCGCTCTGCCATCCCCACAACCGCCCGAAAAAAAGTCTCCAATGCCCCTCCTGGTTGTCGCCTTCGCATACGATTCCGTCCTCCCATTATGGCGAACACTGTCAACCCTACGCTGAACCCTGTATCCGCACCCCCTGCCGCTCCTGAATCCGCCCCAAAGAAGACAAACGCACAGATGGAGCAATCACAATTCCAACCCCAACCACAAGGGCAGAAGGCCCCCAAACCCGCAAAACCCGCCAAGCAACAACAGCCCGCCAAAGACAAGAATGTCGCTGCTGCATCCGCAGATGGTGCAGGAAGCGACAAACTTTCCCCCGCCGAGCTGAAGAAAAAAGCCAAAGCTGAGAAGGCTGCACGTCGGGCCCGCGAACGCGCTGACCGCGAGCAAACCGGAGCAGCAGGAGGAGGAGGAGGTGGTGCGGCGGCAGGCGGACAAGGCCCGGGTACACCCGCGGGCAAGAAAGGTTCGGATGCTGGAGCAGCGGCTGCGGCCTCTGGCAAGGGGCAGAAGGGTATCCCCCGGCGAGGGTCCGCGCAGACGGTGTCGCAGAACGGAGCTGCTGAGGCGAAGAAGAAGCAGGAGGACAAGAAAGTCGCTGTTTTCGGGCATCTTTATGGACAGCAGCGGAGGACTACGGTTGCTGGGGCTGGAAAGGAGGTTCATCCGGCTGTGCTGGCTTTGGGATTGCAGATGAGGGATTATGTCGTTTGTGGAAGCAGTGCGAGATGTGTTGCGACGCTGTTGGCGTTCAAGAGGGTATGTTTATGTTTCTGTCTTTCCTTCACGGCTGCCTTTACGTGTTGAGTGCCCCGTTGCTGACACCGTATAGGTTATTGAAGCTTATATAACCCCGATGGGCACATCCCTTTCTCGTCACTTGACCACACACCTATCCCACCAAATCACCTACCTTTCTACTTGCCGCCCTCTTTCCATTAGCCAGGGAAATGCTATCCGAGCTCTGAAGCTGGCCATCTCCTCTATTGATCCCTCAGTCCCCGAAGCCCAGGCCAAGAGCACGTTGTGCGAGTTCATTGATACCTTCATCAGCGAGAAGATTACCGTGGCCGACCAGGTCATTGCCGGAAGCGCAGCGCAGAAGATCAAAGACGGCGACGTTGTTGTGACATTCGCAGGCAGCTCAATTGTCAAGCAGACGCTCCTCACTGCATTCAAGCAGGGCAAGAAGTTCCGCGTATCCATAATCGACTCCCGTCCGCTTTTCGAGGGCAAGAACCTGGCTAGAACGCTGGCCAACGCTGGCCTGGAGGTCCAGTACTCTCTGATTAACGGCGTCAGCCACGCCATTAAGGACGCCACAAAGGTCTTCCTCGGCGCACACGCGATGACAAGTAACGGCCGCCTCTACTCGCGCGTCGGCACAGCGCTGGTCGCCATGTCGGCTAAGGAGCGCGCCGGCGGCGTCGAGATCCCTGTCATTGTGTGCTGCGAGACTGTCAAATTCACTGACCGCGTGGCCCTCGACAGCATCGTCGTCAACGAAATTGCCGACGCCGACGAACTTGTCGTCACGGAGGCTCCGCACCAACTCACAGACCTGCCAGACCCGGCCGCTGCGGCCCAGCCCGAGCCGAAAAAGGGAGGCAAGACTGCCGCCTCAAACCCTAGTTCCGTCGAGTCAAACACGGCATCGAAGAAGGATGGCTCCCCCCTTACGGACTGGAGGGACACGCCTAACCTGCAGCTCCTGAATATCATGTACGATGTCACACCAGCGGAGTACGTGGATATGGTTGTTACTGAGATGGGTAGTCTGCCGCCGAGCGCGGTTCCCATTGTCCATCGGATGAGCACGAATTTGTAGGTTAGGTTACGTATTCTAAAATAATGTCCCATCTACTTATATGTCTATTACACTCGTATCTTGGAATCTTTCGTACTCCGTGTTGTGGAGAGTTGAGCCTCATGGCTGGACCTCGAACCTGGCCCGAGATCTCCACCCATACCGAATTAGGCAAGACCGCAATTTTCCCGCCGAATCTCCCCCCTCCGACAAAAGTCTCAATCACAATTACAACACCACAACATCTAATATACTTCCACCTCTTTTACCAGCCACAATGGGGAAGCGCAAGCAGATCAAAGACGGCGACATCGAAATGGGGGGCACTGACCCCAAGGTCGAAGGAGACGAATCCTCGGACGAGGTATGAAAACCCTGGCACATCCCGCTACAACGTGCCTGAACGACCTGAGTTGCGGGGGCGCACGGAACTAACGACATGCGCAGGATATCGACATGGTCAACGTTGACTTCGAATGGTTCGACCCGCAAGAGATTGACTTCCATGGCCTCAAGAACCTCCTCCGCCAGCTCTTCGACGTTGACGCTCAGGACTTTGAACTCTCCGCCATAGCAGACATGATTATCACACAAGGGTTGTTGGGATCGACGGTGAAAGTCGACGGAAAGGATTCGGACCCATATGCCTTCTTGACGGTTCTGAACTTGCAAGAACATAGTGTACGTTCCCCTCACCCTGGTTCATTGGAATGGTGGGGATACCGACTCTGACTTCGACTAGGACAAACCCGCCATTAAAACTCTGACGACATACCTGCTACGCAAAGCAAAAGCTAGCCCCGCCCTCGAACCTCTTGCCAACCTCCTCTCGAAGACTCCTATCCCGCCTATTGGCCTCATCCTCACCGATCGTCTAATCAACATGCCCTCGGAAGTTGTCCCACCGATGTATACCATGCTGCAGGAGGAGATTGCGTGGGCGATCGAGGAGAAGGAGCCGTACAACTTTACACACTACCTGATCGTCTCCAAGACGTACGAAGAGATCGAATCGAAGCTGGACATGGAGGAGTCACGGCCACAAAAGAAAAAGAAGAAGGCTGCCGGCGAAAAAGGAGAGCGGTTCTTCTTCCACCCAGAGGATGAAGTACTCGAGCGGCATGCAGTATGCTCTGGCAGTTATGAATACAGCCACAAGCACGATGACGGACACTCTGACTCCAAACGCGCGTTCCAGGAGCTGGGTATTCGAACCGGAGGAAGCATGATCCTGATCGATGCTGCCAAGTTCGAGGGTGCCGTCAAGGATATGGCGGCGTACATCCAGGGCCCTCAGTAACTGATGATCTGGTACGATTTATAGAATAATGTGGCCATGATAGAATAAAAAGTTGTCTAATTACTTTTCCCGTCCTTCATTATATCTACAAGTCGTCACGGCATAGCAAGTATAATTACTCCCATCGCGTGCCCTTCAGGCGCTGCATCAGGTATTCCACCTCGACAACTTTGGTCAAAGGAATGACATATTCCTACCTCAATTAGCTTCATCCATTCCAAGGGTTGGGAGGGAACGTACCTTGTACATAGCCTGCACAGCATGCACATCAATCTTCGGGCCCGACTGCTCAGGAAACCCGGGATCTGTCCCATAAGTCTTCGCCTTGAGTGCCAATCGCTCCAGCACCTTCTGCTCGACCTTCGCATCCGTAATCGCCTCATCGATCCCCTTGCGATCGCCCTCCTTAATAAGTTTGACAAACCTCTCCGTCTCCTTCTGAAACTTCGACTCGGCGACAAACTTCCCAAAATGAATCCGCCTCGACAGCGCCTGCAAGCAACTCACATCGCACGTCGCCGCACTCCCATAATTCTCCTGCGTCTCGCCACGGTCCTCGCGCCCGCCGAACCGCGGGCAGATCGCGGGCAGGATATCCTCGACGTAGCGCCGCTTGATCGTCTCATTAACATTGACATCGTTGTCATGCAGGATCTTGGGGTAGTTGAGCGGCTGTAGGATTGGCTCTTCGAGGGCGTCGGGGAAGAAGGGGTATTCGTCGGGCGATTGGAAGCGGCGCACGCGCGATTGCAGCCGCTCTTGTTCGCGCAGCAGGTAGTCCATTAGGCTGATATGTTCGTCGGGGATTGTGACGCCGTCTGGCTGGTAGATAGTCTTGTTGAGCGGGAATTGCACGCGCTCGATTAGGTGGAAGGTTATTGTGTCTTCGAGGCGACTGGATCATCAATTGGTTAGTTGGGTTTCTCCCCATCATGGTGTGTGTGAGGGTCTGTATCCCTGATGTTGTGCAGGGGTGTGTGTTGGTTTCTGCGGGGTATAGAAAAGCTATCTCTGATCTCGCTCTCGCGGACTTACATTAATTGGAAGCGGATGTTGGCCAAGTCGAGGGCCTTGGAGGCGTCGGAGAGGTCAATTGCGGTGTCCATGGTGGATTGAGGTTCAACTCTATAAGATGTCAAGGGAGGGAATCGCATCTGGCGAAGGGGAGGACGGATTCGAGTCAGAGGAATGAAGAATTGGGGACAAGCATGTCTCCCGGCGCTGCGGGGCGGATCTTGACCGACTTAAATTCAGGAACGCTAAACCAATCCAAATCTATCCGCATACGCTGCTGGAAGCCGGAAAAAGCAAATCAGGTCATTACTTACCCATCGGGTTTTCAGGAGGCAACGCAAATTTCGAAGATTTACGCTTGACGCTCTTCCTGAGCTTCTGTTGACTCACGAGTCTCGTCCCAGGAAGACTCTGATCTCTTGCCGAGGCATATTCTTCTCACCGAGTAGAAGCTATACGATTGCTATTACATATTCGAGTCCTGTTTTTTAGGCCCTCTTCTGGTTTTGATGATTATTGGTTTCGTGCAACCTAAGGAGCCACGAAATATCCGACTTGGGCCTTATTCGATACTTGACTTTTGCAGTGACTCTAAAGCGTATAGAAAGACTCCACTTGGCCTACGTTCACAGGCCCCAGAAGCCTAACTTGATTGACTGTATCGTGTACAGCTTGTCGAAATGATGCTAACCACATTTTCGGGCTTACCAGGCTGATAATAATAGAGCACCTCAGCCATGCCAGCTGAAATGACTTTCGCTATTAAAATCTCACCTTTCGTGACATCTGACCGCTTTCCCAAATGTTTTCGTCTTCTCAATCATGTCGCGGCTTTTGGACTTGCCCTTTGAGTTGATACAACTGATAGTCGAGTGCTTACACTCCAAACACGACATCAAAGCCTTGGTTCAAACCTGCCGCTTTTTCTACGACGCCTATGACAGCTACCTATATCAATATGACATGCAGTATTGCAACCGCTCAGCACTGAGATGGGCCGCATGCCGTGGTTTTGATACGGTCGCCGCAAAGTCCCTGGCCGTAGGTCGATATATCGAGGAAGCCAGCGAACTGGACGGATCCACACCGTTGCTTCTGGCTGCACGACATGGCAACGCAAACATCGTTAAACGTCTGCTGCTGCTCGGTAGCCGAGTGAGGCTCGAGGCCTGGGACTGGTGGTCTGGTCGTACGGCCCTCGCAGAAGCGGCTGCGAGCGGCGAAGCAGAAATAGCCAAACTATTGCTGGAAAAGGGCGCCTCTCTTGAAACCAGCGATAGAGACTATCGCAGTCCGTTACTGCTGGCTGTGGAGAACGGCCACGATGAGGTAGTGAAAGTCCTACTAAACCATGGCGCCGTTGTTAATGCCAGAGGCAAGCACTACCAAACGCCACTCTCATCGGCTTCTGAGCGGGGACACTTGGGATGTGTTAATATTCTGCTGGATCATGACGCGAAAATTGGCTTGCAAGACCGTAATGGGAGAACTGAGCTGTTTCATGCTGCAAACCAGGGTCATGCAGCGGTCGTGAAGCGGTTGATCGATGCAGGCGCCAACCCTTATTAACGGGCCAGCGACATCAATGAATTGATATCTGTGTATCAAGCGGATTCTGCGATGAGTATAGCCATGGCTAGACTCTTGCTGAAGACAGGATCAGATTCCAGGGCCATGGATACTCAAGGCCATATATCAGCGCAGTTCACGGACTGACAGAGTCGGTTGTCATCTCGGCGTCCAGGCTGCTACCGGGGATAAGGCTCGCTTGCTGGAAAAGAGACTTCAGTCCTCGATATCGCATGAAGAGCACTCGGAAATTGAATGTTGTTGGATATTTTGATTGTGGAAGTGTATTGGGCGCGCGGCCTTCTGATACCCCATGCGAATTTAGATTCCGAAATATGTGAAATATCCATCCAAGCCCAGACGATATGTTTATCGGCCGAACAGATCTTTCTCTATTTTCTTGTTAAGACGAGGTTGAGGACAGATAATTGTAGCTGCTGCGGGATGAGGCGGTAGAATCGGCGGCAAAATCAAGCCGTGAAGGAGGAATCCGGCGCCGCGGTAAATCGTCGCGTGCACCTCCAGAACTTCCCCCCAAGCACTCAGCTGCCAACCAGCCTCCCACCCTCCCCGTTGCCCTCCTACCCGTATGGAACTTGATAACTAGAGGTCTCTCTGGTCGGTGCCATGGACAAGCACCCCCGCGATGAATCTCCCTCCGGTCTATCAGATATTGTCGAGCCTGACGGCCTTTTGGGGACCGGCATCACCGTATTTCCCCTCTTCTCGCCACTGCCCTCTAAACCTAAAGCTAACGAATACATCGCGATAGACTCGCCATATCGAGGCCTTTGGGAGAAAAGTCACATCGACTGCTGGGCACTTGATGGGGCCGTCCAGCGACACAACCACAAACACCCACTATCACAACGCCATGGTAGACATCCACCGCGAGCTCCGGCGCCCAGATACGCAGCGCAAAGTGTTCGCCCTCGCACAGACCACCCCGACTGACCTTGTTCGCTCCAAGCTGTCGACTTCCGAAATCCAGTCGCGCGCCCTCTCCTCGCTTCCCGACGACCTCCTCGCAAACATACCCGAAGATTCTAGTAGCTACTCGCTGTTCCAGGGCTTCCAGGCTACCCAGGATGACCAAGAATATAGAAAGAGTCATCGGCGGGGGAGGTCGAAGGGCAAGAAGCTGTTGAAGGAGAAGGGCGCCGGTACCGAGCAGACCCTTCCGTCTACCTCGGGCGACCTGAAGAAGGAGCGGGATCTGTTGAACCGGCGGATGGAGCTGATGGGGGTTCGAAAGAACATGTGCAGCTCGGAGATTCTTGATATTGATAACAAAATTGCGAACTTCCACCGGATGCGCCAGATTGTGTTGGATCGGTTGGCTGGTTTGGAGATGGAAGAGGCGGATCTGGAACACGAAAGTGGGTACCTCGCCGGTATGCATTGGAATGGTCGCTAACTGGGACAGTCACTGAGCTTGATAACAAGTTGGAGGACATGCAAGAGGAAGAGGCGCAGCACCAGCCTGTGGCCACACCAGGCTCATCAGAGGCCAACAATGAGCATGCCGGCTCGGAAGACCCGGCTATGGATGCAAGTTTTATGTCGGAGTCAATATACCAGAAACTACCTTCACCACGAAGCTTGAAGCATCGCTCAATACGTGCGACTTCCCTTGTGTCTGTCATGGAGTAACCTGCTAACTGGATGTAGGGAAACGGTCCATGCCGGTTTTGCACGAGCATTTCGCGCCGGGCTCGGAAATCAAGGAAATGCAAGCACATACCGACATTGTGACGGCGATTGACTTTGACTACCCGTTTGGGACCATGATTACGGCCGCGCTAGATGACACAGTTCGAGTTTGGGATCTCAACGTTGGCCGGTGTACAGGCTTCCTGGAAGGACACAACGCCTCTGTCCGTTGCCTACAAATTGAAGACAACATTATAGCAACAGGTTCTATGGATGCCTCGGTGAAGCTCTGGGACTTGAGCCGTGCTAGGTCCACACACAAGGATAATCGTGTTAACAAGGGCGAGGAGGACCATACTGCAGCTAACTCCACCAGTCTAGAAGACTGCTTCGTATTTTCCCTGGACGCGCACGTCGATGAGGTGACGGCACTGCATTTCAAGGGCGACACACTGGTATCGGGATCCTCGGACAAGACGCTGCGACAATGGGACTTGGTCACTGGGCGCTGTGTGCAGACTCTAGATGTTCTATGGGCAGCCGCGCAAGCATCGTCGCTAGGAGGCGATTCGCAGTGGCGGCCGTCGGGACGCATGCCAGATGCTTCTGCAGACTTTGTTGGCGCTGTGCAATGCTTTGACGCAGCTCTAGCTTGTGGTACTGCGGACGGTATGGTACGGCTATGGGATCTTCGTAGCGGCCAGGTCCATCGAAGTCTGGTGGGCCACACCGGCCCTGTGTCTTGTCTACAGTTTGACGATGTGCACCTAGTAACGGGGAGTTTAGACCGCAGTGTCAGAGTATGTACACTCGTTGTCCCCTTTATGACATAGCTAACCGGTATAGATATGGGATCTCCGGATGGGCTCGATATACGATGCGTACGGCTACGACAAGCCAATCACCAGCATGATGTTCGATACAAAACGGATCGTTGCCGCGGCAGGAGAGAACGTCGTCAAAGTCTACGATAAGACAGATGGCCACCACTGGGACTGTGGTGCCGGAGTCGGCGCCGACGAGACAGAGCCTGGCCCTGCTGTTGTCGAGCGGGTACGAATTAAAGATGGATTCCTTATCGAGGGTCGCAAAGATGGAGTGGTCGCGGCCTGGACCTGTTAATTCATGCGTTAATGAAACCGCCCCACAGGTTCACAAGGGCCGATCACGTACTTGTCAATTGTCTGAGCATCTGTATATTATATTTTATTTTTGGAGTACAATAGAAGGATGGGGTGGTGTCCCTATGGTCGGACCGTCGGTTTCTTTTCGCGTGATAACCCGTCGAACTGGAGGAATTAAGACAAAGATTGATTTGATAAAGATATCCGTAACTAGGTCAAGTAAAAATAGCTCCAAGGTGAAGGGGTCTAAGTTGCAGAAGAGCTTAGTAGGGGCAGGCGCTTTGTGTGTTTGATCCAGATATGAAACTTGAGACACCAGTCAAAGCGCTTCTAATATGTGGTACAAGCATCATCTGGTTATTATTTCTGCAGCGTCTGGTGGTCTGCCCTCGTGGCTTCGCTTTTGAGCCTCCGTGGCGCTTTTCCTAATTGGGTATACGTGTTTCCCCATACATTTCACTTTCATCATTTTATCATCTCTAATTACAGCCACGATATCTTCCTCAGCTGTCGTCACCATTTAAACCCGAATAAACGCGTCTAGTCCGCTGCGCGATGAGGAGAAGTTTACATTACCAGCTTTAACGGTCGCTAATTGTATGTTGCACTCGCCCGGCGACGCGGGAGGTTGACGCGCTGTGTCCATCCCACTTGCGACAAGAGACTATTTACTCTTCCATCGACAGACCAATTGGGTCTGGGACCCAAATCTTCCTTGGGCGACTGGACTTATTTCTTGTCTCTCTGTTCTCCGATCGGAGAACAAAGCACCTGAAGTGGTGGCGGCTGCCTTGTTTGTTGTGCTTCTTTCACGTCTAACCGACATTGACGACGGTTCGAACCAGTGTTACTCCTTGCGATAACTATTCGAATATCCCTCGAGGCATCCCACTTTCTTCCTCAAGTTTTTTGATTCTCTTGATTCATATACTATTAAGTCACTAGAAAACTGTTTTCTATCACATTGATCGTTTTACTGTATGTGACCCGCTACCCAGTCTACCGCTTGGACTCACGATGATGCAGACACCCATTCCAGCTCAAATGCCACCCAAGAGAGCCGGTACCCCGAAGCGGACCTCACCGCGGGCCGGCTCTGCGAAGCCTAGCCCAACCATGGGAGTTGCTGCGCTCCCGCATATCCCTACCAAGCACTCATTCGCCTATGGCTCCTCCGCGACGCCGATTCTCCCTCACATGCTGGCCCCCAAGCCGCTGATGAGCTTGGACGAAATGGCGAATGACATTGAGGATGCCGTGCAAATGGCCAAGGAGCGAGAGTTTGGGGAACTCAATGACAACGTGAGCGTCAGCTCACGCACACGCTCGCGCTCGCTTCCGAGAGATTCGTCGGAACTGTCATCGCCTCCGCGGAGACTTCGGCGGGATCCGACGCCTGATGAAACGCAGCTGCTTGATGATTTAGAACGGGCATCGAACGGCTCTAGCCGTTTTTCGTCACTTACCCCTGTACCCCCCTCTCGCCACAGCTTTTCTTCGGTTTCGAGCGTCGGCTTGCCGAGGGGGCCTACCGCAAACCAGCTATATCCCGACGCAATGCAACGACAGGAGACACCCGAAACGCCTCTGACCCCTAATAATCCTTTGGACTCCTCTCACGGGGACTCATCTATCATATCCTATAATGTCGAGAGGAATATTGTTGATGATGAGCTCACGCGGACAAGGACCAACATTACAGCGCCTCCCCGACGGTTGAAGAAGGGTGGCCTACCATTTCCGCATATTGAAGAAGAAGACGAGTCTTTGTTGTCATCTCCGGTACCCCAATCTTCTGATACAAGTTCGATATTCAGTGGGCCTGTTCCAACATTTATTCCTAGCCGCTCGCCGCTGCATTCGTCATCGCCACCTAGAGCACGTGCAGAGCACGGTTCAGAAAGCCGTGGTACAGGCTTGCCAAGGGACGGATTTCTGCCCTGGATTTTGCGAGTCCTTCTTTTCGTGATGGTAGTGTATGCACTGTTCACGATCTCAGACTTGGCCCGAGACATCCCAGCACCGGGCCAGCCAGACAACTCAAGCCTGAAAGCACTGACTAAACAGGTGAACAACTTGGGATATCAGGTCTCCTCAATATCCAAAGACTTGGGGTCGGTGAAGACGGAGGTTCGCAAGATTCCCCCGCCAACAACGATATACCAGTATCCCAAGGGCACCGGCGCTGCCCGTACAGATGTGACCAAGTACTACAAGACCAACTTCCTCACCGTTGGTGCTGGCGTGATTATCGACCCGTACATGACCAGCCCCACAGCCGAACCGAAATATACGATGATACAAAAGGCGTACATGCACCTGACACGCCACCAACATTACCACCAGCAACCACCATTGGCGGCATTTAGCCCTTGGGACGACTATGGAGATTGCTGGTGTAGCGCCCCGCGTCAAGGCATGACCCAGCTGGCGGTTCTCCTGGGCCGCCGCATCCTGCCAGAGGAAGTCGTCGTCGAGCACATGCCCAAGGCGGCGACTATCCGACCCGAAGTCGCGCCACAAGAGATGGAGTTATGGGTGCGGTACCGGTACGTCGGCGGAGGGCGGCCTTATAAGCGGTCTATTACCTCGTTCCTTCTCGGGAACCCTAAGAACATCGCCGGCCAGGACTCTCTGAAGTCGGATAGGAAGATCCTGCGTACGCCTGTCATGGACGCTCTCCGACTGGCATGGCGCGGCGAGCCAGACAGCTCTTTCTCCGATGACAAGCTTCTGGGCCCAGACTTTTACAAGATCGGCAAATGGACGTACGATATCCACAATCTGCAGCATATCCAGAGATTCCCTGTGACTGCCATCCTCGATTCGGACGATGTCCGCGTGGACAAGGTTGTTTTCCGCGTGAATAAGAACTGGGGCGGAAACGAGACTTGTATTTACCGGTTGAAGCTGCACGGAAGGCTATAGATAGCAGCGCCTAGCGTCGACCCTTTATATTTGACCTACCTACCGAACGAGCCGCTGAGCAAGCCAGGAGCATGCCGCGGCCGTCGCACAGGTCACCAACCATCAAAAGCGCCGCATCGCCCGAGCTAGAGACATTCTAAACTCTAGCGCACACGGGCAGACATGAGGCGCAATCATTTCAGGAGTTACTTACAATTCTGGCGGGAGTTGAGGGCGTTGCGGCGAGCACGATATCCCGGATCTGAAGGATTGGCTTGGTTTTTTAAATTGATATTTTTTCTTCCTCCCTTCTTGCTAGGTACTTACCTAGATGTACATAGACCTTGTTATTTTCTGATCTATTACATGAACCTACTGCACTACGCTTTATAGTTCCTTGCAAGCAAACCACGTCAAAAATAGATAGATCCATACCTCGCGTATATAACTCCTATTATATCCCATGTACATATCACCCCAACCGATATCCACACAAACAAGAAGGAAGAAAAAGAAAATAATTAAAATCAAGACGAATCAAACTCCGGATTCACCCAACCGGGCATCCCGCCGATGGCCCTGAGCCTCGCCCCAAACCGCCACAGACCCGCGAAGAGCAGCGTCCCCGGAACCATGACGATGAGCGCCTGCGTCGTGAACGTCCACGTCCAGCCCGTGGCGGATTCTTGCCAGGGGGCGATGAAGAACTGAAAAAAGATTTGTTAGTTATGGTTCGGTGAGGGATTGGAAGCAAGAAGGAAAGAAACGTACGGGATTCACAAAGGCCGACAGGTTCAGGAAGACCGCGTAGAAGATGACGACGGCCGTCGACTGCAGCGGGTAGCTGTCGATGATGTAGGAGCTAGTGACTGTGTTTCCGATCTGGATTCCTGCGGCGACTGTTGCCCGAATATCCACGTTAGCATCATGAACCAACACTCTGTAGGAAAAGGAGCACGCAAGAGCAGAGACCCCCCCCCCCCCCAAAAAAAAAGGAAAAACATACACAGAAACAGTCCCACCTGCCCAACCATCCAATGATACCCCTTATCAACACTAACCCCCCAAACGATCAACCCGACCCCCGTCAAAAGGATAGCCGGAAACGCAAGCGGCAGCCGCATCTCCGCGACTCTCACCCCGCCATTATTCCGCTTCGCGAGCCGTCGCACAATCGCATCGCTCAGCCGCCCCGAGCAGAGCACCTCGCTGAGGACCGTGCCCAGGAACAGACCCAGGAAGAGCAGGCCCTGGATCAAGGGTGTGTACGTCGGGTATGCGGCGGGGATCATGGTGATCACGGAGAGGACCCACCAGTACCACAGGAAGGAGTAGCCGAGTACGCAGAGTGGGATTACGGGGAGGGCGAAGGTGTAGAGGAAGCGGGTGAGGGTTGTGTAGAGGGGTGGGTGGGTTAGACCGGGGATGGGCTTGTAGTTGAACAGTGGGAGGGATTTTGTGCGTGGTGGGATTTCGATTTTGCTTGTGCTTTTCTCTGCGAGATGGGTGGTCTCGGGTGGCGGTGATGTTGTGCTGGAGTCGATATCGGGTTCAGATGTTGGAGGGGGAGTGGGTTTCTCGGTTTGGTTCTCGATGTCGGTGCTTGATGGCGATGCTGTGGTAGGTGTGGTCTTGGGCATGCGTGTGAGCATCAGAGTGCGCGGGTACAGCGTCTCCGGCATGAGGAAGAGCTCGAGGATGAGGAGGGCGCCGAAGAGGATGGCGTTGAACCAGTTGATCCAGGCTGCGCTGACGAGGTTGAGAAAGCCGCCGACTTTCCACAGTTAGAATATAAGAGTCCCCTACATATTTGGGGAAAGGAGACATACAAGTCGGCCCAAGCAGTAATCCCGAGTCGATGGCAAGAACCCACAGACCAAGTTTCTCGCCGCGCTCATAGTCGAAGAAGAGATCATTGACTATATAACTAGGGTTAGCTGGGCACCACCAGACGAGTACACACCTGGTCGGTACAAAGAAGGACAGGACTTACCAACGGCCATGCCTACGCTACTCGCCGGCGCAACGCCAAACCCCTGAAAGAACCGCGCAGCCATATACCCACCATACGTATCGGCGACAGCAGCACCGATCGTCGCGACGAGGGCAATGAGCGTCCCGACGAGGAAGACGATCCGCCGGCCATAGACATCGCTGAGCGAGGACCAGACGAGCGGCCCGACGGAGAGACCCAGCGCTGGGATTGCGACGGTCCAGTTTACCTGCGAGTAGCTGATGGCGAACTGGGACTGGATGTCGGGGAAGGAGGGGACTGTTGTTGTGGTGAGGTAGGTGAAGAGGAAGTATCTGGTTCGGTTAGAGGTATACTTGATATAGAGAGAGAGAGAGAGAGTGTGTGTGTGTGTGTCACTGCTGTATGTGTAGTGCGAGGGGATGGATGCTTGGGTGACACAAGACGCAGGACCTGACAACGGTGCATGCCAGGATGTGAGAACTGTAGGGAGACATACTTGAACATGACAATACCGAGGATTGTATTCTTCTGCAGCCGCGACCAATTCAAGGGATCCAGCGGATCAGCAGTCGGCTGGGGATGAACTCGGACGCCATCGTGCTCGACGGGGTCGACGCTGATAGCCGGCGGCTTTTCATGGACGCTATCGTCCATTTTGTCCAGTTTCTCTGGCTGTTTCTCTGGATGTTTCTCCATGGCGAGCGATGAGAAAAACCGGAGATCGAGACAATCATATATAGGCAGGCATATTGCGGGATGGACTGGGATGATGAGACGTCGAATGGCGATGCAGGGCGATATCTCTTATCGGGAGTCCAGGCAAGGGGTCGCAGGATGGCAGGATTGCATTAAGCATAACAGGGTCATAAAGAAGCAATTATTGGATGTGCAATATATGTTAATTGATAAGATTATTCATGCCTTTATCTAATTTGCAAAGTATACCATTCTGCAGGGATGATATAGTTAGGGCACATTCTCCGACTTTAATCGCTCGTACAGGAAACAGAACGGTCTGCCCATACATCCATCCAGCCTCTCACCACTCGCCCGCAATGCTTCTCCTCATCCTCTTCGCCCTCCTCAAAACCTCCGCGGCCAAGCTCCTCCTGACGACACTAATCATCTCAATTGCCATTATTCACCAGATGATAATGATTATCATCAACGATGATTGAACGGTACCCTATCTCATCTACTCTCATTGCATCGCCTGCTCATACTTAGTTCCAGAAAGAGTCTATCCCCGTTCGGGTCAATAGATTGAGAACTGATAAGCATCGCCGATCAAATCACATCACTTTACCCCAAAGGGGGCCACTGTCGTGCAGTTCTGGACCCGGCACTAGTCATGCAGAGCGATGGGGTCCACGATGGGGTCGGAGAATTGAGTTGTTCACTGCTGGCAACGCAGTGACCAGTGGGTTATCCGGGATTGTTAGGGCACGAATGTATGCATTTTAGCTTAGCGTTGCTGGCAGGTTGAATTGAATGAGGACCTGCGTAGACAGAGTATATACCATTGACATTCTCTGTCTCTCTTGTCTGTTTACTGAATCCAGTCCTAAATCATAATCCATCATGTCGCCGTCTGTCTCTCCCCATCGCTCGTCTGAGCCCACCGAGTATACGTCCCTCCTGCCCAAGCCAGCCGACATCGACGACCCTCCCGAGTTCAACGAAGAAGATGAGCACGACACCAGGAAAGCCATCCTCGCCGAGTTCTGGTGGCTCACCAAGGCCTCAGTCTCGGTGATCCTGGCCTACACTCTCCAGAACAGTCTGCAGACCGTCGCGGTCTTGATCGTCGGCCGCATCTCGCCAGAGCATCTTGCCACGAGCGCCTTCTCGCTCATGTTTGCCATGATCACCGCGTGGATGATTGCTCTCGGGGGAACGACGGCTGTCGATACGCTCGCCTCGTCGTCTTTCACCGGCAGTGCGAATAAACATGATCTGGGGATCCTCCTGCAAAGGGGGTTCTTTGTCCTTGGGCTGTTCTATGTCCCTGTCGCCATCCTCTGGGCGTGCGCTGAACCAGTCTTTCTCTTCCTCGGACAAGATCCGCAGCTCTCCAGAGACAGCGCACGATTCCTCACCTGTCTTATCCCCGGCGGACTGGGATACATCTATTTCGAGCTCATGAAGAAATATCTCCAGGCCCAAGGTACCTCCTCCCACACCATCAAAGATTTTTTTTTTTTTTCACCTTGTTAATCATGTAGGCATCATGCGCCCCGGCACGTACGTCCTCTTACTCACATCCCCCCTCAACGCGGCCCTCACCTACCTCTTCGTCTACACCCTCGACCTCTCCCTCCTCGGCGCCCCGCTCGCCCTCGGCATCTCCTACTGGACCTCCTTCCTCCTGCTAGTCCTCTACACACGCTTCATCGCCGGCTCCGCCTGCTGGGGCGGCTGGAGCCGCGAATCGCTCAGCAACCTCCCCACCTTCGCACGGCTCGCCCTGCTGGGCGTAATCCACGTCGGCACAGAATGGTGGGCATTCGAGATCGTCGCCCTGGCCGCCGGCCGCCTAGGCACGATCCCACTCGCCGCCCAGAGCGTCATCATGACCGCCGACCAGGTCCTCAACACCATCCCCTTCGGCCTCGGCGTCGCCACCTCCGCACGCGTGGGAAACCTGCTCGGCGCCCGGGACGCGCGCGGCGCATCCCGCGCAGCGAACACCGCTGCGGTGCTGAGCATGCTCACGGGCGGGGTCGTCCTCGCCGCCTTGATGGGCACCCGGCAGCACTTCGCGAAGATCTTCAACGACGACGCGCGCGTCGTCGCTCTCACCGCCGAGGTGCTCCCCTTCGTCGCGCTGTTCCAGATCGCGGATGGGCTGAATGGGAGCTGTGGGGGGAGCCTGAGGGGCATGGGTCGGCAGCATGTCGGCGCGCTGGTGAACCTGGTTAGCTACTATGGCGGGGCGCTGCCGTTGGGGATTTGGCTGGCGTTCCATGGTTGGGGGCTCAAGGGCTTGTGGGTGGGACAGTGCATCGCGCTGTACTTGGTGGGGGCGCTGGAGTGGGTGATTGTGGCGAGAAGTGATTGGGGTCGCGAGGTGGATAAGGCTTTCCTTCGCATGGACGAGGAAGAGCGGGTTGAGTGATGATGTAGCTACCTGGTTAGTTCTCGCAGCTGGCGAGTGTATGTATGGCGCCACGACAGCAATTGCTCATACAGATGAATGAATGAATGATTGAATGAGGTAGTTTGTCCTTCATCGCTGTTCGAGATAAGTATTCCTGCACTCTGATTGGTGCGATAAGGCTGTGATCGCTGGCTGGTCCCAAAGTTCTGGTCCGCTAGTCCCAAAGCGGAAGGTAGGGCTTCTCCTCCGGCCTTCCTCTTTCGTCCAGATATACATCGATGTGTATGTCAAGCTGCTTGTTATCTCTCCATCAAACTCCTCGGAGCGTAATTATCTATCTAATGCCATGCTTGATTGTCTGCATTACTGACTGGGTCGATGGATTGGGTCCACGCAGCTAACTTCTCCCCTCATTGCTCTTATTTGGGTACTGCGGCGAGAACCCAGAGACCCGTTGCGGGGTGTGCAGCTGTCTCGGCCTGCGGATCATGTCAACTCTGATTATTGACTCGATGAAGAAGGTCGGAGGAGAAGTCGACGTTAAGTTAATGATGCCACGAGAAAGAGAGACAAGCAAAGTTCCGACGGTCAACGGCTGGCTTGATTGATAGATGATACCATTAGCTAACTAGAGCTTCCCAGTGCAGGGAACTGTATAAGATGGCATACATATAAACCCCTCATTCATCTGGCATTGACCCCTAGCTTGTCTACCATCATTCTCCTTCCATCCTGTCATTCTCAGTCAGAATGTTCACCTCAACAGTCACACTCCTCGCCCTCTCGGCCGTGGCCTCTGCCCACAGCAACCACCAGACTCCCCTCACGGGGCCTCTTCAGAAGCTCTGGTACAACACTCTGCCTGGCGATGGCGGTACGCAGGTACATACACCTCGACTTACCCTCTTCTCCTGATTTGATCGTCCTCAACCAACCCTAACCACCAAGCTAGGCCGACTCCGTCTTCTCCGGAATCTCCACCTTCGGCCGCCTCCCCTACTTTCCCTGCCTAGCAAGCGATGAAGAAAAGTTCGACATCGCCTTCATCGGCGCCCCCTTTGACACGGGCACCTCGTACCGGCCCGGCGCTCGCTTCGGGCCTAGTGGCATCAGGCAAGGTTCTCGCCGCCTCAATCTCTAGTATGTGCTTTATCATCAGGATCCGTGAAACTTACAAGCTTTTGGGTTGCGAAAGGCTCACGCAAGTTGGGGTTCAGCGGCGGATACAATGTGCCCCTCGAGGCGAATCCGTTTTCGAGCGAGCTCAAGGTGCTCGATTGTGGGGATATTCCGGTGACTTCGTGCGTTCCCTCTCAACCCTAGCCTTTTACTCCTACAGCATCACTTGAAATAACTATACTGACTATGATAATATCATTGTAGGTACGACAACGCATACGCAATCCAACAGATCGAACAAGGCCACAACGCCCTCCTCATGCGCCAGCCCTACACATCCGCCTCCTCGCCCGGCCTCTCCCGCGCAGGCAAGACCCTGCCCCGAGTGATCACCCTCGGCGGCGACCACACCATCACCCTCCCGCTCCTGCGCAGCATCAACAAGGCCTACGGCCCCGTGACGGTGATCCACTTCGACTCGCACCTGGACACATGGAAGCCCAAGGTCTTTGGCGGGTCCCCCAGCGAGGTCGCATCCGTCAACCACGGGACATACTTCTACCACGCGGCGATGGAGGGTCTGCTGCGCAACGACACGAATATCCACGCGGGTATCCGTACGACGCTTTCGGGGCCCAGCGACTATGAGAATGATGGCTATGTCGGCTTTGAGATTGTCGAGGCCAGGGAGATTGATACTATCGGTGCGTCCGCCTATTCCTTTTCAACTCGCGTAGTTGAGACCTACAATGTCAGCTGCTACATAGAGAAAAGTATACTGACGAGTGATGCTATATAGGCACCGAGGGAATCATCAAGCGCATCCGCGAGCGCGTCGGAACCGAGAACCCCATCTACCTCTCAATCGACATTGACACCATTGATCCTGCCTGTTCGTCTTCAGTCCCCCATTTCTTTTCCTTAAACACAAATCTAACAAGAAAAAAAAAAAATAGTCGCCCCCGCAACCGGCACCCCCGAAACTGGCGGCTGGTCGACGCGTGAGATCCGCACCATCATCCGCGGTCTCGACGGGTTGAACTTCATCGGCGCAGACATCGTCGAGGTGGCCCCCGCCTACGACACCAATGCCGAGCTGACGACTATGGCGGCTGCCGATGTGCTCTATGAGGTGATGACGATTATGGTGAAGAATGGGCCGTTGACTGTTGATGCTGCTGCTAGCAGACAGGATTTGTAGGGGAGTTGGGTTGATTTAGGCGGGATGGATGAGATGTGATGGTGAGGTAACTGGGGAGGTTCATTGATTAATCCATAAGCTATAAGGATATGAGTACAATATGCTTCTAGGAATGCTCACCGGAATTGATTCCGTTGCAAAACTACCGTAGATCCATCCAGCTAATCGTTCAAACGTATACATATACACCCACCTGTACGAGACATATGCCCCACCAAATTTCAAAGCCAAGAAATTAACCAAGAGAAAGCCTACCTAAATATAATTCTCCCCCGGCAACTCCGGAATCCCAATGGTAATCGTGCTCTCCCTCTGCTGATTATATCCATCCTGTCCCACCCGCCTCGTCGACCACATACTCCTCTTCTTCCCGGGCCCCGTCCCCTCCCCCAGCCCTGGTCCGCGCCTCCCTCTTTCCCGGTCAACAACACCACCAAGAGCAGATCTAGGACTCGGGTTAGGTCGTGCCCGGGGTAAAACTGTAATCGTCGCGTTCGCCCTCGCGACCCCATCCTTCGCGGCCTTTGCATTCTCTGGACTGTCGTGATCTGGCGGTGGAGATGTAGAGGCGTCAACCTCCCACGGCGGCAGCACAACAGGCTTCGCGAGTTTCTGCGGGAGCTCCGAGGGCGGAGTCCGGTATAGGGGCTGGATGTGCGGCGCAATGCCTAGACCTAGATTCGCGCTGGGGTCCATTGATAGCGGTGGGTAGAGATACTGTTGCTGCTGCTGCTGCTGCTGATGATGGTGATGGGCCATTGACATTGGCAGGATCATTTCAGGTGGTGGTGGCGGTGGAGGCGGGATTGGTGGGAGCTGTCCCTGAGAGTGTGAATGCCCAAATCCACGCCCCTGTGCAGCGTCCTTGCGCCTCGCGCTCCGCACCTGGAAGTACACCACGATCGCGAGGAGGGAGATGAGCGGGGCGCCGATGCCCGCGCCCAGGCCGAGGGCGATTTTGCCCGTGGAGGTCAGGCTTGTTTCGGGGGCGTTTGTCGTCTCTCCTGTATCGCTGCTTGTTGTTTCCGAGGAGGAGGGGTCTGTTTCTGAGTCTGAAGAGGAGGAGGAGGAGGAGGAGGAGGAGGAGGAGGGGGATTGACTAGAGGTAGAGGAGGTTATGTTGAATGTTCTCGAGACGAACCCTGTGCTCGGCCACTCGGTGTAGTCGGGGGAGTTTTGTGCTGTAATTGTGTGTGAATCTATAGAGAGGAAGAAGGTTGGTGATGTCCCGAGGTCGAGCGTGTAGGGCTGGACGACCCAGGATATGTTTGTGAGCGATGAGGTTGGGGATGTTTTCGCTGTTCAGCCAATCTATTAGTTCGTTCCCTGAAGAGATATATAGCAACATTGAGGTGCGTACAGAATATATTCCCTCCACTAAGAACCGCCGCGGTATCATTCCCGCCTCGAGAACGCAGGCGCTGCCACAGCGTAACATTGAATTCATCGAGTGTCGTGGCCCATGAGAGTTCGAGCACGTCGCCGACTTTGTATACCAAGTCCGAACTCGACTCTGAGTCTGCTTCCAAGGGACCGGTGAAGTAATTCTCGTCACGCGAGAGCTTTGTACTCGTATGTGTATTGGAGCGCTCAACTGGATCGGGGTTCGCGACTGCAACTGCAACTGCATTGCCGAGGGTACTTTGAATTATGATCAGAATGGCGATCCAGATGGAGGTGATGGGTAGCATCTGGCATGTCGTTCAGGTGGTCATTTTTCGTGAGAAGAGTAGGAGAAAGTAGTCAGGTAGGGATTAAGCGCCGAGGGGGGCATGTTATACAAGTACGCAGTGCGCGGGACTACTAGTAAAGGCGATGTTTCAGATCTGCAACAGGCCACTGAGAGGGCTCTCGTAGGCGCTGTTGGTTGTCAAATCCCCAAAAGGGCAGTGGCGTGTACATCGTGTTTCATTTAAGCGCCGTGCTTTGACCTACCTACATAAACTAGACTAATATTACAGGATCGGGCCTGTGATGACATCGTATATCATAAAACTCGCCTCGCGTTTGAAAAGCCAGAATCCAGATATCCTCGATCGGTTGACTTCCCTGATCAAAATGTCAAGTAAATGACGGCACCCGCGGTCCCTCCGGGGTGGTAAGTCTGCTGGATCTGCGGCTACGATCTGCAACACGGCCGCTAACCTGTGGAGATAGTCCATCTCGCACATGCGACGAGAACCATCCGAAATGGCCACGCAGTGCGCCCCCACTAGGTTTGTCAATTCCTCGACATATACGGTCAAGGGTAGACCCGTATTGGCCATTAATTCCTGAAATTTATCATGGAAACCCTGCTGCATATATTGGATAATTTTCACCCGAAGTCGACCACGATTGTTGGCCGTCTTAGCCATTTGTAAGCGCCACCGGCGTAGCTTGCATCAATTCGTTATGAACTCCTTCCGGTATATTCCCAACCATGCCGCTGAGAAAGAGGATTAGATCAGACTTTAGCATTGTCATTTGCAACCGCGACGCCATTGTATCATTTTCGATGTAATCGGTTGCCAAATCGTAAAACAGATCGCTGTTGCAGTCAAGTTTCAGGACAGCCTCTAGATACTCTCCCAGCCAGGGAGTATTGAGAAACCCATTCGCAATATTATAAACAGCTCGAATTTCGGCCATTGAATCGAATTTCCTCGGCCTGGACCAAACCGCGGCTGCCCACTCGTGAAATGGTTTGAAATGGTCTCTCACATGAGTCGAACCGCAGCACGGCAAGCTTGATGGAGATTGCTGATGGAGTCAGACTTCCGAATCAAGAAATGCTAGCCCCTGTATCACTTACCTCGTCCGTCTGGGAAATACTGACCCACATTAATCCTTCAAACGGGTGCCAAGGGCGCGCAACAAACCGATACTGTATATAAGGAGCGGTGGGATCCGGATTTGGCTGCAAATCACCTAGACCACTTATCCTGGTTCGTAGGAGGTCGGAGCGGAAGAAAAAGGCAATATTATTGAGATGGATCCTCGTGTCACAGGCAACCCTTCTTGGCTGACCGTCCAACGCATGCGGAACAGGGTTAACAGATCCTTTAGTGAGGCTAGCTGGGGATGTGTTAAAGACTCGGCTCGGACTGGGGACAGAAGTAGGTGGGTGAGCGGCGAAGGCGTGCGAGCCACCGTTGATAGCTTCCTGTATATGTCTACCCGGGGTTATGCTCACGGTGGAGCTCGAATTAGAGACGGGACTTGGCGCCCGAGAGGCGAACAAATGCAGGCCACCATTTATAGCGTCTTGCATGGGGATAGCTGAGGTTGTACGCATAGTGCAGCTTGGATTCGAGACGCAATTAGGCGCTGTTCGATACAAGGTTCGCCTCAGAGCGGGTATTGCGCGTCCTTGAGAGCGAAAGGTGAGCAGATCCAAGCTACCGTTGATTGCTTCGAGTACTTGCTCAGCTGAGGGTGTGCTGACTGTCAAGCTTGAGTCGGTCCCGGGACCGGGCCGCGTGTTGTCAAGCTCGTCCGGATCCGAACCAGTCTCCATGGCCAGAAGGGAATGAATGCAAAGTAAGAATGGATAACCTAGTTTGCAGTAGATGAATTGCTCGTAAGGGGGTGCAAGTAGCAAAGAAGACGCCGAAGGCGAGTTGTTGGGTGTTGTCGCTTGCAGTCCACCTACGTCGCTTCTGCCATTCCTACCGCGGTTGTTGTTATGGTGAGCAATATTATACAATCAGAAACCATCTCAAAACCAGCGCAATCGCTGCCGAAAGCAAGATAGACAATAGCCCAACGATCGCGAGTGCTTGCTGCGGCCCATCAAACGGCCGCCTTTCGCTGTTCAGCATGTCGTCTATTTCTTCCTCCAGTTTCTCGCACATGGCTCGGAGAGAGAACTCGCTTTCAACTCGTTGACGAGCTGAATTTGACATTCGCTTTAGCTCTTTCTCGCTCAGTTGATAAAGCACCTTGTCCAGAACGGCTGTCCATTGCGCGTCGTCTGTGGCGTCGCGGAGCCAGCCGGTTTTGCCTTCCACGATTGTCTCCAACGGACCACCCGTGTTTGATGCAAGGACCGGTATTCCGGCGCGCATCGCCTCGATCGGTACGATACCAAAGTGTTCGTTTATCGGAGTGTAGAGGAGGAGACGCGCTTGAGATAGGAGTGTGTCACGGAATGCGCTCGGCACAGACGGGAGAAACAGGACGTCTATTGAGTCTGGAATGGAGAGTGCAGATGGGACGGTTTTCGACGTGGCTGTTTCGAGGCCTAGGCTGGTTGCGAGGGTATCAAGTTCTCGGTGATATTGGACGTTTTCCTGGACGCGATTGTCATAGCCACCTGTTTTGTCAGTACAGCGTTGAATACAAATTGGATTGACATACCAGCAATGACCAGTCTTGTTCCCCGTCTCTTCCCCTCTCCCAGTCCATGATACGCGCGGATCGCCAGCGCAAGGTCTTTCTTCCGCTCAAACCGATTTACGCTGAGTAAGATCTTCTTGCCACCCCATAAAGTCACTTCGTTTTCACCAGCCTTTTGTGTCGTATCAACACACGGATAAACGACCCTAACATCACCCAACTTCTCTCCTCCGAAGGTTTCTCGCACAACACCTCTCGTAAACCTCGAGTTTGCGACAACCCGGTCCGACGCGCTCATTGCCCATCCTTCAAACCAATCAAACGGATACCGGTAAAGCGTCTTTACTGTCGTGAGTACGCTCGAACCCTCCTCTCGTCTGGCAAGCAGTTGATCCGGGAAATGGCAGTAGAAAAGAATTCGCTGCTTCCCTCTTCCTTGATGTTGTCGCGGCCCGAAAACTTTAAGAAGAGGTACACAAGCTGGAACCTGGTCAACAATAAACACTTCCTCCCTATTCCCTTCTTTTGTCTGCGCCAATTCTCCCAACAAGCTCCAAGTCAAGTGCACCTGCCGCAACACCGCAAACAGGACATGGAACCTGCCCCCGATATGCACCGGAAACACCGTGTCCCCGCGCACCTTGACATCAAGTGTTCCATCTCGGGCCTCCTCGAAACAATGCGACGTATCTCGGTGCGATGTATAGATAGTGACCTTGTGTCCGTTCTGCTGGAGTGCGAGCGCAACATCGATGATTAGGCGTTCCGCGCCGCCGATTCCCAGATCTGGGTGAATAATTGTGACATTCGCAAGGTTCGTTGAGGTGTCGGGCATTATGGGCAAGAGGAGTCGGATCAATTGAAGAGTTGCGAGTGAGCTGTGGGACGTGTCTTGCTGACGGCGCTTATCGGAAAGTTGTCCACAGCAGATGCACGACGTCATGTGACAGCTAAGCTTATCGCTTGCTCTGGTGGGGCAGCTCCCAGATAGGTCTAGCTTCCACATGTGCCAAGCTTTCCGTACGCGCTCCAATGGCGTTGTCTTGTATAGCTTCATTGGCTAACTTTATTTCTCTCGAGATTGATACTCGATATGATGAAATTTTCTGGGACCATAGATTGGCCCTCACTGGAACTCAGAGAGCGTAAGAATGATTCCGCCACGACAGCACCAAAGAAAGAGCACCGTTGTTGGCCCTACGCCCTGTATCGAGGGTATAGATTGATTTGGGACGAACCCTGTGCTATGTTTGGCGGCCAAAGGGCAGTCAATGTTGGTTTCAACATGTGTATCTACCGTAGCGCAGAAAATATGGATCTCTTTCTAGATAGACAGAAAAGGATATCCAGAATCAGGCCCAAGGCATGAATCTCCATACAGAGGAATAAAGAATAGACGTAGTCCGTGTGTCTTTAAAGTCAACAAAAATTGAGATACAAAGCAAAAGTTAATGCGTTTGTGATATACAAAGATAAAGAAAGTCTCAGTTTATTTGTAATTCAAGAACAAAGCAAGTTTGGATGTATATAAGTAAGCAAAAAACGAGCCAAATTGCTTCTACTGTCAGCCATCCGACTCCTCGTCACTCCAGCGGCTCTCACCTGAATTAAACCGACAAAATGACCACTATACCTGATTACACTATATACCTTATCAATGCCGAAGCGCATAAAGTCGGGAAAGTATCTATAGACCAAGTCCCTCCCTTTGGAACTAACAACTCCACACACTGGGCGCTTGCTCTAGCCCCCAGAGGCAAGCTACAAGACTGCACAGTGTACCACGTACAAGGGGGACCACAGGCCGGGGGATATGTGCACCTAGTTGAGAACCACCGGTCCCTGACCGAGCCGCGGATCCACACGTTCTCAAATATCGGCATGATCCCAGCCAGAAAGCGCCTGCAATTCGAGGAGATCGTGCTGGGCGTGGAGCCGCAGCTTTGCCAGCAATATGTACCGGCCGTTCTGGACAAGTTGGCCGAGGCGAGGATGGTTTTGACGCTTGTGGCGCGGCGCCATAAGGGCTTGGTTAATGAGTCCGGGTCTGGATGTGAGAGTGAGTCCTCTTGATATCCCTATTGTATCCACAGAAGAGTGTGCTCCTATATGTTTGAGTAGTCTATGTTAGATACGCTGATAGGGAGTCGGCTACGCTTGGTAAATTATCGGGAAAAAAAATGTTCTCGTTTCACTATTAATATGATCTCTTATCTCAATTTACCTCATATTAATTCTCGGAAGAATAATGAACCTTGAGTGAAACTATAGTGAGGCTAGTCGTCTGGCCGGTCTGCACGGACGCTGGTGATTCAATATACTGTCTAAATAGACAATGTAGACAAGATGGATATATGTGAGTAACTGGAAGGGTAAAGATGTTGGAACAGACAAAGGAAAACGAAGACAACAGACCAATCCATCTCATCACAAAGAATCCGAAATGAATCTAAATACCCAGGATGGTTAACCTGCCAAATAGACACAGCAGCTCCCACCCCTCTCAACCGCTGAAATGACCACACAACCCCCATGCGATCTTTATATTGCCATCGGCAAATGCCACCCTACCGTCCAAATCTCACCAACAAAGTCTCTCCCCTTGGAAGTCTCCCATACCGCGCACTGGAAGATTGTCCTCGCGCCACCCAACCGGAAAGATGGCTGCAGGTTCTACTCCGCGGTCCGCGACACGCACTACGCCTTTATGTACTACCGCCACGAGATCGAGTGGAACAAGGCTATACCGGAGGACATGCAGGTGGTAAAGGTTGGCACGGATCGTCGAGCCGCGGAGGTGCTAGCTGTATGTGATCGATCTGCCGCAGAGAGTGGTCAAGGAGCAGAGGTTCATCATCCCGTAGGCGATTGTGGATTTCCGTCGCGAGAATGTTCAAGACTTTGTTTGTGTGCAGATTAAGGAGGTCACTGCTAAAGAGGGGTGCGATGCTTCTCATGCTGCTGCCATTGACATCGTGCTTCTTGCTGAGGCGTGGGCGTGTGAGAAGAAGGCGCATATTATGGAGTAAGATACATGTTGGGTGTAGGCCATGCGAGATAGCTAAATGTTCTGGGAATATTACGATGATTCCCTGTATTATCAGTGCCAGTTTGCGTTAGTTTATGCATTATGGTCTGGCATATTAAATGGACTTATTGATACTAGAGTATATTGAGAAAGTTGAATAAATCCCGAGGAACTAAGTCTGAGTGACCTCTTTTATATTTGAGTCACTAAGATAGCTCATTTCATAGTTGTGCTTGGGTACAGAAGGCCCTCTAAGCAACATGGTATATACGGCTCACATTCTATAATCTAGAAGCGCGTCTTAAAGTATGGAGGACGTACGCTTACCTAAATCCTACATCATATCTGGCTAGTAAATACACAAGACATCTGACCTGAGGTACGAGTGGCTAGAAGTTGATCTTTCCGATCCGTTTGGACCTAATTCACCCCACTATGCGGTCACTTATCTGCCAATAGGCAGGGAGTCAAGAAGGCGCCACTGTGCTCATCAAGGCTCTCATCGAAGCACTTATCCAGGAGATTATTAAGGTGCTCCTTGCCAACGCGTTTATCAAATAGCCCTACCAAGGTGCGATTCAATGTCGGTACTTGCCATAATAAGTTTGTGTTGCGATGAGCGGGCTGCGATACACACACCAGCGTTAATAGACTTGGTGGGTAAGAATGTGTGTGCGTGTGTGGCTAGAAGAAGCCAGTGTGCGTATAATGCCCCACCACTCCGGCTGTGTGGGTTGGGTAAGGCTGGGTGGAATCTAGATTTTTGTGATGGGTACCTCACGGATAAGACCCGTAGCCTGGCTGCTGGAGTACTGAGTAGAGTATTTCCGATAAAGAGGTGCTTATGGTGTTAAGTGCTAACGTAGGGAAGGTGTAGGTGGCATATTCCCATATATCAAATTCTGTCCCCTAATGGATTCTACAGGTTGTGCGTGGTATTTGTGCTAAATCTCGAAGTAACGATGCCCAGGTTTAGCCTCGAGCCATACAACTGCCTACTGGCCATTGAAAAACAAGGCACAGGGGAAACAAAAGAGACGGCTGCCTACCAGAAAATACAACGCGTGTGGGAAAAGCCAAAGTACAAGACCAAAAGCACCTAAGTATAGTAGCTCCCACTAGATTCCATGCAGTGCAATCATAGATCACTGTGCCAAATGAAAAACCCTTGAGCATAACGAGGTTCAAGCAAAGGGGACACCGGGTATAGGCGTGAGCGTAAACGGTCGAAGCTAATCGCTGGACGCAACGGCAGGCTTGTCTGTATCAGGCCGAGGTTTAAACTCAGCCAACTCGAGACCCTTCGCAGTTACGGAATTGATTTTACCAATCATATCTGAGAACTTTGTATCCTTGCATTCATGCGGCCCCGGAAGTGTCCCATAAGGTGGTCGCCCCTCGTACCAGGTCCTCCACTTCGGGACTTTGATATCGGATACAGACGCTTTGAGGGTGCCGAGTGAAATTCCTTCGAAGGGAGCGCTTGCCACCTTTATTTTGTTCGCGCGCACAAAATCCTTGAGTGCCCCATAGCAGCACCATCCACAGACTCTGCCGCATCTGGTCCCTTTGTCTCTTAAAGTGAGTCGCTGATCCTGGATGATTTGGAGGATGCTCCCCACAGCTGCTTCACGACGCTTGTTTATTTCGTCTGAATCATAGAAAACGCAAGTTAGCAGCGCGCTCATTAGGCTAAACCAATAAATACCATGACAAGGTCTTACCAACGATGCTCTTGGGAAACGGGAGGCCAAGGCTTGTTAAAGGGCTATCAAACTCTATGATGAGGGACCAGGTTTCCAAACGGAAATTATCAGGCTTGCCGAGTATCCAGTAAAGCCAGAGCCTTATCATCCTGGATCGTAGATCCGTCTTGATACAAAGCGTGCCAACTGTATGCGACTGTGGGTACCATTTCTCTGCAATGAAACGAAGGAGAATCGGGAATTCGTAATAATCAACAAGCACGCACAGCTTAGCCAAGAACTCCTGACTGACGTTTGGCGGCAGATCGAATAGCTGATAGTGGACGATACGCATGAGTAGCAGCAGGGCTTCAATATCCCAGTCACTAGCTTCCAGCTCGACGGTTCCATTTTTCTTCAGAGAGGTGGCTTCTTTCCAATTCCCCGAGAGGGCTCTGTTGAAGTAAGGAGAAGCCGCCTTGAGGTTTGCAGAAGAGACACGGATGCGGACGTCTGGTTTGGGTTTCGCTTGCTCGGAAGCATCACAGCTTGGGTCTGAATTCTCCGTCCATGGCGCAAAAGGCGCATTTGGGTTCTTAACCACAAGAATAACATCACCATCGGGCGCGATCTCGTGGACCACAGTTGACATTTTATTCGGACTTAAACGGAAGAGGAGTGCGGAGCTGGCGATCGAAGATGAGGTGGATAGAATGGAAGCTCGGAGGATAGGGAAGGGTGCCAGAGTGCCGTATTGGAAGGGCCGATGCGCTGAACCGAGGAAGAAGTGTTGCTCAAATAAATCGCAGAGGTGAGAGAAGGTCAAACCTCGCCGTCAAGGTGCAAACTAGGTCAGCCGAGGACAGAGGGTTGCATTAAGGAAGAAGAAAGTTTGAGATGAAACAAGGTAAAGCCAGCTATTCTGATCAAAGATGTAGGCAAGGAAGATCGGGGTAGTTGTGTTGACCAGGTCAAGTAAAGAGAGTGAGTTGAGGCGAGAGAAAGAAAAGCGCAGGTCGAAGAGACAGATCTACCAAGCTGACGGGGTTGTGTTGCTCAAGTGACGTGAAGGTAATGTCTCAGAGTCAAGCAAACGAGCTCAAATTCACTGAAGGCCAGAGCTGTGTCGAATATCAGCGGAATGACTCCTCTAGCGGCCCCTCGCGTTTGAATTGAATGATGGAGTCATTTGTGTTGCCATCGAGTGTTCAACTCAAGAAGTTGGCTTCGCTTAGATGTTTCAAGGGGAAGGGCAAAGAGAAAGTTGCTGGCCCTTGGAAGTTTAGGCGAACCTGGATATGTGAAATAACTGTCCGCTCCTTCCTACCACTCGCGCTTCCCAGATTGTCGAGTAACACATTAAAGACAGTATACCCAAATGAGTTCTGATATAGGCCACCAACTCGTCACCTTACCTATTTCACGTTTCCGTTATCCCATCACTGTCTAAGATGATCACACGCCCTGTCATTCGTTTCGTGAACTATATTCACCTCACACTTGATGATAGTCTACAAAGCAACAGAGGAAAGCGAGAGCAAGGCCTGTACTATATCCTGTACGCCACATCTAGAAACTATTCCTCCGGGCTCGCTCGCAGGCGACCCACCTATTATATCACTAATTTGTCCGCCCTATCATCACTTCCCAAGTATGCATACCGCGAGGGTCGTACCGAGCTTGAATCAACTGCCACAGTACGAACTCAGCCAACGACCCACGACTCTTTCAGTATCCCTTCCTCGCCAGCCAGGGGGGCTATCCTGTCTGACTTGTGTGGATACCGTGGTGTTCACGGGGTATTTCCAAACTTCGTCCTTGTCAGACGGCGATCTAATTACATCCAATAAATCGAATGTAGGATTGACGTCTGTTCAATAGGGTGGAACTAAGTTCCGACGCAGGTATGTACTAGAGCCCTTTGGAAACACCGAGCTTCGTCAAATGCTACTATGGGAAAGGAACACAGATCTTCTATGAGAGGATTAGAAAGTGAACTTCTATTAACGCATGCAAACACTCATATATTCATGAAGCACAATATGTACAAAAATGATGCAGTGCAAGTCATCCTGCGTCTGACCGTGGGAAGGACTTTTAGTAACACTGACAAGATAGGGAAGTAAGACGTCGATTCTTCCGATGGGAGAGAATCAGTTGTCTTTGAAATCGCGGTTCCTCTTCATCTCCATGTCAGATGTCTTCACCAAGTGCGGTGGTAACGCTAAGAGTACTAGAAGTAGCACTCCCACGACTCCGATAATCCCCAATCCAAAGCATCTGCTCATGTTCACGCAGATACCGATCACTCGAGAAATGCCTGTAAATATTCGCGCGACCAAGGAGTCCCAGCTTGCGCCGCTGTTCGCTCTTGTCATACATACGCTGCGAGATCCGCTGGACCTCCTCGGCAGATGGGCGCAGCGATAATGTGGGAGGGGGGATGGAGCCTTTCTCATCCTCATCCTCGGCAAAAGTGGCCCACTCTCCTAGCAGACCTAAAATGCGGATCTGCGCGCTCGCGAGGGAAGTCGGATCGTTGGGTGCAATGACCTCGCCGAATTTCTTCCCCGATGATGGGTCCGTGACCATGCAGAAGGAGGATCCGACGTCGGTGCATACCACTGGTGCACCGGTTAGAGATGCTTCGCCCATGGCTAGGGGGAGGCCCTCAGAGATTGAGGAGTTCATGAACAGCCACTAGAAAGACAGTCAGCATTTTTATGCCCTGTGGAATAATGCAAGTAGTAGTGTCAAGACAAACATACCGCATCTTCAAGTGCCACTAGAGGGTCCCCCAATCCCATGAGAAAAACATGGCCCCGTAAATCCTTCGAGTCAATCATCTGCAGGCACTCGGACGAGTATCCCGGCGCCCGCTCCATGTCACCAAATACGTTAAGCCTGTAGTCGCGAAACCCCCAGTTGTTGATAATCACGTCTGCGGCTAGGATGGCCGTCTTGATGTCCTTGACGTACCGCACATGCGACAACATCACAACTGTTGGCGTCCCTCCTCCTTCTCCTCCTGTCTTCCTGGGCTTTTTGGCTGGTCGATATTGCTCCATGTTTGCGATGCCATTCACAATGGCATCGATCCTCCGACTAAACAAGCGACGATGCTGTAACGTGCCCTCAACGGTCCCAAGCTCAATCTCCCATCCCGGATTGAAGTATTCCGCGCATGGAGAGATAATGTCGGCATGATGCAGGACCAGAACGCACGAGAGATGCCCGAGGCTGATCAGAGCGTTGTTCACGAAAATTGAATCCAGAGATACAGCGGATGAGAGGAATGCTGTTATTTCCCGAAAGCTGATACAATGATCCCAGACCTGGAGTATACATTGGCGCTTTATCTTGCATAAAACCCCGTATGTAGCTCCGGTAAAGTGATGGGAAACTTGAAATACAGTAGGGATCTTTTCCGGGACGGGGATTGAGAATATGAAGAGATCTGCAGAGTCAGATGGATGTCAGTCAGCCAGTCACTACAGGATCGGGTGAGAGGGGAGGAGAGCTGGGAAAAAATTAAGGAAATAAGAGTGAATTACAGCGATGCCACATATCCAGTGCATTATCGAGCTGCGCTATTGTGGGCTTTTCGGCATCGAGCCATTGGGAGATGGGGATGGTCCCTCCCTCCACAACCTCGCTGAGCCAGAGCTCCCGCCACGCCTGCTTGACTGTATCGCTCATCCAGACATCATTCCAACTCCGCGACGCGTCAAAGTAGTTATTCAAATCCACCAGCGCCTGAGTCGCCTCCTTCACATGAACGCGATCTAGGTGCCTCATGCGTGCGCACCGGACAAGCGTGCGCAGCACAGGTAGGAAACCAGTACGGATATCGGCCTCGGTCGTATTACAGGCCTTCTCAGCAATAGCTGAATGTAGAGAGCGCTGAAAGATCCCATGCATCGGATGCAGGAAATCTAACCCCCATTGCGGTAGGATTGTCAGCGAGTGGACATGTTGCTCAACCTGGAACCGGGGCGTGCCAAAATCGTTCGCGGATTCGGCAATCATGTGCCATCGGATGTTCTTCAGGTTATTCACGAGATCCCGCCGGCAGGCTGAGACACCGCCGGGCTCGTTGGGCCATGTGCCTGTGTCCATCGCTAGTACGTGTAGATCATTGCTGCTGCTGCTGGTAGAATCCAGCTGCGCTGGGACTGTTCGTGTATTAACGCTTGCATCGCCGCCGTACCCGAAACCGTGGAGGTCGCTGAACTTGAATGCGAGGGGAACCCAGGAGCTGACGTGTTGGCTAAGATCCACATCCGAGAGAATTGCTTCGACATTGGTGTTGAGATACTCGGTTGCAGCGCCGAGCTCGGCGCAGTCTCGATGCTGCCAGTAGGGCTTGAGGATGCGGCTGGATCGCAATATCATCTCGTCTAGCCACCTGGCAGTCACGGCGTCGACTTCGTTAGATGACCGCCAAGATCCCCAAAGATGCGTCCGGCCTTGGGATATGGACACTGGAAACCGCTTGATATTGCGCCTCAGTAGACGAGATAGCGTACCCACCCTAGACGGAAACGAGACAAGCGGATTGTCATATTGAAAACTGTTCACTGTCGGCTTTTGTAGCACATTGAACCGGTCTTCAGCAATCATGGGCGGAACAAGAGTCTCAGCACCATCAAGCGTCACCCTAATTGTCGGATGAAACTTGTGGTCGTAGGTCCACACTGCCTTGTAGATTTTATCGCCCTGGATAAACAGCGCCGCCGTGACTCGAGGATAAGGGATCCATTCATCGACCCGTCCTGATGATGAACACGGTATACTCCAGGCGACTTCGATCGTGATGTGTGGGTACACAAACTCCGCCCGCAGAAGCTCCTCAGCCGATGTGGCATTTTCAGCGTACCAGTATCGAAACTGGACTGACTCAGTACCACGCAAGGCAGAACCGGAAACAATATAGCCTCGCTGATCGTAGCAAACCACCTCGGACTTCAACCTGCCGGCGAGACACTGTCGCTGTATCGGCACTTCCATATCTGCCCTAGTGGAGGAGGAGGGGGAGGTTTGGGCGGCGTATTCATAGGTAAAGCTGTTAGTAAGAGCTCCCTGACGATCATATTCATCCCGGGCCTGCAAGAGTCTGTCACTCGTATAAGTGCTTATTGCAACCAAATTCTCCTTCATGCTTGGCTCCTGCTGGTAACGACCCGCATATTTGTACAACTGGAAGCTTCCGTCCGGCTGCGAGTGCATGAAACAGGTAAAAGGCCCATCCAAACTAACAAGAGTTAGCCGCTCTTTTTCCACTGTTGCCGTTTGCGCTGTCGTTGACTTGTACAGCGTGCTGATTCTATCTCGCCCGTGCAACTGGAACCTAATTAGCAACGATGACTGGGGGTGGGGGGAGGAAACAATATAGACAGGCCACCTCACCATAACAAGCGGAATGATCAAATCCTGTAGCGCTTTACAAGTGAGCCATATACCTGTTAGGCAGCGCGTTGCTGGTCCTGCAAATATCCTGGGTTTGTCGCGAAGCACATAGTGCAGTTCGCGTTGGTACTCAGGATCTGCAACTAGGGCAAGCACCGTGAACTTGATGGATTTGTTGATTCCTTGATAGAACCAGACAAGCATCTTCTTTGCAGTACCCAAGAAGCCCAATAAGCCCTCTGGTTCGTCTGTGTGGTGGTGATTGCTAATTTGGCTTGACGACGCCGCTTGAGGCTGGCTCGACTGAAGCGACGAGACCGTCACTGTCATCACCTTATCATCTGCAACAATGCCTTGAGCATAGTTGCTGACATGCGCAGCGAGTGCCGCACTGAGCTCGCATCTTGCTATCCAGTTAACCACATCCGTTGAGCATGACAACCTGAACCTGGAACACATCCATCCTGCTACTGAGCTGGGCAGATGCTCTGCTTGACCCCTCACCCGCTGCAAGAGGAAAATTCGAACGTCATGCGGAAGCAGGTCCCATTCCTGCTCAATATCGATTCCCAGAAGGAAGCGATGCAGGATAGTCTTCTGCGTACCCGATACAAGTCGTCCGCGCTCGCTGCTGTGCGAGACTTGGAGTTGGGATTTGATACCGTCGGGAATGGGTAGACCAGCATTATCATCGTGAACCAGGAGCTCAGCAAGAACAGCATGGTCGTGATTCCAGCCAAAGATGTGCTCTGCTGTACAAGACACAAGCGCTTCAGCTATTGTAGAATCCATGTCCCCCGATAGGGCGTCCTCCTGACCGCTGCTTAAAGGCGTGATGACGATGATATGAAGCAGATTCGAAGTCCGTTTACATAAGATTCGGAATGACGGCTCGTCCTGTAATCGGAGCAGAGAGTCTGTATCCACGAGCTCAACTACTATCTTCCCCGATTCCCATAGTTCCGCTGTGCGTTGCAGCACCTCTACTGCTGCAGCTTGAGGAAACGCTCGGAAGATTCGAGACCCCTGAGAACGACTTCGCGGGAGAAGTATTTGCGTGATCCGGAGACATCGTGAAGGGTCTATCTTGTATCGCATACTCCAAGGCAGGGACATAATCCCACCAAAGGTCCGAGACAAGGCGGACTGTGGAATTTCCGGGTCTGGGTCCAAGGCACTGCAGGTGTACGTTGCAACCTCTTCGTCCTCTATCATCGTCTCCGGCACCTGTCTTGCGGTAGCCTTGTGAAACGATAGAACTGCCGTGGTCCAAGTGCCGGCCGCCAATCCAACAACACCGTCATAGGGAAAGTGCTCTGGGATGAGACGCAGCAGCATGCACGTCGTGAACCCGACAGCCGTGCCCATAGTCAGCGCATGATCGGATCGGTGCCGTGCGTAGATCCTGCTGTACTGGTACCACAGGAGCCCGCTGTACGCACCGACATATGCTAAATACATCTGCGTCGCGGTGCGTGTGGATTCAAAGGCCCACATCAGCGCAGCTGTCACGGCGATTGCCCAGATGTGCAAGAGG
Source organism: Aspergillus baeticus (assembly GCA_027569055.1). NCBI lineage: Eukaryota > Fungi > Ascomycota > Eurotiomycetes > Eurotiales > Aspergillaceae > Aspergillus > Aspergillus baeticus. Next base: position 383,735 of record JAPDEI010000008.1, on the reverse strand, counting down.
CTATACCTGAGGAAGTGTGACGCGTAAAGTACTCGACGCCTGCGAGTCTCATTGAGCAGTACCTTGCGTAGAGACTCGAGACCAGACACCTGCTCCGCTTCATTATTCTGATGCGCCAGAGCCCACAGTGGCTGGGAAACCGCGTCGAGGGTAACAGCACCCATGAGATAATATGCGAGGCCAAACCCCACCGCTAACCGGTAGGTCTCACTCGAGACGGAGAGACCCACGATCGACTCGCCGGTGAGCAAGGCAGTCCACTTGTCCATGAGCGCCAGAGCGAAGTACAGAAGTCCACCCCAGACCTCCTGGCCCGAGTGCACCCAGTGCAAGAATGCACTGTGCTGTTTCAGCCCCTTTTGCATGCTGACGAGGCTTTCAATCGCGGTCTTGAGCTGCAGGTTCCATGTCGTGCTATAGGGGAGCGGGAGGCGCGTGCGGACATATTTGCAGTACCAGGTGAGCAGGAATATCACAGCGGGATAGCTCTTCGCGAGCCGTTGGACAAATGGGTCTGGCATGGTAGTGGTAGAAGTAAATTTCGGTCGTCGAAATCGAATGGCGGCTCGTTCCTTCTGGATGCACTCCCAAAGCGTTTGGCGGATCATAAAATATGGAGGGGTCTCCGCCTTCCTGTCTCCCTCGGGGTCCCTTGACATCTGTGTGCGTTGGTACCAATCGACGACCTCTTCCTCCGTTACGCACGGAAGGTCGAGATACCAACTATTCCACTTGGCGAGCACGCGCCGCGCAGCGAACAGTAACACTACTAGAAGACTCGCCAGCACAGAAGGGTAGATGATGATATCATGATGAAGCCACGTAGTGAGAAGCGGAGAAACGAGCAGAATGGGAAGACATTTCACTATCACGAGGCGGCCCTAAAAAAAAAATAGTCAGAGAGGGACGAGGTAAGTTCGTTCCGCGGTGTCTCCACCCCAGGCGTGTGCTGCAGCGAACGTACCGACTGAAAGCGATGTCCAGGCATCTCGTAGATTGCCAATGTAGAGACGACCATTAGGTATGTCGTGAGGATAATCAGATAGACGAAGAATATAATAGCCGAGCGAAAGCTCTGCGCGATCCCGATTCCGATAAAGGTGACCGTGCTCGTAGTGAGAACAACTGCCACTCCGGCCACGAAGCGCGTCATCGCGAACATACTCGCTGCAGGGAACGCCATTGAACAAAAGTAGTAGCTCCCGCCGGAGGTGATCCAGGTGCCGAAGGCACCCCCTAGGAGCAGTGCCGCCATCAGCGCAGCTGTTGCCATGGTCTTGTCTGCATCGTTCATGAATGCGGATAAATAGAGACCGCGGCCCACTGTGGTAAGGAGGACAATGTCAATGAGCGCTGGAATTGCAAAGATACCAAGCGAGGTTATGCGGTAGTATACAGGGATATGCTCTTGGGCAGGGTTAGGATCCAGGTCGACATCCATGGAGGCATATGTACTGGGAAGCTCGATACCATCTTCTTCCTGAAGAGGGGGTGGGTGCGTGTTATAGTATGTACGGATTTGAGTAAACAGGATCCTGCCCAGTTCGTTTGGCGTCATATCAAAGTAGGCATCGCAGCGCGCCCCGACCGCGTAGAATTCAGCAAAACATGACGCCTGCACGTGGTGCAGATTCGGTCGTGGATTCCGGTCGAGGACTTCAAGGTAGATCTCCCCAAGGGCGACTCTGCGGACGGCGCAGAAAATCGACAGTGCAAGAAAGTCTGCCCTAGCATCGATGCATGGCGGTTGCAAAAATGCCTCCATCACCGCAGCCAATTGCGAAAGTGTGTTGGTCGCTTGTTGAATGAGAATGTTCTCGATAGCAGAGTCGATGTCCTTGAACACCGCCAGGGCAGATGTATAATCAAGGGACGAATTCCCCTGGGCCTGGTACCACTGCAGGCGACCCTGCACGAGCTCTTCTGCCGTCACCTTGCCACTGAGATATCCAACGGAGGACGTGCGTCGAAGCTGGGACATGCTGGGGGCATCCAAGAGCTGATATTTGCAGACAGCCAGTAGCTTCTCAACGAGCTGGGACGATTGAGAACATGTGGATTGACTAAGATATCTCATCCACTGGAGTGTTTCTGCCGGGGTGAGTGCCTCTATATCATATACCAGGCGAGGAGGCAGGCCCCATTTCGGAGACGTCTTGTTGTTGGCATCTGCTAGCATTGTCTCCGCTAATATACACTCGAAACGGGGTATTCTGCGGCTGGACAAGAACGTATGTAGTATTGTGCCTGCACGGTCTGTGGCTTTGTTGGATAGGTATATATCCGTAGCTCCGGTAACGGGGTCAATCGCATACATTCCCCAGACCTGTGCTTCGCTGCGCGTTCGAAACCCGGAGTGTAGCCCGACCCAGACTCGGAGTTTGGTATGGCTGCTGGGAGTATTGGTGCAAAGGAGATTCATCAACTCCTGAATACTCGAAGACGTCTCGGTGATTGACTTGGAATTGACGGGCTCAGTCTTCAGTAGGGCACGTATCTCATCGGCTATCTGGCCCAATTCCTCTTTCTGGATGCGCTCCAGCAGATCCAAGTCACGGAGGGCGATTTGCGCGTCCAGTAACGGAACAATATCGTCTGTCGAACAATCAAGACCAAGCTGGAAGCAGCCCAGGCTAGTGTAGTCCATGCCAGAGGAGGATACCGATACCGGATTGAAATGCGCATAAGCGCCCGGGAATAGTGAATCTACCTCGCCGGGCTCTATTTCCATAGTTTCCTCAATAACAACTTCGTTCTGTGGCTGAACAACTTTCAATCTCTCAGCAAGATCGGGAAGAAAGCTGTCTAATGATTCATACAAAGCATCATGCCGTGCGGATTTCGGCAGTATCTTCGAACGAGTCAGCTATAGTAAACCACTATCAATCAAGTCCGACTGACTTACCGTATCATTAAAGCGCCACTGGTCGTGTATCCTTGCTACCGCATCATCCCTCAGCCATGCCAGGGCCGAGAGCGGCTCGCTTTCCACTGTTCGAGACGTAGCTATATCCGCGTCCGTGAGCGCAGAGCGGGGGCCGATCCAGCTCATCGCTGAGTTATAATTGCACCATTTCAAAGTCCTCCGCAGGGCAGGATGCGCAATAGCGACATTATCCTCAACAACCTCCCACATGGCAAAGTTGAAACCTGCTCCAGGCGTTTGGCCAGCAAATGCCTTCATTATAGATCGAAGCTGCGACATCTGGAAGTAATCGCGATGTCTTCCATCAGAGGAGATAGTGCCGTTTTGATAAACAATTCCTTGGATACGGTCCGTGCTGATGATGGAGTGATATTGGCTCTCATAGGCAGAGCTGGACGATGATATCTCCAGCCAGACTTCAAGGCCGATGGCATTGATGTAGTCGAGTAAAAGATGGAGAACACCAGGTTTGAAGTGCTCTTCCCAGCGCGTGAGGAGTACTCCATGGAACGGCATTTGTTGCATTTCGGGGTCCTTGAAATATGCGACCAAGGTGTGCACGATAATCCCGAGAGATTGAAGAACCTCGTCATTCGTCGTACTGGTATTGAATCCCAAGCAGTTCTGTACATCCAGCCGACCGAGTAAGTGCGCAGAGTTGCAGTGGTTAGACGCTGCGCGTACGACACCTTGCTCTAAGGGGTTGAGCACAATGACATCCCATTGCGATAACAGGCGACGTTGGGCTGGACTTGGCGGGTCTTTGATTTCGCCGAGATACACGCCGAAACTCTTTAGTTTTCTGTCAGGGTTGGCGTTGCCATCGCTCAAGCGGATGGGTTGGGAGTTCTTCTTTAAGTCACGAAAGTAGCTGGTAATGGCCATGGGCGGCCCCAGCAATCTGCGCCGTCGCTACATACAATGGTTTCAGTGTTGGTGGTGCCTTCAAATGGAATATACGAAGCATACCTTCCAATGTGCAATCGCAGCTCTCCCAGCTGCGAACAAAACGTATAGACAGCCCAGCGCTATAGTGACCAAGATAATAATGGCTAGGATCTGCCTGGAGTTAGAGATGGCTTGAGAGCCCTTGGAAATCAGAGAGAGGGCCGGCACGTACCCTGCCTGACCATGTGCTGAGCATTCCATGCCATCCGACGGCATGCAGGCCCGTATACTGTGCCTCCATGATTAAAAGGCAAGGGTATGGGCGAGAAAGAACAAATCATTCACGTTCTTCCATCGGTGTGAAATATGGAGACATGGAGGCCCGAAGGCTTTACTGATCTGGGGGCGGGGGGGTTGGACCCAAGTTTGATTATTTCTACTGGACTTAGTCATGTAGGATACAAGACTGTATGTGTTCGGGTTATTATTATTAGCCCGACTGAAAACAAGCACTCATCATTATAGCTGAATAAATGACGTATGCGGCTTATACAACCCTTATACAGGCGTGTCTCTTCCGGCTGGTACCCTGTCATTGCGGTAGAAAGCCACCAACCAGTTTCCGGCTCCCTCGATATTTTGCTAAATCTGGCCTGATCTCACTAGACACAATCGTAAGGTGATTTCTTCAGTTTGTACGTTGATCTATCTATTAATGGTTGGGTATTGCGTTAGATTAGATCTGCTGTAAATAGACAACCCTAAGCGGATACCCCGTAGCAACGAGCACCCCGAATAGGACAGGATAGGGTTGCAGCCGACGGCGCATCCGGGGCCCAGAATTCCCATGTGGTCTTAGCACACCCGCAACGGATCTTGCGCGTGCGGTCGAAAAGGGCTAGACAGTTGCATCCCCCGCTTCCGGACAGCCTCTGGTATTGCTTTTTGGCCAGTATTCCAAAATCTAGGTGTGTAGATGACCGGTTCGTCTTCCACAATCTACGAAATGCGACACGCCATCCTCTGTTCTCGGCAGTGTTGCCAACGGCACTTGATCGCACAATTCACGTCTAGATTCATTGTATGACCATGAGGCTGTCTGCCTCGCTGCCTGAGGGTGGCCCTGTAATCCACCCTATAGCGTTCGTTATGTGGTCGGCCGACGCCACATCGACTTGATATTCCCCCATCTTCGAATACATATCTCGAGTGAGTCCGCGGCTGACATTTCAGCTGCCTCGACAGACCTTTCGCTTTAATCCAGCTGTATTTCATCCGAATTACTTATAATGGGGTCCGATTTCAATTCGCCAAGCAGCTCCTCCAGCTCCCTCGAGTCTAGCAGGGTTGATCTGTCTAGTTCCGATACAGATCAGGATGGAGCATTTGAGAAGGCGCTTTTACTAGACGGGGATGATGGGAATGCCCAATACGTCCTTGTCACGGGCGGACTCGGCTATATTGGAAGTCATACCTGCCTGGAGCTGTTGAAATCAGGATACAACGTCCTCATTGTGGACGATCTGAGCAATAGCTATTACCGCATCTTCGACCAAATATTGAAAGCATCGCAAGAATTTCATACTTGCAATCAAACCGTACTTCCCAAGGCAAACTTGTCGATCATGGACTATGGAGACGTTGCGGCGATGAGGGAGCTCTTCAAGGAATTTGTCGCTGGGCCAGTGACTGCTACTAAACCGCGGCGATCTCGAATCATCGGCATTATACACTTTGCTGCCTTAAAGCAGGTCGAGGAGAGCATCCGCAATCCCTTGAAATACTACGAAAATAATATCTCGGGGCAACTGAACCTTCTCAAACTTCTTGACGAGTTCAACATCAGGACCTTCATCTTCTCCTCGTCCGCGAGTGTATACGGCTCTCAGGCCGCGGCTGGCCAGTTGCTTTGCGAGGAAGACTGTCTCCATGAGCCAGAGATAACCTCCTTCCCCTCGGCAACCGGCGAACGTCTCGTGCATCACCCTCCAAATCCGAATTTCACTGCGATAACCAACGCCTACGGCCGCACCAAGTTATTCGGCGAAGCCATCCTGGCAGATCTGGCTCGCAGCGACCCCTCATGGAAGGTCATTGCCCTGCGATATTTCAACCCCATCGGCGGCGACGCCTCGGGCCTGCTGGGCGAGGAACCCCGGACACCTTCCACAACCCTCCCCGCCGCCATCAGTAGAGTCCTAACGGGGGAAACGCAGAACCTGAATGTTTACGGCGATGACTGGGGCTCGCATGATGGGACCCCGATCAGGGATTTTATCCATGTCACTGACCTGGCTCGTGGACATATCGCTGCGCTAGCCGCCGCCGCCTCGTCCTCTGCTTCCTGGTCCTCCAAGGAGGAAGGGGGGAGTGTGAAGGAGAATTTTCGTACCTTCAATTTAGGGACGGGGTCGGGCCATTCGGTCTTTGAGCTTGTTCACACCCTCGAGGCTGTTTCGCGGCAGGTGATTCCCTGTCGTGTGGTGCAGAGGAGGCCCGGCGATGTGATGTCTTCCGTCGCGAATACAGAGCGGGCGGTGCGCGAGCTGGGCTGGAAGACGGAATTGACATTAGTAAATGCCTGCAGGGATCTGTGCAATTACCTGGAGAAAAAGGAGGAGAAGAGGAAGAAGAAGGATTAGACGGGGCAGTTCTAATGGCTTACTGTTCGTCTGTGTGCGCCTAGGCCCTTCAACGGAGCAGGTCTAGAAATTTTGTTGCTGTGGCAGAAGCAGAAAAGCCATTCCCTTTTGTATTGGTTTTAATCCTAATTAATATAACTCATTCATGCCCTTCCCAGGGATTGTCTTAGTAGGGGCTTACAACCCCATTCTTTGGCAAAATTTCTATCCTTGCTTTGCACCCGGCCGACAGAACAGGAGTCTCGAAAGGGAAAGAGAAAGATAGAAAGAGAGGAGAAAAAAACCAAAGTCTAGCAAAGAAGGTGCTTCGCACTGCATATGAGTCGCGACTCGTATCACGGCAACTCGACGCCTAAGAATGCAAATGTCCCCATGACTACCTTGCGATATGTGACGGTTCCTGGTATTGGGAATCAACACTTCGACATCTTCTCTTAATCATCGCTTAGAGAACTTATACTTACTGCGCAGGTCTCGTTATATCACTTATCATCAAGTACTATTCATATTTTATTTGTCAAGTGTGGGATGATTCATTTCCAAGTCGAAGAGCTTTATCCAGCCTTCCACATTCTGCGGCGGGCGAAGCTTCAGCTATGGCCTTCCATCGCAATGTGTATGGAATGAGGGCAAAAGTGGCTTCATGCCTGGGGTTTCCCTGGGTTTATTACTTTCAGAGGACCTTTGGCGCATCCACAGATGGTAAACATGCCTCTGAGCACTTGTGTGCTATAATTTGCTCTATGTCCTGAGTCTGTAGGAAGGATCAGTCAGAATACTTGCTTGTTCGAAGTCTATACAACCCCTGACAAGATCTTGTCCACCACTACTGCCTTTAACTTTAATATCTCTACTCTTCCTACCGTTATCACCTAGGTGGCCAAAATTGCGTGATCTATTGCCATGGGGATTAATATATCGTCACTTGTGCCGCCCATTGAACTCCCACCGCTCACGTCTATTAGTAGCATTTCCTTATCAACAAACACTGCCCCAGTGACTACCATTTTCCCGGCTACCGTTGCTAGCTACACCTCCAGTACTACATTCGCTACTACATTCACCACCAAAGGTATCGTCAGCAGCTCTAGCTACACCTCTACTACACCCGCAACCAATGCTATCCTCAGCAGCTCTAGCTACATCTCTACTACACCCGCGACCAATGCTATCCTCAGCAGCTCTAGCTACGCCTCTACTACTATTGCAACCAATGCTATCGTCAACAGCTCCAAGACCGCAAAGCCTCTGCCGTCGGCAACCCCTTCCGGCAGCGACAGCTTAGGGTTTGCAGCTGATATTCTCATTATCGCTCGGAATCCCGCCGAAGCGAATGTGGCGTCGTCCGGTCTGAATGCATACGGTATCCCATTCACAATCCTCCTTGTCCCGCAATCAGGGGCGCAGCTACCAAGCTTGGATTCTACAGCTGGGGGCGGCAGGTTCGGTGGGATCGTGATTGCCGGAGAAGTGAGCTACGACTATAGCAGCAGTAACGGGTCGTGGGCCAGCGCGCTGACACCGAGTCAATGGAACCAACTGTACGCGTATCAACTAAAATATGGCGTCCGCATGGTCGAGTACGACGTCAACCCGGGAATCAAATTTGGAACCAAACTGGCATCGACAGATGGGTGCTGTAACGATAATATTGAACAGCTTATTTCGTTCTCGGATACTTCGGACTTCCCTTCTGCTGGTCTTCGCACGGGGGCTGGTGTGAGTACAAAGGGGCTCTGGCATTATCCAGCGTCGATTGTCAACAGCACCAACACAAAGGCGATCGCCGTCTTCGAAGGCAACCAGGTGATCGCCAACGAGACAACGGCAGCAGTGATAAACAACTTTAATGGACGGCAGCAAATGGCCTTCTTTATTGCGTTTGACACCACCTGGAGTGCAACCTCGGCCTATCTGCAGCATGCTTGGATTACCTGGATTACCCGTGGTTTGTACACAGGCTATCGTCGAGTGAATTTCAATACGCAGGTCGACGACATGTTCCTCAGTACTGCGATATACAAAAGCAACCGCAGCTTCCGCATCACACCTACGGACCTCGATGGCATCACCAGCTGGCTCCCGGCGATTCGGTCAAGATTGAACCCTGGAAGCACCTACTTTATCGAGGTCGGCCACAACGGCAATGGCAACGTTGGCGCAGCGACTGAAGAAATTGGACCGGATAGCTGCAACGGCGGTGCAATCATTCTCAAAGATCCAGCATCGACTCCGCTGGAGTTCAAGAAACCGCTGGGAACAGGCACAAATATCTGGCCCCAGACCCCTTCTTCATTTGGCTGGAGCACCAAGCTTTGTCTAGAATACGACGCCCTGCTGCGCTGGTGGCAGAAAAACTACAACGAATACGCCCACATCTCGCATACATTCACGCATCTCCGACAAGATAATGTGACCTACTCGGACGCCAGCAAGGAGATTTCCTTTAACCAAGCCTGGCTATCCCAAGTGGGCATCTCCTCGTCTGCGAGGTTGTTTACACCGAACGGAATTATTCCCGGCGCGATCACAGGGCTGCATAATGGCGACGCCCTGCAAGCCTGGCAAGACAACGGCATCACCAACTGCGTGGGCGATAACAGCCGGCCAGTCCTCCGCAACCAGCAGAACCCCATGTGGCCATACTTTACGAATCTTAGCGCCGATGGGTTCGACGGCATGCAGGTTAACCCGCGCTGGCCAACGCGCATTTATTTCGACTGCGATAGCCCCGACTGCGCTCTCCAGCAGTGGATTGATAGGTTCGCGGGGAGCGGCGACTTCAATAATCTGCTTGCAGCAGAGCGAGATACCACCCTGGTCCAGCTGCTCGGCCTCTACCATGACAGCTACATGTTCCACCAGGCTAACCTGCGCAATGCGGACGCTGGCAATCTCACTGTCGGCGGCGCCTCGGGGCGGTACTCGGCGTTCCAGGCTTGGGTTGAGACCATGGTGCAGGAGCTGGTGAGGCTTGTGACGTGGCCGATTGTATCAACCACCCATCAACAGGTGAGTCAAATGAACCCCCCATTGTCCCAGAAAATCCAGGTAATGCAGATAGCTAACACAATCACCCTGTTGTAGATGTCCGAAAACTTCCTGCAACGTTACAAGCGCGATCAATGCGGATACGCCCTGGCATACGAGGTCTCCGGCAACCACATCACGGGCGTCACGGTGACTGCAAGGGCCAATAACCAGTGCAGCGCAAAGATCCCCGTCACGGTGCCGGTTGACCTGGCGAATAATACAAATACACGCAATTTCACGACTGAGAAGCTGGGCAGCGACCCCCTGACCGTTTGGGTCCAGCTCTCAGGGGACCCGGTGAGCCTTGCTCTCGCTTCTCCGATCCCGCTCTAGGTGCGCGACGAGCTTGGTCCCAATGCCATATCATGTGCGTACACATATAAGCCATGCTAAATAAATTTATCTAATAGTGCTCTAACTGTCTATTATCAATCTTAAATCATAATTTTGGCGCAATCACTGCAGACCGCAAAGGACGGCTGCATGATGTATAAACAGTCTCGAGCGTTGAATCGGATTTGCACAGTGGTCTATACTAACTATTTACTTTGGATTGGGTATTGTTTTCCACCTATAGCCCATGCAAATGCAGTGATAGAGTTGATCCCAGTCCGTAGCAATTAAATGCAGCATTCTGATCATTCTATTCAAGGGATGGAATGCTATGCCTTGCCCTTCCTTCTACACATTCATCCTCTCTCAGCGAGACCGCAACGCTTTCCGTAAGGCCAAAGCCCTCAAATGACGGATGTTGGGCATACCACAGACTGAGAACCCGAGTCTGCCATGTTGTCCCCAGAGATGACTACCAGGTATCTACCCTTCTACTACTTACTCTCTGCCTGAAACCATCCCCATCATTCCAGAATTTTGGAAGACCAGTTTAGCTAACCTCCCCACCCTCAGGCCGAGCTTTGGATCAAGCGTGGTCTGCTAGATTCCCCCACCACATCTTCCCGCGCCAACGAAATCTGCGCGTCAAGTCAAGCGGAGTTTGACGACGCACATGACCCCGGGTTCTCCTTTATGCCTGACGACCTCGATTTCTTTATCGAATATGAGCTACGCGATCGTGAACAAAGCAACATCGACAAGGCACCAGGGCAGGGCCAAGCTTCATCTTCTCGAAATAGTCGAGTCCCCGATGCGGAGATGTACAAGCGGCACCAAGTGAACCGTAGGTTAATACCCCCCCCCCGATTCAGTCGGCGGCCTGTGCAAGCCGTGCTTTCTGGATTCACTGTCATTGTCCAGGAATCCAGACGCGCGACTCGTACATTTGGAGCTGTATGAGTTGAGACCATGGCACGGGGCCCCGATGGCATCGCTGCGCAGGGCGTTCCTAATGCTGGGATCCGGAAGAGCATCAGCTGTCACTGTTGGCGGGGAGCGCCTCGAGAAGCTGTGGGCGCTCAAGAAATTGTATTTCGAAGACAATTACTTGAAACATTGCCAGCCACCGTCGGCCACAGCAGCTACTACCCCTCTCGCGAGCAAGCCACCGGCGTACGTCCAGAAAAGCGCCATTAATATCTGAAAGCTCTCCAGAGTTCTTTAATACACACCAGGTCTAAGTAGAACAAGTATAAAAAATCACCGAGGCCCAGGCAAGACATACCCCCCGATGCGCTCAAAGAACGCCCCCGCCCGGCCCATAAACTCCGCAACCTCATCGCTCACCCACGAAGACAAGAGCCCCATTCTCGTATGCTCGAGTTCGTGGATATACCTCCCAGCAACCTATCCAGTACAGTTTACACATTAGCCCTGCCCCCAATTCACCGTCACCGCAGTATCCAGACCGGACGAAAAGAAGAGAAGAACTCACCAAGACACCATCGCCCTCCTTCAACGGATCCACCGCAGTCTCAACAATTACCCGCGCAACAGCCTGTGGCGAATTCACCTCGAGCCCCGCACTAACCCACGCATCCGCAATCCCCGAGGTCAGATGCGTGCTGGTGAAAAACGGCGCGACGGCGTTGACGCGGATCCCGTGCTTGCGCGCTTCGGTCTGCGAGGCGCGCAGGAGGCCGATCACGCCGTGTTTCGAGGCTGTGTAGGCGACTGTTCCCGCGCCATCGAAGTAGCCGGCTGTGGAGGCGATGAGGGTTATTGAGCGGGGGCTCGAGGTAGATGTGGAGGTGGAGGTGGGGGAGGATTTGAGGGCGTGCAGGGCGAGTTTTAGGGCTATTGGTTTGATTCCCGTCCGTTAGTATCTATCGCAGAGGAGAGGCGAGTAAGGAAGTAGCAGGTCGGGTTATCGTACTATTAAGACTCCCCTTCAAGTTTACATCGATCGTCCGATACGCCTCGCTCGGCTCCTCCAGCTCCCCATCTACATCGAACCGATCCTCGAGAATCGAGTAATGCTCCATCGTCCCCGCACACGCAACGACGAGATCCAGCCGCCCACCGAATCTCCGCCGCACCTCGCCAAACACGCCCCGTAACTGAATCCAGTGCGCGACATCTGCGGCGAGGAAGAGTGCATTTGACGGATGCGGTAATGAGGCGATTACCTTCTGTGCGCTGGACTCAGTCGATGCGAGGTCGACGATTACCACTGTTGCCCCCGCAGTGTTTAGGTCGGTGGCCACGGCGGCGCCGATGCCGTTTGAGCCGCCCGTTACGAGGGCGATTGCGGATGTGAGGTTTAAGGGCTGTTGGCCTGGCATTTTCGAGAGACACAGAGAGAGACGGGGTAGGGAGAGGGGAAGGGGGTGTTGTTTTTGCTTGATACGGGTAGATGGTGTGTTTATGGCTATCTGCAAGCGGTGAATTGTTGTCAGCCAGGATGCACCTCCTCCCCTCCCAGCCTATTCACCCAAAGATTCAGGGTTTTGGCTGCCGGCAACGTTAATCGAATCGTTTCGATTACACAAAAGGATAATTCAACGGGACGGGAGGCGATTGGTCATGCAGACGTTATAACCGGTAACAGGCCCACTTGGACTGAGGCAGTAGATAGAGGAACCGAGGTGATATGCAGCGGAATCCGAGATCCGTCTTTTCTTTTTGTTTTCTCTTTCTCTCTCCCGTGTGATTCCTGGTTACGGGCTATCAGTCTTCCTTCCCTGGTCACGCATGCAGTGTGGGAAGGTGAGAGGATCGCCGCGTCAGAAGCGATAAAGCTGAGGTCAAGAGCTTGAAGCGGCTGTGGTTTTTGGAGGGCACTGCCGTATGGAGAAGAGTAAATGGCGCAATGGAGAGGCGAGCGACGCGTGCGCGTGTGAGTTGAGTGAGTTGTTCTCTGTTTCCAGAACCAGACGCTCAATCAAGTCCTGTCCAGTGGATTCAAATCCATGCTCGAGTCCCCATAGAGGCAGCACAAGCGAATTGATCCGCGGAGGGACCCAACAAGATCAAGCGAGACAGATACCTCCTCTTCGTACCGTCTACATACAACAATGAGCGTCGTCGACGATCTGCCACAGTCTTTCCGGACCACCCAAGTACAGTTTTTTGCGAACGAACTAACCAGACCGACTGACCTGCAGCGCCATGGCGAATGGCGTCGCTGACAGCCTGCTTCATCAGCAATTTCTTGTTTCACAAATATCGTTGGGTTTGCATCGTCTAAGCAATTGAAACGCCAGTCAGGGAGCGTCTCGGCGGCACTAACGCCCTGAACAGGTTTAGGGTCTGAAAGAAGGTCTCAGCCACATCTGGCACTCGACCAACCAACCTGGCGGGAATGGTCTCCGGTTGGATAAATGTTGGACGCTATTTCGGGGATCTTGAGAAATCCAGGCTGCGGACTTGGGAATGGGATGTTGTTGGCGGTAGATATGCGTTGGTTGGAGAGATTGGCCGTGTGGTACGTTGTGCGCGAAAGGAAGATGTTGTCGACACAAATACACCAGGGTTGTTTCTGGCCGGATGGTACCGTATATTTGCTGAAAGCCTAAGTCGATGTTTCGACTTTTTAATCTGATTCATCCTCACAGAACTTGTCTAGGCTGAGGAAGGTCAAGCCGAGAGCTGAACAACGCATCCTACAGGTTCAGAGGCACGGTAGAAGCACAGGTGGGGTAGCGGTAACGTCGGCTGCTAAGGCTATCGACGTCAGAGTTCCTCGAATCAAGGCGGGGCCAAATGCAAATCCATCTGTTGGATATGCCTATGGTCGTCAATGACCAGGAAACCGGAGCAGCTCCGTTTGCTCCAAATCACGCCTAGTTCACATGGGATCCGATACCACGCGGTGTTGGTCGACAAATAGAGCCAGTGACAGTTGGACGAGAATGGAGGCCGAAAAATCGGGTGGAATGAACAGACGGTGTGCAGTACATCCTCTCTTCTGTTGATGACGACTGCTTGATATGAAACATGCAGCCATGACGAAACCCAATATCGCAAAACAGAAGAGGAGTTCTTTCACACATTGAGAAGACAGGAATCTTAAGTATCCTTGAGCTTCATTGGAATTAATTATTTCTCATCATCTAGATCAGAGAAGACGACTGCTTAACGAATAAGGGGTGTGAGTAACGTGCCTGGGAAAGGAATAGCCCGAGTCTCCAGAGTGCGGGCAGATGGGGAAGAGGTGCAACATCTACTCGAAACGGCATAGCCTTTTTTTTCCTGCACAACGCTGGAACAGCCCGAAAGCGAGACTTTAATTCTCACTTGTCATTTTTCAGGATCCAGACGCGTTCGTCATTCTCTCTACGCTACATGTCCGCACAATGTCAAAACCGCTGACCCTCCATGCCTAAATCATCCCCTCAGTTGAAGACCGCGTGGCGGCGTCAGAGACAGAGACCTCTGAATTATTGACTCAAAACACTCAATTGCACGGCTCAAAACCTCAACTCGCGGTCGTAGTGACATCCAGTGATCCAATCAGACGTGCATTTTAGCTGAGCTATACCCAGCCCGCATATTATCAAGCCATGACTAAGATGACAAAGCTCATTTAACCTCACCAGTATCTTGATTTATTCTCAGGTCCCACATCTTACTGTCGAGATGAAGATGATTTCTGAGCCTGTAATGAATTCGGGGATGTGGTTGATGGGCTCTCTCTCCCTCGACCTACGCGTTAGGTTGTTCTATTCCGGTCCGCGCAAACCACACCCTTGGGAACACAAAGCCTCAACTTGTATACACAACAGGCTCGCTTCTCTAATGAATCAGCTTTGCGTAATCAACTACCCGACAGAATCCAAAATTAGGAATTCCTAGCGTGGAGGAGGCACTGGTTCGTGCCTTTTCCAACGGCGCCGCATAGTTAAGAATCCAAGAGCCGGAACCCTTCTCCAGCTCCGTGACATTCGCTCCATCACCGGAGGACTCCGGTGTTTTATTTATCTTCTTCCTTTGTCTCTAGGTGCGAGCCCATGTGACAGGTCATTCACGAGTAAGGGTTGGGTGAGGGGAGGGGAGGGGACAACAGACAGGGATTAGGCTTCAGACTTGCGAATCTTTTCAGGCGAACGCTCCTCATCTTCGCGGTAAAATCGCTTAGTAGGCTTCATGTAACGAGACGGAGCAGTTCCGGGCATGAGCATCCATCAGGAGGAGACGAAGACAAACCCCCCCTCCTCCCCCCGGCGCACGTAATTCTGTCCTGCTGCACACAGAAGAATGCATGCATACAAGGTAGCAGCGGTGGCACATTCGAAGCGCCGAGCATCCACCCTGAGTGCAAATCCGAGAAGAGCAAAGCGGGCCAATGGCGTTGTCTCGCCCACACTCCATAACGGGGTGTAGAATGCTGCCCCGTCATATGTAACCCTGTCTGGCTGGGGTCCGAAACTCCGAATCCATGCCACGAGCTCTTCAGACCGTTGAAGGTGAGGAGGCCTGGGAGCCATGGGTGTTGTTCCTTCGACCGCGCCCTAGTTACTCCCAGACCAGGCTCGGCTCCTGGTGGGGAACGTTCATGCGCCGTTGAAAGATGTTGGCCCTATCCAGGTTGAATACTGAGTAGATACGTGCATAGTTTAATCTAGCCAAGGATGATCGGTCATCTACCAATAGCAGTATCTTACCCAGGCGCCCGATTCGGGCATAGGCTGCTCTCTTCCATGTGGCCACGGGCATGCTAAGTCGTGTATAGCACGGAATTAGCCAGGTCGGGGTAGAAATTCGAGAAACGCCATTCCGCGCCGCATCGCATCGTGACATAATGATTCGATAAGATTGATACGCAGATATGGGGGCCAGAGTTTCTTCTGTCTATGCTTAAACCTGCGCAAAGGATCAGATCAGATACCTAACTACCAATAACATCGCACTGCCCTAGCTCCTGATTAAGGTATAGTCTGCCCAGGTGGCCGGACCCGGACCCGACCGTCCGTCCGTCTGTCTGTCTGTCTGTCTGTCTGTACGCCCGCCCCATCAGGACGTCATTTCCTTCCACCATGACCTAAGCATTCGATAAGGTTAGTTAAGGTTGTGGGCACATGATGCCATATCTTTTATGGTTCATCTCGTGTTACGACCAATGGGATTATCCCGCTCAAGCTCTTGATTAATGGATAGACCAGGTACCTGGGAGGCGTGACCTGTCTGTATGCCCTCAGGGTCTCCCGATCGGGATAGAAAACGCCATTTTCATCCCTCATGACCTAAGCATTGAATAAGGTTAATTTAGATTTGGGCTTTGTGGACACATTGCCAGACAGAGCTTCTGACGGTTAAAAAAATTCATGTCCCTAAAAAAAGTTAGTTAGTTACCCAATAACGTCGTTCAGCCCAGGCTCCTGATTCAGGTATAGACTAGAGAACCTGGATAACCCGCTCTAGACTTGAAAATACACGGGTTGAGACACCCATCTTCCTCACTCACAAGGCAACGTAATCCGAATCCGCGCGTCATTGCCTAACTCAGTGGTGTTGTTTCACCGTCGGTGCATGCCAGCGCGAAGAAAGAAAGAAAGAGAGAAAGCACGGCCCATAAATCCCGACGCGCCGGAATATAGATACGTAGATACGCACGCAGGCTATCTATCTGTCTATCTATCTATGCTTAAAAATACGCGTTGGAAGGATCAGAAGGCTTGACAAGGGGGGTGATTGGCTGCAGATCAGATCACCAATGAGAGCATTGTTCCCGGACGCCGGATCGGGTATAGAGCTCGGACTGCCTGGTGGGTTATGTACATGTACATACCGATGTTGTTGTGGGGTTACTCTCGTTGCTACTCGCCGGGCTGAGGTGGTCTAAAAGTGAGCAGGGATCGATGGCTTCGGCCGAACCGGAAAAGAAACGCGAAGCGAGCTAGTCATCTAGCTAACTAGCTACTAATCAGGAATCATATGATTAATTTCACATGCATGGGATGCAGCGTTGTATTATGTACTTTTAGTAAACACGGCTGGGGATGAGTAGGAAGGAGTCTAGGTCGTTAGAATTGCAAGGCTGGCTAAACCGATCACAAGAAACAGGAATCCACCAAGACAGAGAGAAAATAATAATAAACAGAAAAATAGAAAAGAATGAGAAACGTCTGAAAAAATCCAAAACTAACTAACCCCATGAATACTAACAGCAGCAGCGTTACCCGCACTATTGTCCTGCACAAGCACGGCATCCAGACACCTGAGAAACTCATCCAGATTCGCCAGGTCAACCGTTGGCGCCGCCCTGAACCCAGCACCACCACCGACAAGGGGGCTGACGTCCTCGGCCATGAGCGTCGACAGGGACTGCAGCGCCTTGGGCCGCTGTAGTAGCATGATCATCAGCTGCCAGCGCTGGCGCAGCTCGTGGATCTCAGACTTCAGCAGGTTGTTGTCGCGGAAGAGCTGCGTGACCTCGTGCGACTTTTGGTAGAAGCCATTCGTGAGCCATTGGCGTTTGGCCTCGAGGTCCAGCACGGTCTGCTCGAGGGATTTGGTGCGCTCGTCGCGTCGCTCGCGGTAGCGGCGCTGGGCGTCGCGGTTTTGTTGCCGGCGTTTTACCTGGATATTCTAGTTAAATTTTATTTCGAAAGAGCGGATAGTGTGGGAATTACATTTTTAGATTTGTGGCCCTGACTGGATGGGTCGGTTGAGGTTTGGATCTCGGTTAATGAGTCGCAGTCGGACTCTGTGGGTGTTTCTGAGGAGGATGAGGCGGTTCTGCGCGGGGAGAGGTTGAGAGGCGCGGGCTGGTACAGTTCGGACTCGATGGAGGTGAGGGTCGGCAGCTTAAAGTCCATTGAGTCGGAGGCGGCGAGGGACAGGTCTGGATAGCTAGGGTGGATATCCAGGCTTTGGTAGATGTCGGAGGTGTTCTGGATGGGTTAATGTGTGGTCGATTGCATGAGATGCGATAGATCAACTTACGAGGTCGTCGATGAGCGGTAACGACATTACGTTGGAGGCTTTGTGTGGAGGGATGTAGAGTGGTGGGAGGGTGGAGTGTTGCGAGTTGAAGTACGAGTAGTCTTCCATTGTGACCGATGTGACGTTTGTAGAAGTAGTGTCAAGTGGGCTCGAGGCCAATGGTGAGGTAAATTGTGAGGTGGCGGAAGACTGCTGTTAACCTCCTTCTCGAAGGAACCGCAGACCGTCTTATATCCTCTGAGGATTAGGTCCTCAAGTATAGGTAGCAGCGATGGTGTTTCCCTCGTCGACCAGCCAGACAAAGGGCCGAGATTACCGGAAAGAGGATAGTCAACTGGTCGACAGCACGCACATTACACACGCAGGATCAACCCATGCCCGCGATGATTAAGAAATACAAATCAGTAAACCGCGCACGAGCCGCTGACTGGCCGGCCGGGCTGCACCAAGAGAAAGCAGAGGTAACGGAGCCAAAATCGGATTAGAACTGTTCATCAAATCCGCAGCGATCCTTCAGGGCGCGCAAACAGAAAAAAAAAAAAAAAAAAAAAAAGATGACCGCGCCAATCAGCGCCTGCTCAGCCTTATCACGCACACCGTTGTTTTCCTCGAATCACAGCGTACTCTAAGAGTTCTGCTTTGGGGATAGCGCGTGTTCTTGGGCCCTTCGACGCCTCTTCTTGCGTCGTATTCCCTAAATATCCCTTGCGTTATGTCCCACTTCTCGGGATGCCGTGTCTGTGCTTGGCCCCTTACGCTTCAACGCCACTCGCCTATGCAAGATGTGCGAGTCTCCTTCCCCTGGGTAAGTCGGCGTCGGCCGCCTGACAGGTCAATCGTCCTCAACGGCAGGGAACATATGTCTCATGCAGGGCAGAGTATGACGTCGCGGTTCCATCGTGGCTGCAAGAACCCTAGCACCATTCGCCGATAAACGGCTGCCTGGAGGATTGAAGATGCTTACTCGGACGCTCCGCGGATATCGGCAGGCAGAGGTACGAGACGATGAGGATCGTAGTTGAGGCAATTCACTCTCTCTCCAGAATCCTAGAGTCCGTGAACACGCCCTGGCGTACGTTTGAACCGCGTGAGTCAGTCTGTTTATCCTTCTGCCTTGTGTACTTTCCTCCAATGACACACGCCCCTCGGCCTTATGGCTGAGAGCTTCCTGACGAGATCTGACGAGTGTGGGGGGCTTCGCTTTCGTATGACGATCATAGCTTGATCCTCGGGCTGAGACCATCACTTTAAGAATTAAGCATCTTAAAGATTTCCCGGCGTTCCGGGTTACTGGGATGGAGCCAGAGGATTGGATGGGCCCATACGTGTCGACATCCTGCGTGGCATAATTGCTGCGTGCGTGGATGCACCTTGGGCTGCTGATGGGGGTCGTCGCGCCTAGGTAGTGTGGCAAGCTTTCTGGCGTAGCTGCCTGTTTCTCTTCGTTGGCCAATCTCTATTCAGATGAAGGTGCTGACCTTGACTTTACTTAAGGTAGGTCTCGCCTGATTGATGGAAATTCAATAGCTCCTTGTCCGAGTGAGCTCGCCCCCCGGCATATTGGTGATGCAGAAGCAAGCTTCCGTGCAGTCGCTGTTAACAAAGCATTATCTTCGCTTACTTATTTTCCGTGTCATCACATACCTTGGGGGTTGACAGAAATGTCTCGTGTACTAGCCCTGGCCCATCACGCCTGCCTTGTATGATTCGTGACCACGAAGGAAGGAACGAGCGTTACCGAGGCAGCCAGGTTGGCTTGAAGAGGAAGGAGCAGGTAGCCTCAGCAGGCTGCTCCCTCCCTGGGTCGCGCCTTCCTTGCAGGATTATACGCCTACGTCACTTCGGGGAAGGTGCGATCGTAGCAGCCGCCACTGCTTAAGATAGGAAGGAGCGAGTGGCGTAACCAGCATGAATCCTGCCAGACCTATACTTAGTACCAACGTAGTAGTATGAGGCTGAACGACAATACCCATCCCGCAGAATGTACCATTATCCCAGTATCCACCCCATATATATATCCTCGCCAATCACTCCACCCCTCAAGAAGGAATCTTAAACCCCCCAGGAACGTCCCACCTAAACACACCCCGCGGATCAACCTCCCGCTGCACCCTCCGCAACCTCTCCACACTCTCCCTCCCATAACTGCGAATCGGATCCTGCCACTCCGCCGCATAATTCAAATACAGAAACTCGTCATACCCACCTAGCTCCCTCGCATCACGTTCGATCCCCTCGATCAGCTCTCGCGCAGCGCGCTCAACAGTCTCGTCGTCGCTTTCATCGTCCCATGTCGCGCTGAGCTGGGTTACGACCAGGGCGTCAGATGCATCCGACAGGCCGAGTGAGTTCGTACGCGCGTGTCGCGCGTAGATGGCTGGTGGGAGGGGCTCGAGGTTGAGCGACCAGACGATTCCGGGGATCGATTTGACGGAGGCGAGGCTGGCGTTCCAGCGGGTGTATGTTGCGTTGAGTATGGAGATAGTCGAGGTATGCGTTATCGTCGCGCTTGCTTGGCTAGTATCGTCCTCATTAGCCTCATATTCATTCACCCGCTGGGTCAGAAGGATCCTTCCTCCCGATATAGTTTCCGGCGGCGAAAGGACAAGAGATGAGGAGAGGAGAACTCACCGCCGCCCATCAGGCGAGTACGAACCCTGCCCTATCGTAATCTCCCCCAAACTCGCAATACGCACCGTACTCGCTACCGCCGGGATTTCAAAAAACGGCGCATACACAGGTGGATACTCTTCCTCCTTCGTGTAGACAATACTATTGACAACCAACCCCCCGGTGCCAGCAGAGAACGCAAAGCTCGTAATCAGCGACGCATACTCATCATACCCCTCCGCCGAATTCAGCCCCTCGAATGCGCGAAGCTGCGCGGCCACCGTGTCAAGCGGGTAGTACACAAACCCACCCCAGATGTTTTTCGGTTGTTCGAGAGTCCGAAAATCGAGCCGCGTGACGATCCCGAAATTCGCATTCCCGCCGCCGCACAGCGCGGACCACAGCTGCCGGTTATGCGTCGCGTTGGCGTTGACGATTTCTCCCGCCCCCGAGTCTCCCGCACGCACGACCTCAAAGTTCACCACGCTGTCACACGTCCAGCCCGTCTGCGGCGAGAAGTACGAGATCCCGCCGCCGAGCGTGAGCCCGCCGACGCCGACCTGTGCTGCGCGGCCGCCTGGGACAGTGAGGTTTAGCGGGTCGAGGAGCGTGTAGACGTCTCCCCAGGTCGCGCCGGGCCCGATTGAGGCGATTGCACGGTCGGCAGAAAGCGTGATCGAGGAGACGTTCGAGAGGTCGATTGTGATTCCGCCGCTGTTGATGTTGTTGAATGCGGTGTTGTAGGCGTGGCCGCCGGAGCGAAGGGCGAAGGGGCAGGTCGGCTTTTTCTCGTGGTGAACTTGGTTTTGCGAGGTTATGGTTGTGAGGATTGTCGACACGTCCAAAGCAGACGTAGGGGTGATGATGCAGGATGGGTGGAGTTGCGCGTTCTGCTGCGTGAAATAAGAGGTGATCGAGGAGTTGTAGGTTGCGGCCTCGGGGAGTGAGACTTTGGGGCCGAGTAGCGTCAGCAGGGACAGGCACTGTGTGGGTTTTGTTAGTTGAGTATATCGATATAGGATGTATAGTTTACATACACAAGAGGTGATGTTCGAATACATGTTCGAAGACACTGAGGCGATTGCTAGACTGCGGAGTACGATCAATGTTTCAGTTGAGAGGGTTGAGCTGTGGTGAGCGCGCGTGGAGTGTGTGTGGGGAGATTGAAGATGCGGGGGAATGAAGGGAGGCGACAAGAGCGACAGCGGACTCCTCGAATTATATGAACAGTGGTCCTGTTATAGGTGGAGCGCTTTTCCATTCAGACTCAAATCAACACATAAAAGCTTAATAAAGTGCCCGGTCTGGGGGCCTAATGCTTGTCTCTTTGAGATCTGACATCAGCTCGCAAGCTTGAACTTGAGAAATCGCACATGCTGTATCCTATTATGGTTAGCTGCTATGTTCAGCAGTGAGACAAGTAGGACATATTATTACTGCCAATTGGTTTTCATAATCGAGCAAAACATGGTAATACAGCCCAAGCATGCCAAGAGATTTCCCCTACAGAGATATATATTGTCGCGATGTAAAGTAGATCAATCGCCTTGTAGATATTGAGCGAGCTTGGCTACCCGATTATTATATATTTGGGCACAACGGCTGGAGTCCTTGACAGAGCCAAAATAATAAGCATTTATTTGACCTACATTGCTTCCTTGCCTGGCTTCACGGTATATATCAATTTGTGGCTTACACTAAGAGCAGGGGTGCTTCATGCTGCTGGGATGTAGTTTTATATCCATGTTGATTTCCATAGGCAACGTACATTACGGATAAAGTCGCTTTAAACCAATTTGACCGACCCTATCGATTCGAATAGTTAGCAATTACTTTCTATCTCGGTGAGGTTCAGGATCTCGGACTCACTCGGGAGCTGCTGTGCAAGTTGATCTGTGTATCAGTGGAGCAACGCCGATTCTCAAGGACGTAGATCACGTTCGGCTGTACTACGGAGTAACCTCCAGATCCTGAGTGTCTGGAAGCCTCCCACGTACGCGTGTAACATCTCCGCAGTCACGCATGACATTTGAGTTATACATACGGAGGATCACCGTGGCTCCTGTGGCATCTTGGGGTCCTAGAGCCGCATCAGCACTCATCCTGAAACCTGGTCAAACATAGTTGCTGGTCGCGCAAGTATTTTGCGGTGAGTACCCAATGTAGTAAGTAGCTCGAAAGCTCCTAAGTATGAAGTAGACCCTCAGGGCTAGGCACGTGGCGGTTCTATCCAATGATCTTGTCGATCTGAGCTAGCATATTCGCGCGGTGGGCTCTCGTACCCCCGTATCGAGTCACAAGGCAAGCCAGGGATACTAGCAATGTGACGTGGCTGATGGAGTCTCTTGGACTATAGTCTGTGATGGTCAAGGTCATTGTAGAGCTAAGAATATGTGAATCTTCATCATGGCTGAGGAAGTCAATGTTCTTCATCAGCCGTTGGTGGTTCGGGCTGCTCACCGAGCTCATGGAAGCATGCGCCGAGACCTAAGCTGATCATTACCTGGCGGGAAGTTTCCTCGATTTAATTGAGGGGCGCGATCATCTCATTATTGTTGTCGCGTGGGGTTCTCTGCTGCTCGGTTCGGGAGGGCATTTTGTTGCGATCGTCAAGCAAGTTTGTCTGAACTCTGAGTGAAGAGCTCTTTAAACAGTCAGGGGAAGCTTCCTCCCGAACCTTCCAGGTTGAAACTTGAAACAGCCATGGTCAAAATAGAAACCACAGTGAATTGACGATCAAAATTAAGCAGCGCAGATGAGATGAGCTGACACTTCCTCCACGAGAGGGATATTTCGATCTTCTGGCTGTGACCCGTGTGTGACTAGCCCGAGAGCTGATCGCGTCTGGGCACTCAACGGCTTTTCCATCTTCACGGACTTGAGGTCCAGCCGCGGCGGCTTTACTGGATCAAGGTACAGGAAATTTGGCTCGCTCTGGCTTGCTCGATAAATTTAACTTACTGCTTTCTCATGCTTCGCGGCTTTGAGGAGCACTCTCCGTACTTCCCTGCCACTGCAAGTTTTTGGCCGGTCGCTGCCTTTGTTCACTGCGGGATTAATATTGGAAAAACACTTGGAACATCCCAGCGCGGCATGAGATG
Organism: Aspergillus baeticus; assembly: GCA_027569055.1. Classification (NCBI taxonomy): domain Eukaryota; kingdom Fungi; phylum Ascomycota; class Eurotiomycetes; order Eurotiales; family Aspergillaceae; genus Aspergillus; species Aspergillus baeticus. Next base: position 360,255 of record JAPDEI010000008.1, on the reverse strand, counting down.
GATAAGCGATGCGATTCCCCTTTTCGTGAACCCGTCTGTGTCTTGGGCTGCGATCGGCACCTGTTGACCATTTATCGCAAAAGGATTCGGCGAGCGTTCTCTGGCCATCTGCTGTGAGAAACTGGAAGGGACTAGTATTGAATTCTTCAGAGAATGTGGTGCATCCCTGCGCTTGTGAACGTCGCTCTGAATTGTTGTTCTGTGCCTGGATCGGGTGGCTGACCGCAAGGAAGCCGAATCGAGTTCAATAGTGAGATCCGGTGGGTAGGGTCAATAAAGCAAAGTGAACCATCCACGCGAATAATGAGATCCATCGAGGATTGAGAGCGAACTGACCACCAGCAGTAGGAGGGCATGAACCATGAACCATATTTGTGCTCAAAGCCTCCGCTGTGTTGGATCGGGATTGCAGGATAATTGCTTTTGGAGAGTTCCACATCTTTAATTATCGCGAGCCAGTGGTGATGTCGACCGCAGGAGCGGCTTCTACAAGTAATGATTGCGAGACACCGCTTGGCCGCCGCCTTGTTGGCGTGACTTGCCCGGAGGGAGCCCATTGAACTTTGAAGATCGCGGACTGGCAGACTGGAATTGAAGTTTCGGCTAGTTTTGTGATGAATCGATTCAATCGAACGAACGCAGCGTTCGTGTGTTGACCCACAGAACCAGCAAAGTGTGGCACGATCGAGTCAAGCTTCAATATGAATTAATTTGCAGAGAGGTCTAGCAACCTGGGCCCGGGAGTTGAGGTTGCTCCTCATCTCGCTTGTTCGTGTATTTGTAACGCGCCGTTCCTGTCAGTGTCGGGATCTTGCCTTGTTCGTCGGCTGGAGCTTGGAGTCCAAATTCTACGCGTTTCAGGTCGCTGGATCGGGACTAGAGAGCTCTCTTGACGGGAGGGAGGCCTGAAAGAACGCAGGCGACAAATTATTGAGTTGCTGCAAAATTATTGGATATCAAGGGCGGCGCGTGTCCCTTGGTTCGTCTGATAAGCTGGCCGTTGGGTCTCCATTTTCATCCCAGGAACCGTGGGACGCCACGATTTTGTGTAGCAGGAACTGTTGATGAACTTGATGTACACAGCGATGGATTCAACAATTGTGATGTGAGATGGATAGAGAAGACCTCTCAAAAGAGTGCATAGAAGTGATCTCAAGTCTCTTGTGAAAAGACATGAGGAGCAGTATTAGTTGCCGGACTCCGTACGATCGGGCCTAGGCCTGCGACGAGGTTCTTGACATCGCCATTCATCATCCATCCTCAAATTTCACCCTCACCATGGGGGTGGCATTGCTGAGAGCGCCAGTATTTATACAGGCGTGTGTTGCTCGAGGACGAACCGGCCGTGGACTGGACTGGGTCTCGGAGAACGCTACTCGCAATTCGGCTGGAGCTAAGTTAATTAACTTTAGTGGTTCAGGAGTTGAATCCGTCACTTGGTCGATGGATCCCCAGACCTGTCAAGGTGTCTTTCACTCTTTCTTTCCCTCGCTCGCTCGCTCCTTTTCTTTGCGCGCTTCTCCGACTCTTCGACGATTTTCACACACTCCTTGTTCTCTCCGGTTCGTATTTACTTCTCGCCTCGCTGTTCGTTCGTCGCGCACTGGCACCGACTGCCCACCGCCCAACTTTCTGTACCCCTGACCGTTTGGAGGGCATGTGCAGCATCGTTCAAGATTTCCAAACTTTCTTTTCTTTTTCTATTCCGAGCTGAAGCGATCGCACTGAAAGAAAAATCTCCAAGACAACTTCTAATCAATTGATCTCTCTCCAGGTAGCTCACCGGCCACCTGATCCGAGCTCTGCTCGATCCTGCCTTCCGTGTCGGAACCAATAGTTTTTTTTTTTTTTTTTTTTGTCAACACAGCAGATTCGCGTCGCAGAACGTCGCCTCGTACAATCGCACGGTCTCATGAGCGCGGATTTTATCTCCTAGCATCTCTTTGCATCGGCAAACGCTGCCACGAACCTCGTTTGAACAGCTAATCGTCGCTGATGACTCCCCTCCTTGGCCGATAAAAGACCCACTCACACCGCATCGATCAGTTTGACCACGTCAGTTTGCGAATCACTCATCTATAAAGGTCATGACGGCCTCGCCGCCAGCCTCGCCCACAGGGGCGCCTCCGCGACCTTTCAGTGCACTCATGCGGACTCCACGGAGCAACAGTCGTATGAGCGTGAGTAGTAAACATGGGGGAAGCAGAGCGTCGGATGAGGATGGGAAAACCGCGGTCAAAGTTGGTGCGTTGCCCGCCTGTCAATAATCGTCTGCGGAATGTTCACCCCCATGGGGTTTTTTGAACTCTGGATTCTTCCCGCAGGCACCATTCTCGGCTCCGTTACTGACCCAATTGCAGCTGTTCGTGTCCGTCCTCCACTCAAGCCGACCGACCCCGGTTACGAATTGATCCCGCAACGATTCCAGCGTTCTATGGCCCACGTCACTTCGCCCACCAGCTTAGCCGTCGATGTACCGCAAGGTCGCAAATTATTCGTTTTCGATCGCGTATTTCCCGAGACTGTTGACCAGGAAGGAATTTGGGAATACCTTAACGACAGTGTCGGTTCTTTCTTGCAGGGTTACAATGTGTCGATTCTGGCGTACGGCCAGTCGGGTGCTGGTAAATCGTACACAATGGGAACGTCTGGTCCCAACGAGCAGGGTGATAACCAAGCGATGGGTTAGTAGGTCACTTTTTCAACTGGGTGCGGAAACTGATTTCTGCAGGCATTATCCCTCGCGCCGCTCAGCTTCTCTTTGAGAAACTTGAAGGGCCCAAGCATTCACGCAACAGCTCGACCGGTCTCCGCACACCCGCCCGATACTCAATCAGCTCCACCTCTAGCTTCAGCAAACCGAGCGTTGATAGGAGCTGGCAGCTCAAGGCTACTTATGTCGAGGTATGAGGGATCAGGGCTTTGAATAGCGCAGAAACACTGACGCTCTCAGATCTACAATGAACAATTGCGGGACCTGCTACTTCCCGACTCTGTGGCCTCCGTAGATCGAAACAATGTCACAATCCGCGAGGATACCAAAGGTCGCATTATTCTGACTGGTTTGCATCAAGTCAACATCAACTCTTTTGAGGACTTGATCGGCGCCCTGAACTTTGGTTCTTCCATCCGACAAACAGATTCTACCGCAATCAACGCCAAATCCTCACGATCTCACGCAGTGTTCAGTCTGAACCTGATTCAGCGAAAGTCCGCCAACGGAGTAACGTCGCCGAAGGATAAGCGCATGTCTATGCCTGTGGAAATGCTTTCTGGTGCGGACCATTCTGTGACTATTGACAGTAAACTCCACTTCGTCGATCTGGCGGGAAGCGAACGTTTGAAAAACACTGGAGCGTCCGGCGAACGTGCACGCGAGGGTATATCGATCAACGCTGGTCTTGCTGCACTGGGCAAGGTCATTTCACAACTATCGTCTCGCCAGGCTGGCTCCCATGTTTCATATCGCGACTCCAAGCTCACGAGGTTACTTCAGGATTCGCTCGGTGGAAATGCCTACACCTATATGATTGCCTGTGTTACACCAGCGGAATTCCATCTCAGCGAAACATTGAACACCGTCCAGTATGCGCAAAGAGCGCGGGCCATTCAGAGCAAGCCTCGGATTCAGCAGGTCGCAGACGACAGCGACAAGCTCGCTGTGATTGAACGACTAAAGGCCGAGGTCGCATTTTTGCGACAGCAACTCCGCAACGCCGAGGATAACGACCGACGGGGCACCGCTCCGCAGGACCGATCTGAACGATCAAATGAGCGAGAGATTGATCTTCAAAACCAACTCCTTGATGTTCAGGAAAGCTACAACGCTCTGAGCCAGCGCCATGCTAAATTGATCTCTGAACTTGCGAGGGACTCTCAACAAAGTGGTGAAGGAGAGGACGCGGATACGGTGGGTAGTTCCATCGAGAGGCTCAAGCGGTCGCATTCATTCGCCGAGTCCGTTGAGCAAGTTGTCTTGGAATATGAAAAGACCATTCAAAGTCTCGAGTCTTCGCTGTCAAACACTCGTACCTCCTTGTCTACGACCGAAAGCACTCTGCTTGAGCGGGAAACTAAGTGTGCCTATGTCGAAACTGTCAACTCTCAGCTCCAGACGCGCATCCAGAAGCTCTTGGACAGGGAAGCCAGCACGGAAACCTATCTCCATGAGCTTGAGTCTAAGATTGATGGACAATCTTCTGGGGAAGAGAAGCAGGCGGCGATTGTGTCGGAACTGCGCAAGGAACTGAGCCGTGCGCGTGAAAGCGAAGCTAGCTGCGAAGACTATATCTCTACCTTGGAAGAGCGACTAGCCGAGGCGGATCAGGATATGGAACTGATGCAGCGGGAGATTGACCGTTTGGAGCATGTCGTGGACCGCCAGCGAAGCCTCGGCAAGCTCGACAGCTTGCTTTATGAGTTGGACCACGTACAGCAGAATGGGACTAATAAGGAGGAAGCCCAACCTGAGCCTGACTCCAACTACATTCTTCCTTCTGGAGCATACCAGCCACGAAACCGTGCCAACACACTAGACGTGTTAACCGAAGCTGTTGAGACAGCCATTCCCGAATCAGACGAGGGTCTCGCGGAACCCATCCCTGAAGTCAACGAGGATAGGGAGGCCGAGGAATTAAAGTCACAACACGACGACTCTGACCTCAAGGTCCTTGAGCGAGCGACCAGCTGCCTCGAAGTTCAGCAACATGGCGAACCCCCTGCGAGCCCCACTCAGATACGCGTTGTTTCCGACAAATTGGAAACAGTCAGCCAGGAACTTTTGGACCTGCGTGAGCAGCATGAGAACACTCTCAATGACTACGAGCTGCTCGAAGCCAAGTATGAGGAAGCGCTGAGAGCTATGGCAGAGCTCCAGCAGGATGCGGCGGACGAGGCCCGCCATCGCTCCTCCAACCTACAAAACCTCATGTCCCCAGTTACCAATTCCCGCCCGGTGTCTTTTTTAGAGGATCCGAAGGCTCCCTCGAAAGCTGGAACACAACACTCGTTCTCGCAATCACTCTCATCGGAATTATCCTTGGCCGGGGAGCCTGTTACTTCGCGAGACTCGTATAATGCGAACTCGGAGGCCACTCAGACTACTGTGGAGCAAGACGAGCAGGACGTGGAAGAAATGCGGAAGTTACTTTTGGACCACCAGGAAAATGTCAACGCCATGACTCAGAGATACGCTGAGCTACAGGCCGAGCATGAAGATACGCTGAGCTTGATCGAATCGCTCAAGACTGAGCTGCAACGCTCCAGATCCTCTTCACCTCCTACCACTCCCGGGTTCAAGACCGTCATTCGCAGGAAGACTAGCCAGAGCCTGATTGGTAATGTTGACCGAGCCCATCGCTCTATTGGTGGGCTGCGAACTATTGCTACAGAGGAGTTCGCCTCACGCCCCGATACCATGCAAAACTTCGAGCTCCACCTCGACGCAGCGATGCACGAGCTTCAAACTCGCATGGAGCGCATCCAGCAGCTCGAAGGCGAGAACCAGAGTGTCAAAAAGGAAATGGAAATGAAATCCACGATTATCTCCGGCCTCACTCGCGAGCGGTCTAGTTTGCAGGGGGCTTCTCCTGTTGACAAGGGTCTCGTTGCACAGTTGCGCGACCAGGTCGTCCAGCAGGAGAATACTCTCAATCAGTTGAGGGAAGAGCATGAAGTCCGGGAAAAGCTTCTGCGTGAGGAGATCGAGGACCTCAAGGCTCTTCTGACGACCCAGGAGGAGGCTGCCAAGGCTCAGGATGCCCATGTCGAGGAGCAGGAGTTGAGGCTCAACAACCTCGAGAATGAACTGACGGCATGGAAGGGCAAGCACCAGAGCGCCATTGACTCCCTGCAGACGTCCGAGAAGCAGCTCCAAACCACGCTCGAAGAGCTTAATACCGCTCTCGCCGCTGTCGACTCCATGCGATCTCAAGGCCCAACTAACGACACTGCGGATAAGGAAGCGGCAGCCAAGGACTTTGAAAGCGAACGGGCTCAGCAGAACCAGATCGTCGAGGATCTGAAGCGAAAGATCCAAGAACACGAAGCTACCTCTGCAACTCACCTGGAGAAGATTGCCTCTCTCGAGACGCTTCAAGAGGCACAGAAGGAAGCAGCCAGCCAGGCAACGACATCTACAGAAGTTGAAGTACGCCAGGCTCGTATCGCCGAACTTGAGAAGGAGATTGACAGTCAAAAAGCCCTAGTTGACTCTCACACGAAGGACCTGGAGTCCTTGCAAGAGTCTCACAAGCAGGAGCTGAGCCAGCTGGAGGCTCGGGCCAAGGCTGCGGCTCAAGCTGAGCATGAGCTGCGTCTTGCCGAGCAGAACACGCAGCACGAGGATGCTATGAAGTCCCTTCGAGCAGAGATCTCAGAGTCCCGCGATGAGTTGGTGAAGCTGCTCAAGATGGTTTCCAACCTGATCAAATCCGATGTCACTGCCGACACCTTGGCCGATCAGATCCAGGATATATTGATGCAGAAGCAGCACTTCTCCGACAAGTATGCGGAGCTCATGGGCACGAACGAGGAGCTTCGCAAGCAGATCGAAGCTAGACAGGGGGATGACAGCCGTGTGGATGAGCTGAACAAGGCTGTCACGGTCAAGGACGGCAAGGTCAATGAACTTGCCCTCCTGGTCGCTACTCTTGAGGATACCCTTCTACAGAGGGATGAGCAAATCAAAAAGAAGGAATCTCTCGTCGCTGAAGCCCTGGCTGAAAAGCAAAAGAGTGCTCGCCTTGTCGAGGAGCTCGAGGATCAAATTACCAACAGCTTCGACCAACACAACAACCGCCTCTCCGTTATCCAGCAAGAACGGGATCAAGCTTTGGTTGACGCCAAGGCAAAGATTGTCACCTACGAGCGTGACATCGAGACCTACCGTGTGCGCATTGAGCAACTTGAGGTAAGTCTCTTTCTAAATCGTAATCTGAACACAGCTAACGTAGATAAGCTCCAACTCAAGAACCAAGATAGCTCTCACGACCGCACTAGCTCTCTCACATCCAACCTCCGCAAGAGCTCGTCGGCCGCTTCTCTTCCTTCCCCCCCGCCTGCCATTCCCCTTCCTCCTCTCCCAAGTATTGCCGCTGCCACCAACGGCACCTCTTCTCCCCCCAGCTCTCGGCACACCAGCAAAGAGCTGGTCGGTAGTCAGATTGTTGAGGAGCAGGAGGCTCGCATCCGCACTATTGAAAAGCACCTTAACGCGGAGAAGCAGCTTACTGCAACCCTTGAAGAAGCTCTTGGCGATCTAGAAGCCCAGAGCAACAAGGTCAAGTCCGACTGCGATGCGTGGAAGAAAAAGGCTTGGCAGTTGGAAGAGGAGCTCGGCACCATGCGCAAGGAGCGCAACTCCCAACGCCTATCCCTCCAAGCCGTCGAGGAAGAGCGCAGCGCCCGCCGCAAGGCCGAAGCTGCGCAAGCACAGCTCGAGGAGCGCATGGCCGCCCTCAATAAGCAGAAAAAGAAGAAGAGCACTCTCAACTGCTTCTAGGCCTTCCCTCCATATCCCCCCCATTAGTCCCTCTCTCCCGATTTGCTTTCCGCCCATGTTGACATGCTTTTCAGTCATTGCATCATGACCTCCACGTTGATTCCCCTGTATTCCAGATACCTTTTCACTTTTCTCTTCTCACTTTTTTGATGCTTAATTTGTCACGCCGCGTGTACCCCTACTCTGACTGACTCTTAACTACCTGATCTGACCTTTATGCAACACTATCACATCGTTCTCATTTCCTCCCTGTCTTCCTCACCTTGACCTTGGCCTTGAACTCTGATTCTGTACCCCCCACTTACGACTTCTTTCTTACGACCCCCCCCATTTACCTTTTTGAGTTCGGGTGATTTACCAAAATCATGCTGATGCTCGTTTGTATATTTGTTACCTTTTGAAATATCGAGAATCCAAGACCATACCTCTCACCGTCGTATATAGCTGTTGGTGCCGTACGTTTTCTAATAGTTATATCCTCGATCGTAATATTTTGGGTACACTGTTGCCTGTGCTGGGACTTTTTGGGCCGTCTGATCTTGAGGCTCAAGTTTGTAGTAGATTTGTTCCCGTGACGATGGTCGCTCTTTCCCTTCTTGCACCACACCCAGCATGCCGGAGCAAGGTAGGCCGATGATTTGCGAGGAAGGCGCGACGGGGTAAGTCACTCCTGCCCCAAAATGTCTCCAATGCAATGCCTGTGCTTTTCAGAGTGATACCTGCAGATCCCTTCGCACAAACCTCAGCGGGACAGGCTGCTGCATCGTCAGTGTCGGCAAAGTCAAACTCCCATCAAGAACTTCCTGTGCCCGCACCCTCGCGCCGTCCCAATCCATACCATCCTCGACATCAAGCTCGACTCGATACGCCCGAAATATCACCGTCATAACAGCCAAGAACTCAATCTGTGAGAACCTCTTCCCGAGACATCCGCGAGCCCCGTCGCTCCAGGGGAGGTACGAGCCTCGCCTCGGTGTGCGGATCAACGCAGCAGGACTGCTACTACCACTAGGCTCAGACTCGAAGGTATCAGACTGCGGATGGCCATGAATGCCGTTCCCATCGGCGGTCTGTGTGCCTGTCCAGTGACATTCGCACCGCGCATCCCAGTTCTGCGGTCTGTACTCGGTCGCACGGGGGCCCCAGTATTTCGGATTGAAGTGTAGGCCACTCACGGAAATGTCTACACGAGTGTGGGGCGGAATCACAAATGGCGAAGAGTCCTCAAGAATGACTGTTTGGCTTTGCGCGTTGGTGGTCTTGTTTAGCCCAGTTGCAGCCGGGAAGTGGCGGAGGGTCTCCATCTATTATGAGAGAGTGCAACTTTGTTAAACTCATGAGCTCGATAGTTTCGACAGATCACAGACTCACCATCACACATAATGGAGCAATCAACCGCGGTACGAGGGCTGCCATTTCCCATTCATCGTCCCCGGCGTCTTCGAACGCCGCGTCAATGTCTTGGATCATCCACTCTTGGATATCCGGGTACATGGCCATATGGACGATGGAATACTTTAACGAATCCGCCGTGCTACTTGTACCCGCGAGTGCAAGTACGAATGCGTTGCCCACGATCTCGTCTTTTGATAGGGATACGCTGGCTTCGAGCTCTTTTGCCACGGTGTCATGGCCGCTGCTGACACCCAGTTTAACCAGTTTGCTAATGATAGTGCAAGGTTCGTCATCACCAGTACCCGCGGTATCATTCCGCGTCTGCTGTCTCTGTAGCTCCGTCTCCACTTCCACGATTTGCTCTAAGGACTTTCGAACATGGTTCTGAGCCCAGTTCAGCTCCCGCCAGCTTTGCGGCCCAATCCGCATCACCTGCTCAGAGAGAACCACAAGCTTGGTCAAGTTTGTAATGACCTTCTGCAATGAGACAGAAAACTGGAGGCAGCCCTTCCCCTGCCTAGTATTTGATTGGAGATGTTCTAGTCGGTGCTGATGTTGTTGATTACCGTCCCATAAGTGGGCAGGTACCCCAAAAGCAGCCGAGACAAGTACGCGAAGGGTGAGAGAGTCGATATCTGATATCAGATTCATTGTAGATGAGCTATCTGCATTATTGGTGCGGAAATTGAGTAGCTCGCGAGTGAGCACCAACGATTTGGACCAGACTTGCGCGTGGATTGAGCTTGTGAATTGGGATGCGACGGCCTTGCGGTGACGACGCCAGGTTGCGCCATCGGACTGATAACACGATTAAGATAGTTATACTTTTCCTTCGGTCCAAGGATACAGGGTATGTGTTATGGGGAAAGAAAGGCAACTCACTGAAAGGACATTTTCTCCAAAGATACTGAGCACAGCTAGAGGCGTCAGCCCAGCTGTTCTATTGGAACTTGGGGGAATAGCGTACCATAAGGCCACTTGGGCTTCCCAAAATCACTCTTACTTCGCTCCATGATCTGTGAAGCAACCCTCGCGTCTGCAATTTCCAAATTAACGTTTCCTGGGGACACAATTACGAACATGTCGCCATACTTGGCGTGGAGTCGGCGGTGCTTCCCGACAAGTCGCCACTCGGGGTCCCATAGCGCAAACCAGTCAAACCTCAGAGCCAGGTTGAACGGTAGCAGAGAAAGAAGGAAGCGGTGTTGGCGACTTGTGATCTGCCACAGAACGGCAACTTGAAGCGTGTGGAGGTGGAATATAGGTAGACCGAGGGATTGGGCTCTGCGGTGCGCAGCGAGAAGACGGAGGGCCTGGTGGAATGGGTACAGGATAACAGGAATGACGGAAAGCAAGACGAGGATGGGTGTGCTGGAGAGTGCTGGAGGCATTGTGATGGTAATCGGGCTGGGGTAGGAATCCTGACAAAGGAGGCTCCTTCCTGATATTCTATGGACAGCGGACAGAGGACATTGCAGGTGAAATACCGATTCCTGAGTGAGCGTAAGACGCGAAGTGATTTGAAATACCCTACTTGGGATCTTACATGCAGCAACCAAGAACGCGCTGGCAGTAATCCTGCATTCGATATCAACGCACCCTGCGTCAACATGCAACTACACCTCCTGTGCAGACTGTAGCCCCGCAGACCAGCCATTGGCAGCATCAGTAACTCCGGCGATTAAATCATACTTTAGGGACAGAAAGTGTGATAAGGGCTGCTGACCTGCTTGCTTTCGGAGCACAGGCTCCAAGTTACTCCGTAGCAGATCGTGTCTGGACTTGTAAAGGCCCCGCTGATTCCAAGCCAATGATCACAAGATCGATGAAGACGAAGAAAAATCAGCAGAGTAGATGTACTGCACTCCTGAAATAGATAATGAAGGCCTCTATAGTGTATTCCTCTCTTATCTGCCCTCCGCATGGCTAGTATGGTATAATAGACATAAAACAACTCACGGCTTACCCGTCTACCATCTACAAATCCATCCGTTTCATGGAAATCTCAAATCCAATAGCTAGCACATACAAAATGAGCATCCCCATACTACTGGCTATCGCTCTCTCCTCTTTGCTCTACGCCTCCACCCTTGTCATATACAGACTATGGTTCAGCCCCATCGCCTCGTTCCCGGGGCCCTTGCTCGCCAGATGCACATTCTTGTACGAGTTCTATTACGACTGGGTGCGCTGCGGACAGTTCTATATCAAGATCGAGGAGCTGCACAAGGAGTACGGTATAGCTAACTACATCTACCTACCTCTCTACGCTACCACTGAACCCAACAAACGCGAGTTTAATTGCTTGGTGTCACTAATTCAGTATCCAAACTACAGGCCCCATCATCCGCATCACACCCACAGAACTGCACATCCGTGAGCCACTCTTCTACCACGACCTCTACGTGACCCGCGCCATGCGCAAATCGGATGCCTACGGGGGATTCACGCAGGGGGCGGGATTCGATGGTAAGTATAAGACCCTCCCACCACATTCCCCCCCCTATATCTATCTAAATGTTGGAACCAACAAGATATAACCGCCGTCTCGATCCCGCACGACACACACCGCGCCGTGCGAGCCGCGCTGAGCCCGCTGTTCTCGCCATCGGGTCTTCGCCGCGTCGAGCATCGCATCCTCACCTGCGTGCGCAAACTGGCTACGCGGTTGGAAATGTATGTGGGTACCGGGGTGCCCGTGAATCTTAGCGATGCGTTTGCTTCGTTCAGTACCGGTGCGTTTTTCTTTTTCTTTTCTTTCCCCCCCTTCTTGGGAATGGAAGACTACGCACCCCACCTACGAGATTGGATTGACTGTTGCGTTGCGGTTCTATCTTACTGACACAACTCACTTCACTGTACGGGCTCACTAATTAATTATCAAAAATGCAGACGTAACATCGGCTCTCTTCCATGAGGAGCCCGGGACGTTCTTGGACGAGCCCACGTTCAATGCGGCTTGGTATGGCTATTCCCCCCCCTCTAGTGTGCATGACACGAACAATCAGACTGAGGGCTTCCCTACTGCTGCTAGGTGGAAGATGCTCACGATGGGAGTGGTCTCCGTCCCGCTTATCATGCAGCTTCCTTGGGTTGCGAGGTCGGTAGGGCTAATTCATCTACTACATACGCCTACGTACCTTCTCGCCCTCTTTGTTTCACTGTTTTCCGAGCCACGAAGGAGTAGACTGACCCAAAGACTGGGCAGACTCATTACGACCCCAATTCTCCGGTTTGCCACCGAGCGATCAACAAATTGGAGGCTGTGGCATGATGTAAGTTAAGGACGAGTTCAAGGAGTTGGCTATACTACAGTGTTTGACCCAGCTAACTTGGGCGCCTGCAATAAGAGATCGTGCCGCCAGATCTCGAGAATTAGGGCACGCGCACAGAAAAAGGCAACAGAACCAGGGTGCGAAGACGGGGAAATAACAACGCTGACTGCCTTTGATGGGCTCGTCGACGACCCGCTGGTCTCGTCCATGCTGGGCGACAAAGCTTTTGTCCGCTTGTCAACGGTCAGTATGCTCTTATTCGACACCCTCTGCCTTGTTATTACATGCATACTAAGTCTATACTGACAATCGCAAAAACAAAAAAAAGCTCATCCAACAAGCCGCAACGCATAACCCCTCACAAGCCCTCTCCCTGCTCGTATACTTCCTCCTGCAAAACCCTGAACATGAGGCAACGTTGCGGAGAGCACTGGAGTCACTCTTTACTGATAATAGCAAGAACACCGCTAGTAATGATAGGCTCCTACCCTCGCTGCACAAGCTCGAAAACGTGCCGTACCTGGTAGCCTGTGTGAGGGAGGGCCTCCGCATCGGCTCTGGGAACATGAAGCGGATTCCGCGCGTGTTTCCCGATGATGAGGTTGTGTTTCATGAGTGGACGATCCCGCGGGGGGTACGTTCGTTACGCTTACGTTTACGTTTATGTTTACCTCTATCTATACTTTATAAACGCAGTCCATGTGTTTTGCCCCTTTATCTTGACGGTATATACGTGAGCTAAAGACTGATTGATGGGTGGTACTTGCTTGCAGACAGCTGTCTCGATGACACCCTACTGGATCCATATGGACCCCGACGTCTTCCCAAGCCCGCACGTCTTTAATCCCTCGCGGTGGCTGGAGAGTAGTCCCGAAGAACTAGCCCTCATGAACCGATATTTCATTCCGTTCTCGAAGGGGTCGAGAGTTTGCCTGGGGAAAGAGTAAGTAAATCCACACCCCCTAGACACTGCTGCGTTGCGGTGTACCTTCCAAAACAACAAAAAAATACCTAATTTGCGGGACCTGTCTGCCTGCCTATAGCGTGTCATATATGCAGATCTACTACACCCTGGCTCTGCTCTTCAGCCCCGGCTTCCCGCAACTGAACATGTACGACACGGCGGAGGACGACGTGAAGCCCGCGCTGGGACTCTTCTTCTCGATACCGAGGCTTGATGCGAGGGGGTTGCGGGTTTTGCTTGAACGGTGATAGAGGAGGGTAGGGATGGAGAGTGGAACTACTATGTAATAGACACCGCATGTATGCAGATGTAGAGGTGGAGGTAGTTCTCCAAAGGCCCACGTGTTGCATTCCCCATTGTCCCGGAAGATTTTTGCCAAGGTAATTGGGGGTTTATTTTTATCTCGGTCTTGGGTGGTGGTTGAAAGAACGGAACAAACAAACAAAAGCAGGTGTGGCGTTGCTTTGTTTGGATGAGACGGAGAGAGAGAGAGAGAGAGAGAGAGAGAAAGATGGGATAAAAGACAAGCCTCCCCTTTACCCCTTGGAGCAGCGAACGATACGAATTCATCTACGCATTACATGTTTGAAATAATACACACCTTGATCTTCTCTGACAAAGTCCTCGCGCTCATAATACAGACGATGAATCAAGACCAAGACGCCTGGTATAGAGGCGCGCGCCTCCGCCAGTTACCCAGGAAGACCGCCACCACACAAGATCAGACGGCGCAGGAGCGTCCAAATGTGAATGTATTGTTTGTCCCACAGCACGGCTACTGAATAAAAGGCTAATAACCGGGTTCCCTTTGTAGACACAGAGCCCGGCGCGTAAACGGAAAAGGGGTCGGCCTGCTGCTGTCCAGGGTCAACAACAATCTCAGCAACCTCAGCAACCACCTCAGCGGACGCTACATCTAGAGGAAGAGAAAGACGGTGATCAAACAGCCTCAAAGAAGCATGCCACCACGAACAACAACAATAATAATAATACTCAGGCCCAGGTACGTCACGCTTTGGTGCCATTACTCCACGGGAAACTCATCTAGAGGGAATGAACTGATCCAGGAACCAGCTCAACACGAGCAAGGGCGTACAAGTGCAGTACTGGATCCAAAATGTCGGGTGGCCAGCAGAGCTCTTCGAATCCGACATGAATCGAATCGATAATCTCCGCCGCCGCAGCAGCGTCGCAGATAAAACACCCACCACTCCGCGCAGTAGGGCGTCCTCCTACAATGATGAAAAATGCGTGCTATATCTCGAAGCCCAGGGCAGCTTCGTGGCCCCGCACGGGTCTAGAATCTTGGATGAGGATAAGAAGACCCTACGAGACCTGGCTTCGTATGAGTGCGCGACACCGCAGGACACGATATTCGACGATGAGACCTACGGATACCTGGAGGACCGACTTGAGCAGCGGAACGAGATGGCTGTTCTCATCCTGCTCAGCCAGGTACTTGTCCCTTCCGCGGAGATCGCGACCTGGCGCGGCACCGTGGCCTTCCGCGGGTTGATCGATAGTATCGATGAACCCTGGGCCGCTTGGATTCCCTTGGGCGCTGAAAGAGAAACGTCGCAGACGAGGCTACAACAGCAACGGCCCATAACAGAGTACCGGCTTCCCCGGCCGCAGCCTGATTACTCGGTGGGGTTTTCGGAGGGTGCGTTCAGCAAAGCACAGCTGAACAGGCTGGCGCCAATCTTGGGCCCGATTGGAACGCCATCTTTCTACAAGGGTACATTGAGGATGCTGTTCCCGTTTCTGACGTCCGAAGCGAAGAGCGCCAAGAGGAGTTTGCTCGAGGTGAGCAAACAAAACGCGCACAGCATGACCTGCGCCCTTCGGGGGGTCGTCAAGCTCTTTCAGCTGGTCAAGCGGGAAAAGGAACTGCACCAGAGGATCTTCGGCTTCTCGGCTGATTACGATAACCAGGCTGTTCGCTGGTACAGGCATTACGTCGTCGTCGATGATGATAATGACGGAGCGATCACGTACCACCGGCACTCCATTAGATCGTTCGACTATAGAAGTATGGATGGATCCGATAGGTGGGGATCGTACAAATTTGCCATGGCCATCTATAATCAATGGGTGCCGGAGCACTTTGCACGACTCTGTTCCGTAATTGATACCTTGCCAGAGACTATTAACTTTGGCGTGGACCCGGACCCTACTCCGCAGGCGGCGAATAGCGAAGCATAGGGCTAGGAGGAAGGGGGGGTTCCATTACGTTTCTAGATAATAGTGTTGAGTGTCTTGTACAATTATACCTTCGTTATCGCTAGATCACTGAATTGCATTAATGATCAATCTACTTTGCATTCGCTTACAACCATCTATCTATAAGCGTACCCACCGCGCCGGGCATGGTTCTGGAAGCCGTTGACGTGGTAAAGATAGATTCAAGCCTTTCCTTTTTTTTTTTTTTTTTTTTTTTTACCCCCTTAGGCTTTATCGCCCATGCGTACGATATGTGCTTTCAAGTAGTTTCGTCGAGAGGGATGAAACATCCATTTCGGATTCTCCTTGTACACAATAATGCCATCAACAAATGGATGAGACCATGGCGCAGACACTATATGTTTGAAGCCAGTACAGAGACAAATGAATGACCTTTGTTTGCCATAGAGAGGGTATTTTTGATTTTTTTTTCATCCGGAATACACTGATATCCCATCTGCTGGAATGGGTTATAAACCCTCCAAACCAATATTTCTTCTCTTTTCCCTCTCTCTCTCTCCCCTTTCTTAATTGACATATACATTCTAAAACCAGAGACTCTTTCCTCTATCAAGGGTAGAATAGACCAGCCAGCCCCGGAGGTTAGTAGGTATCATTATCACCCACCACACATACGCCCGGACAAATCCCAACATCCAAACCAGAACAAGCCATGGACAAAGGCAAAGGCAAAGGCCCAGTGAAAAAGGGCACGACAAACGCCAACCCCAAAGCCAAAGCCCAAGGTGCAGCGCAGCAACGACAACAACAGCAACAGCAACAGGGTCCGCGCAGGAGCACCCGCGTCCGCAAGCCGGTTGAGAAGCTCGGTGCTGCTCGAATGCCTGCTACTGCTGCTCCTGCTCGTGCTTGCACGACTGCACCTGCGACTGCGGCGAGGAAGGGCAAGGCGAATGCTACAGCTACGGCGGCGGCGACGGCGAGGGGGAGAGGAAGGCCGAAGAAGACGCAGCAGGTTAGGGTGAGTGTGCAGCTGTTTCCATTCTATGAAGAAGAAAAAAATCGGATGGGAGGCATGAAAGATAGCTAATACGTTTGTTGCTGTTGCAGTCGCAGACACAGGGCCGGAAGCGGAAGCCCGCTGCTGCCCCAGGGGATGAAGATGAGGGCGACGGAGAGGATGAAGACGATGACGAAGAGCGGCCCGCGAAAAGGCAACAGACTTCCCCCGCAGTGGTTATCTATATTAATGTGCGTAAGACAGCTACTGCCACTGGAGAAGATAACGAGTCAAAGAACAATCGATCGATTTGGCTAATTTCCACTAATCACAGGAACCAACCGAAGAACAAAAAGCAGGCAAGGGCGCCAAAGTCTGCCACTGGATCAGAAACAGGGAGTGGCCGGAGGAGGAATTTCGCCGTGGTCGTGACAAGACGAGTAGCAGAGCAGACGACGAGGAGGAAGATGACGATGATGACGAGGACGATGAAAACGGCGGTAGACACAACTCGCGGAATTCTTCGCTGGTCACCAAATGGACGCCCTTCCTAAAACTCAACGACAGCTACTGGTACGATGGCTGGACCGGTCTCCATGACGAGGAAAAGAAGCTCCTCCAGGCACTTGCTGAGCGCGACAGTGCAACCCCGCAAGGCACCGTCTTCGACGCGAACACTCTGCAATACCTTGACAGAGTCAGCGTCCTCGGGAGCCATACCGGGCTTGCCGCCCTGGTTTTCCCGCTGCTGGTCCCCTTTGCCGGCGTGGAGGCCCTGCGCGGGACGATTCCATCGACCAATTTGGCTGACATGATCGGCGAGCTTTGGGATGCGTCGGCGTCGCTGGATGTGGACGAGCAGCGAAATTGGCAGATCCCCGAGCCGCAGCCGGACTATTCCGTGGGGTTTGCACGCCGCAGGGGTCTTACGGATGCGCAGAGTGAGAAGCTGGAGCCGTATCTCAGTGCCAATGGCAGTACTTCGTTCTTCGAGGCTTCGTCTGATATCATCTTCCCGTTCTTGACTGCCGAAGGAAAGGACAGCAACGGGTCTATCAAGGTAGCGGAGAAGGAGAACATGCACCACATGACGCGGGCAGTGAAGGGTGTCGTTGAGCTGTTCAAGCTGGTGAAGCGCGAAAGGGAGCTAGATTGCACGATCCTGGGATTTTCAATCTCATTCGATTACAGCATGGTCAAGATCCATGCCCACTATCCTGTAGTGGCGGAGAAGGAGAATGGTTCATTAGCACTCAACTTCCACCGCAGCGAGGTCAACTCTTTCAGCTTCACGACTCAGAACGGAAGAGATCGGTGGACTTCTTATAAGTTTGTTATGGCCATCTATAATGACTGGGTCCCGAGACATTTTGAGCGACTGTGCTCCGCAATTGACGAGTTACCGGAACTTGATCTGACGGTTAATGGGCAAAAATCAATATCTGCTGAGCCGGAGGAGCGGAATAGGCAGGCTGACCAAGGTAACCAGGGCCAGCAGGGTGAGCAGGATGACCAGGGTAGCCAGAGTGAGCAGAGCGAGCAGGATAATTAGATGGTAGTCGGAAACAGAGATGATCCTCCGGACAGCTAGGAGGAATTGAACAGAGCGCAGGGCAATGCTGGTAACTGTCCTCGGCGTTGATTCTGTCCATGCCGCGCTGGAGTTTGCCTATTGTATTTGTGGATTTGTTTGTTGGGCGTCGGTGTTAGCGACCTTTCCTTCCCACTTGTCGATACATAATCAACATAGAAATAGATAGTGCTAAAAGCTAATTAATTTGAGAAGAGCTATACCAAGAGGATGCGTAGGTGCTGAACACCAGTCAGCAACACAGATACCAGAAGAAGATAAACACAGATTGACGGGGTCGATGGCGTAGGGGGTGGTGAATGATAATCATGCCGTACTTCCTAGCACTAGCTCGGGTACATAAATGCAAAATGGCACCAATGCAATGGATCGCCCGAGCAGCGTCATGTACCAATATCCAAGTCTCCCAGCGAGCGTCTACCGAGATATAAAGAGGGTTCCAAGGCGAAATACGGGACAGTGAAACTCACACAGAAAGAAAGAACAATAACAGAGCTCACTGGATTGAGATCAAAGTCCGGATATCGTCTCGACATCCAGCCAGACATTGGCAGCTCCAGTAATCTCAAGACCAACCCGTAAGCCGCGATAAACCAGCGGCGCTAAATCCTCTCCTACCAAGACTATTGGAGGGTATTGGCGGAGGAATTCCCGTTGGTACGCCCCATAGCCGTGGCTTTTTTCTTTGATAAGAAACTGACTGAAGTTTGGGACCGACTCGAGCAAGCGACATAAGCTGCTGAGAACTCGGACAGTGGCTGGGTCAAAATAGATGAAGTGCTCTCCACGAGAGAGACGTGGGCAGGTGGGGTTGCTCTCCGCGATGAGCTCTGGCTTTGAACAGTGCGATAGCTCACAAGTGGTTATACATAAACTGACGAGCGAGGGTGGAAACCAGGGCGTCTTGCCATCGAAGCCTTGGACTTCTGAGAGAAATTCGCCTGAGATGCTGAGTGACTGCAGCCGCGTAAAGGTTGTTAGCCCGCGGTTGCCCCATAGCAACCCCAGGGCTTCTGGGTGGTTTCCATCTACGCGGTGGACGAAGTCCACTTCAAGTTCCTGGACAGAGCCAGCAATAGGTGATAATGCGCTTTCAAGGGTCATTGTAGAGTCCCATGGAGCATGGTCATACCTGCCCGAGATACGAAAGGTGAAAGCCTCTAGGTTTCGAGGGGTTTGTAACAGAGCAGATAGCAAAGATAAAGGAAGACCGTCCCATTGCAGGCCCAAGTTTCGAACATCAGTATGTTTGGCCCCGACACCAATTGGTCGCAAGTTTGTAATTTCGCGAATACTCCTATTAGGAAAGTCACCATGGTCACGATGACAGTAAGATACTTGGAGATCTCGAATGTGTGGCGCTGAAAACATCGTCCGCAGCAGCTTTTCCTGTAAGTCGCTTGATAGGTCGTACGCATATCTGCAGTTAAGATCAATATAGACTGCAGTCAATATCAGCATTTGATGAAGACCAGGAGTAGGGCTACGTTGTCAACGCACAAGATCTCAGTGACTGGAGTGTTTTTTGGGAGACCAGTCTCTGGAGCATTGAAACTATTGAACAGTGACTGATTATTTCGCTGTCTGGCCGGAAACAGAGGTGACGTAGTAGAGGTAAGTTTGTAATTGAGTCGATGGACGAGTCACAGGTTTCAGGATCAACGCAGCAAACATCTCCATCTAGCACACACGTCCTGACAGAGCTGCGAATCTCAGGCTCCCGCGACATGGTGTCGACAAAGTGGGCCAAATGTTTTTTGCCTCCTAGACCGACCACAGAATAAAGAGACGGCCGTATCAGAGAATGAAGCTCCTTCGAAGCTAGCGAAAGAGCCAGCTTGTCGGGATAGCTGAGGTTCGCCACAATCAAATGAAGTATCTCTAACGGGAACCCAGATAGCAGACGCCAGGACGGAAAGACCTGTTGTTTCGCAACGCTAAATGTGATCATTACCCCGCCGTCCGGCTGAAGCCGAAGTTGTAAGTCCACTGGCAGTGGTACTGGTGGGCCAATCTTGTGGACTATTCCGAAGGATCGGATTATTTCCATATTTTGTATGACGAGAATGCTAGTGATGTGAGATGAAGTCTAGACATTTGTCCCCTCGCAAATCCACTTACACTTTGCCTTTGATGGTGTATGGCATGCATTGTTTGAGGCGGCAAATGCAGCCTTTGACGAGGTCTCCATTTTCAGCGAGGTGGCCGAGAGTCGTGACCAGCATGGTCTGAATCCAATTTCTACCGTCGCTCAATACCGCCCTCCACCGTCTGACGTTTGTGGACATGGGAGTGATAGGCTTTACCATTAAACATTGAAGAACTGGCGCCGGACATGAATCGGCAGCATATTTGGGATCCTCAATCATGAGCCTGCGCAAGGTTAGACGGCAGTACATATAGGCAAGAGGGCAGGGGCGGCAACGTACTCAACGGAGCCTGTGGACAGAATTAAATCCCGTAGCATACTTGATATAGTGTACAATGAGGGTTAAATGGAGATGAATTTTGAAGTGTTGAATAAGAATTGAAGAAGAGACTCATAATCTCAAGGCTGGGCAAGCGCCAGCTCAGCGCCTGCAGGATGCTGGTGGCTTGGGGGCCGCCGGCGCTTGTTCAGGCACAGCATCAAAGGAATTGGCAGGCCGTGTTGAGCACATCGATCTGACACGAACTATGATTGTCGCTTACTGGTATAGTTGCAGCTGAAGATGAAAACACTCGATCTGTGAGTCCGGTTGATGGCATTTGTTATTGTTGCCGGCTCACGTGACTTCGCGCATCCACGACGCGAAAAGAGCCGCGCCACGTGAGGCTCCGATAAGCGTCTCACCACCACAGCCTCCGTCCTCGCCGCACAACAAGTCAATGCCTGAAAATGCCAGAGGTCATCAATCTCCTCTCATCAACCCCTCCGCCTCCTGCAAATACCCACGAGCCGTCGTCTTTTCGAAGGTTCCATTCCAGCCCACCCGCAGCTGCCGATTTCCGCATTCTGTCCGACGATGTTGACCTTCCCCAAGACCCCAACGACGATGAAGACAGATTCAATCCACCTCCAAAGAGGAGGCGATTGACTCCGGAACTAGGTAGTACCGCCGACCCAGCAGAGCCCCGTGACAGTGCCCTACCGACTCGGAGCTCGAAGAACCTTTTCCTCTTCTCCGACGAAATCCTTCCCTCCTCTGCCGGTCCGAAACAGACCTCGAAACCATCGGCCTTTGTGCTAGACTCCGATCCTATTGTTTTTACTTCGTCCGCACCGGAACCTACGAGGAAAAGCCCGTCTCCGAGAAAAGGTAAGGGGTATAAGCCGACTTTGAATGAGGCCGAGGATATCTTGAGCGGCCGTGGAAGCAACAGCCGTAGTTATGCCTCTCGCGATACCTTCGGTGCGCCTCGTGCAACAGGGAGTCGCGTCCCTTCCCGGAAGGAGAGCATAGAAGACTTTAGTGACCCGGTGCGCATTCCAGATCCTAGTGAACTCTTTGAATTCCTAGACGAGAGCGATTTTGTGGACTCTGGGGTAGGTTCCGGATTGTCGAGCCGAACCGCAAGCTTGTTAGCGAACCTTGGGGACCGCTCTAGTAAGACAGGTCGTACAAACTTGAAACCGGCTCGGGCGCAGACTATTGATCTAGATGGAGATAATTCGGACGAACTTCCCGAACCTCGAAGTCGGAAACCTAAGAAGACAACCGCATCGACCAAACAAACCACGACGGACAAGGAGGCAAAAGCGAAAGAACGCGCGGCGACAAAGGCGGAGCGTGAGCGCGAGAAGCAACTAGAGAAGGAACGGAAACAGAAACTCAAGGAAGAAAAGGCAAAGGAGAAGCAGCTGGCAGCTGATATCGCGCACGCAAATAAACCTAAAGTCGACAAGAAGAATTCAACCCCAGAGATGATTATTGATCTTGCCTCTGCATTCCAAGACACCAGTGTTGGCAATCAGACGATCGAGTATATGCAACGTCTTGGGGTGGACCATACCTTCTTCGACAGTCCAATCACAAACGTTGTCAAATGGCGGCGGAAGATGAAAGCCAGGTTCAACGATACCCTTAGGCTCTGGGAGCCATGTGAACTTCACATCCGGGAGGAAGAACATGTTTTGTGCCTGGTGACAGCCCAGGAGTTCGTTGACATGGTCACATCTGCTATCGACTCGGAGGCGCCAGACGCACCGAGCGAGCTGGAAGTCCACGTTCTCCGCATGAAAAGCGCGCACCCCGACAGCACAATTATCTACCTAATCGAGGGCCTCACAGCCTTGATGCGCAAGAACTCCAATTCCCGAAACAGAGCATACCAAGCTGAATTCCGCCGCCACCTTGACGAGGTTCAAGGCGCCTCCTCAGCAGCCCCCTCATCAACCGCAAGCCGCCGCAAGCGGGCGAACAAACCCGACGCCCCTCCTATCGATGATGACACTATCGAAGACGCCCTCCTGAACCTCCAAGTGACTCATAGCTGCCTCATCCACCACACTGCGGCAGCCCCGGAATCTGCGGAGTGGATCAAGAACTTCACCGAACATATTTCCACCGTGCCGTACCGCCGGCAGAAGCTCGAGGGTAACGACTCGGCCTTCTGCATGGATACTGGTCAAGTAAAACCCGGCGAGGACAAATCTGATACCTTTGTCCGCATGCTCCAGGAGGTTAACCGGGTTACGGGGTCAATGGCCTACGGCGTGATGAATGAATACCCCAGTGTGCTTGAATTAGTTCAAGGCATGCGCCGCTCCGGACCCACAATGCTGGAGGATGTCAAGGTAAGAAATAACCTATTTCCCCTTATTCTTCCATCTCAACTATATTTCAGCTGACACTTCCGCGGTACAGAAATCAGCAAACAAAAACGGCGCCCTCACTGACTCGCGTGTCGGGCCTGCCGTCAGTCGCCGTCTATACAAAGTCTTCATGGGCCTTGACCCTAATTCAACCGATATCTAAGCTACATTGTATATTTTTTTTCTTTGGCCTCCTTTGCGCCTTCGGCAATTCAATACTCGTGCCCAGGTTTAGCTTGCGCGCATTTTGGTGTTGCATCCTCCGCTCAGCGAGTTTTTCTCCCATTTTTAATGTTGACGACTTTGATTTGATAAACTCTGGGACTGCGTTGGCGTTGGTTGGCATTGGTGCTTTTGGTTGGGAGTACTTTTTTTTCTACTCTTGCACACTGAGGGCGGTACTGCATTGATTTCTTTACTCTTCTTTTTCCTCTTCACGCCCTTTCATACATAGGAAGCGTCCACGGGGTTTGGAGTTAGGTACTGTCTCTGCGCTATTCAAGCGCTGGTACTCAACATGACATCGCTTAGTACATAAGTCGGCTCTGCATTGCACCATCTCCTTCGCTATGAATGGATTTCCTCTTACCTCAAAAATCACTACTTGAGAATGTATCTATCTTCTTCCGCAAACATCCCATAAACACATTTAGTATGTATTTAATCTCTGATTGCCCAGCTCCGTCATAAAAACAATATATATTCCGTGCGGGTAGGAAAATGGACCGGAACGGACTCCGGCAACGGAGATAGATCAATGGAATAAAAAAAGAGCCCTCGATTCCATTTATCCAAACAGGCTATGCAGTCCAGTCTATATAACCCATGATGTGTGTTAGTCCAAAAGAGAATCAGACAAGCATAACAATGCTCAACGCCTTCCCGCTGGAACCAGCTAGTTCGACTAGCTGAGCACGCAACCCAAATAGAGAATAAAATGACCCAAAAAGCAAACGCCCCAGCTAGCAACCATAGAAGAACGGGAAAAAAAAAAGAAACAAAGTGAGGGAAACGTTTTATCAGACCACAACCCCTCTCCTTCTCCAAGACCTCCACGCAACACACCAAACACCAACAGCAACCCACACACTGGCCGTGCACCCAATGGCCCAGAACCCAAAGCACCGCCAGCCATGGCACTGCCCGTCGTCTACGCCACCACCAGGCGCACCAATAGTGGCGTCCTGGTACCCGCGCGAGTAGATGAGCCCCCACATCGCAGCGCCGAGGGCAGGGAACATGGCGACGATCCCCCAGTTCGTGCCGAAGTTCTCGACGCCCCAGACGACGGAGATGATGATGGGGACGAGCGAGAAGGCAGAGCCGTAGCCGAGTCCGACGAGGGCTGTCGTTACGTGGGAGAGCTCGGGGCGCTGGGTTGGGAAGGGGGAGGCGAGGAGGAGGAAGCCGAGGGAGAGGAGGAGGGCGGAGGGGACAAGGAAGGCGAGGCGTGAAAGCGTTACGCGGCGTTTATCGACGTTTTGGGTTGGTGTGCCGTTTTCGTGGTCTGTGAGAAAGAGGTGGTCTGCGGCGCGCGGGGCGAACAGGTCGGAAAGGGAGCCGGTTAGGAGGCGGGCGATTGTTGAGGTTAGGGCTATGATTGTGACGTGTGTTGAAGGGAGGCCCGCGGGGTGGGCATCGACTAAGGCGGCTGAGTCGGAGTTGAGGGTTTGGACGATCGTCCCGAGCTAGAGGAGCCGTCAGCAAGAGTCAAGGCCTTCATGGGCGTGCGGCGTACATTGTTGAGATAAGCCTCTCCAGGCCCAGTGACGAGGAAGAACCCAACAGCAAGCCACCACATCGTATGGTCTGCGAGGAACGTCTTCGTTTCGTAGTTTAGCAGCCAGTTTTTTTTCCTACGCTCTTCCTCCTCCCTCTCCTTCTCGCGTCTTGCCGCTTCGCGCTGCTCCTCTGACAGGGTAATCGACGGATTGTCCGACTCTTCACCATTCTCATCGTGTCGGGCAAAAGTGCCGTATGCAGCCGCCACTTCGTTGCGCGGTTGGAAGAATTCACTCTCCGCCAACAGTCCGCTCCGCTCGAGCTCCTCGACCGCCTCGTCGATATACTTATCCTCCTCATCATCCACGATCCGCAACGCGAATGTGCCGATGACTCCAATGGTCACGAGGAGGATAGCTAGAAACACAAAGTATTTGTAGACATCGACATCGCCGCAACGACCGTCATCCAGCCGCTCACAGAGCAGATATGTCCCGACCTGGCTCTGCCACATCCCACTCAGACCGAAAGCCGCGATGGGAACCGCAAGTATAATCCCCTTGTGCTTGCCTCTCCCAAAGTTCTTCGCGCAGGTTGTGACCGCGGCCAAGTACATGCTGCAGGTTGCAACGCCGATGGCGACGAAAGCCACCAGCATCACCCAAAAGGGCCACCCGTCGCCTCCAGCATCGGGAGGCGGACCGCTCTTGTACGCAAAGGCGGCGAGAAGGTAACCGAAGCCGAAGGTGATGCCCGCAAATAGCGTCAGCGGAGACGGAGAGTATCGATCGCATAGATAGCCGGCTAGAGACACGGGGAGATACATTGAGATCCCGGCAGCAATGGAGACCTCGTTCACCCGCAATTGTGTATAGTGCATCCTAGTCAGAAGCAAGGGACCATATAATGAGAACGCGGTAATGCTTCCAGCACCGAGACTATATAACGCAGCATCATATCAGTACGCTTCGTTCGAAGCCTTAACAAGATCAAAAAGGAAGTCTCACCAAGTAACAACCCCCCATGCGAAGCTGAAAATGCGCACAACCTCTCGCGCCATCTTGCGACGATCCCTTTCCACCAGTTCCTCCACCACGTCCGTCAAGAGCCCATCATTGTTGTCACTGAATCGATTGCTTGTGGACGAGTCTGGTCGGGAATGGAGCAAGGCGTCGTCTTCGTTTGCGTCGGATTCGTGTGAAGTCGATGATCGGCGGTAGGCATCAAAGTCCCGTTTATCGATGACCGGTGTGGACTGGCCATTTGAAGCGGTCATTGTGTTGCTTGCGCTATAGGGGGAAAACGGGGGACTGAAAGGGAGGAAGAGCTATCGGATCATAGATTCTATGATTTTATGGAGATAGACAGGAGGAAACAAGGCCGTCTGACTAGCCAGGGTCGGAGCGGAGTTCCTGGAATTGGAGAAGCTTGGAGGTTGGATGAAGCTCTGAGGATGGGGCACCACGGATGGGACAGCGGTAAATTGGTCTAGGAACTCCAAGGACTGTCTCAAGAGTAGTATATATCGAATCAAGAATAATGTCGACCCAGCGACTTTTAGATGAAAGGGTGAGTCAGTGCGGAGAGCCGAGGAGGTTGGTCTGACGTCCTGGCCCCGTTGGAGAAGCAGCTTATCGCAGGCCACGTGACTAGCGCTTATCAACTCCACATTTAATCAACTACAGATGGAGACCCAACTACGAAGACGGTGGCGGTGGGGAACGAGAACGTGTCTAATGCTGACTACGATTTATGTACACAGACAAACTTCAAATAGCGCGTCATCTGAGAAACAAGGCCCAGGAATCGAGAGGATTCCGGTTTGGTATATTCTAAGAGACAAGCTGTCCGAGAGAAAAAGAGTGCGAGTGAGAAAAAGAGACCAGTTCATCATACATGCCATGAGGAGAAAACGAGTCCCAAGGAACTGCCAGCGTGCACCAGGCACGGTTAGCTATTTCCTGGTTCGAAAGAAATGTGCCATAATCAGTCGTCAATCGTTGTCAACATGAGAGACATCAGACTGCTTGAGCAGGTGCAATGCTTTTGGTACGACGAAACTTCGAAACTGTGAGCAGCCGTGTGAACAAGTAGAACAGCAAACTCCCCCAAACCGTTATCATGCAATAAAGACGCCATACCCTTAAGCCCTTATTGAATTGTGAAAATATCAACAAACTCCGGGTGGGAAAATAAGGAAATGTAGGAAAGGAACAAAGAAAAAGTCGCCATCCGCGGAAAAGCCGGGATGAAATCGAATGAATCAAAAAGTATGTAAGATGTTCAGAAGCTGACGTTTCCGGGATCATTTTCCATGACGGTTTCATCCCAGTAACGGTCAGACGGGTGGTCAGCACCAGACAATTTAGAGTTGAGAGCCATGGCTTCGCCCTCGCCTCTCTCGATGTACTCGTCCTGGTTGACTTCTTTCATAATTCGTTGGAAATACATCCGTAGGGTACGGAGACCTCGCAGGTAGCCACGGTCAATGTCGTCGGGGTGTTGAGGTGGACAAGGCGCATCGGGAGACAGTTCGTCCTCGCCCGTGATACAATTGGCAAAGTCGACAATTTTCAACTGAACGTCGATATTATTGTGCCCGTCATCAGACACTCGGCGTTGTAGAGGATTCCGTCCGTTGGTACTCGCGGGAGGCTCGAGCTGAGGAGGCTTCTGTGAACGCCCCTGTTCGCCATCATAGAGGATAAGGAGACTGCTGGCATAAAGACGATAACGCTTGAGTTTCCTGATCATATTCTCCAGTTTTGCCAGCTTCTCGAGGATGACAGGGATCTTCTTGGCAACGCTCAAGTAGCTAATGCCATCGTAAAGAAATCGAGTAAGAGCATCTTGGAATTCTCGGCCGGACTTTAGATCACGACCGAAGTACTTGTCTTCGAACGCGTACTCTTGCTTCTTCACGTTCCAAGTCTGCATGCCGCAAAGGCGGACACCGAGTTGTTGCGAGGTTGTGTTCTGACACTTGCGTCTCTGGGATTTCCTCTTCTTATCATCGGCTTCGATACCATACTGCCGAGTTCCCATTTTCAAGTCCAAAACGCATGGCTTGTTCATTCCCGCAGTTAAATCCTCGAGGAGCAGGAAGAATTGAACTCTTTCGTCTTTTCTGGTCTGTGCCTCCTTTGGGTTGGCCGGAAGTTCTGTGACGGTGCTTCCGTTGAAGCCAGCGAAGATCGCCCCGTTGGCCGGGTGGTCGGGTTGATGGTAACCAGGTACGCGTCCGTTTTCAGAAACAAAGCCAGGACCCTTCGAACGTAAAGACCTCGATAGCTTTCTTTCACGGGATGTAGGCGACAACACACCCGTGTCATCTTCCATCGCAAAGATTTCGTCCTCCTTGTCACCGCCGTATCCCTCATCTTCAAAAAAGATGAGATCGCCCCCACCACTGTTGGAATCCATGTCCCCCCGCCGTTGCAGGCCACTTCCCGAATGTCGACGCCGAACTCTTCGAGAACGGGATACTGAGCTGGAGCGCTGTGTAGCATCTTCCGACCGTACCGACTCAAGACGCTTCTGGCTGGCCTCAAGAGCTGTTGATGCCGACGACGATAGTCCACGGCCTTCGCCTTCCTTTTGTACGATATCGATGGCAGCGGATCGCGGAGACTCGGTCTGCAGTGGATTTCGAGGTTTGCTAGGAGCTCGGGGCTCTGGAAGGTTCACAGGTCGGCGGTGGCCATCGGAGGTTGTCCTTGGCAATGTGAGGTGCCCTCTGGCATGGCGCCTGTGGTGATGAATGGCGGGTGGACTGAAGACCTCCCTGAGAACCTGCTCCTGAAGTTTTCTGTTCACGGTTGTAGCACCCCAGGTCTTTTTCACAGAGGGCGGACTAAACTCCATCGAACCATTTCGCGGGCTCTCTTCGTTGATGACAAATCCAGGCTGTTGCGAGAACATATGCCCACTGGACATGGGAGCGTCTGCAGAGCGGGGTCTCTGATGACCTGAGAATAGATCCACGGGAATTATATGACGATTGTTCTCAAGTATGACTTTCGGGACTATACCAGTAACTTGTTTCTGGCTGAAGATTCGCTCCTTCTCTTGGGGCTCCGAAACTTGATGCGAGTTACTGTCCGGTGCTCTGACGGGCTTGTTTTCACCGTGGTGATCGTCAGTAAAATAGTCCACGTCTGTCTGCTCAGCTTGATTGTCCGCAGACTTCTTAGGCCGTTTTTTCGAGAATGTCACATTCAAAACACCAATGTACCTAAGCGGATATTAAGTCTTTGACCAACAAATATAATAGCGGTAAGGAGCGTCCAATACATACCTTGGTAAAAACATCAACATCTCTGGATGCCTGCGTTCGATCCGCTCATAGAACTCGTTTTCTCGATTGTTGAGCTGTTTGCACACGGCGCGCCTAGAAAATCGAAAGACCGTTGTATGCCCGCCCACTTGGTGTCGATATGGTTTTAGTTCCACAGCACCGACTGGTGTCACTTCGCGTTGGGTTCGCCGAGGACGGAGAAGATGATGACGTTGCGTGGGGGTAGCTGTTGGTGTGACTTCAGCATCGTCGGTCACACTAGAATCTTCATCACGGACGGACGTTCCACTGTCATCCGCGGAGAGTGGTTCGGACTCTTCGCCAGTTGAGTACTCAATATGGCGTTGGAACATGGAATCAATAGTCTTCTCATTTAGCTCTTCTAGTGGATTCTTCCTGTCCTGAAGATCGCC
This sequence comes from Aspergillus baeticus, assembly GCA_027569055.1. Classification (NCBI taxonomy): domain Eukaryota; kingdom Fungi; phylum Ascomycota; class Eurotiomycetes; order Eurotiales; family Aspergillaceae; genus Aspergillus; species Aspergillus baeticus. The sequence continues at coordinate 331,118 of JAPDEI010000008.1, read as the reverse complement.
GTGCAAGATTCTACTGTCATTTTTAGACCGAAGGGATATATCCACATGATTAGCCTCTTGCTCATCAGGAGCTGCATGTCTCTCTGGGATTAGAACGCGGCTCCTCTCCGTTGCCGTTTCATCATATGGCTGCAAAGCATGTGGCCCTTCTTCAAAGGATTTTATCGGGTCGACTTCGTCGGTAACTGTCACACGTTCATGCGGAAAATACACCGCTGACGATATTTGCTCGTCCTCTTCTTCATCGAGTTGAGCCGATCCGCGGCGTTGCTCCACAGAAGTGTCGGAGAGCGGTGACTGCGCATGCAGATAGCTGCCCCTACCTCTTTCCGCATATTGAGTGGGAATACTTCTTGAGAATGAAGTGCCGCGGGCGCCACCAGGAGTGAGATGAAAGTTTCGAATCTCCTCAAGTAAGCTTCGGGGCAACACCTTTGGTTGCATTTTGGGCGGAACCTCCTCGTTCAGTGTGTCATAACCTGATTCGCCACCTGTCGCTGGGAGGATCAGAGGAATATTGGCAAGCTGCGACAAGCTCTTAGATGCACGCAGTTCTGAGAACTTGGAGGGTTCAGCTTCGTTGTGATCGTGGTGCAAGTGCTGTTGCTGCTCTTCATGCTCTTGATCATGCAAGTCAACTGTGCCATCATGCCGAGGGAGACGATCATCTCTTCGCTTGCGATCTGGAGAAGTAGCGGTATTCTCTTTGAACAAACCAAGATAGTGACTCGACTTACGGCTTCGAACATGGGCAGTGGGCTCTACGTTGGTGATATTGGCTTCAATGGAGTTTTCCACCCTCCCGCGCCGACTTCGACTGGAGCTGCGCTCAAGTTTATGTTCCCGCGCCGTGTCCCTCAAAGGCAGACCTTCGTTTTGGTGCGAGCTAGTTCCAGGACTCGCACCTGTTGGCCGGTTATCGGACGGCGTTAGCATGAATTGTTTTGGTCTAGGAGAATCATCGTTGAGCGGAGACGGATCAAGCCCGCGTTGAACACCACTACGGGTGTAACTCGGAAGAGCGCCTCGGTCGGATAGGTCAAGCTGGTCCCCACTCAGTGTTACATCAAGATCGTCCGATGGCAACGCGAATGGAGGTCGGGAAGGAAGGAGAGGGGCGGAGCGTAACGGATGGGTTCTGTGTATGTCAACTTCCATGTGGGAGTGGCCGACGCGATGGTGAGTGGGGAGGACCTTGGAGGAGGTAAACGAGGAGGAAGGGGAAGGCGCATTGTCGAGATGAGAAATCAAGTTTGTTGAGGCGTCATGATGGGCATCTTCGACGGGTAGAAGTTGCGGTGAATTTGCAGCTTCGTTATCGGAGGGGAGATAATGTGTTGCGAAGATGCTGTCCCTCTCGGACAGCTGGGGGCTGTTGTGGCTGGTGTACAAGCGACCGGGACGAGAGTGCTTTTCCTCGTTGACAGGAGCGGTGGTGGCCCTTTTTAGAGCAAAGTTGGAGGAAGGATTGGCCCACTGGCGAGCCGTGGGGGATTCTGCGCGGGATGGAGAGGGAGCTTGGTGAGGATCAAGATGGGCGAGCTGGTCCCGAGCGTCGCGGTGGCGCCGCTGCTTGCCTTGACGGGAGCCAGATCGTTCAGAGCAATCATGTTGGGCAGAAGCAGCAGGTGTCACCGGGGGAGTCGACGGGGTAGTCTCAGATGCAGATGGAGGCCTTGACATGGGGAGGACATTGGTCGAGTGAGCACGGTCAGAACAGGGATTAAAGGAACCAAGAAGGAAGAAAGGGAGGAGGGTTGTGGTTGGTGTTTCCGCTGTTGAGGCGGAAAAAAGGAAAGCTCAAGAGGGAATCTGGCGTCACTGCGTTAGCCGGCCAGGAGCAGGCGAGAAGTTCAAGGAAGTTCAGCCACGTTCCAGGGCAGGGCCTCCTTACAGGCTAGAGGGGGGGTATTGAAATAAAGTATGATGATGGAATGAACGATGGACGAGTCAAGACCGACTCTGTGCTCTTTAGCGTCAGGTTTAGTTTGAAGGAGACGAGCCTGAGGAGGAAACCTTTGGCTAAACTGGGGAACAAATGATGCGGATCCCCCGTCACCGCCCTCGCCCTCTCGCTGAGCTCTCCGAGTCGGCTGTTGTGGAGCGACCGAGAAAAAGCAAAACCGCACAGAAACCACTGTGCTGGAGACAGCTCAGCTTCTTCACGACTTGAATAATGAGATCTTGTCGACTTTGCGGCTTCGTCCTTCGTCGAGCACGGGTCGAGATGATGCGCGATTAACGGGCAGACTAGCAGGGCGCCAGGCCACGAATTGGAGACCGATAAGGAGCAACACCGCCAACCGAGTCGCCGGAGCAAATGGAGCAAAAATTGGATGAAGTCACAGACTGAAGCTCAGGAGCTGGCGGTCGCGGCCAATCACGGTAGAAGCTACAGCGAATGCATCGGTCAAGCAACGAGGTGGAAGCTACATCCAAACCAAGATGCCACACCCCTTCCATTACGCACCTCGACACTTCCGGTCAGCGATAATTCCCTTGCCTCATCCGTCTATCATCAGCACCCCCTCAAACCACCGTTCAACCCAGCACGATGGTGGTGAAATGTATCTGATTGCACGCGGCACTTGCGTCGGGCCTCCGGAGTCCCATGCTGTGCCACGCATCCATACTGTCCCGAGAGACTTGGACACCCCGTGAATGCGGAGGAGGGTTTGAGTCGCTGACCCAATGACTCTGAATCTATTATTCATATTATCACCCTGGTCTAATCTAGGTCTACAAACCCATTTGCGGAGCGACAGTTTCCAATCCCATTCGTGCGGCGACCGGAGGAAACACTGAATGATGCAATGCAACCCCTAGCCCGACCGTAACAGACACAAGTCAGTTCTTGACTTCTCATCCGCGAGAGCACTCGGTCGCAGATGGAGGAATTCGGATACAGGCGAGATTCCACAACGTTGTAGGAAACTGGGCTCGGCCCATCCCCACACCCGCATAGCCCGATCAGCCACAAACTACCAATCATTGCGCAACGTGATCAACCTGCTGGCTCATATCTTCCAGACCTCAAATCCCTCCTCCATATCCGGGCCTCCCCTTCGAGTCTTCGACCTTCTCTCCTTACGATCTATCGACGTTTTTGTCATTCATTCGCTAGAGACTGATTTACCGAGATGATCATCATAGCTGACACGTTGTGCAGGCATCTGCACCGACCTCAACGGACAACAACCGCAGAACCACAAGCTTGACCGGCCAGAAAATCGGCGAAACAGCCATCCAGCGGTGTCACAACCCCAGAAGAAGGCTGTGCACCCCATTAGCGCGTTTCTCCAGAATTGAGCTCAGCTCTTTGATCACTCAGGCTAGGCTGATCCTTCGTGATTCAGATTGAACCGTTGAGTCCCGACCTGGAGCATCCCGGTTTGAAACCACGAAAAATGCCTCGTTCTTGGAAAATTCGATGGGGAACCGCACGGGGGTTTCTCCTTGCTGCCCGAGCCAGGTCCTTCCCAGCCAGGTATTCTGCATAGGGAGAAAATGCGATGCATGTGGTTACAGGAGACTCCCTACGTCAACGGAAGTCTGCGTCGGCTCATATGCGCTAGCTAGTTCCTGACTGAGCATTTGTCACAGTCCGGCCGGACTGATCAACTCCCGGAGAGGCTCATGGTTTGTCTTGTTTGTTCTCGATGGCTCGGCAGTTTCGAGAATCGTGACTTTTCCAACGACACTCCATCGAATGCTTGATGGTGTCCCAGATGGTTATCAGCTTCCCCCAACTTACGTACACATTGTCGAAGGCGATCCTTATCGACGAGTCCTGATTGCATGCACTGTCTTCTGCATGCCGAGAATGGGGCCCTCTTTGGGACCGTAATAAAATCGCTAACCGCGCGCAGAGGTGAAAAGCGGGTGCAAACCCGCAACACGCGCCCTGAGCAGGAGGAATCAAGCGAACCTTTCGTAGGCCCTCAGGATGTGAAGACAGCCCGTGGACTAAAGACTGGTAAGAGTAGACATTGTCGATCGCCCCCATCGTGTAACGCCATGGTGTGTTATCAATTTCCTAGTGATTAGTAGAGGAACTCTCGTAATGGCACGATATCCGTCTACAGTACTTCTTCAACACAATGGACTACTTTTCTCCAAGTGACCTGATGACGATATCTTGTGCATGGATGGTGCGCTGTCTACCGGTTCTTCGGGAATTAATAGTTAATTCAACAAATATAAATGTGAATCTACACAAGGCGGTGCTCCCTCATGGCTAGATAGCTTCAAGGCACTACTACCTATCGCGTTGCAAATTACATACCCTAGCATCCTCGTACAGTTCCAGAAAAAAAAGGGTCTTGCAACCGGATGTAGGTACTCGGGCTGCCAGAACCTCGCTTCTGGCGGGCAGGTTCAGGAGCCTGATGATCTGCACAGAAGTCCAGCCACTCCCAGTCACTGGACTATTATTATATGTACAGGGTGATTACAGAAACAGCGTGCCTCGGATGACTTTTCGATAATTGCAGTCAGGAGTGTACATAGCAGCATAGATACAGAGTTTCTTCAATGACTTCGCATACCGTTAATTGATCGTACTTGGAGTTGGATGTTGAGTACTTTGTAGCCAACCAACCGCCTCTGATTTACCTAGGATATGGATTCTGACGCCGAGACAAACCGTCTAATCACTGCTCTGTTCCATTTCCCTCTTATTCTCCCTTTACTTTTTGGAACGCCCAAATACCGGCAAAGTCGAGGTCATGGTTAATAACCCCTAGTAGATAAGTAGATGCTGCCATGGCTTGCTTCCTTCCACTTGGACACTTGGATACTCGCGAAAACCCTCACTAGATCAATGATCGCACCTAGTGTATCTGGATTAACTAGCTGTACGTATGACCTGACTGAGCTGAGCTAGTACTTGCTTAGATTGTACAAATGATGACGCGGGTGTCATTGCTGGTCTGGCAACCTAAACAGGCAACCAGAGATTGTACATGGGCGAGGATATCTATTCATCCATAGGTCCCCAAGGAGCATGCCAGGTAAGAGTACTCTACATAGAGAGGCTTTTATTGATACAAAGTCTACGCTGGACATGACAATGGGTATGATATGATAGCCCCACTATCTTCTCCCGTCTAGGTCTGAGTAGATAATGGGAACCCCGGTACATATATAATATGTCTGACTCGAAGGAGTGAGATTGTCCTTTTTCGACGTTTTAAGTAGAAAGGAACTGAGTTAGCTCTCACTAGGGACTAGCCATACTGGCTAACGCGTATTTGTCGTTCTTGATACTGAGGGTAACAACATGCGTTCGCTATAGGGTGGTTAGGGCTAAAACCCCTGTGGGTAGGTAGATACATGAGGCTAGTTCAGAAAGCCGCATCAAGCTCTCAGCCTCCTCGCCTTCAAAAACACATAATCCGCCATCGCCCGCCTAACCAACGCCTCCAACGTCTCCCCCGCTGCCTCCCCAAACTCCTCCCTCCAGGCCCGCGACTCCGCATCCAAATCAATATCCCCCGCCATCTTGCCCTGATCTACTGCCTTCGAGTCCAGCAGCGTAGAAAGAAACCGCTGCGCATTGCGGTCCATCTTTTCCACCTGCTTCCTATCCGCCGCGTCCCATGAGAATGAGAGCTTGGACGTATCGAGTCCGAGAATCTGCGCGTATCGCACCACGACATCCGTGCTGCGCATGATATCGTCCGCGTCGAGTATGACGGGCCACCTCCCTAGCTTGGTTTTGTCTCCGGCTTGTGATTGTGCTTGTGCTTGGCCCCGAAGTTTGAATTCCGCCGCGTACCACTCGTAGAGCTTCCGCGTCCAGTGCAGCGTCATGCACCCCTGGCTCCAGATATCGATGTCCGTGCTGGTATACGCGCTGGTCCCCTCGAAGTGCGTTTCGCGCAAGGCGCGGAGGTACGACGGGTATGCGCGCCCCGGGTGCCGAATAATGAAGGTCGGATACCAGGTACGCAGAAAGCCGTTGGGGAGCATGGTCGTGTTTGTATGCGATGATTCCTCCTCGTCGTGAGATCCCGTGGCGCCGCCGAGGAGCCAGTTCGGTCCCCCAGGAGAGATCGTGACCTGTGAGTCTGCTAGGGAGCAGGTGCTGGCAATAGCGACATGATTACACAGCTTTGCGGGCTCGATGAGCGGGCCAATGTGCTCTTTCAGGAAGACGGTCTTGCCTTCTGCAGCCGCGGTGTCGAGGAGGGTCTGTAGCTGGGCAAAGCACCCCTCGTACTCCTCCCTCATACACGTAGCTTCGTCCTCGGCCCACTGGGTAAACTCCTTCTTGAAGAGTCCCTTTGGCCAGATGCTGCTGAAGGGTGGAAGGAAGAAGTTACCGCCAATTGGATTCCCTGTCGTCATGTTTGACTGCTTGTCGATACCGAGCATGCGGACGAGCAGGTTTGAGCCGGTGCGCGGGTAGGTTATCAGCCAGAAGCGCTTGGGGACGGTGGGATTCTCCATTGCGGCTGAGGTTAGACGCTGGAGGATAGAGGCTAGCTTTAAAATTGACTTCGAGTCCGAGTAGCGGTGTGCTTCTTGCAAATTTCTTCCTCTCTGTCCCATCCGTAGACTTTTTCCGATATGTGGGTTGCCTGGGCAGCAACACAAGGCAGGAGAGGACAGCAGAGTAGACAAAAGGCGCATCTATGAACCTGAGATGACATCAAGGGACAGGAGTCTAATTTATATCTAGCCGTCGAGATTATCTGGCACTTGTTGGGTAAGCACGGTATGAAGCGCCTAGTAGAGGGAAGGTGCGGCCTTGAGATTGGTTATATAGCGTTACTAGGTCGCTACTGGTAGAAGAGACAGACGGCACATACTCCTCGTGTTTGGCAAGTGTTACGCATTAGGATTGATCAATTAGTAGAAGTTGGCCAACCTAAGTTGCCATTTGTTCCCTTTCATCGACCCACGGTTCCACATCCGAAGGCTTAACTGGCTGGATAATGTACAAGCTTTAAGGGCGCACATCCCACTGCCATAGCTTAAGCTTTCGGCATGGTTCCATCCGGGGGTGAAGATATGTTTAATATCCATGGTTAGTCCACAATATTGGAACTTCGCAGTCTATTCACGAGTCCGGTGACTGATGTCTCGAGAACGAATTGGGAGTAGGCAGATACATGGACAAGGAGAGTTATGAGCTTTTCTCCCCTGAAAGGCTGGAGTGGGTGGCTTTCCCACGTCCCGCTGGACTCTGGGTCCGAAGGTAAGTCAGCTACGCAGGGGTACAAGAAATTCTGAGCAGTAAAGGATGCGACCGGCCTTTGAAGGATGGCTCTACAATAGTACCCCAGTCGTCGACCCATGGGCATCGAATCGCCCCCCGGGATAGGAACGTGACAGCCGCCTGTCGGGCCCGTCACTCCTTCCCTAACAAGATCCTCGTGAAGCGCAAAGTATCAGAGCTGCCGGTTACTCAAGCTAATCACTTGCATCAGAAGGTTCTAGGTTACACAGCTCTGGAATCATGCAGCATAAGGCCCCCATTAACAAATCGCTTCCCCGCCCAATCAGGAGGTCGCGCTCTATCTTCCCCGCTTTCTCTGTGCCCCGCGCGGCTGAGTCTGGGATGCGGCTGAATAGACAACGAGTGAGTGGGAAAGGGTTTGAACCTTGTATTATTTGATCACCGCGATCCCATGTGCGGAAACTTCTCTCGAAATCCGGCATGGCGGCTCGACGACGGCTCCACGCCAGCCAGTACACTGTCGGCTGGGTAAGCGCACTGCCCGTCGAGCTCGCCGCCGCTCAAGCGCTGCTCGATGAGACACACGAAACCCCTACATCAACAAATCCCGTCGAGTCAAACATATACACGTTGGGCCAAGTCGCCGGCCATAATGTTGTCCTCGCCGCCCTGCCCTATAGCCGGATCGGGCCCAGCCCTGCCGCATGGGTAACCGCGCAGATGAAGACTGCATTTCCGAATCTCCAGTTCGTCGTTATGGTTGGCATCGGAGGTGGAGTTCCGAAATCGGGATCAGGAATAGATGTCCGTTTAGGCGATGTCGTGGTTGGGAAGCCGAATGAGGCTCATGGGGGAGTTGTTCAGTATGACTCGGGTAAAGTCACGCTGGGAGGATTTCAGCGGACGGGCTTTCTGAATAGCCCGCCGACAGTGTTGCTGAAGGCGATCACCGAGTTGGAATCGAGGCGGTTTCGAGAGCAGTCGCCCTTTTCGGACCATCTGTCTCAGCTGAGTAGCCTGAATGAGTTTCGGCGGGAAACTGCTGGGCCGGATGTACTCTTCGAAGCAGAGTATGATCATGTTGGTGGCGACACCTGTGCGCAATGTAAGGGGGAAAATATTGTGAGACGAAGCCTGCGACAAAAGGATGTCAAGATCCATTACGGAACCATTGCGTCTGGAAACAAGGTGATCAAGAACGCGCGTGAGAGGGACTGGCTGAGCGCTGAGCTCGGAGGAGTATTATGCTTCGAGATGGAAGCAGCAGGGCTTATTAACGACTCGCCGTGTCTGGTCATTCGAGGCATCTGCGACTATGCCGACTCGCACAAGAACAAGCGATGGCAACCATATGCTGCGGGAACAGCAGCCGCGTACGCAAAGGCCCTGCTGTCCGTCTTTCCTTCTCTTCAGGTAAGCGACTACGGAAGCGCGAGTGGCCAAGGGGCATATTTCGCAAACAAACGCCGGTTAGAATGTCTCTCTTGGCTGTCGGCAGCGAGCTATCTTAGAACACAAAAGCAGATGCTCCAGGCAGTTGTCCCTGGTACGGGTACCTGGTTGTTTGAGAAGCCTGAATTCATCGAGTGGAAAAATGAGCCGCGCTCAGGGCAGTTTTGGCTCCATGGTCTTCGTAAGTGATGTACCCATATGCAAAACAGATTGCTGACAATCACTTAGCTGGGTCTGGGAAGTCGACGATCGCGTGGGTTCAGCTAAGACAAGATGTTTGACAGCGGCTGATCAGAATACAGAGCTACCCTAGTGACCCAAGTGAATCGGGAAATCAAGGAGGACAACGGACAGATTGTGAATTATGTCTACTGTTCAAGCGAAAGTACAAACGAAAACACAGCTGCATCTATCATGCTCACATTCCTGCATCAAATCCTTTCAAAATGTCCCTCTGGGTACAACCTCATTGAGGAGCAGTACGAGAGATGGGCGTTTAGGGGCGTTGACCAGGGATCTATTCTTTTCGATGAAATTGAGGATCTGTACTGTTCTTCAACAAAGAGCATGCGAGTCGTGTATCTCGTTATCGATGCGCTGGATGAAATACAGCCCAGGGAAAGACAACACCTTCTGACAGCAATAAACCGACTCTTAAAACGTCATAGTACACAGTACAAGGTTTTCATCACGACAAGGGAGCTCGAGAACCTCGACGGCAAACAATGGGGATTGATTATCAAGCCATCGGACAATGAAGCTGATATTACGAAGATAGTTCGTTCGAGGATTGAAAATAACAGTCGACTGGTTGCGATGAGCCCCGAAACTAGGCAATACTTGCGTCATATCTTGGTCCAACGGGCTCAGGGAATGTAAGAGTATCCCCCGTCAAAGATAGCCGTGCTCTGTTGCTTACTATGCTGTAGGCTGCTCTGGGCAGAACTACAGCTCGACGAGCTGGCAGATGCGATGACCGAGGCGGAGATGTTATCCCTCGTTGACCGATTCCCCAAGGATCTGGAGTCCATCTATCAAAGCTTCTGGACTCGGATTGATAACCAACGCCCCTTGAAACGTCTCCTGGCCCAGGCCGTCCTAGAGATTTTGACGTTTTCCGAGCAAGCAATTTCCCTAGACTCTATGCCGCGGGTACTAGGCCTAAGAACGCAATCATTGGACCTATACGCAGAGGACATCGACCTGGGGCTTATTCTTCGCGTGTGCCATAACATGGTGATCCACGATGCGAAGCAAGGCACGCTGCGGCTGATTCATTCCACAGCTCGGAGCTACCTGGTGAGAACGCTCGATCCGCAGCTGGCGCATGCCTGGCTCGCCGAAGTGTGTCTTCGAGAACTGGTGAGGGCGGCGAGATCCAAATCCAGCAAACTGGACGACGCTGGGTTTGAGAGCCCCTTGCCCGCAGATTTCGGCACCCCCGTTGATTTTACAGTCTACGCCGCAGTTAGCTGGCATTACCACAGTCGCAATTGCGCGCAGACACCAGAATACAAAGAGGCCGAGATGGCGTTCCTGCAACACAAGGCTGCGCCGCGCACATGGCTACGGCTGCTAAGTGTGACAGATAGTGTCCGAAATGTGCGACTGCGGAGCTTGCTGGCATTTATTCAGGCTTTCCCCGGTACCGTGAATAACCTGTTTCTTGCCGCATGTTTCTTCGGTATCAAGGGGTTCTTTCGGGCCGTCAGAGATAGTCCGGAACTTATCACAGGTGGGATGGTATGGGTACCCTCTTTTGGTGACGTACGTAAGGGCATTCCCTGGATCGGCCAGTTTGCAAATCTTGATAGGATAGAGAGAGCCACTCTGTTCTGTCATGGCATGAAGTTCGAAGAAGACAAAGACAGGGGTCGGTTTATCGCGACGGAGCTGTGTGACATTGCAACGGTTCTAGGAGACGTCCGCTGTGCGGGTGCGATTTGTGCTGCAGAACAGGGCCACGAATGGATCTTCAATGAGATCTATCATGAGCTTCAGCGATCAAAGCCTAAAAATGAGGTGCGATATACCGAGGACTGCTGCCGACGGCTCGCTTCGGCGGGAAAGCACTTTGGCATACTTGACTCACTCGGCGTCCCAGATACGCACTACAATTTTGAGGACATATTACCATTCAGTTTCGTCAAAGGGAGCCTATTCGGGGTGTCTGCGTTTCTTGGAAGCGAGGAAATGCTGCACTACTGGAAACAGAAATTTGCGTTCGCGGGAAAGTACAGCGCTGGAAGCAGTCGAGACTTTGACTCTATCGGTCAGCAAAATGAATACACGCATGGATATGATTTCCTGCACGCCGTCGAAAGGGACGACGATCGAGCCACGGCGACGCTTTTGAACAATCTAAAAATTGACATTAACCACGAAAGACTTGGCAAGAGGTGGGAAAGGTTCAATCCGGATAATACCCCTCTGATCGAAGCCGCAAAGAGGGGATATCATCGAGTGATCAAGGTTCTTCTCCGACACCCCGAGATCGACGTCAACCGCCGAGGCCGGTTCGGCCAGACGGCTCTGATGGAGATAGCAGATAGTGAGCCCGCAGTGACAGCCTTATGTAAACACAAGGGCCTCGACATCCATTTACGGAATAAACTCGGCGAAACCGCGCTCGAGATCTTCGTCAAAAACGGACACACAACCGCGATCAAGGCACTGGCCAAACATCCCCGATTCAGAGTAAACCAGAGGAACCGCTGGGGTGAGACGGCCCTTCTTGCGGCTGTGCGCCTGCGGAGCGTGCAGGTGGTCAGAGCGTTACTGACACTTCCTGGTATCGATGTTGAGGCGTGTGATGAGAGCGGACTTACCGCGCTGGATCTTGCACGACGGCTCGATCATGGGCCATTGAAGGCATTGCTGTCGCCGAGTTTGGATAGAGTGAATACGGAATGGAAGGAAGAGATGGAGGATATGTCTGTTGCGTTGATTCGACACCCAAGATCATGGATGTAATTGTACCACTTTTTTTACTACAAACATAGCGTCCTGTACCTGCTTCTTTGGTGCCGCCTGCTCATAATAGAAATGCCACTTTCTTCGGTCCTGCAGGATAACCGCTTGTGTAGGGCGCCTGGATCAAGGAGGCGGCAGCCCACATACAGGTAGGGCAGGGCAGGACAGTGGTATCGAAGAAACCCGGCCGAGGAGACCGCTCAGTATCCGGGCTGGCCGGGCCAGGCCTCGGAATCTCGGCTGCATAGAAAGTGCGCATAACAAATGAGGAGATTAGGAGGGCGCAGATGAGGAAGGAGGATTTGGGCGGGAAAGGGTGAAGGTGTAATTTCGCGCACATGTCCCAGGTCAACCATCTACAAAAAATTGCTAATATAGCTTACTTCTTACTGGTTGCTATAGTGGTGCCAGGAGGATCTTAACCAGTTAGTAGTTTGATGCATTTCCCATATTGGGCAGACCTATATACAAATATGATTCCGGACTGCACAGCGAATGTACACCCTGCAATGCGTACATCTATTGACAGCCAGGGATCGATCGAGGTTATCTTCTTATCAAATACGCTTGCAGGTGAACGAGTTCGCCTTGCTGGGATCACCGCCGATGTAGACTTGATGCAGCGGATACGGACACAAATCCCGCGCCGTTCCATTATTCCCACGATCAGCACGCAGGGTATCAGGCGCAGCCCCCTTCTCGACCCAGTCAACCAGCTGCTTGAGCGCCCCGTTCGGAACCGGCCCCAACCCCCCATAGCAGTGTCCAACACCGGGCGCTTCAAAGAACCGGAAGAAGTCGTGCGCGCCGTGGTCTCTCTTCAGGACCTCCTCGTAGTATCTCTTAATCCCTTCGGGCGGGATCGCCTCGTCCGCAAGCCCGTGCCAGGTAATCAGTTTCCCGCCGTGCGCTTTGAAAGCCAATAGGTCCGGGTTATTGGCCGCCAGAATACCTGCGTACTCCCTCTTCGATTCAGTCAGGGCGTGGAAGAACTCGACGTCGGTCATCTCGTCGGCGGCGAAGTCCGCGTCCTTAGCGATTAGGTACACGATCCAGTTCGCAAACAAGTCGCCGCTGCAGATTTCAATCCCGCCGACAGTTTGGCAGCCTGTGGGTGTATAGAACGAGGTCAGGTCTGCGTCCTTGTTTAAGCCGTAGTAGCCGCCTTCGCGGGATGCGACAGACACAGACCCGGACCATGCGGCCTGCACGACCTGTGCGCCCGCGGCTGTAAGCGTATACTGCGTTCCGTTGCATGTATGCGTCTTCCCGATGAAATCATGCGCAGCAACGTTGGTGCACCGGCTCGGTAGGCTGATGATACCATCCTGGACCCCGTCCAGGCTGTCGCAGACATCAACGGCTGCCTGGACGAACCCTTGCACCTCACAAGCTGACAGCGAGATATTCTGGCGGTTCATTACATGGCTGGGCCAGTACCCTGCGGGGATGAAGGTCTCGACGTTGATGGCGGGCGCCACGGCGAGGATCCCATCGAAGGCATCGGGGAACTCCTGCGCCATCGCGAGACCCTGCCTGCCGCCGCCGGAGCAGCCGTTGAAGTACGAGTATGTTACCGGAGTCTTGTAGTAGGAGGCAGTGATCTGCTTGCCGATCTCGGCCATGTCACTCGTTGCCTTGGAGGCGTAGTTCTCCAGCTGGAGCCAGTTCACGTTGTTTGTGCTGCTCAGCGCCCAGGAGAGGTCCGTCGTCATGGTCGAAACCCCTTCTCCCACAGCAGCATGACCGCCGTCGGTCGAGGCAGAGGCGAAGCCCTGCGCAACCGCGTACGACAGGTACAGGGATCCAATTCCGGTGCTGTATCCGCCTCCCCCGAGGCCCTGGAAGCGACCGTTCCAATCCTCGAGGGGCAGCCACACCTGCGTGGTGACCGTGTCGTTCCAGCCCGGATGGGTATGGATGACAGTCACGTTACAGAAGCTGATGGTCCACATTCCGCCGTCGTTGGTGCCGGGGCCAAGCCCGTAGGTGGTGTAGTTGTGGGCTTCTTTGGCTTCCACAGCGAGGATGGTGGCGCCGAGCAGGGTCGGCTTGCTGATGGCCGTCGGCGAGCATTCAAGCGCAGAACAGACCCCTGAAGTGATGGTGCCTAATGCAACCAAGGCCCATGATTTGGAAAACATCATTAGTTTAGGCGTGATGTCCAGGAGATTGGTAGATGGATTGTATGATCTGCGGAGGCTGCAGAGAAATGGATGGATGGGTTAAGCCAGTGAGTATTTAAGTCTGTCTGGAAAATGCCACCAGTTTCCAAACCCGGGTACACACGTACTTTCCCCGCTTTTTTTTTTTTTTTTCATTGGGATCGTACAAGCGTGGCTCATCACTCCTGGGAAAAAATTGGAACGCAGGCGGATGGAGCATTATCTACATACTGGTATGGCCCGTGCATACGCGGCTCCACCGTCGGAGTTGGCGGCGGCTTTCGTGTTGGATACGAGTATTCACGGACCACTTGCGTACGTACCATGGGAATTCAAGTTTGCCGAGTTGCCTAAGTTCTTGCTGCGCTTGCCCCTGTCCTCGTCAGCTAGCCGTGGCTCGTCAAGTGCGTACCAAGGCTGTCTCGAGTGCAAACGCCGCCACGTCACATCAAGGTACCAATACGACAACTAAGGAAAAAAGACGCCTGAGGCCTTGCTGACCCGACAGGGAGTTTGACCCCTGCCCGGGATGGAAAATAAAATGGTTGCTTCTTCAGACATGAATGTCTTACATTGATTCCAGTCCTCCAGTGGGGGTTCTGTGAGTGGCGGACTATATGTAATGCTTCACAGTATCACGGACTGCCCCCGAGGCCAAACCTGATGGAATGAATACCTAATCGAGTTTGTAACCCTTATCCCCACGGCTGTGCATATTCTCTAAGTTAGCAAAGGTAATCTTGTTCGCGTACAGAAGAGAAGAGGGGGAAAGAAAAAGGCAGGATATGCTATGTACAACTTATCAGAGGAGAACCGCGGACAAGAGGGAGAGGCAACGAGTCCCGGTCGTTCACCTGTACTCTACATAAATACACAATAGTAACCATAATCACCAGCGGTGGGAGGAACTCTCAAGTCTCCGGCTCCAGCTCGGGTCCTCGTTTCGCGGCCTACCAGAGCAATATGCTACTAAAGACAGTAAGAGTGGAGAACTGCCTAGTGCCGGCATACAATAACAAATGGAGCCAAACCGGAAGGCGGTTGGTTACATATGACAGAGATTCCCGTCAATCGCCGGGGGCTCTGGATGGTTCGTCAGGTGGGTTGTGTTGGAAGGACCGATTCCCGGGGGAAATAGATAATCGAACAGAGGGTCTGATCAGTGTACACTGTGTGAATTTCTATCGATGGAAGGGACTGGTGCCCTAATTCGAGGTCTTGGTGGCCAAGGGACATCGGCTCAGGCGGGGCGAGTAGTAGTGACCGGGATACATGCATATGGATGTACCGGAAGAGAATGGATCAATCCCTGGTGAAGGAAGCGCAAGCTGGAGGTGCAAGGAGCTTCGAGATGGCCATGAATAAAGCTGAGTTATATAAGAAGAATCTTGCATCTAGTAGTCAAAGAAATAAGATAATATTGTTAATCCATAGCCAGTTATATAATGTCTATATATAATACGAGCTGCGACCCTCTACTTACGCTTGGGTAGCTCTAGCTTAGCTCTCGAAGACCTTTTAAGACCTAACCTTCTATTCATCAACCGCTGATCCATTTTCTATTCGTTCAACTATCCAAGAAGATCTAGTCACTATCGCCTATGCAATTTCACGCTTGCTCAACCTCACTAGCCACCTACTTCAACCACCTCTGCCGACGCCTCCGGCTGCTTCACCAACCTCCTCATCAACATCTATCATCTCGCAGACGCTGCTGCCGGCAACATCCTCACCGGTATCCATGAAATCGTCGTACCTGCTGCTATCACCACCATTTCGCATTGCCTCCCCAAACCACCTGAACCCCTCTTGAAACCGCCCATGGCCGCTTCCTTCAACGCCTGGACCAGCCACCTCTACGACTAATCTAGCTGCCGCACTCCATCTGCCCCTAGCAGCCTCCCTGAAAAAAATAACCTCGACCAAAACCACCCGCATCCCATCCACCACCCACACCAACCTATCATCCGATCCTTGCTGCCCCGTACCATGGAACCCCTCCATCAAGTCCAGAGTCGCCTACAACCACAACGCCTAGAACAACAAACAACGAACAACAAAAAGGACATGAGGAGGCACCACCACCCTTTTTAACCCCCGAAAATCCCTCAAAATGCCAAGCCTACCACCTGATCAGCCGGGCAATCCCGTGAGTACACGACGCCCAACCAGGTCAACAAACATTGCAGTGCCAAGAATTCCCTCATCTGGTAGTTTGACCACCTTTTACTGGTCTTGGCGTAATTTGCTCATCAAAGGCGCGTCCAGGCGCGGTAAACATCTCACCGCCAGCACTTTGGTTCAGCAAAACAGTATCAATACCATACAGGGATCCCCCTTATAACAGAACTACCTTCAAGAAAGAATCAATGTTTTAATGACGTAACTCTACATCCATTGGGTACGAGGGACCTCTAGGAGGGGGGTTGCACATGAAGCAAGCCAGACGCTGGTGTCGGAGGCATTAGTTTCAATTAGTGGTAGCCGCGGGCGCTGTTGGTGCCTAAGGCATTAACTAGGAAGCACGCGAGATCATGTGATCATGCATTTAAAGTGGCTAATCCGAATGCGCCAAGGCTTTCTCGAGAGTTGTGCCCTCTGGTAGAAATGGTTACATGATCGCCATCCAATGGCAAGAAACTCCTTGTCCCCTAATTTTATGCATCAGACAGTCTTTATTATTATACAATACTAAGATTAATATTAGTCTTTTTTTTTTCTTTTTTTTTAAACAAAAAGGACCAGGAGCCTGATTTATGCCCCCAAGAACAAACACGACACCCATGAACATCATGATATGATGCTTATCTCGTTCTTGAGGCCCACCACGAGCGGCTCGAATATGCTGCCAACCCACGGCATCTGGTGCACATAGCCCATGACCTCAGCCCAGGAATCTAACTCCCATCTTCGCATCACATCGCGAATGGCGTCTACCACCATCGTTCTCTCATCCTCGAAAGCTGGAGAAGAAGGAGAGAGGAGGCCAATACTGCATAGCACGAGTAGCCAAAGACGAACAGAAGGCAGGCCCGCATCACCGGACCATACGCGTTCATCCATGAGTAAGCTGAGCAGCGGTTTCGCATAAACCAGCACAGGAGTCGAGGACGACGAGGAAGACCACGAGCCAGGATATGCGCGGTATCGGCACTTGGCTGCGATAATCCACAGAATCTGGCCGAGTCGTATGGCACTTGCGATTGATGTGCGGTGGTGATGGTGATGGCGATGGTGAGACGGGGGAGGGGTTTTCAGTGGCTCAGCGCTTGTGCCTCCGCTTGGCGATACGGAAAGCAGGCGATGTGTTATCGGGTTTAGGAGCAGGCCGATGGATTCTTCGTCCTCATGATGATTATCATCTGCCCGTAGATACTTGTGCAGCCCGCCGCGTATGGTTCGCGATTCGATGGACTCGGCAGCGGCCCATAAGTCGCGTAAACAAGATAGGATGATCATGGTGTACCCGTCTGGCGTCGAATTTGGCTGGGTTAATTGGGTAGCTAGGAGTAGGTACTGCAGCGGTAACGCTGGCGTGTCTAGTTGCGCTTTGAGTGGGAGGTAGCTCGGTATCAGGTCTGTGGGGATCGGGAAATGTGGTTTCATGTTGAATAGTAAAGATGCTGTGACGTCGACCCTGAAGGAGATTCCGGTCAGTTCACGCGAAGGTCTCTCATAATTCGTCCAGGAATCTGCAGCTGTACCAGAATATCATCAACCGGAGTTCCGTATCTCCCTGTAGGGTCTCTATCCCGCCCCGAGCGGAGATGATCTGTTTCAGCCCCTTCAAGTGGATCATGGCCTGGCCCAAATCGCCGGAAACAAACTATACGTATGTAGTCGTTAGCAAAGATGATCCTGAAACTCAACATTCATACTTCGCTCTCGCTCGCCTTACATTGTAACAAATGGACGCTATAACCCCTCGAATGACCCGCTCAGCAGTTGCTACGTTCGAATCCTCGTCGGCCAGCGTCGCTTCGATACACGCGACCGTGCCTATAGACCGCTCAAGAGCAATCGTGTCGAACCTCTTCTCCGGCGCACTCGCCACAGCGGCCAGCATCTCGGGACTGGTCAGAGTGCGCCTGAAATAGGCGAGAAATTTGGATGCGCGGAATGCAAACGGGAACCAGAAGCTCCCGCCCGCTGTTTCCTCGTCTGGCCTGGGTTGTCAGCACCGCGACTAGATAATTCTAGGGACCGTGCATACGTCCAGGCCTGTGGTGGTGGTACTGGAGCTGAAGCTCACATTTATCAGACCTTCTGTTTCGCCCTTCGCTCACAACGAACGCGATCCCGTATGCCGAAAACATATCCATTTCCCACTGTCTCTCGAGTACGACGAGCGGGTGCTGGTCCCAAAACGGATTCTGGGGAGCGGGGAGGATGGAAGCCCGTGGTTGGCCTTTCTTCTTGTACGATAATACACCTGGTTGCTGCTGCTGCTGCTGCTGGGAACGACGACGGCTCTTATTTGCCGACCTAAGATCCGCACCGGAAGACAGCGGCTGGTGCATGACCATCTCGATTTTAGGGTTGCGTGGCGTCTTCCGCCGTGCGCGGCCGATATCGACCATGATGTGGCGCCTGATCTCGGTCTTGACGGCCTCATCGCGACGATGGACGTGTGTGGGGCCGGTGGAGTGCACGAAGAGGAAGGGCGTCGTTGTTGCCGTTGTTGTTGCACGGCCCATGGCGGCCATGTATTTCCGGCAACAGTTAGTAGTGGGTGAAAGTTGTCAATTCAAGCGAAGTATAACAAGGTAAACTTAGTGTGAAAAGGAAATAAGAACAATAATAGCAATCCCCCAGGGGAAATGGTTTGATAATCCATTATCGTTGCCAGCCATAGATTGATTGGTAATCGAGTCTGACAAACCAACGGAAAATGATTAAGGTTAACTTGTGGACTGACCCACTGGAAAGCATCGGATCTTGTACGCATCGGGTATCAGGTCCCTGGCACCCTGCAGCTACACTAAGAGTAGTCTGTCTTAGCCCCGGGTGGATATTGTGAGAGCTGATGGGGTAGTGGAGAACGCTAACAGATTTAAAATTGAACAAAATAAAATATCCTCCTATCTCCCGGCCTTGTTTACCATATAAGGTCATCATCAGCCCTTCTTCCAAAACGGCCACAGAGAACTCAACCGCTCAACAACTCCCACAGAATAGCCTACTAGGTCCTTCGAATCCCCATTGTCGAGAAATGTAGCGATGCGACGCCCTAGAGTCGGACGGACGCTGTATTTCATCGGGCAGATCCCAAAATAAAACTCCTGGTTAGCTCTGAGCTGGCGTGAAATCCCGTTTACCATTTCGAGCGCCCGGACGTCGAGTTCTTTGCGCAGGTGGCTGTATTCGGCTATGAGGGTTTGGCCTGCGAGCAATTAGAAAGGCCATATATTATCGGGGGCTGGACTGGGAAAGGGGAAACTTACATCTATTCACACCATCAACTATCTTCCCCAGCATCGCAAGCACGTTCTGCACATGCTGCGCGGACCCCTTCGACGCCCTTGTGTCCAGGGAACCAGCCCCCGGGTCGTAGACGCCAAAGTCATCGCAGAAGTCCTCGAAGAAGCAGATGCCGAGGTCAACTCGTTTCTGCCACACAGCGCACAGGCTGTCATCGCTGCGGCTAGAGGCTTCAAGCTACAGAGCGGCGTAGGCAGCTCGAAGCGTGTCACACGCGTCCTGGATGGGGATTTTTCTTTGCGTGCGCGTTGTTAGCCATACTGTAGTTAGTTTTAAATAACCATGGAATTCGATTGAATTATTGGCAATAGACTATCAGGTGAGGACTACATAGTGTGTTTATATAATGCACTACTCCTGTCTTTATAGATCTGGGTTGTTGGAATCTCTGTTGTGTGTTTGGAAGCTATTCATCTCAAGGTCCAAGAAAAGCTTTAATTTGGGGGCCACCAAGCATGAAAGTCTTGTTGTGTTTTGATTTGCATCAGCTAAGGTCCTTGTATGCTGAAACAATCCACAACGTGGAGGTTAAATTGTCGGAGATCGGAGCTTGCCAAATCGGGTATCAGGTGTCCCAGATTAGGGCACGCCGGCTTACTCCCGATCCCCTCCCACTCTAACCTCACCAAGTATGCCCCAGCAGAGAGATTACAATTGAATACTTGATAATATCTGGATTTGTCAGTCATGCGTGGTATTTCTAATCGACCGCATTTCGCGGCGGACCATTTCGTTATGGGCGGATGTATATAAAGACCGCGGATTTTAGGCCAGATTGACCCTTTTGTTGGAGTATCATACGGATTCTCATTGACTCTGCCTTCATCAAAGCTGCAAATCAGCACCTCATTCGAAATGGCCCCTCAATCTAATATCACCCTTTACACTGAAGGAACGCCCAACGG
Source organism: Aspergillus baeticus (assembly GCA_027569055.1). NCBI lineage: Eukaryota > Fungi > Ascomycota > Eurotiomycetes > Eurotiales > Aspergillaceae > Aspergillus > Aspergillus baeticus. The sequence continues at coordinate 310,956 of JAPDEI010000008.1, read as the reverse complement.
GCTCAAGATCTCCATCGCGCTCGAAGAGCTCGGACTCTCCTACAAGGTGTCTACCTCCATTGTCTCCCTCACTAGCCACCCGTCGCAGAAACTTACCCAGTCTTCCTCATAACCACTAATATCAAAGGGAAATCGCTAACAATCCCACACCAGGTCCGCGAAATCGCGCTCACCCAACACGAGCAAAAAGAGCCCTGGTTCCTCGGGATCAACCCCAACGGCCGGATTCCCGCCATCACGGACATCGATGATGACGGGAAGGAGTTGAATATCTTCGAGAGCGGCGCCATCTTGCAGTACCTTGTCGCCAAGTATGACAAGGACCATCGAATCTCGTACCCGGCTGGGTCAAGGGAGGATTGGGAGGTTACGTGCTGGGTATGCTACGTCTACTTGCTAACCATGCCTGAAGAAGGGGGAAAAGAAAAGAAGAAAAGAAACAAAAAGATGCAAGGCTGACTCGGCTGAATGATATAGCTCATGTGGCAAGTCAGCGGTATCGGGCCTATGCAAGGACAGGCGAACCACTTTGCACGTACGTGCCCCTACCTACATAGTAGGCCCGTTCTCTCCCCAGTGCAGCACTAATCTTTCTTGCTATGGGTTGATTGGGAACAGGCTTCGCCCCAGAGAATGAAAAACCCAACAACACGTACGCGCTGAACCGCTACGTGCACGAAACGCGCCGCCTCTACCGCGTTCTCGACACGGCGCTGGCCAAGAACGCCTCTACCTCCGCGACTAGCGGACGATTCTACCTGGTCGGCGACCGCGTCACGATCGCCGATATCGCCATTTGGCCGTGGGTTGCTGCTTATAGTACGTCCCATTTTCATCCCTCAACTTCACTTCATGCCCCCCCCTCCCCACCTTGAAAGTGAAAAGAGGCAATCTGACGGATTTCATGCAGAATTCTCCGGCTTGTCAACCATCGACGAGTTCCCCTTCGTGAAAGCATGGTTGAACAGGCTGCTGGAACGCCCGGGCTTCGAGCGCGGCCGGAATGTGCCCAAGCCGCATGTGCACCTGGCGATGAACGAGCTCTCCGAACAGGAGCTGGATGAGAGGGCGAAATACGGTGTCAAGTGGATTCAGGATGCGATGGCGAGGGATGCGGCTGCTTGAGCGGGTGTGGGAGACCATGAGCATGAGCCCAAATTGAAGGTTAGCACCAGTTGGTGTTTGGTTGGTTTTGTTGCTGGGGGTGGGAGAAAGGAGCATTGGATATAGTATTTGGTGAAGAGATATATATGTGTATGTATATAAAAATATTTGTATTTTGTTTGCTGGTTCATGGAGATGATGGTTTCAAAGCGCGCGCCGGTCATTGTCTTTGGGCTTGGGGCTAGAGGCTGGTTATCGAGCGTGGCCAGCTCGGTATAAGTATGTAATGAGATGATCTTACTGTGCTGAAGGTATGCTACGGGTTGAGTTACTGGCCTTTGTGAGCCCAATGAATATTACATAGGCACGATATACAGCCATCAATTTTGTCTGGTGATTCCAGGACGTGTGGTGATATCAAGCAGGGCAGGTGTAGGTTGAGCTTATCCTGATTGAAAAGACGTTGAAGGGCAATCTGTAGGAGAAATAAAAGATATACCTATAGTGGACGCGACCATCCTTGTATTAATTAATGAGTTACTTACTGACTAGTAAGCCCAGTTTAGTAACCCAAGCGACCAAATGTCCGTCCTTGGTCAAGCAACTTCCTCTTTTGCATCTCATCTTCTATCCATTTCCAGAGCCGTTTTGCCAGCTCCATATCCCGTGCTACCTTGCTGGGCTGCTTTCTCTTCTGTTCAGGCACAAAGTACTCCCCGCTATTGCAATGAGCTGGCGGTGGCCATCGCGCGCCGTAAACACGGCCTGGAAAGGCGCCGGGCACAGCAATGCTCCATCGGCGACGAAGTTCCACTCTGGTAGTTTAGTAGACATTTGGGTTTCGTGTCCTCAGGGCGAGCGGATTCTCGATAGCATCTTCGCTACCCTTCCCCCCAGCTTGCGCCAAGGGGCGGTTTTCTCCTCCTCTGGGCACTTCTGCCGCCGATGATGCCGCGGTTGCCGCCTGTAGGTCCCCGGTCTCTTGGCTGTCCTCCTCCATGTCCTCCACGTTCTCCTCCTTCTCTCCTTCCTTGTCTTCTTCGTCTGACCAGCTGATCTCGTCGTCACTGCGCACCGGAATAGGAGGGGCGAGGGCAGTGGGATCTTCCGGATCCAGCTCCTCGTCTGTGACATCCGCCGCGGCAGAGAGCGATATCAGTCGGTTCAAGCACCATTGCAGATGCAGTAACTTGATGGAAGGGAGTGGCATTGTCTCGGGGTCGTCAGTTGTCCATGTGAGGACATCCCCACTCCTAATACATCTTTGACTGGCACAGTCGAATAGCCGGGTGCCTCGGTCGGCAGAGTCGAGATTAGTTGGTGGTGATGGCGGGGTCGCTAGGTCCTTAAAAACAAACTTGGTCTGATCCAACCAGTAGAACTGAACGCTTAATCTTCTCCTATCAGGCGATAGATCTAAAGGTTTTAGCGCAAACCTGGCCTGGCCCCACAACGCATGCACTGTTGGGGCCAGGTTTAGGAGGTTCTGGACCACTTCGGTCCGCTTTGGCCCAAGTATAGCAGATTCCCACTGTTTGATTTCTTCTGCTGACCAGAAGGTCGACAACACCCGCCAGAATTCCTTTTCTCCCTTCTGGCCAGCCTTCCTGCCGGGCGAGTACGGGTATATATGCGCGATTTGATTACAGTCGCCTCCTCGTGTAATCAAGCACGCGTCGCCGTCCCTTTGGCGACACTGGAACTTGTTAGAAATAGACACGGCATTGATCTTTACACAGATGCACTCACTTTGTCTGCCGCAGCAGCCGAACGACGGTATTCCTTGTTCTGGGCACCTTTTGAACTTCTGGGCGCGGATGCCAAAGGTGTTGTGGGCGAGTAGGATGGGGCAGGGGTAGTTGGTGTAGTGGGCGTGAGGGCAACTGGGGGACCGATGCCAGGGACTGGGAGCTTCGAGGGACTACGGGACCGAGATCGTCCGCGAGGAACCGGCACCATCCCAGCCGCTGATCGGGGGATCTTCGATGGTTGCAGTCGGGTATCAGGTTCTAGCTTGCGCTTCGGGCTTTCAGCTGCTGCTGGCGTCTCCTTCTCGCCGTGGTCTCGTGTGGCCCCTGAGGAAGAATCTGTTAGACCGCGTATGTGCTCTATGTGCAGAGTTCCAATAACTCACATGTCCTAAGCGCCTTGGTCCACATTGTATTGGAATAGACTGCCCGCACAATCGCCGGAGGGTTGTTAATAAGGTGGTCGGCGAAAGTCTTGACCTGGTCGACGTCCGCTAGCCATAGAAACGCCCATAACCCTGGCTCAATTTTCTCATCATCGTCTAGCAGGCATTTGGCGAGGTTCTCCATAATTTTAACCCGGCGTGGGTCTCTCACCTCCGGGAAAACATCCATTTTGAATGGCGCACAAGGAGGAAGAAACGAAGCAGAAAAAAAATACTGCTATGCAAGTGATAGTAGAACAAACTGTCGTAGTAGTCTTTTGTAAGCGGACGTAACAGCCGGGATCCAGTTAGCTCATTGTACTTGCAGTAGTTTTGGTGGACCCTCGATCGGTGGAGTCAGCGGCAGGATCTGAGTCCTGCCCCACCACGCCACCGGCCTCGCTTAGCACGGCTTATATAATAAGCTCTCATTTAGGTAACTACAAAAGGAAAAAGCAAACAAAAAAGCCAAGAAGTAAAATTAACTTCTTATTGATCATCTGGTTCCCCTCTTGGTCTTGCAGTGTACTTCTGCCCCTGCTCACAGCTGCCTCTTCCCATGGGAATAAATGTCTTATCTCGTGCAGAAACCCGAGGCCATCTGGCAAACGGTAGTCCCGAGATTCTATCATATCAACCATAGTCTTCTCACCAGCCTCTTCTCAACAGCAGCCAATAAGATGGCTGTTCCATGGGCGACGTGAACCGTGATATTGGCGACCCTGGTGAACGTGGCATTCCCGACTCCCCTCGGCGCACCCGGTTAGTGTGGCTTAGAAGCACAGGCCAAGTGTGCAAGTCTCGCTCGCTTGTTTCTATGGGACAATCGAGGCACTAACCAAATGGAATAGTGTGCCGGCCTGAAGAGAAGCGAGGCTGGATACAGTTCTTTTGTTTACGGCGACATCGAGTACGTGAAGGCCAAGCAGTCTTACTACTCGGTCACCACCAGCCTCAACTCGACCTGTATTTTGCTACCGCAAACGGCGGACGATGTCTCCACCGTTGTCACGACCCTCACGCAGCCACAGCTGGCTTCCAACTGCCCCTTTGCCATCCGCATCGGGGGCCACTCCATGATAGTGGGGGAGTCGAATATTGTCGCGGGAGTCACGATCGACCTTTCGTGGATGAATGCGACGGTTTTCCACACTGAAACCGAGACCTCGTCGATTGCGACCGGGGCTCGATGGGAGCCTGTCTATAAGACGCTGCAGCCCCCTCGGGGTGATGGTCTCTGGCGCGCGATTGGGCTCTGTTGAGGTGGGCGGTTTCTTGACTTGTGGTGCGTGGATCCCTCTTCCTGGGTAACGTATATGACGATGAGAAGCTGATCGGTGCAAAAGGAGGAATCACCATTATCAGTCCCAAAACGGCTATATACTCATACTACACGGTGATCGAACTGATGTCATAGCACCTTTGGGTTACCTGGGAAAAGTCTTATAGTTATGAGCCCGGGAGGTGTTTCAGAGCGTGGATTAGAATAGCAGCCTAATTACCCGTAACCTCTCCAAGAGAGCTACCATACCTATATTATTCACCACCCTCTTGATTAAATCCGCGCACGCGCACAAGCATGACTATATAATTTCGCTGGATCTGGGTGCAGTCTGTGATAATGGTATCGCAATGAAGAACCCGGAGCTGCTTCACTACTTTAGCGATCTACTCTGGTTCCAAATCGAGCACGGGAAATGTTTTACATCATGGATGCATCCATCCAGCATCAGCATGGGAGCACACCCCGTGGCTAGAGTCATCGCCAACACGGTACATTATCCGCCCCACTGATCATGGCTCTCGCGTACCCTATCCCCCCACGATCAGACCTGCTCAACGACATCCACTCCTCTGCCTTGTCGCGCATAGGGAGTAACAGCGCACAGACCTGCTCTTACGACGCGGGGGCCGTCGAGTCCTAGGCCGTGAACGATTTCGTGTGCATGCAGAAAGCTTTAGAAGCAAACGCGACAGTACTCACGGAACCGGCCACCGACCTCTTCCAGCACGAGCTCTTGCGCATGCTGCGGCTCGACGGGCCGATCAAAGCGAATAAACCGCTTTCTGCGTATGGCATAGACTCGCTGAGTGCGGTGAAGCTGCGGAATTGGGTCGAGCGCTCGTTTCAGGTTACGTTTGCTGTGTTTGAGATCCTTGGTGCCAATGGGCTACAGTCGTTCTGCTCCAAGCTTATCACGCTTATCACGAGGCTTCAGGCGACGGCTTAAGTCTAAATGTGACTTTTTCTATTTCTCTACTAGTTTTTTTTCGGTTCTATTTTCTTAAGTACAGCCCGAAAAACCAATCTGACAGAGCGGATCTGGTGGTCTGAGCCCACAATGCAGGCAAGCACAGCGCGCCAGGTTACCTAGGGCTCGTGGACTCCGCTCCGATCCAGACCAGCGTTCCGCACTCTTCGCATGCTGACTTCACTCACAAGTCAAGATCCGGAGGGAAATAAGGTAGTAGGGTAGACATTCAAGCGTCGATAAAGTGTCTGTGTACGAAGCTCAGCGTTTGCACATCGCTCAACGAAAGACTCTGCCACATATGATACCTACCCTACATAAGTACCTCTCACAACAGGTCAGGTGACCTCTGCTTCTACCATCCACCAACCATACTAATAATCATTCTACCCTGTCAACCCCGCTTACATGCATGATGGAAAAGGTGAGGCTGGTCTAGTACTCCAGTCTTATAGGCGAAGAGATGCATGGAAGTCTGCCAATACAATCCATTTACGTGGTTGCTGCCTCAGCAACTGTTGTATCACCATCCTCCCCGCTTTTACAACGCGACCTTGACTTCTGTTCATGCCCGACAGGCTTTCATCTTCATATATACAGAGAAAGGATTATTCCGTGTTCTTGGAATAGTGTCTTTACTAAACACATCACCCCTTTTATTTGTTCACCTTGCAATATGGACACCCACGACGTTTCTGACGCCCCAGAATATCTGCAATACCTACAGAAACAGAAGAAAGTTCTCCACAATGCGAAATTCTACAAAGGCAAGGCTCTCGAGCCCACCAAGTCTCGCGACGAGATCATAATGGAGTTCATGTTTCGTCGGATGATGTCTAGGGATAGACCGGCTAACAGGCACGAGATTCACTCGTCGTTTGTGCCTCCGGCCTACCCGCCGTCCGTTGCTGCTCTGAGTACCCTGAAACCAATACGAATCAGAGATCTAACCCTCGAAACTCACCATCGTGGATTTTATATTCTGCTTAGAGCAGTTACACCGACAGATAGAATGACTGCGGTGATGGCCGTGGTGGAAGATGAAAGAGGAGACGTTGTGGTGTTACAATTATACAACCAGGAGAAAGAGTTCTCGACCGATGGTCGTCTCGTCGAAGGGACAGCGATACTTGTGAAGGAACCTTACTTGAAGATCATGGCTGATAAAAACTACGGAATGCGGGTTGACCATCTCTCGGATGTAAACTTTCTCCCAAGCGACGATCTTTTAGTACCCCTGTCATGGGGAGGTCGGAGCGAAATGGTCTCAACGGCTAACCATTGCAAAGCCAAAGGCAACGACCATTTCAACAAGTCTGAGTACTATCTCGGTATTGACTGGTAAGCATCCACTGAAGAAGAACCTGGAAGAAAGAAGCTGATCAGACAGTAGGTACTCCAAGGCTCTAGATTCCTCCCCAACAACCGATGAAGCCCTCACAATCCGTCTCAACCGCGCCCTTACATATCTTAAGACTCACCAATTTGACGCGGCCCTTGGTGATCTCGAAACTGTCTTGTCAGACCATGAATCTTCCGAAAAGGCTTTATTCCGTAAATCTCAGGCTCTTTATCATCTCTCTAGATTCGAAGAGTCCTGCAAGGTCCACCACGTGCTTGGTGCCACTTACCCAAGCAACACCACGGCCAAAATGGAGTCAAATCGTGCTACTGCACGCCTGGCAGAACAAAAGACTGGGAATTACCCATTCAAGTACCTGCAACAAGAAGCAAAGAAACGTTGCCCCCCGCACCTTGATCGTGGCACGTACATCGGTCCCGTGTCTGTCAGGCCAACAGAGTCTTGTGGTCGAGGCTTATTCACGACAGAGGCCGTTCAAGCCGGTGATCTACTATTTTGCGAGAAAGCCTTTGCGCATGCCTTTCATGACGAGGCTGCCCGGGGGGCCTCTAGCAGCAGCCTATCGATCTTGATGAACACGGAGACAAACACGGTGACAATGGGTACCCAGGCGGACCTTATCGCGTTAATCGTACGGAAACTTTACAAAAATCCGTCGCTCATGTCGACGCTCACGGACCTTTACCACGGCTCATACCATCCGGTTGATGTCGCAGAAGTTGACGGTACACCTATCGTAGACACGTGAGTTCTGATCAACACCAGATACACTCTTGTCCTACATAATAGCAGAGCTAACTAGCACCTTAGCTTCCTGATCGAGCGTATAATGGCACTCAACTGCTTCGGCTGCGGCCTGTCCTCTCGCGAATCCCATGTACGCGCTATGAAAGACGCCGAATCACGGTTAGAACACTCCAAGGAAAATAAATTCCACTCCTGCGGCGTCTGGCCTCTAGCATCCTACATCAACCACTCGTGCAACAGCAACGTTCGGCGCTCATTCATCGGCGATATGATGATCGTCCGTGCTGCCCGGGACCTCCCTGTGAATGCCGAGCTGTTTTTCTGGTATGCAGAACCCTCGGGCGACGGCGGCACCTCCAAGGCGGCGCAAGGACCCAACCTAAAACACTGGGGCTTCAAGTGCAGCTGCGTGATCTGTCAAGATTCAATCGAGACAGAGGCGAGTGATCTGAGAAAGCGAAGGAGGGTCAAGGGGGACATGTTGAATGCTTTTGAGGCCCTGAACAGATCGCGCAAGCCAAAGCCAGCTATTATTGATCGAATTGAGGAACTCGTTTCTCAACTTGAAGGGACGTATCCCAAGCCAGCAGTTGAAGTTCCGCGTCTCGGTATCTGGAAGGCATATTTGAGTTTAGCGTCGGTCCATGCCTCGCGAGGTGTCTTTGAGAAGGCCGTTGAGTTTGTAATGAAGACTCTGGAGTCACTTGGGTACGTAATCGAAGGCGGGAGGCCTCCGTACACCCCTGGTGCGTCACTGCGCGTCTTGAAGTGGGGTCTGATGATCGAAGGCCTTGTTGGATGTTGGATGATGCTTTGCAGAGCGTATTGCGAGGTAGCTCCTGAACTCGCAAGTGAGGCAGAGGACTATGCTAGGATCTCCTATAGGATATGTGTTGGCGAGGATGAGACTTTCGAGGATACGTACAGTCGATTCTCAAAACGGGTGGATGGGCTTCTTGTTGGGGTGGAATAGAAGTATGTATTGTATCAGGAGTACATTTGCATATGGTGTCTAGTGTTTTCGGTTATACACAACCAGTGGACAATGCTGAGCTGCAGGCTGCTTGTAATTTGTTATCGGGGCTATGGGTGGTTCGGCCACAATCCAAACGGACATGGTTCAGTTCTGCCGTAAAAGCCACAGAAGCAAACCACCACAACTAGAAAAGGGCTCGGGCGCTAACTGCCCAATATTAAAAATAGTAGGTCTTGATGGACGATCCAAACAGCGAACGAACGGGACCAAAAATAAATACAAACATAACCTTATGTACGATCATTATTGCGAAGCCGTCATCTTGACAAAACTACATGCGCAGCTCCACGTCATGCGGCGAGCCCGGCGACACTACAATATTAAACTGCACGGGGGGTTGATGAAGCCGTTGAGATTTAGCGACGGTGACTCCCGTATGGCCTCAGCGCAACTTGAACAATCATGGCGTGTAAGTAGCTTGATCCAGACACTCTGTAACACAAGCAAGGCGAGGTCCTTGCACTTGAATCTCACGTATACGGACCTTACATTGATCGGGAATCACACGGGGTACACATTCCAGCCTGCGGCGGAGGTGTACGATATGGGTCCCGCGCTGGACGGGACGGCGGTTGTGGCGGTTGAGGATGATGATCCGTTTGTGATGCCGTTTAACCTTACCATGCTGAATCTGGATGTCGTCGTGCTGGGAATTTATCAGGCTCGTTACTTGAGGAGGGGGTTTCCTGGGTGGCAGCCATGGTGTTGTATGTACGTAAAGCGTTCCCGGAGACATGATTAATAAGATGGGACGCCGGTCTCATTAGCCGGAATGTGCCTGAGTCGGCTGTATCAGGCTATCTCCAATAAAGGCTGACACTTGGCCCAGAACAAGCCATAATTGGCTGAAAGCTTGTCTTCATGCCCCCGGACATTCTCCGTACGGGGTCACTGTCTCCCTGGGGTGTCCACATCAAACTGGGCTACAAAGGTAGCCCATTCCAGCCGTCCCTCTCACCCCAGACAGACTCTCTCTCCCCCACACAGCCCTCCTGCGAAATTCGCCCAAGATGAATCAAAAGCGGCTTCACATCTCCTCTAGACGGCGTTTTTCATCTTCCCGGCGCTTTTTCTCTTTGGCTACTGCCAGGTTGTCGTTGGAGCCCCTGGTTTCCTTTGAGGACTCGGGGGCGAGTTTTCTGTGCTTTATTTTTTGGCATGGGAGGAAATTTGACCTTGATACTGATTAGGGAGATCATGACAATCGCAAGCTTATGATATGGGACAATCAAGCTACCGGATCCGCTGACATGTGGGCCCAGTAAGAGAAACATGGGTGCTGAGAAGCCAGTCTTGCTCACTATGAGAGGGTCAAGCGGAGCCTCATGGTAAATTTCGCGAGCTCTTTGAGACTACATGGGCCTTAACATATGTTGTGCTGCTTGGAACTCAGATGTGTCAAAAACTTGATAGATTGGAATCTCAAGTCAAAGTGCCCTACTGTAATTAAACCACACAGCTCAGTATCATTGCCTGATCGGCTCGCCGAAATACACACTCGCTTGATAGACAGAAAAGAAAACTCTCTATCAGAAACTCCTTGTTACCCAAGACGAGACTAGCGATCGTATCCCGGTTCCCCTCTCACGGCTCGGCGACGTGGATGTTCTAGGTGGGGATGCCTTGGTTCAGCAGGCCGCCAATAATTGCCCAGGCCATATTTCCGTCACCAATGAAGGCAAGCTTGCTGGTTTGAAAGGAGGACATTATCGGAGACGGCTCTCATCGATGCTGGTGATAGCTACAGGAACTCCCGTGAAACTAGAGAATATAATCTCATGGAGACGTCATTCTAACAAGTATAGTAGCATGACTTACAAGCTTTTTTCATTAGCGACTAAAATGGTGGTCTCCTCTTCTTCTCGCGCCCTCTCTGGATCTGAGCAAGCCTGATTAAATATTATATATATAACATTGTCAGCAACAATATATACAGTAGAGTATACCGTTGCACTAGATCATTCAATCTCCCCAATCCGATTTAGCTCATTAGGTCGGACGAAATGTATTGTTCCCGGCTACACATGTCTGTCCTGAAAACTTTAGACAAGGTTCCTACACTCTGACCCGGAAGGACGGACCGATTCCTTCGATAGTCCTCCTTTCGCCGAGTATGCTCTTGGAGTTGCCGTAGTAACGGAGGCGGTATGTGCCACTTTGCAACTTCGATGGTGACCCAGTGAGGTAGTACAAGTCCTCAATATACCAAGTTAAAGTGACCTCGCTCGAGCCAATAATGGTTCCTGTACGCTTCCACTCGAACGTAAGATTCCAGTCCGAATCATCTCGCACGGTAACCCAACCAGTATTGTTGGCGCTTTGCATCTCAACGGCCGCATATGTGCCCTCCAACCGTAGGTCGTTTCGTGGATTGGCCCCCACAAAAGTAACAGCAAAGTGACCGCCAGGTGAATACTCTTTGCTGGTCCCAGAGGAAGATACTACATCGCCAAAAGAACGACCGAGGGGTGGATTGTCGTAAAATACACCTGGCGTGAACGAAAGATATTTATCGATATTGACCGGTGGGCTCGGCCCGGAGGGTATGGCTGGCAACGATGCAACGTTCTCGGATTTCCCTAGGTAGGGCAGATACGACAAGCTTATATTCACGTAGGCTGCGAGCTGATTGGGGCCCCATAGTGTGGACCCACCTTCATACCGTTGGATGGCATACTCTTCCTCAGTAGTGACATAATGAGCATAGGTATTTGCCGGAGAACCGAGGGTGACGATCGGATTAGAGATGGATAACACTCTCTCAGCTTCTTGGGACACCGCGGCCTTCCATCGGCGGCCCGCCATGGTAGTCACCTCACTCGGGGAAACTACTATTAGGAGCTGTCCAATCCGCAGTGTCTGGAAGTCGACGATACTTGGCTCCCACGCGTACGGGAATGTGTTCATACCCACATCTAGCAGGATTTTTTTCGGCGCTTGACATTGGACCTGCTCGGGGCTGGGACGATGAACGATGTGGCTAACAAGTTTCCATATTGGGTTCTCAGTTGCGGGGCCAGAGGCATTCTGCGTGAAGTCAAAGTAGCCTGGTCCATCCGTTGCTCCGCCAGCAAACGAGAACCCCAACGCCGCGTAGCAGGTTGAGAGGGCAGAACCGTTGAATGGGGATGTGAAGTGGAAACCTGCCATTTCTTGATACACGTGAAATGCTGAGACAGACGATTGGCCCGCGAGTTGAACTGCATTTTGCGCTTCCCTGAGTGCCATTTCTTTATAGAGGTTAGACGCAGCTGCATATTGGCGACGCCCCATTTCGAAACAGCTTTTGGCACCGTTATCATTCTCTTGGAAGTAAGGTCCGCGTCCGCGACAGAGTTTTGTGTCCCCGTTGCATGTGCTATCCGAGAATCTGCAAGGGAGCCCAGTGTCCTCGCAAAATGCCCCGAGTACATTGGGGGAGCTATCGCCCACGCTCGACTGCGAAAATCCGGCAACGAAGTCACTGGAAAATCGAGGGTCGTTTCTCACGCTTCGTTCAAAAAGGTATGCTGCAACACCCTTGTTGTCACCATTGACTAATGTGTTGTTGTTGTAGACAGAGGTTCCGTGGATAGAGAAGAAAGAAAGGATCCCAGTGGACTTGCCATCAGATAGACGATCAATCTTTAACAGTGTCATACTCTTGTCGGTATCATGTACATAATTAGCTCGTTCCGAAGCTGGGTTTGCAAGATACGCATAGGGACTGCGATTGATATTCCCGTCGACGATGTCGGTGCTCGCCACGGTAATTTCGCTCAGAGCTAAACTCTCATGAGCACGGGTAATCGATAGCAAGGCACCTTGAACAATGGCATCGTAGCTCTGCTTATTAAAGCCTAGAGTGGATATCTGGACGATCAAGTAGTTGTGCCAAGCACCAGGGCCAGAATGCGAATGTGTTCCTGTTATTGCCACATTGTGTTCACCGTACCGAGCATACTCTCCGCCTAGAGTAGCAAGACCCTGGAGGATTCCGTGTCGTGTCGCAGTATCTCCAGACTGGGCGTCTAATATGGTATAGATAAACGTGTTGGTGACATCGGCAGGGTCGGCAAATATAAACGTTCGAGCATAGAGGCGCTGTCGGAGTCCAGTTCCAACCTGCGAAGAGTTTGCAAACCCCGCAAAAACGACTTCAGCGACGGGGCTGTCATAGAAAAAAGGTTAACCATCTTTGGGTATCTTTAAACCATCTTAGCATGCGGCTGGGAAGGGGAAGTCTACCCTGTGATATCAGCCTTCCCTACTCCGACTAAAAATGTAGAGCTTGAGTTGGTGGCCCTCTTGTCGAAGGAATGGGGAAACCCGGTGAATTGTAGAGATACTGAGTTGTTCACAAGAAATAGGGTTGTGAGAAAGGAAAGAAAAAGAAATGTAGAGGGAAAATGCATTATTATGTGGAGGAGACAAAATAGTTAACTCTTTTATGCAGCAACGTTTGAATTTGGCTATGGTTTTGGGAAGGTTTCGATAGGGCTAGGAGATGAGCGAACTTGCAGACTATGTACTTGAAAAAAGGCACGATCCCAAATGACACAGGCATAAATTCCTATACTCACATGTTTCCAGCGGAGACAAGTCGACGAGAGATGACTGCACAGTAAACAACAGTAGATAGTGTGTATGTAAGTCTCGCAAGGGTCGATCCGAGGGATTCCTGCATACCCCGCGAACCTACTGTTCACCCCATATGAACTACGCGGGGTGAAAGGAACCCCCCCGAATGATTACTTTCTTCAGCCAACCAAAAGACAAGGCTTCAGAACACGAGAGATTAGAGGAAATATTTAGGGTGTTCGTTAGACTATTTTTCCTGCGCTTTGGTTGTGGCCTGCGCACCTGACAGTGAGAACGCAATTTTAAGGCTTTCGTATGGACAAAAAGTGGGGGTGCCCATACGATCCGCCAAATCGGATCTAAAGAGAGATCCGAGCACTCAAACCTTGAACCACAGCTTGCCCAGGGTAGTTCGGCAAGTTCTCTCTGTTCTTGACAGGCACATGCGGACCTCATTTGCCTCACTTTTTGGCATTGGATAGGCTTGATACGAATGTATATATTTATACGCATGGTGCCGATATCTCGTAAGGAGGCATACTCCAAGAAACACCCGCCTCATATGGATCCCAACATTCGAGAAACCCCTTCGAAATGGATTTTTATGAATAAGAAGGGTCAGTGATTATTATCACGACCGAGTCTATATTTACGCAAGAGCGTGGAAAAAGTGCCTTTCTAATAAGCTCGTTCTATAAATATCGGATCTTTCGTCTCTTCTACGCAAATTGGAGAGCACGAGGTAGCTTATAGAGTACATCAAAATTTGCTAAAAACCTAGTAGCAAAGAACAACGAAGCGGAATGATTAGGTTGATAGCATTTGAATAGCATATCAATAATGGCTTCTAATCCTGAGTGGTATGAGATTTTGAGACCATTTTTTTTCAGATTTTCGCACTATGTTCCGTGATATTCCTCCAGTAAATCATCTCTTTGACCTCGGTGAGAGACCGAGGCTTATATAGCGTTCGAGGAAACCGTGCATCCACACCCTCATTCACTTCCGTTGAGCTAAGTTCTAAATGATGTAGCTCATTTATTCCCTGCTGCTGCATGAATTCGAGAAGTTCATGATAATTAGAACCCACATGGTCGATACCGTGGCTATCATCAGAGAGGCAGAATCTGCCTTGTAGGTTCAGAAATTCCTGGACATCAAATCAGCTCCAAGTGACCCATGGTTGAAGAGGTACATCTTTGTATGTACCTGACAGATATCCGCTGCTGGATAGGGCATCTTCAGCCCTTTTCTTAGTGCTGCTGAATTGAGCTCCAGCAGGCCTCCGTAATATGAGATAAATTTCAAATTTCTCAGAATCATCTCCCATACTCTAGGCCATGTTTTGAAACCGCCTTTCTGTAGGTCGGGGTCGTCACAATATAGTCGAATTAAATCAAAATGGCCGACAACTGGAGGTTTCAAGTGTCTTAGCATGTCGAATTGTGCCTCAAAATAATCCTCAAATATTCGCTCTTCCGTTCCTCCTGATGTTTTTCGCGCCTGTAGGTATAGATCTCGGCCCCAATCGATAGGGATATGATGCACATGATGTACAGAGCCGACGAAGAACTCGAAAGGGAATCTGGCGAGGGAATCATTGATGAGGCTCAGGGATTCAGCAGTATCGATCCATTCGGACTCAAACCCAATGATAATATTGATCTTTGACGCATATTTATTCCGCATCTGTACTGCTTTTTTGAAGTACTGAGCTTCATTTGTGACAAACCAATCTGAGGTAAAGCCAGCTTCAACCTGTAAAGGAAGTCTTAGGGAGAGAACGAAAAAGGACTAGGTAGTAGGACTTGGGACCTCTTCTTGATATAGCTGGTTAGCCGAACGAGGCATATGTTCACTCAAGCAGAATGTTTCCATCCCCTGCGCAATAGCCTCTTGAATAACCTCCTCCAGGGAGTTCCGAGCGTGGCTAGGGCAAAACTCCCCTGAGTGGGAATGATGGGAGAAAGGCATTGTAGACTGTTTGCTTTTGTCGGACAAGCGGCAATAGACTTGAAATAAAACCTCAAGTCAGTCAACGGAGCATTGTGATCGAATTTGCCGAACGAGGGTCAACTTGGCGATTTGAGAGAATAAATTGAGCCCTGTCGGCTCCTTGGGTTTGCCCACCTAGTAGACCGAATAGCTCTTCTCGAATTAACAAGACCTCGAATAGATTATTGGATCCCAACGACGTTATATGTCCTGGTCCATACCTGTCGCATAGCAAAATCTCGGATGCTCATGATGGATTCATATGCATTCGCAGAACTATTGATTATTCTACTCCCCGCCTAACAAGTTGCGTCTGTCGTCATGTTTCCAAAGGCAGAATGGAAAACTTGAACGGTAGGTTGGCGTAGACTCAGGGCCACACAAAGTCAAAGAGGCGCCCTTACGAAGTGACCACTCCAATGGAGTAGATGGGGTTGAGTTCTGACAAATATGCCTCGAATCTCGGAAGAAGTAAGAATAGCTGTAGCTTCTCTCATTCTTAGACCTCGGCCAAAATGAGGACCGCACTAGTCCCCCTGGATAGTATAAAGCTAAATGGGTACATTTCCGTCTGATTACTGTCCTTAGAATTCACTCACGCTCAGGTTTTTTTTTTATCCTCCCCATATCGTCAAGATGAGCTCCGTATCCGAGAGTCTAAATGTTTTTGGAGAGTACTACAATATCATCAATGGCGAGCGCCATAGAACAACCAAGACGCGCAATGGCATCAACCCCGCTACGGGCCAAAGTCTACCTGAAGTTCCCGTTGCTACAGAGAATGACGTGTACAATACGGTTGAAGCGGCAAAAGCGGCGTTCAAAATTTGGTCACTTGTCTCGTGGGCTGATCGCAGACGTGCGATTCTAGCCTACCTTACCGAGATTGAAAGACTTGCCGACGATCTCGCGAGACTCTTGACTTTAGAACAAGGTAAACCGGTACGTCTGTTTTTTTTTTCATATAACATATGTGGGAGGTTAGAGCTGATAAGGCCAGCTCATATTTGCCAAAATGGAAATCACATCCGCCCTCGATTTCAGCCGCGTCCTCGCCAAAATGGAGCTGGAAGAAGAAACTATATACAATGATCCAGAGCGCAAGACCGTGATTAGATACACCCCTCTTGGTGTAGCGGTTGCTATTGTCCCCTGGAACTTCCCTATCCAGCTTGCGCTGACCAAGATCGTTCCGGCATTGGTTACTGGAAACCCAATTATCCTGAAGCCATCCCCTTTTACTCCTTATTGTGGACTCAAGATAGTGGAGCTCGCGCAGGAATTTTTCCCGAAGGGAGTTCTTCAAGCTTTGTCTGGAGATGATAACTTGGGCCCCTGGTTGACGGCACACCCAGATGTTGCTAAGATCAGTTTCACTGGCTCTTCTTTCACTGGGAAAAAAGTCATGGAGAGTGCCAGCAAAACGCTGAAGCGGGTCACGCTCGAGCTGTAAGTAAAGGTGACGCTTACACTTTGGGACTGGACTAACAGAATAAAGGGGTGGAAATGATCCTGCCATCATCTGCCCAGATGTAGACATCGCCGCCGTCGCCCCCAAGATTGTTGAGTTCTCTTTTGTGAATTCTGGCCAGGTTTGTGTGGCTATCAAGCGAATATATGTGCACGAGGATATCTATGAGCCGTTCCTAGATGCGATGGTTGCATACGTCAAAACACTTAGTATTGGCGATGGCCTAGAGGCAGGGAACTTCCTTGGCCCTGTGCAGAATTTGCAGCAGTTTACTCACGTTAAGAGATTCTTCGCTGATATAGAAAATGAGAAACTAACAGTTGCCGTTGGTGGTAAGAATGATATCCGGCCTGGATATTTCATCACCCCTACTATCATTGATCGGCCCCCGGACAGTTCCAGAATTGCTACAATGGAGCCATTCGGTCAGCATCACCCCATCCATTATGATGCAGTGAACTAACATCGAACTTGTGCAGGGCCCATTGTCCCTGTTATGCAATGGAAGGATGAAGAGGATGTCATCACTCGTGCCAACAGCACGAGCATGGGGCTTGGCGCTTCTGTCTGGTCCAGCTCACCCGAGAATGCCAGCCGCATTGCTCGCCAGTTGCAGGCCGGCAGCGTTTGGGTAAATAGCCACTTGCAGCTGAACCCGAGTGCACCCTTTGGGGGGCACAAGGAGTCGGGTATTGGCCACGAGCTGGGTCTGGGGAGTTTGAAGAGCTACTGTAATATCCAGTCGCTATTTTTGATCAAAAATCCTATCTAAGCATACTTTATAAATATACGGATAGAATTGCTAAACAGAGCCCCATCAATATATTAGCAGCGGGATAAACAGTCCCCTCTTGTATCCCATCAGTACAAAGTTCTTACTTCGGGACTTCATTGAGACTTCTACAACCGAAAAAGCTGGAAAGAATACAGAAGCCCAAAAAGTCATATATTGATAGAAAGCAAACTAAATGGTCCAAAAATTACCAATACCCCTTGCGGCGAATGTCTACGGCGGACATCCGCATTTTCTTGACTGTGCGTTGAAACATTGCCCTTTTCAGTGATCTGGGGACAAGTTGATAAGTGATACGGATGAATGACACCGCCAAACGATACTGAATGCGAGTAGTTTGCTTGGATTTTTCGAGATTGTACTCTTTGACCAGACGATCAGGAAGAATGTGGATAGTCACAAGACGTGCCAAGGGTGCCCCGACTCTCATCCATAGAGGAAGTTCTTTCGGATGGAGGAGTTTTTCACACAGCTGCCTAGCCTCGTTTGTGATTTCCAGATTGTCAATATTGTTGTTCCAGTACTTCCAAAAGTCCTCGAGAGTTGAAGGCCACATCGTCGGTGGCATGCGGAGTGAAGTCGCAAATATCGAGGCCTCTTGATATAAATGTTCTAACTTCTCCTGGGGTAATTTCCCAAGAAAAATCTCATGCACTGTAAACCAGCCAACTAAGACAGTTACTGCTGTCCACTTGTGTAACTCGGGATCATCAGCGGAGTATTCATCACCTCTGACACGAGAGTGGAGGCGGTGAATTAAGCCAAAGATGGCTTCTTTTTCCTCCATAGTACCAAAGACGGTGGCAATTAAGTACGTTGTGGTATTGTTGAGCCGGGCTGCCACTCGCTTGTCAAAATCGGAATGCTCCAAAGAGCCCTTCGCTAGAGAAGGGTGAGCGAATTGACATAATATCGCATATTGACCACTCAATAGAAATATTAACTCTTGCATGAAGTCCCCCAGATGCGTTGTTTCGACGATAGGAGAATTGATAAGCGTTTCTTGTGGCAAGTGTTGCATCTTTTTGTGGTTTTGGGTCTGCCTATGTGCAATGAGAGTAGCTTACACAGAGAATGATAATTGCGTTGATAGTCATTGCAACGTGTGAACCTATATAGGCGCGAAATGATCAAAAATTCCGAGGCTGAGGATAACAGGCGAGGCCCGAGGGCGGCAGCAGTATTGTTGAACCTAGAATGTGATCTGACTGCTCATTGCAACCAAAGCCAGTTAGGATATAATTAACTGAGAACTAAGATAATCCCTACCGAAATCGGGCACCTGATCAATACGGGCACCACCAAAATCAGCGCACGTTTAATGTGGAGATTGTTCCAAATAATGAAGATAATATCCATGCCATGAAAGTATATGAAAAGTCTTCAAAGCTTAGAAATGTAAAGAGAGGAGAATCGGTCCTACGGTATACACTGCATGTGGCCCGGGAACCGATGGTTCCCAAATTATATTGCCTACTACATTAGTGATTAGATTTATGTTGAAGCATGTGCTCTTGTTTTTGAACGTATTGATTCCGCAGCATGGTTCTAATTGAGTGGCCGGCTGATTCCCACACCGGTAACAATACATAGTTTGACCCTCCGACTGCCAAGGTGCCCATACGAGACTATACGAGAGTCTGTGCGGATTGACCCACAAGTGGAACCCCTTGGAAACTTAAATGTGCTGCTCCCTCTTGCCCGGTCCCGAGGTATATCATCCTGAAAAATCACCTGAAGCTCTGAAATAACAAGATGGACATTAGTTGTGGTAGGAAATAGCTGCGTTATCTCGAAATTACGTGGAGACCTTCCAGAGGGGCCGGATGCTCCTGCCACCAGCCTAAGCGACTCTTCTCGGCCGACAAGAAGGGAACCCAATTGCCACTGTGCCATATCATGGTATGCCCATTCATCTAAAAAAATGCACAATTTTTTATGTCGTATAAAACGTTGCCTTTCAGAAGGTATATGAAAAATGTCGGCCAGATGGACGTCCAGAACTTATATTTTGTCTAGAAAATAGGCTATTGCTCAAACTATCTATACATGCTTATAGGAGGAAGCCGTAGTCTCAGCATGAAGAACTTGAAGTTAATGTCAAGCTCTATGATGATTGAACCGATGCGATATCGTTATTCAGCGGGTATTAACACAGAGAGGCGCTTGGGAAAGACATTTAAAATTGGTTCTTGTCATATGGATATCATCTAGGTGTCTCTTAAGTCAAACTACAGACATTGCCTCGGCACTCAGTCTTCCATCATCCCACATTCCACGATCGTCTAATGAAATATTGCCTGCTCCTTGCTTTGTCCGGAGTGATATTTCGTCTAATGGGAGTTGGTGATTCGGCGACCCTCGAATCCGCCTTGGGGTGCTGAAATTTTCGGCGCCCGTCGAGCTCGACACAATTTTCATTTGCACAAGAAGCGGCTTCAGAGTAGTTGCGGAGGTGCAGATTATGCTGATACCGAGTTCGACGTTCACCCATATCCCTAATGGCAGATATCCCATATTGTTGGTCACATTTGGGGCCTGATAAATATATACCATGCGCACAATCGTAGCCACAGTTGCCCTTGAGTCGAAGATTTATTAATAACTGGTATGCAGTGGAATGGCGCACCTGAAGGGGTCAGTATCAACTTACAGAGACCCAACAGCCAGTGTAATCCCCACTGAAATCTTCAACGCCAGTGACAAATGAAGTTGCCGAAGTAAAAGGATTGGAATCACAACACCGAGACCGAGGTCAGCACACATGATAATCGCGCCGTGCACGTACATAGCCTGTACCCATGACAAGTCGGACTTGCAAGTTGAGCGGATTGTTTTCTCCCAGAATCCCCTGATTGGGTCGCAAAAGAACAGCGTCCAAAAAAACTGGAACGCTGTGATAATTGTCATGCTCGCAGCAATGACCAGAATACTGAGATTAAAGGCTCTCCCTCGGACAACTTTGTACAGGGTAAGGGAAAAGGATATCTTAATAGCCCAAGTTCCCGCTATGAACAGGAGGGCTAGCAGGAAGCCGAGCTAGAATTAACGTATTATTAGCAACGAATGCATACGGAAGTTGGGGGTGGCACGAAAATTGACGACACATACTTGTAAACCATTAGCAGTTTGAACATCTGTAGAAAAGTCCGTTGGAATGGTGATTAAAAGAACATAATTTATTGTTGAACAAGCGATATATAAAGCCTTTGGGCCGGTTAGAAATTTATTGTAAACATTGGTAGTTCGATTCACCCGAGGGAAGAGTCTTCTTACCAGAGCCAATAAACTAAAAAAATCGTCCATGCGACGGACTTTCATGAGAACAAATCTCACATAAAACCGGAGAATGCTGAAAACGACAGCGAAGCACAGCAGGACCGTCTGTATAGTTAATGCGCTATTCATCCCGTCGGACGACGGGCCCCTGATGGGCACTGTGCGGGGAAGTGGAAAGACACAATCACAAAATGGCTGAAGAAGCGGGGGATTGCGCCGGTATTTGTAGTCGAAGATAGAACCCCTCCCGGAAGGAGGGATGGGTACCGTACCACTTTCATGGATGAATGAAGATGGCTAGGCCAAATCCCCAGAAAATTATGAGGTAGATATTCGTTGAAGTTTTATATCTTCTTGCCACGGTGACACCACCACTCATGAATCAGTTGTTATCAGAACCGAACTTCTAGCTGGCCCCGATGTTGACCCCAAGTCGAAAACGGTTCTCTGGGGTGGCTTGCCCCCAAACCCCGGATTATAGTCGCCCCCACTTGAAATAGTTTGCTGCCAGGTGAATTAAACTTTTTATGAAAGCCACCAATCAAAGTATGCGATCCGAGCCCAGGATTTCCTGTGTTCTCCGTTTGGTCTAGAACCTGGAGAGACTCATGTAAGGGTTAAGGGATTTCTAATACCAGGAGTGCCAATGACTGTGGGCGAGAAAAATAGCAAAGAAAATAAGGCTTCAGGTTGGAATAATTAACAAGGGGGGAAATAACACATTTCACACGAAAGTCAAATTTACGACCCCAACGGGTATTCTGGAGCTCAGCCTCTACCTAAATCTAAAGCTGTGAGAGAACTGCAAGCTGCGCTATTACGTCTTTGGCGCCGCGAGCGCCAGACCTTACGGCGCCCTCCATATATCCCTTCCATACCCTTGAGGTTTCGGCTCCCACAAAGTAGACATGGCGAAATGGCTCCCACAACCTTTTCCCGTCCTCGCTGGTCATTAATCCAGGCTTCATCACTGAGATTGGATTCCCTTGAACCCAGGGTTCCTCCATCCAATGCTTTTCGATCACATTAATGGGTTGGGGGACTGATTGGACAACAGTCTGAAAAGCGGCCCGGAATTGACTCCACACGACCTTGTGGCGATCCTGTGGCGACAGTTGGGCAAGTCGTCGGCCTGGCTCCCCTACATGGAAACAGGTAATACTAAACTGCCCCAAGTCTGGGACGCAAGTGTCCCGAGTGAATGTGATAGGTCCGTCTTCAGAGCTGAAGCTTCCCGACAAATTCGCATCCCTCCACCATGGGGTGGCAAAGACAAAAACAGTTTTCGAGTAAAAGCCCATCGACGACTTACTTAGGGCGAGCTTGGATGGCGGAAGGTTGGGTGTGAATTGGATTCGATGGTAAAGGTTGCTAGGGACGGATACAATAACCTTCTTTGAGCGATAGGCAAGTCCGCTATGTGTCGTAGTCACGCAGCCACCCTCCGTTTGGACAATAGATTGGACCGGGGACGACAATTTTAGACTATCTCTTTTCAACTTCCTCGCAAGGCCAACTGCGAAGCTTCCGTTGCCTTAATATGCAATTGTTAGAACTTTCGCTCAGACAGGCATATAACCTTAAGGGGTTGCTGCTTACCATGACTGTTGCGCAAATATTGGCCGTTGTGTTCAAGATCTCCCATTATGTTGATAAGCCCCATTCCGCTTTTAACGAAGTCCACCAGAAAGAGCGCACTGACCTCGTGGCTTTCAACGCCAAGCAGGGCACGAGTAAGCATAGTTGAGAGTGTTGCTGAGATGCCGCCTCCAAGGTTCTTATTGGCAAAGTCATGAGCAGTCATCGAGTCAAGCTCCTTGGCATCGGGCCCGATGTACGGCCGGTCAAGATCGGATCTTTCAACATATTCACTAAATTTCTCTAAGAATTTCTGAAACTCTAGGGATTGGTCCTCGGTGAGCTGCAAGGATATGACAGAGTGTTTAGTATTAACACCACGCTGGGAGGGGGACAATTTTAACTCACCGGGCATGGATGGTCGTATGGGATTGTGCTGACGTTTCCGCTCTTTGTCTGGTAGAGAGAATCCCCTTCTGCTCTCTGCTGGATGAGCTTAAATCCGAATTCTTTTGCTAGGGAATACATCTCGGATTGGTTACTGTCGTTGATCCAGGCAGCACCGAGCTCAATAAAAGAATTATCCCGTGCTGGATATGAGGGCACAGTGAGAGTTCTCCCACCGACACGGTCTAGTGCTTCAAGGACAACATATCTCAACCCTGCTGTTTCGAGTTCCACTGCGGCGCGAAGACCACTAAGTCCCGCACCTACAACAACAACATCCACGCGCTGGTCTATCGAGGCCATGATCTGGATGAGAGCAGAAATGGTAAACGAAAAAAAAAACCTCGCGAGGGAAGAATGCAGTGAGGTAAACAAGCAAGGTAGAGCCTGTTTAGATGGTGAATGGCTATCAGTTTTGGGTGCCAAAACTTATATAGCCCTCACGAATAGGTTCCCGCTCTCGTTGGGGCCAAGATTGGCACCCTCTCAAGTCGCTATTGGCTGTATCGTATGGGCAATCACAGGTACCACTAGCACGAAGCACTACCCCACATAGTTGCCTTGTTGAACAATTGCGGCGTTCAGTGTTGGATCTTGTGCTCTTGATAAGACTTACATTCAGGTCCCTCATTGTTGGGACACAAAAGATATGGCAAGACCTCGCATCTGTCACTCCACCGCGCCGAGGCTGAAATCTTGTCTGCGTCCGACGAGAGCACACATCCAAGTTCGGATTTTGGATCCTGACCGCAGTTTAGGATTCCTCAAGGTGGCACATGGAGTGGGGCCTCTGCCAACAGGTTCGAAAGTTTTAGAGAGCCCCAAATGCTGGGATAAGGGGAGCGTACAACACTCAACGATATCGCTCGGTTTGTCTATGAGCCTCCGAAGACGCCTAGGTGCGGAGATGCCTTGCGCTGCGCAGCTGGAGTGTAGGGGTTGTAAAGAGCACACTAGTTGCATGGCACGCACAATTTAGAGGTTAGACAAAATAAGAGTGCAGAACGAGAAACAATTATTTCTATCCAGTTTCAAATTCATTGCTGATGTCCCGTTAGCCACAGCCTAAAACTCTGACCCTATTTCGTTTCACGCTGTTTCCACACAAACTCCCCACCCCGGGACCTAAGCACACCTTTTTTTGTCGAATCATACCTCATTCCTAGGTTAGATCTGATTGTGAAGAACCCTGGAGATTACGGACAAGTTCAAAGCTACAAGGCCCACTTTGGGGTGGCAGTTCCACGGGAGCTGAAAGGCCTGGAATAAACAAAAAGAATTGAAAAAGAAGCTATTGCAGATAGTGGGACAAAAGACGGTTGAACATGTATAATATATCAGGTCAAAGCGTTCTCATGGTACGTAGAAATAATGAAACAGAGAACTAAATGAATGAATACATGAAGCAGGTGTTGAGTGCATCGTGGGTGCTGCACTTGGACGGAAGGGACAGCCAGCAAAAAGCTGAGAGACGATTGGGTAATGTCTAAAAATCGAACTGGAGCTTATTGAGTGCAACACTCAATGCATTGAACAAAGGTTCAAGATTCACTCCTAATGCTAAGGGGTCCAGAGACTCATCAAGCTTCGTGTTTTTAGTACATCCTCTGACAAGCGTCCCAGAAAATGCAGATTCAGCAAACTTAAGAACGTCCGATACTCCCAAGGTATCTGTTGTCGCATGTCCACCTGCTTCGTAGGTTGTGAATTTGACAGAGACTCCCTGGTTGCACCAATTGTCCACAAGGCTTTTGGCATCCGCATAGGGAATAATCTGATCCTTGGTTGCATGATACACAAACACCGGTACAACGGGTCGCTCACTCACGTTGACACCCATGATGTTTTCGGAAAGGATTGGTGCAAGCACAGGATGGTACAAGATATCCGGCCCCTCGGACTGGAAGTCAGTCGAGATAATGGATTTGAACTTGAAGCTGTTCAAGGCAGCAGTAGTGCACTGTGTTTGCGCTTCGTCAAGCGCTGCCTTCCCTTCAGCGGTCATGACACTGTCAAAAAGGGCCTGCAATTGGCCCTGGTAGGCACTTGGTTTCATCAGGCCGTTAATCGCAATTGGTAGGAAACCGCTATTTGGCGAGCCGTCAATGTGCAACAGTGTCCCAGTGAGATTGGCCGGGGTTCCTCCCATAGCCCACCCTTTTATGTTCAATTCGGGAGCGTAGCTCGACTGCAAAGAGGCACCCCAGCCACTAGCGATGGCACCACCGGAGTACCCAGAACCAAAGATCATAGGATTTTTGCTAGTGATCCCTACGGTTTCGCGGAAATTCACCACGGCACGCATACCGTCCAATGTAACCATTCCCTCAAGGTGGCCCGGCGTGAAGGCAGCATCAGGGCCTTCATAGTCAGGAGAAGCCACCACGTACCCGTTCGCAAGGTATATTTGAATGATCAGATATTCCAGAGTTGTGGTAATACCCGCTTGTTCCTCTTTCGGGACAACACCAAGCTGGTACTGATAGCTGGGGTTACATGAAACCGAGGAGGCGTCGTATGCGGTGTGAAATGAAATAAACCGGTCTTTTTTCTGAAATAGCGGCTTGAAGACAGTCGTCACGGCGGCAATAGCGGAGCCATTTGTGGCAGTGGTGCGGTATAGGAGCTGATGGGCTTGAACCGGATTGGGCAGTTCGCCAAAGTAAGCTGTCACCACAGACCGCTGGCGAAGGATAGTGCCTAAAGGCTTGGATTCGAACCCTTCCGGTGGCTGATAGAATGGATCGACGCTGGGGTCCTCCGGTACCCGCGGAAACAAGAAGTGCCCGGCTGGAGACCCTGAGGTGACAGGCAGCAAGACGCTGGCAAACACCAACAGTTGCACAAATTGCTGAAAAAGGCCCATGGTAATCTAAATAGAGCAAGAAATTAAGGGAAGAATGAACGTGTGGAAGAAAGACTGTTGTTGAGCGTGCTCTAAAGGAATCCAGAGACCGGCTGGTCTAGTATTTATATTTAATCATAATATCTAATACCCATATGTCCGAGTTGACTTTCTAATTAGTTTGCTACATTGATTAGCGATCCGATATTCTGGGGCTCACCGAGAGCAAACAAATTTTGTCTCTTATCAGGGCAACTTCTAGGAAGTAACCGAAAAAAGGAAGGCCATTGACCGAATTCGGCTAACTTCAACGTGCTCTTTTCGTGAAAAGGGGCAATATTCAACTAGTCCTCCGAAGATAACAAAGTCGGCCGAGGAAATGGAAAAAATGGAAGGGATGAGTGTTCTCTTACCTCTGGAAAGAGAGTGTCCGTACGATCCGCCCAATCGGAGCGAACTTCGGATATCAGAGTCCAAGGAGACAATACCTAGAGTTAGCAGAGGACGCCAAGAAAGGCGAAGCGCATTTGAGAGGAGTGGAAGTAGTGTGGGGCAACCGTTGACCGATGCCCCTGGATTGGCGCGGCGTGCCTGCAGGAACAATGTTTTGTCTAGCATCTGTGATCGTCCTTTTGCATCCCTTGCCTAGGCTAGGCATCACCAGGGTCTCCTGCGTAGACCGAACCACCGTGATTCCCGTTCACCTGCAGATACCATCGCGGTTTGAAGCAGCCTCGGATGATATCAGGGATGTAGATAATGCGGACTTTTGTCCTGAGATGATCAGGAGTACCCTACAAAGGATGAACCGTATCTAGTGTGTACCAATGAAGCGTGGCCCCTTCTTGGTTCTGCTATCACAGTTGCCCCTGCTATACGACAATATAATATTTAGATAACTTCTACCAGACAAACGGACATTGAAATCTACGTTTTTATCTCTTCCCTGTCTTCAGTCGCTCAATTTTCTGCCCGGCTTTATGTGAGCATCAAAACCAATAGTGAATTCCAACGACGAGATACTTTCAGAGAAGAGAATGTTGGCGTCGCTCTATTGCCAACAGTGAATTCGTTTTTTAATCCCAGAGCAATCGTTGCGTGAGACTCCAGCCCAAAATTCTACTTATCGTGGTGAACTATCATGGTCTGGCTGCCGTGGCTGCTCTTGCTGGTATTTTTAGAGTAGCATTACTCTCCCAGGTTAATTCAAGTCTACAGATAATTTCACATAACTTCTTCCCAAATAGTCGAGAGCTAACGGATGGAAGCTTAAGACATTGAACAATATTCCTGCTTTGGAGTATTTGGCGCTTAGAAAACATGGCAACATTTCTTTACTTTATCTAGCTATGCCTTAGATATTGTCTTGCTCGACAATAGTTTGAATGGTATTTGAAAGAGATCAACATAATCGACACAGATTATATATAGGATGTACTGATTCAAAGTCAGGGTAATGTGACAACAGTATCTGACAGCTCGCAGACATCGATAGAAATATCTAATAGAGTCACAGTTCCCATGTATTCCCTTAAATTCAATTCTATAACCCCCTTACTTGATATTGAGTTTATTCAGGGAATTCGACTGGCGTGGGATAGCGAGAACACTGACTGGGTCAGAAGCTTGGTCCTCACTCTGCTCCATCACAGGGCCATTATAACAACTCTTAGCATGCAGCCACCAGTTTACGAGGCCGAACAAAAGACAAAGGCCTAGAATCACGCTCGTATAGTCTAGAATAAAAGAATTCGAATCAGTTCCGAAATCTTGTTGGCAGTTATCTCCCGCGACGAACTTACTCATCGTGGCTGCATCCGTTGGGAGGGTGAACGGCAGGCATAATATAACCGTCATAAGAGTGATGAACGAGAGCGCGTAAATGTTGACAATCCAGCCCAACGCATTGGGCATACGGAAGGTGCGTGTCGGAGGCAAATATGTCGTTGACCGCTTTCGAATGAGGAGTAAAAGAATTGGTATGGCGAACGAGAGTTGCTGAAAAATAACCGAAGAGCCCACAATTGTGTTAAATGCTAATTCGACACAAAGTTGTTTAGTACATATCGCAATACCTAAGCTTCTCAGATGATACTTACCGGTTTGTGAAGCGAGGTATAGGAAGCCGCACAAAGATGTCATCAACCATACCAGAAACAAACCCCATATAGGGACGTCGAGATGCGAATCAATTTTCTCGAGGTGCCTTGAAAGTACCAGACCATGGTCGCGAGCCAGTGCCCAGACCATGCGTGAAGAGGTCTCCTGAGAAGCAATGATAATGAATAACGCCATGACAATAGTGAAGGCCGTCAGTACTAAGGCAAATGTGCGTGATCGGAGTCCTTGTTCTAGGACAAGAAATGGAATCCATCTAAAGGGGGTTATTTTCAAGTAAGTCCATGAAGTCAGTCTGAGGTTGGATAAACCGACTTACTGTGAGCTTAGCATGATTTCCTCAACATTGTATATGGCGTAGACTTGGGCCACCGCATAAGCAAAGCCGGTGGTGAACCCAATGCCAATTGCGCCCACCATGGTGCGAGGAACGGCTCGTTCTGGGTTACTACACTCTTCAGCCATGTGCATGGATGCGTCAACACCAATGTACATATAGCAAGATGTCGAGAGTCCGATCAAAAAACAAACGCCATCGGGCCATCCGGTAAAGTTCAAGAGCGTGTCCCATACAAACTCATGGGATTGCTTCGGGTTTGCTCGCACAAGTAGGGAAATGAACGCAACAAGAAAAAGTGCAATCGTGAGGGCAACTATTTTGCAGCAGCGTTAGGGCTTAGGAAAGATTCATCCGGGAGGTGGTGTTTAGTACTCACATCCAATGTTGTGTGTCCAAGGATTTCGTTTTAGTAAGAAAGTGTTGTATAGCACTGATAAAAGCGCAAACCCTTCGTAGCAAAAAAAGACGTGCCACCGTTTTACTTCAAACCCTGAGGTGCCTGTAGATACCAACGCTAGTAGTTGCTGGGACGAAACGATAGTCACCGAAACCCCGATAGCAAGCCAAGAAAAAAGTGACAATATCCCACATGCATATGAAAGACCCCTCCTCCATTTCTTGGGCGCAAGAATGGAGGTGAAGTGGTATTGCCCGCCAGCTGTTGGATAGACCGACGCCAACTCGGCCAGCGATGAGGATATTGCAAGATATGCCGATGTACTGACGAGGATGGAATAGATAAGTGTCGATGGTCCTCCAGCCAGGAGCGCAAGCTGGAGACTTCCAGCAATACCTGCCCAGCTATTGCATATAACAAACGCTAAGCAAAGTAAAGTGACACCGTTCAAGTGCTTTTTGACCTGCCCTGGTAGAATATCTTCCATATTTGTTGCTGAGTTGGACGGACTTTGGGCTTTCATGGTCGGATAAGATGTAGAAGTTACTCTGGGTGGGGAGACCGAGGGATGAGGGTATTATAGCGCAACCTGATTCTGTGGGGTGCTATGATCCAGTACGAAATTATAGTCCTCTAACTCTACTAAGATAAGGAGCAAATACAGGAGCGGAACTAAAAGATACTGATTGATTCTAACGTTAATGAAGAGATAGCGGTTTCGCCCGTAGATACCCCGCAAATTCTTCTCCATGTGATATTAACTGGGGGAAAAGCCTGTTCGGGATGCTTCTCTGCACTGTCTTCCTTATTTTGCGGGGCGTTTCTGGTTTCCCTCGAACCCTGGGTGTGATCCTTTACGGAGCCTTGGCCCCACATACTAGAGTTTTCCCTAGCCCGTAAAAGGATCAGGTCCCAAGGTATCAAACGTTTACCGTAGTGCTGATCGGTCCGTTCGTATGGGCACAACCAACGTCCCTTCGTATGGTTAGCCGAAATTCTCGTACGGGCCCGGCCGAACTTGGTCAGGATTATGGAAATCGTGAACCCTTGACTACCAGATGATATCCAGAGCGGACCACCCACCTCCGACTCCCGATCTACGCTTTGCGTTGGTGAGTACCTGGCCGATAACAACGGGAGGCACCTCCAAGCCTGATGCGCCAAATACGCGAGCCGAGAACATTCTCCTTAAGTAATAACGTATCCGTACCGAGGCTGAATCAAGCAGACCAATGATATGCATTCAGATATTATTGATTGGATATGGCGTAAAGATGTGTATTCAACTCAAGGATGGGCAACTGAAATAGATAGTCAATGTCATTATGGAGAGGAGGGGCTCGGATTCCGAGAGCTTGTAGGGGGGTACTCTGACGAAACCGTTGCAAATTTCTACGGTGTGCGCCCCCACCCCTTTGAAATTGAGAGAATAGCAATTTTCCTTTAATATATAATCAAAGATAGGCAAGTATCAGTTCCAATTACTGCCAGTTCTTCCCAAGTCGGTTTTTAACTACAACATATTCGGAGACAATGCCTACCTCTCAGTCGACACCATCCCAGAAATTTAGCAACAGCCCTAGTGCACCAGATCCCGGTTGGTATTCAAACGCAGTCTCTGCCAGTGGCCAACAGCGCATCGTCGTGACATCCGGTCAGACTGCGCAGCGCAAAGATGGGTCGTGGCCCGACTCCTTCGCGGATCAGGTCCAAGAAGCCGTACGAAACATGGTCCATGCACTGTCTGCTGGAGGCGCATCGCCGCATAATATCGTTAAGATTACCTTCTATGCGGTTGACTGGTCCATTGAGAAAGGGGAGGATCTAATCAACCCGCTTCTGCAATTACTGTCAGGCGACCATGGAGTCAGTTACCGACCGCTGACAACCTTGGTACCTGTGCCGACACTGGCTTTCCCTGAAGCTAAGTTCGAAATTGAAGCTTTGGCATTAGTTGGCGGCACCTCTGAGCCATGGAGGGATCCCCGGCTTCTCTCCTACGAACTCCCTCCCCGTCGATTTGATGTCATTATAGTCGGAGCTGGGTTCTCTGGGCTAGCTGCTGCATACCATTGCCAGAAATCCGGGTTGAACGCCGTGATTTTGGAGGCATGCAGTCGCATTGGCGGCCAAAGCTATACCTCCGACAGACAATCCGGACCAGGGGTGGTTGAGCTAGGAGCAAGCTGGATCAGCAAAGCGACAAGCCCCCACATATCTGCCCTCATCCAAGAGTTTGCGTTGGAAACTGTTGACCAGTACTCAAAGGGTGATATCATTTACCAGCGTGCTGATGGAACGGTTCTTCGTGGAAGGGAGGATAGCATTCCTAGAGTGAGTATAATCTACCGGCTCGGTCAGTTGCAGATTAAACGCTAACGATGGAAAAGAGACCTTCAAAGCAGAGTTGGAAAGAACAAGATGTCCTTACCCGCGCCGTTATTCAACGGCCGGGGATTACCAATTTTCACGGCGCAGTTGAGTTCTCTGCGAAGGGGGACACCGCGTTGGCGGAATCGGGAAAAGAACTCGAGTGCATAAGGGATCATGCGCATCCAGTTCCTGGTCATCTTTGCAATACTTTTGCTGGATCTAGCGCCAGGATTGTGGGTCCGCCCTATGTTCTTGATAACATCGAGTCCAGCGAACATTATGCCATCCTTGAGGAGGTCGGTGATATCAGCGCCAAGGGATCACGAGTGAAAAATGGCACATCGGAGATAAGCTTATGCTTGGCCCGTGTCCTTAGGACTGACTCGATTCTGCTGAATACTGCTGTCCATGAGAT
Source organism: Aspergillus baeticus (assembly GCA_027569055.1). NCBI lineage: Eukaryota > Fungi > Ascomycota > Eurotiomycetes > Eurotiales > Aspergillaceae > Aspergillus > Aspergillus baeticus. Next base: position 279,670 of record JAPDEI010000008.1, on the reverse strand, counting down.
CACACAGAGCCCCGAGGGCTGTCAGGTACACACCATGAATGGTGATACTTTCGCCGCTCGCAAGGTGATAATGGCAATGCCAATCAATGCCTTTGCAAATATTCGTTTCACACCTTCTCTGCCATTTGGCAAAAGGGCTATCCTTTCACGCTCTCGACCTGGCCAACTCATAACGGCAGTTTTGTCGTACCAAGAGTCTTGGTGGAGGCAGGCAGGGTGGTCGGGGAGGTCTACAAGCCTAAAAGGCCCGATCGTGTCTACTTGGGACACATCAGATCCCAGCAGAGACCAACATTCCCTAACATTGCACATCATTGGCGAAGGTTCTCAGCAATGGAGCGTGCTTTCCTTACTCGAGAAAGAAGAAAAACTTGTTACCCACCTACTTGAGTTGGTGGGACCAGAACTTGCAGACAATGCGCGGGATGTGTTGGAATTTCACATCAAAGACTGGACTGAAGGGCACTTTGTCTGCGGCGCTCCTAACTCTGCTACCCGGCCCCAGATCAGTTCTAATTATGTGGAAGAGCTATCAAGACCCCATTTTAACGTGCATTTTGCGGGCGCAGACACGGCATCGGAACTGAGGGGTTATCTGGAAGGGGCGGTTGCAGCAGGTTATAGGGCAGCGAGTGAGGTAGTTCAAGGGCTCAATGCAGTGCCACAAAAACTATAACGGTGGAAAGTACGGTAGTTCTATAGCTTCCAATGCGACAGTAAACGCTTCGGTTGAATTCGATTTAGTTGCGTGCTCTCCCCGATAAATGCAATGCTGACTAGCCAAAGGCCTGTGGCGGAATACAAAAGGTAGCCCGCCATACGCAGGCCGGCTTAGTGGCTAGACGTCTACGAATAAGGAATGGTGTGCATATAGCAGCCTGCTATACGCACAATACACCAACTTACGCCTGCCTTCAATCGCACCTTAGTAAGGATCCTAGAAAGCACTTCAAGCACCTTAACAACCACCTTAGCAAGTATGCTCACATCTTCTACAGCCCTTTATTGGCACCTGCGTACTTATTAGCAACTACCTAGGAAGGGGTTAAACAGTGTGCATAAAGCGGCCCCCTGAGAACCGGATTTCTGGTGGGCTATGCAATCAAGCTGGACCAGGGTCATCTCAAACGATTTCGCATGGGAATAGTCAAATTCCAGGGAATTCCTGAATCATAGAGTGAAATTTCGAGAAATGTCTAATCAATTTCAATGTGAATCTATCTTTGGTACCCTTCCAGAGATGCCTTGATTTGCAAGGCAAGGAGTTTGGAATAGTATCGACACAGAGAGAGATTCCCCCCCATGTACCAGAAATTTGGATGGCCAGTTTGTCGCCACATGCCTCGAATTTCTCCTTCCTTGTCGAATCCCCATACGCTATCAACTCGCTCCGCTACTTTGTCACCAAAAATGTGCCGTGTTTGTGACAGCATGTTCTGATATCCAGTTGCGAAGATAATCAAATCAGCCTCTATTTCAGTTCCATCAGAAAGGCGAAGTCCTTGAGGGAGTATCTCGGAAATACCCCGCCCAGATTGTACTCTGATCTTGCCGTCGATGATCAATCTTGACGCGCCTACATCGATATAATAACCCCCACCCCGTTGAAGGTAGCTCATGAATATACCCGCGTTGTTTGGACCGTGATTCAATTGAAAGCCAGCGTCGGTAAGGCCTTTAAGTAGTGCAGCGTCTAAGGCTGTCTGAGCTTGTGTCACTTGCTGACCATAAGCCTTCGCCAGCTCTGCGGGCATACTCCAGGCCATTAGGTCAGCATCATCCACGATCGGACCATCCTCTGCATATAGTCCCGCGAAGGTAGTCTTCGCCATCGCGGATGGAGTGACGACAGTAGTGCTAGACCGTTGTATCATGGTCACGTTGTATCCGTTATTCCAGAGATCTTGACAAATGTCGTGCGCCGAGTTGCATGCCCCAATAACAACAGCAGACATATTATTTTCTTGCTTCTCAGCACCGGTGAATTCGGAGGAATGAAGAATGGTTCCCGTGAAGCTTTTGATCCCAGAAACTGCTGGCATATTCTTTTTCCCTGATTGTCCTGTAGCTTGGACTATATGAGTTGGGCAAACCACTCGAGTGTGACGGCTACCATCAGGGCTGACAGTCTCCAAGGTAACTGTCCATTTCTGTTCACTCTCGTCCCAGACCGATCCCTTCAAATATGTTCGCATCCACACATTGAGCTCCAAAATCTTCACATAGGCTTCGAAGAAATCGGCCAGCTTATCTTTCGGCGTAAAAACAGGCCAGTTCGGAGGAAACGGGACATATGGTAGATGATCATACCAAACAGGGTCATGTAGGACAAGGTCGTGATACCGTGCTCTCCAGTTATCACCAACACTAGAACAAGTGTCAATGCAAAGAGCCTTTACGTTTAACATTTTCAGCCTTGCAGATAATGTGAGCCCGGCCTGTCCGGCGCCTAATGAAACCGAGTGAGCTTCGAATCAAGTTGGAACATACGGGAGCATCATACCGATGATGAGCACTGTTGGATTACTTGACTCAAAAGAGAGCTCCTCCGTGCGCAGCTCGAGCCAGTTCTTTCCACCTATAAGCTGTTCATGACCCTCTGGCCGACGACTGGCGACAGTTTCTTCGAAGCCAATAAGTTCATGGAGAGACGTAAACATTGTCCATATCTTCCACTCAGATTTCACGGAAATCAACCGAGTGACACCCCGTCCACGGCCAGACTTGGTGCTGAAGGTGTGGAAGAACTGGATAACCGATACTCCACCAAAATTCTGAAGCTGGGCAGCGCGAAATGGAGAGGATTCATCGAGAGTCACTTGCTCAAGAGAACATTGACTGCTTAAAAACTGACGAATAGACTTGCGGCCTTTAAAGGTTCGTAAATCCCATGATAAACCGAGGTGGTCGCGCCAGTACGAGTCCTCGTAGAACAATGACGAGATACCTTCGGTGTCACGGTGCCTCAGTCTGTGGTTGAGGTTCGCAACTATCTCCGCTGCCACCTCTCGTACATTCTTGACCTCAACTGTTTCCGCGGCAGGGATTTGGCCCACGGCGATGTTGATAGACCCTGGTTCGGTGAAACGAGTTTCAGTCGTCATCTTTTACACAAGATTATAATGAGAATTGATAGTTTTCTGAAGTAAAAAAGTTGAACTGACAATAAATCGCGATATATGGTGTTCAAGCATCGGATTTAGGAAGTTATATATGTCATTGCTAGGGTGTTCGCCTAGTACGAATAACGGCAAAGTTCTCCATTCCGGTACACTCTCTCCTTGTCGTCCGAGAACTCCCAGTCCCGAGGTTCAACACTACCGATTAAGACTGCATTTTTGTCGTTCGGTCGCTTGTCGCGCGATGGTCCGGGGTTGACATGGCTGCGGCCAACATCTTCGTAAAGAGGTAATCAAACTTGTGGGGACATCCCCAAGCCGCCCGACCGTGTATGAATCCAGCCTCGGGCGAAAGTTTGGGGCAGGAAGAGGTCTTGTGGAGAAATCTAATATCCTGCTCTGATGTTTGGGAGCACGTCTCGCTCCCATGCACGGCTGACACTTGTCTATCTCAAGGTCACGCAGCCAAGAATCGCGGGTGTGAGAAATCTAGACCGTGAGTCCAAGGACTGTTAGGTTAGAGCCGAGCAAGGCAATTGATTGGTTCTATTGTTTTAAGCCAATCATGGACCTCCCCAGTGGAGCTCGCGTCAGCTCGCCACGCGGGGTTCCCCCCAAATGGCAAGGTTATGATTGGCCTGCTCGTACGGACATGACACGACGACCAGCTTCTTGGGAGGCTGTGTGGAACCCTGTGGGAGGTTATAAATTACTCTGTTCGTATGGGCACCCTGACAGTCTCTAAAATTCCTTCTTGGCCGAAAATTCTAAGCCTGTGAATTGAGCATGTCCATTTGTGAAGCCTGAGTGGTCATGACACGTGTAAAGCCCGGGCAGCGCCAACGAACGCGGACCCCTAAAGTCCGAACAGGCTGTAAAACGTGCAAGTATGTGATCTCCGCCCTAACCATATCCATAACAAAGCAACCAAGAACGCTCACTAAATCAAACTAAAGAAGTTAGTAATCACCCAAGCTGTCCCGGGCCTCTTTTTTGTTATTATCATGGCTCATTGATCGACTAGTAAGGAGGATCAAATGCGACCAGGGGCGGCCATTCTGCTTGAAATGTGAGTAGCAGAATACCCTAAAAAGGTACAGCCGGTTGTTTAACCAATAAAAGGTACCTCAACCGGACGTAAATGTGATGGCTATGACAATGACAGTGCTTCATTGCCCGAAGCGGGACCAGTGATGTCCATCGCTCCGGGGTCGGCATATGAAGACCCACAGGAGTATCGGGCACTCCAATATTTCTTCGAACAGACTCTCCCACAACTATCAACCTTCTTCCCGGACGAGTTGTGGAGCGTCCGAGCACCTCAGCTGGCGCAGTCAGAGCCTAGCATCCGGTATGCCCTGCTAACTATTTCGTCATACCACGAGTGGTTCACCTATCAGAGGAATCAAAATACTGCAGCTGTGGCGCTCCAGTACTACAACAAAGCAATCCAGGATACTCTTAGCACTATCCAATCGCCTCGCGGTCTACATATTCATTTGCTATCATCTGCTCTTTTCATCTGTGCGGAGGTAAGAGTGATCATGTCCCAAAGAATGCTAGCTGTATTGACGGCAAAAGATCTTGCGAGGAAGAGTCCCACGTGCAATAGGCCTCCTCAAGGGTGGGTTCAGGATGTTGCAGGAAGTGCGCAAATCGCGGTGTCGCGATCAGATGTCTAGGGGGGCCAAACGGGAGCTAGATACCGAGACGATCGTGCGCTCGGTGGAGCCTTTCCTGGTTCAGATGTCCGTCCAAGCCTTTTTGGTCAGTTCCCAGTATACTAATCTCGGTTTGACCTCTTGCTAAGGTTAGTGATTGGCAGCTTGTTGGAGATCTCGACAAGGAGATGTCAATCATTGCAATGTCAAGTCTAGAATCAGTCAATTCATTGTTGACCCGGGAAACAGTTCTCCAATCACTCTCGGACGCACGGAATATGCTAATACATGTTATTTTACGGTGCAACACACAGCCATCTGAGGCTATGAATATGTTCGGCCACTGGTGTGAAGCGTTTGACAGATTCTGCTTTACTCACCGCGACACACTGACTGGCCCCGTACATATGAGGACTATCGCTTTACTTCAGCTTTACCGCTATTATCTGGATACTGAGATATCTGCTACACGTACCGGAAATCGCGACGATCCATCGAGGTGGGATGGATATCGCGACAATTTCGATAGGATGGTATCATATGCCGAAAGAATACGTGACTTGGATAACTGTACAAATCCGAAGCGGCCACAATTCCACCTAGAAATCGGCACCACCCCGATATTATACACTATCGTTTTGAGATGTCGTGTTCCTGCAATCAGGGATCGTGCTATGAAAATATTAAAGTCTCGGATTCTTCAGGAGGGTATCTGGAATAGCAAAACGGTTTCATTCGTGGCGCAGAGAGCCATGTCACTGGAAGACGGAACACCGTTTGCTTTACCTTGTGGGCTTTCGGATAAAGTGAAAGTGCAAAAAGTCTTGGCTAAGCTCGAACCACAAGAAAAAGTGGCTATATTCTATCAATTGCCCAGCGGCTGGATGAAAGAATGTTTTGATGCTGAAGACCTTTTATGATAGTTAGTCTCATTACGTCCCAGGCTTAGGATGCCTATATAATATCTGTACTATATAATTAATGAAACCAACAGAGAGGTGGTCCGTTGTATACGTTTTGGTTAGGGTACTATAAAAGATGCTGGGGGGTGCTCCCTAACTTGAATCTCGCCAGATGCCTCAAGAACTGTAGGATCACCCAAAAATGCACTGCTTCCCCCAAAACATCAAAAACATGCTGCATGTTCAAGGCAATCTTACGACCCATAAGAAGTTCTACCAATCTCTAGAAAAGATCATGTACTCCCTTCAAGCTCAATTTCAGGCGTAAGTTTGACCAGGAATGAACGCAAGCCCCATGCCAATCTTTAGACTATCCATTCGCTACCGCTGTTTCTCATCGCTAAAGGTCTTTCTTGTAGCAGATTTCAAAGCATGTGGTGTATTGCAAGTTGAAACATTCAATTCTCCTCTTGCACCCATAGTAGAGTTGCCAGCCTTCATGTTCCCAAACTAGTAAACCCCGATTATTTCACCAACGACGCTCCGATAGAGGCCATTCGGGTCAAAGCTTTCCCTTACTGCCCTGAACCTAGCGATATGCTAATTGCTATTAGTTGAACTTCAGGTCTCGACTTAAGGTGTACTTACATCTGGATCTATATTCTTGGCAGCCATCTGGAATACCTCTCTGGTATTCTTGGTCCAATGAGGGCGACAAGGAAACTCTGCAATCAATGTCCTAGCAAGCTCATGATCTGCTTCGCGTCAGCACATGTATACACAGAAATGTCCAAGATAAGAACTTACAGAAAGGTTCATTGAACCTCGTGCCGTTCCCAAAATTTGGCCTGTAACTAGGGAAATCTAGCATAATAACACCCTTGGACCAATCCGCACCATCAGATGTATCATAAGTCACTTGGCCCAGAAGGTCAAAATATGGACGCCCAAATTTGATATTAATCCCTGTCCGATAGGTTGACGTCATAACAATACCTTTCTCTAGCTCAGCATCGAATAGCTCCCGGACACGCTTCAACATAGAGTTGGCTAGTGGAATCGGAAATGCAAGTTCCAAGGTATACCCGTGCATACCGTTGTCCCAGACTGGCGTCTGACCAGGATAGAGACCCCCAATAAGAACATCATAGTTCCATCCATAGACAGGCCACTCAGTAATTTCCTTATTGGTCGTTTTCTCGCGAAAGTTTGGCTTCTCCCATATCTTGAAGAGTATGTGCTCGGCAAGTATATTGGAACTAGCCAAGTACCTTCCACTGTTCCAGAGGGCCTTAATAGCGGTGGCCTCTAGCTTTGTGACAGAAAAGGTGTTTTGAAATCCTTGTTGATCAGACAAGTTATTTGGGATCACATCATAATAGCGCAAATGAAACTTGCGTTCGTGAGGCCACCACTATAAATCACTTAGTATTCAACGGTAGCAGCCTTTAAGAACAATGCCAAGTCTAACCCAGTAGTTTGCGGTAGCATATGGGCTAACCATTCCGTAGATATCACCGTTCAACACTTCATCGTCTTCAAGTCTGTGGCGGTCAGCTTAGATCCCTAGAGAGGATGTGGTGGAGTACATACGTCTTTTGATTAGCATACACCTTGAAGTCGGGGTAAATTTTGAATTTCATTCGAACGATTACCCCCAAAAGCCCTAGCGATGTCGACGCAGCCAACCACTCGTCACTGCCGTTATCGCGTTCAATGTGGCGAAGCTGGCCGTTTCCGTCAATAATATCAAGTGACAAGACGCCAGCGGCAACCATCGAGTCTTCACGAAGGGAGGAACGATGGGCACCCATAGCAACACACCCAGCAAGAGTAATATTCCAATTCACTAGGGTGTATCCTGCAGATGCACCCCGTGCGTGTAGATAATCCGCCAGTTGGAGGAAAGTAACTCCCGCCTCAATCATCACAGTGCCGGCTTCTAGGTCGAAATCGTAGATATTGTTCACGTTTTCGGTTTGTATAATTACCGTATTTGGGTCGTCTGAACACATGGTATCATACCACATGTGTGTCTTGCCGGACGCCCGGACTTTTTGACCGGACCTGATGCTGTCTTGGACAATCGATTGGATCTCATCCACACTATGTGGCGTACGAACGGCGGTGACTTCATTGCACGCTGGGAACCCTTCCCCATCGAAGGTGTTATAAGGCACAGCAAGCGAACTCTGAAGGATGTGGGATGTCCACAGGAGAATAGATAGAGCCCGCATTGTGTGGTAATAACAAATATTCAATCAAGTATAATGAGTATAATTTACACGGAAACATTATTCCCCATTGTCTGCCCCAAGTCTGAGATCTATATAGCCCAGAAAACAGGTCACATTCACTTTGAGCTGGTCGTCTACCGAGGTTGCTGCCTTCGTATGTCACCCATCTTACCTCTTCATACTCGGGCTCCGAATATCAAGGCTTTGCTACCCCTACACTCTGACTGCGACTTTCCCTGAGTGCCTGGGGTACACAAGTATGATAGGACAAATTCTGGGTCATGTTCCGCTCGAGTTTGGTTTGGCCAAGTTCCATGCAACACCCTACTTCCATCCTTCCAAGGAGGCATAGGAGTCCACTGTTTCAGCATACTCTTGTTAAAAGCATATTTCTTTTCGAATTCCCCACAGGCAGCCCGGATTCCCCAGTGCTATGATGACGGAGGCACACGTGCCCTGGGCATTTGCCCAGCGTTCGGACGTAGAACCAAAACAACAGACGAAATTCATCAACCTCGGCCTCTGTAGGCATGTAAAGACGATCTAGTCCCGAGAATGGCCAAGTCTGCTGTCAGCAATTTACCCTCGTCGTGGGTCAACATATACTTCCAAGAATCACAGCCGACCGAGTGATACCCTAGCAGCGAACCTCGATCCGATTCGTTGGATCGTAAGGACACACCGTTTCGGAAGCGGAAAAGGTGCATTTACATGGCGGCGTTATCCTGATATGTAATTTGCGCCAACTTCATTTTTACCCGCCTGCGTGCAGTCCATGACATGATATTGATTATCTCGGTGGAAGAACGTGGTTCTAGAGCGCTCCAAACGGGGGGTTGGCCGACACCGCCGCAGTTCAAGCACTTTCAACTTCATTCGTTCGGCCTGGTGATTATATTCTTGGCCCCATGAAACCACGGGAACATTTCATCCTTGACGTCTCCAACTTAAAACTCGGAATAATATGCATTCAACGGCTTATGATATCTCGTGATTTGGAAATCCCGCGTCCTAGGCACGCTGGCTTCGTCAACTCCCTTGCAATGTGCTACTTGAATTGAAAGAGATATATTGTTCAATTTAAATACAACAGTAAAAATCAAGATCACCTTTCCCTGAAGACGCAGTTACAATAATCGTCTTACTCTTTGTAGACAAGGGCCAAGTTAATCGCGCACTCTATCTATGGTCAATTGCTATGCCTGATATAACAAATCCAAAAATCCAGTGGCCAGATCCACAACGACACCCTTGTTAGGAAGTGATCCAGCAGTCCCGTAGAGCGCAGCCGAGTTCCCAGCGGCCTTCCCTTTGGCAGTCTCGCCAGACTCCAATCGTTTCTTCTCCTTATCACGCTCCTCGTTCACAGTTTGCTCAAGGTCTGTAATCAGGCGCTCCCAGACCTTGCTGACCGGCATCGTCACTGCTATATTAATAGCTGGAGGGTCCTGCAAGGCATTCAGGTGCCATCCCTTAGCTGCCATATTGTCGGCGATATCGTATATGTTGAGGTAGCGGGCCGAGAATGCCACTACAGACACCAGAGGCTCCCCCAAAATTTCCAACTCGCTGGAAAGCACAGCGCCGGTACGAATCGCATTCTCAATGCTCTTGGCAGTGCTAACAATCCTGACACAGGAGTCAAGGTAGCCATCGTATCCTACAGACATTAGTGTGGCCCAGCACCCGGCGATAAGGGCACCGGGTCGAGAGCCAGCTATGCTCGGGGAGGCGTAGACACCACCTGACCAGTCTGGGCAAACGTAATACTGATAGGTTCGAAGTTTGGCAGAGCGATAGAGGAGTGTAGAATTACCCTTCGGGGCGAAGCCGTATTTGTGAGTATCGCAGCTGATGCTCGTGACCCCATCGAGGGTAAAGTCGAATAGCTGGGTCTTGAAGCCAGCCTTCCCTAGGTAGGGCATGAGGAATGATCCTAGACAGCAATCCACGTGCAAGCAAAGGTTCTTGCGGACTGCTAGCCTCGAAATTGCTTCGATATCATCAATGACGCCATGAGGGAAATTCGGAGCAGAACCTGCAAGTAATATCGTGTTGCTATTGATCAACCTGGACATAGCACGGACATCAACCTGAAAGCTAGGACTAGGACAGGCAACTGTATGAACCTTAATGTTAAAGTAGTCTGCAGCCTTGCGAAATGCCGCATGCGCGGAGCTTGGTATGATCCTATCCCAATAAATGAAAGATTAGCACGTACTTTGGTCTGGGGACGTCATGTAATAATGGTGAGACCTACATTTCGGGCTCTGTGATTCCACGCTCCGAATGGCCTCGCCTACGAGCTGACAGACATGCCATAATGATGCTCTCGGTTCCCCCAGCCGTTGTCACTCCCACGGCATCGGATGGGGCATTAAACATATTAAGAACCATGGTCACTATTTCAGCCTCCATCTTTCTCACCCCCGGGAACACATCAGGGTGGAGGGGGTTTGCAACTGCGAATCTCCCGTACGCCTGCGTCTGTAGTTGCAGCAAGGCGTCTTCACCATGGTATACCGCGCCCGAGACATATCCCTCTTCCCACCGGGTATGGTCCATCTTTGCCAATCCGTCCAGCTCGCCAAGGACAATCTCCGCCGAGAGTCCTTGTTCAGGGAGCTTCACATGGCGCGGCAAATTGTGAGCTGCGAGTTTGGTCGACATCTTAGCAAGAGACTCCTGAACTTGCCTCTGGATTTTGCCACGAACTCCAGGAGCTCTGAGAATGTACCCGTAGGCAGTGCGCATGGCGCCACGATACAGGTCCACCAAAGTACCAACGATGCCCCTCCCTTTGAGTTTCCAAAATCCCCGGCGAGCTAGGCATAAGAGAAAGTAGGAAAATATAGTATTTCGAAGCCTATCATGATCACATTCCATAAGCCAGGGGAAACGAAACGAGAGTGAATGCGTTTCATTTCGCACTAATCGTCATTCAAACCCAAGGCGGATGTTGAGGCAGAAAGTGGTTCTTGGATCTGAGAAAAGTAGGACTCACAAGTCTAACCCACTGGCGGTAGGCCACACCACTGGCTGGAGACGCCTAACCAATTCAAAGTTGTCGTTCATAATTGCATTCAAAGAAGAAGAGTTAACGGGCATCAGAGCTGTCACTGCAGTGGACAATGAGATGATTGCCAGTGGAAGGACGATTGAATCTGATCTTCAACCCTTTCGAGGAGAACGTTGAATTTATCACAAAGAATATAGTAAAGTTGACGAAATTAACAGCATCACATGGAGTTTGTTGGCGAGATGAAGGGAGAGCCGAGGCCTTCTGACAGGATGGCAGGAGTTACTCCGTAGACCAGGTGCCAATTTCGTTTTCTGTGCCCCTCATGTCAAAGGTTGAACCATCATCCGCCGTCAATCGTCGCGGAGGGTCTTTGGCCCGACGCTTATTTAGTGTGAAATTTTCAGCATATGTATGTACATGGCAGTCTCAAGTTTAGTTAGTCGACTCCTCTCTCCCCGCCCGCAAACAGGCCCTGTACCAAGTTTGATCTTTTTTTACCCTCAAGTGGCCGTTTCAATCAGTATAGGCTTTTTGCTCACATTGATACTCTATGCACTGGTTGTATTATATCTATATCGTGAGAAGCGTTTGGTATATGAACCAGAACACAGCAATCCCGGTCCATGGAATCCTCAACCCCATTACTTCCGACCCACAGTCACCACGTTGTGGACCACAAGACAAATGACCAGTCTGACCCGGCAATACCCCTTAAAGATGGAGGAATCATGCTCTTGAACCAGACTTGCGTCAACATTGGGGGCCCAACAGCAGCCAGGCTAACAAACGCAAGCCGTCGTTTCTATGCAGTTCGCAGGTCAGTTTCCGGGGTCACTTTGCAAGTTCGATATGACGGCAATGTATCCGCTAACGATAGGTTTTAGAGATCAACTGGGTTCTATTCCCCTCCGGAATATCCTGTGGGCAGAACGGGTTGGAGATAAAATCACAATTGACTTTGCACTGTCAGCGACTAAGCGTCAGTTACGTGCAAGCAGCATTACAGTCGTGCCAAACAGCAGTGACGTTCACCATATCGACATTTGGATCAAATCAATGATGGACCGGGCATATGGACTTGCAAAGCGACAAAAGAGAGCCAAGGTCCTCATAAACCCTCACTCCGGGCAAGGCGATGCCTTGAAGGTGTGGAAACAAGTTGAGCCGCTATTCCGTGCTGCCAGGTTGTCCTTGAATGTTACAGTCACGAAGTGCGCTGGTGAAGCGTTATTGATTGCCCGCAGCACCAACATAGAGGACTTCGATACTTTCATCGCATGTTCTGGTGACGGGCTGCCCTATGAAATTTTCAATGGCCTTGGAGAGAGGCCGGACGCTCGCACAGCGCTGCGAAAGATTGCAGTGAGCCAAATTCCATGCGGTACCGGAAATGCAATGGCTTGCAATCTTTACGGCAGCAACTATCCCACAATAGCAGCTCTCGGCATTATCAAGGGAGTCGATACCCCGCTAGACCTTGCTAGTGTTACACAGGGTAATAATCGGAAATTGAGCTTCCTGAGCCAGTCCTACGGTATGCTGGCCGAAGTAGACATCGACACTGAAAACTTGCGGTGGATGGGAGCCCTACGTTTTCAACTCGGTGTCTTGAAAATCATACTAAAGAAAAAGGCGTATCCCTGTGATATTGACCTCAAGGTCGAACTGGACGATAAGGCAGCAATCCGGGCGACATTCCAGAATTTCAGTGTGTCCGATACCCCGAACGGCGAGCACTTAGCTGGAGGGAGTACTGTGGCGGTTAAGACACCGCTAGATGGCGACCATAACCATCTACAGGGGCTGCCGCCCTTGAAATACGGAACGCCTGACGATAAGCTCCCTGAGAGTGGTTGGACAAAAATTAAATACGATAACCTCGGCAACTTATATTGTGGAAAGGTATAGTTTTCCGTCATTTGGTGCTCCCATGCTAATTCCTTAGATGACCTACGCCGCCGCACACACGAACTTCTTTCCAGCATCGCTACCCAACGATGGTTTTCTTGACCTTATCACTGTCAATTGCGACCTTCCACTGCAGAGTTTGCTAGAGCTCTGGAGCAAGGTCGGTGATAAGAGTACCTTGTATGATGACCCCAATGTTAAGTACTACAAGGTAGCTGCTTTTAGGATCACCCCAAGGGATCAAAAGGGAGGTTTCATTAGCATCGACGGGGAGGCCTTTCCGTTTGGGCCTATTCAGGTAGAGGTCCACCCGGGATTGGGCAAGGTTTATACTCTTCAGGGAAAATACGAAGCTCCAGGTCTATAGCTTAGTGCATACATACAGGTCGCCCCTTAAAATGTCAGATACCCACCGCCAGCTGGTGTTATAAACCTAGTTTCCAGTGGATGATGATGGGAATGTTGCATTGAGATTGTATCCTTACACTGATTGCTCCCGGTTTCTACTATATCTTACGAACGCCATCTCTCTATGCCTGTTTATCTTCACCAATTCCTGGGTCCGGCTGGTCTTGATGTCTGCCACCGCTTTTCATTGCCGCCCGCTTCCCAGAGGAGAGCCACAACTTCACCTGGGTTGCTTCCACCTGTACTGTTGTGCCACCATTGCTACTGTCTTCATCGGCGATCTCTCGGACATTTTTGGGCGCCGTGAATCTCTTCCTGCCGGTTGTGCGGTGGGCCTCGTCGGAATGCTAGTAGCCGACAGAGCAAGCAGCCTGATGATGGTAATTGGCGGCCAGGTATTGAACGGTCTTGAACCCGTCTGTGACTATCTGGCCATTCCGCTTGCCCAGGAAATTATACCCAAGAATCATGACCCTGGGTCACGTCGTTGACTACCCTCATCTTGCCCGGCTCCTTCATCAGAGGGCCCATCACCGAGGGTGTCATAATTGACCAAGGCTATGGCGGTCCTTTTAATGGCTGGCGTGTGGGCTTCCACATCGGGGCTGTGTGTTATTTATGGTCTAGGCGCAGCCGCAATCTGGACGTGGTATTGCCCAGCGCATCGTCCAAATCCGGGGGGGGCTTGACCACGGTGCAGCGCCTTGCCAAGGTGGATTGGCTATTGCTGCTATAACCATGGTCCTGGTCGGCCTCAACTCTGACGATGACCCATATCCCTGGAGTGATGGGTCGGTGCTGGGGCCCCTGATTCCTGGCGGTATCTGCTTGCTGGTTTTCACTCTCTGGGAATGGAAAGAAACACCACTGGAATTCTCCCCACGTCATCTTCAACGACTGAAACTACACTTACTTTATTTATCCAGCTTGTTAGTAGAATTGTCTTGTACGGCGCGTAGCCCTTTCTCCCACAACTCCTGGTCCATGTCCTTGAGACAGATGGCATTGAGACCCCTATGCAACAACTTCCGTTTGTCATCTCTTCTGTCTTACCGCTGGGCTGATCATGTGGCTGAAGGAGGTCAAAAGGATCATCGTCTCCATGATAGGAATCATGGCCCTAGGGGGAGGGCTAGCCATCCTCGTGAAAGCCGGACGTCAGCTTCGCCGTGTAACCGCCACCTGTATTTCGATTGCAGTGGGCCTCCTCGGCGGGCCGCTCGCCACGACCATGTACAGTCAAATATATCGGTCCAAGCTCGAAAGTCTGCTTTTGGAGGCGGTTTCTAAGGCCACCGCGGCCACAGGATTGCCAGATTCCAGGATCCAGCTCTTGGCCTAGGCGTACGCTGGTAAAGGGGATGACGCTTCATTGGCGTCGATACCAGTCACTTCGCGCTCCATTCTTTCCGTTACCGCGCATGCTTCCAGGCGTGCGTACGCTACGAGCTTCTTTTACATTTGGTACACCCTAATTGCTTGGTGCGGCCTATGTGTCATCCTTGCTCTCACGTAGCATTCTGCGGCGTACATGAGCAATGAAGTTGCAGCACCAATTTAAAGTCGCAAGGAGCGCAACAAGTCGTGACAACATCAATCTCAGCCCAAGAAGTTCAACCCATTTTCAATACTATAAAATTGTCACAGCAATTGTCGTCGTACCCTTCTCACCTACCCAGTAGTGGTCATCGCGTAGAAGAGAAACATGAAAGAATCTAGGATCGCGGCTTCTTTCAGCAAGACACATTTGTCAACGCTCGAAAAATTACGACTTAGGTACAAAGTGTCGAAAACTCAAAAGATTGGAATCCTTCACTTGTTCAAAAAAGGAACAGAAAAGGAAACCGTGTATCAAAAACTCCACGATACCCAAGAAGTAACATCCTCACACACCCTCCTTCTCCCCCTCACGTCGCTCCCGCTCTCCCTTCCACCCAATCCACATCCCCAACCCACAAAGCAAACAAACCACCCCCGCCGCAACAACAAGCCAAAACTCCAATGCAAACACGCTTGCAGCGGCATCAACTGCGCGCGCAAGCTGCTCCGCACTAAGATCCGCCTCACTCCTCAGCACCGAACTTGCACCCGCAAGCGCCTGCCTGATCTCGTCCCTCGATAAGCCGGGGACGCCCCGCAGCGCATCCGCCAACCGCGCCTCACCGACATTTTGCAGAATGCACCCGGCAATCGAGAGACTGATTGCGATCGCGCCCGACTGCGCGAGCAGGAGGAGGGTCGCGCTGTCGATGCGGTCGCGCGTTGTTTTCGTCAGTGTATTCGAGATCCCGACACCGTGCTGGAAGCAGGCGCCGAGTCCAATTCCGATGAGGGCTATCAAGCCAAGTACGTGTGACTCCGGGGTTGAGGCGTTGAGTGTGGTTGCTAGGCCTGCGGCGGCAGAGGTTATGGCTGCGCCGGCGAAGATGTAGAAGAGGGGATAATGCTGGCCGACGAGGGGTAGGACCCCACCGACCATCACCACGCTCGCGATGAATGTGAGGATGAATGGGAGTGTGCGGACGGTCTGTTGCATTGCGTCGAGGCCGCGTGCGAAGGCGAGGAAGAGCGGAATGTAGTACAGGGTGATCGCGTATGCGACTCCGGCGCAGCCGGATGCGATCCAGAGAGGGGCGAGGTCAAGGCGGGGGAGGAGATGCACAGGGACCGCGCGCTGCTCGGGGGTTGTACCTAGGCAGAAGGCTTGTTGTATAACCCAGGTGACTAGCATGGCGGCAAAAAGCACCCAAACTGTAATCGCGGGACCGCTATCCCATGCCCACACGGGGCCTGAGAATTCCAACGCTACGGAGAAGAGCGCGGGCGTTGCCATGTTCAGGGCGATGCCGAGGGGGTCAGCCTGGAGCAGTCGGGAGGTGAGTGGGATATCAGGCCCGATATAGGTAGACGGGAAGCAGATGATCGATATCAGTAGCGCGAGCCCCATCCAGGGCAGGTTGAGGTAGAATGCCCAGCGCCAGGTTGTGTGCGGATTCTCTGCGAGCGCAGCGCCGATCGGGCCGCCGACGATGAGGCCGACGGCCCATGCTCCGCTGAGGGCTCCGACTAGGCGTTGTGTTTGAGCTGGGCTTGCGTACACGGAGATGAAGGTGAGGTTTCTGTATGCCATAACAACCTCTTCTGGTTAGAAATTTCTCCGAGGCTAAAAGCGCCGGTGATCATACGTTTGGTATACAATAGCACCACCAAGGCCCATGATAATCCGGCCCACAACCACAACCGACATGCTGGAGGCGGACCCTCCGATAGCAGCGCCAGCCAAGAAGGTCGCTAGGCAGATAATATATATCCACCGTAGGTCAAAACAATACGTAACCTTGCGAGATAGTGAGAGGACTGCAAAACCCGCCAGCGTGTACGAGAGCGAGATCCAGGGTAATAAGTCGATGTCGCCGAACGTCTTGTACAGATGGGGTTGGATGTTCGCGACGTTGCTAAGGTCGTAGCCTAGTAATGCGGAAGAACTACCATCAATGACAATTCCAAGCCGGCGGGAGAGAATGGGGGGCGTACCATGGACCAAGGCCGTCAGGACAGTACATAAGAGACTTCCGTGCCATTTCCAGGGAGAAATCTCTGGTCGAGAATCGTCTGATTTTTCCTCTGAATGGCATGGAGAAGACTCTTTTGTCTCAGTAAGGCGGCCCGTAGACTGCGTCATACGCTGTTGCTCTTCTAGGTGTTCTTCCATTATAACCAGGTTCTCTCGCACAGGCTAGAAAAAGGGGCTTGACGATAAGTTGACACTAGACTCTGTCATTGCGATACACAGAGAGAGTCCGTCTCTTATAAGGATTTTGACGCTTGTCAGGTGTACACAGTAGACAATAGAAGTGTCGAGGCAAATTGGACTATGGTTGCTCCATGCACACACGGGGCCTGGGATTGGATGGCCCGACAAAGATCAAGAATCTGCGAGAGGTGAGTGGTTGGTCGGTCTCGTAGGTCCAGATGGTGGAGAATACGAGACAGCCAGAGGCTGCGATTCCTGATGCAACCCACTCAAGGCCCGCCATGTCCGCTCAGCTGAGTAGCTAGCAGCGAGTCCAACAGGTAGTATCCGCATGCTTATTCACCATACAAGCTTTCAAACCTCAGCCTCTGGCCCGTCGTTGTTGGGTAAGCCAATTATTTTCGTGGATGCGTCTAGAACTCCTCGGGGTGGGCCAAGCAACGCCGTCCTGAAGCGAAGCGGCCACTCACGGACTGCCACTGCATCGACAGAGATGAAGCAATCATGCCGGACTTGGAATGCCCCGCCACAAATACTGTCCACTGCTCCTCTATCAGTGTCGTTGTTGGCTGGCTCCGAGTAAGCCCCACTGGCTGACGAACGCTCGGCCCTCAACCCTCAGCCATTTTCCTTGCCCAGAGACGCTTAACCGTTGAAGGCAATAACAGCCGCCCTAGGGCATTCGAGATTTAGCTGTCCGCTGCGAATCGCGTCCACAGCGAACGGATAACAGTGAACCCTAAGGAGAAGGCGCGCTACGGCACGCCCACATCTGAAATTCTGAGGATTCGACAGCCGGAAGGTAACAGACCTGCCGATCTTACGCACACTTATGTATAGCTTTGAGGACAAAGCACCAGCAGAGAAAATTCCCGCATCGAGAAGCACGCCATAGGAAGAATACCCTAATCCCAAGCAGCAAGAGGGTAGACGTACATTAAAGATATATATATTTCCCTAGCCAGGATTCGGATCTCGTTTGGATGGGTTGGGAGTCTCCGCTATTCTGGCCACTCACTGAGTGCGAGGAACATCCAAACATCAAGTGGATGCACATTTGCATCACGGATTATGGTCTTACTTCGGTGTATGTACGACACAAGCTTCAAGCGACGCGTCGGGCGAACAACTTACTTGATCGAGTTAGGCGATCCTCGTATCGATTCAGCCGCCAGGGGCGCCCTCCCCTGCGCCACTTTTTGAATCCGCCTACCTGGCCTGCGCATGAAACCCATCGTTTCTAAGTCATTTGACGGAAACCTAATGAAGGGGAGAGCGCAAGGATCATGCTATCCGAACTCCCTCTTGAAATCCTGCTACAAATCACAGAACACGTAAGCCAGCACCTCCGACTCTATATATTCCCAGAGCTATTTAATGCTAACACCGTGTCCACAGCTTGAGAACGACGACTTGCTCGACCTCCACCAGGTCTCACGCCGACTGTACCAGATCTTCGAGCCAGAGCTTCGCGAGATTTATCGAGTCAAGATAGTTGATCTGGAACACATAAAGAACGATGGGGATATCGAGATCAACCTCCGACCGCATCTCACTGGGCGTAGAGCACTCAAGTTCGTTGAACATCTCACTATAGATGGGTGTCGCGAGTATAACGCAAGCTCTAGTCGCCAAGGATCGCATCTGAAGACATGCATGGGGGACGTGGGGCTCCCGTTGATGCCCTTGTTGCGGGGGTTGAAGAGGAATAGTCTCGTCAGCTTTAGGTATGCAACTCCCAAAGGTCGTATTCAGTGTAAAATCCTTGCTTATATGCATATTAAGATGGCTTGTTCACGCGTGCCCACCGCCTCAAATCCTGGGCCCAAGGGGCTACCTCCGCAGACACCAGCGCAACATCAAGACCCTGGAGTTACAGCCGAGAGACTGCGCCCATGATAATACCGACAGGAGTCGAAAACTGTCGATTTCAAGGTTCCACCGAATCAGAAGCTTCTCGTGGAGAAGCGCCACCACACACAACGACATTGCTTCTCTTAAAGAGCTTCTTCTATCCGTCCACGCGTATCGCCTCGAGGAACTCACCCTACGTGTCGGCCGGATGAATACAAAAGGGAAAGTCCTCTCCGGAGACTGGGCGACAGGTCGAAAAAACTTGCTCGCCTTTGACGTTCTCGGGCTCCAGCGGGGCAGTACAAAGTGCCTCTTTCCACACCTCCGCAGACTGGATCTGAGCGCCCACTATGACCACGCATACACAGAGCTAGCGTACGCGTTCCAGATGCACAAGCTTGTTCACGTCAAGCCGCACAGTTTCCACATGCTGCGCACAATAGTTGAGATCGCTGAAGACGGAATGCTCCCGCTTACATCACTCTCCATGCGCCTCGACGAGGAACGAGGACACATTCTCGACGAAGACCTCTTCGCTCTGTCCCTGCCAAATTTGCAAGACGTGTTTTTCCCACGCGTATACGCGACCGACCAATCCTCGGTCCAGCCGCACTTGCGAGCGGTGTTTAGGCAAGGAAGGAAGCTCAGGCGGTTCGTGTATAACCGGCACCTCACGGTTGCGGGGGACGTTGCGGGTGCGTGGGAGCCGACTGTGGCGCCGATGGTCTGGGATGCAGAGGTTATGGGTCTGCTGATCAAGGCGGAGCTGAGGTGTATAGGGCTCTGCGATCATCTGCCGACGTTGGTAAGTTGACTCGCGTCATCTAGAGACTTAGCGGGAACAAGAAGAATATCCCCTATATACCCCAGTATTTCCCACACAGCTAACTGCAGCACTTAGCAATCCTACCTCTCTCCCAGCCCTCCCCAAAGCTGGGAAATCCTGCACATTCAACACCTTGCGACTATCCACGAAGAGTACCACCCCCACCAGCCAACATTCACACTAAGCTACGACGATCCTCTCCGCCAGTTCAGACAACTACTACCAGCCTCCATAATCGATCTCACCACATACAAATCGCGCTTCCCGGCAGTCGAGATGGCCGAAGTCCTCACCTTTGCGAACTGGGCCTTTGGCCCCGCGGGGCTTCCGAATTTGAATTTGTTCGTGTTTGGGCCAGTTAAGACGAGGGTGTGGGAGAGGGTGCTGGAGGAATGTATATTCTTAACGAGGAATGAGGATCTCATCACGAGAGGGTTGTGGGCGTATAGGCAGGTCCAGGTGGAGGATGAGGAGGTGAGGAGGAGTTTTGAGCAGAATTTGGAGTTCTTCGGCGTTGATTAAGTAGCTATAAACATAACGTATCCATTAGCCATCGCTGAGGACAAGACTTCTATATATAGAGAGGCTCTTATCATCGGCAAGCCAGCTATTAGTATGATGTGGAACCTACTCAAAGTTGGAATGTATTGGTTAGATACGTCGGCTTGAAAAAGAGAAAAATAAAATAATAGAGAATAAAATAAAATAAAAAAGTATAGAAAAGTATATATAGAAAAGAAGACCGGACAAGCAACCTAGCATATCCGCATTCCCCCATACTATCTAATTGGTTATCCGCGCCAAGTGCGGCCCGCCGCCTGCGAAGCAGCAACGCCGCCCGCGCGATAGCATATATCCTACATCTACTATAACATCATTAATTATGTTGTATCTAATATGATATTGTTACTTATACTGGTGGTACTTAATATCTAGGCCAAGCAGGGGTTCTGTAAATAATAAGCACGGGAACTATAAGAGCCAAAAGCCAATTGGAAGTAGGATAAGTCGGTGGGCGGATTAGAGTGAGATGGATCAAGTTCAACTGATTGTCTCGGCTGTACCAGCATGTCTCGTATTGGTTATCTACCATTGGCTCAACTTACCCGGGCCGACCTCTTCGTGCGTAAAATGACCGTCTTGTCTTTGATATGTAATATATGAAGTGGAATTGCGCAGTCACAGTTACAACACAACTTTGTTGTCCTCTTTCTAGGTCACTATAGCCTCCAAATTCGAAAACCCCCATCCCAATGTCGGGTCCCCAATTTGTTCTTATTACGGGTTGCACAGATGGCGGTATCGGTGCTGCCTTTGCCCGCTCCTTCCATCGCCGGGGGTTCCATGTCTTCGCAACAGCGCGCTCGATAGAAAAAATGGCTCAGCTAAAGTCAATCGAGCGAATGACCCTCCTGCCCCTAGATGTGACCTCTTCGAGCAGCATCCAAGCCGCTGTCGATCATATCACAACGATAACGGGGGGGAAGCTTCATTACCTCGTGAACAACTCTGGCGTATCGTACGTGATGCCCGCATTGGATACGGATATCGGTGAGGCCCGGAAGATGTTCGATGTCAATATGTGGGGGGTTTTGGCTGTGACCCAGGCCTTTTTTCCCCTGGTCCGAGATGCCAAGGGTTGCACCATGAACATGGGATCGATCACTGGGGTTTTGAACTCGCCTTGGTGCAGTGAGTTCTCTCATCCTCCACTTTTTTATTTTTGATTAGTATTGACGGAATTTCGAGGTTTGTACGCCGCTTCAAAATCCGCCCTGATCACAATGAGCGAAACTTTGCGTTTGGAACTGGCCCAGTTCGGCGTGCGAGTAGTTACCATCGTGACGGGCGCTGTCGAATCAAATATCATGTCATCAGGACACGACTTCTCCCTCCCAGACAATTCCATATACGGCACTATATTCGCGAACATCGAAGCTGCAGCTCAGGGAAAATCGATCCCTTCATGGATGCAAACTGATATTTACGCGGACAAGGTGGTCTTCGACGTGACTAATGGTGCAAATGGAACGATCTGGCGGGGGGCAATGTCCTCAACTGTTAGGTGGACACTGATGAAACTGCCGGCCTTTATTGTGGTAGGTTATCTTGATAAGCACATGTTATTGTCACGAGCTAAGTATTCGAAACTAGGACAAGGTTCTCCTTCAGGGAACAGGTCTGGGATTACTATAGAGGCGGATTCATATACCATGTTCCTAAAGCTAGAAATTGAGCACACCAATGCTGACATCGCCTCGAAGCTCACAAGCTTGCAAAGTAGAATATGTATACAATAGGAGACATCTTTTTTTCTCACTGTTCTCCCTAATGCATACTAGACAATGAAAAAGCCGGCCCGGTTCTCCCTACTACCCACCTCCGTAACCTCCGCATTCCAAGATGCCTCGGCCATTCATTCAACCAAGGTTCATAGCCCGATTCGCTGTGATTGG
This sequence comes from Aspergillus baeticus, assembly GCA_027569055.1. NCBI lineage: Eukaryota > Fungi > Ascomycota > Eurotiomycetes > Eurotiales > Aspergillaceae > Aspergillus > Aspergillus baeticus. Next base: position 257,523 of record JAPDEI010000008.1, on the reverse strand, counting down.
TTTACCTCAATTGAACCTAGCGGAGTCGGACAGGATAATCATTCGGGCGGATGAATCAACTCCGTGGATACATTCTTTCGCCTGTTGAGACTGGACTCGCAACCGAGGATCCAAAGCGTCTGTAGACGTTTCCCCGACTTGGCTCAGTAGATTTAGCTAGCATGGTATAGGCTTTGTTGCCGTAATGTTAAATCCCCTCTACTATGGTAGGATTTTATTGAAGAGACTTTACATAGTGCGCATAGCGACCCCTGTCAAAACGAAGACTGGGTGGCGTTTGCTAAATCTTCAAGACGGTAGGTAGACAGCAGGCAACGAAAGAAAGATCGTCACCAAAGATAGACTGGTGCATGTTTCAGATGTATAATTTAGTTAGGCAACAATTAAGGCAAGGAATACTTGCTATCCTCCCAGATATATGCAATGCGACTCATCTCCTTCTATACGCCCAACTAGCCACAATGGTCAAAATCAAAACCACAAGCCACGTATGCCCTGCAGGGTATTCCTTCATTGGAGTCCCCTCGGTATACCCAGGGATGTAGATTTCATTGCCTGCGAGTCTTCTTGCGGCATGCGGGTCGTGCGCCGGCAAGAGAACAACACTTTCCTGCTTCGCAAACTCCTTAATCTTTCTCAGCGACTCCACGGCCTCCAGCGGGCTTGCATTGACACCATCCGTCATCTCCCGATCCAGTAGATCCTGATCGTACGTCGCATCTCCCCCCAGAAGATACGTAACATCATCACCGAAAACAATCAAACAAATATGACCCGGGACATGGCCCGGGGTATCCACAGCAACGACCCTCCCGTCCTTTGTGATGGGGTAGGAAGTATTCCATGGCCCAATACTTCGTCCAGCAGTGGCCTCGAGGAGGAGCTTTGGCGCAAACCCCTTGGGCCATTGTGCGGGGACCGCACCTTCCATGGTTGCGCGCATGGGGATCCTGTACGCCTCCCAATGCGCCGGGGATACATAAATGTCCGCCCCCTCCAGATCTGCAATCCCATCCCCGTGATCATGATGGAGATGCGAAACGATTACCGCCCTGAGATCTTCAGGTTTCAACCCCGTCTCCAATAACCGCGACCGAATTCCCTCGTGTTCACGAACGTGAATGTCAACTGCCAGATGGAAGAACGGCATCCACGCTGGAAAGTACCCGGGCTGCATGGTGTGCGGTGATTCGCCGGTGTCGAAGAGGATGGGGCCCTCAGGGTGGGAGATGAGGTAGGTGTTGATTGGGAGCGGCTCCGTCCATGAGCGGTCGGTGAGGACGGTAAGGCGGCGGAGATGGGTGTTTTTATAGGCAGATTGAGTGCGGTGGGAGGGGCGGATGCGGATGGTCCCTGTTTCGAGGATGGAGACGGAGATTGACATGTTGAGAAGGGTTATTAGGATTAGTAGTAGATGAATAGACAAGGTGGGTTTACGTGACGTAGGGAAGGAAAGAAGAGAAGAACAGAGTAGAGGGTCTAAATATGGCTTTGACATGGTGCGCCCCGGGGGGAAGGGGTGGGGTTCTTGACCGGCCCGACCTCAGTGGGTAGCGAGGTAGTACCAGAAAAATAATCAACGTCTGATACAGGAACAATACTTCCACCCGCAGCTACCTGCCAACCTTCCGCCAGTGACACCATTGAGACAACATATTTACCCAACTGGATCTACGCCGTCGTCTTCCCAGACACAGCCCACGCCTGCAGCGACCCTGCTAAAGCAGTCGCAATCCCATGAACATAAACCCCTCTGGTGAGATACCACCCTGAACTAACCCAGACAATGGCAGTGACAAGTGCAGCAATCGCGCGGTGAACGGAAAATTTGAGAGCCGCGGGGTTTTCCGCCCAGTGGAAATTGAGCAGAGCTACAAACAATCGCAGTAGGGCGCGAGTTAGTCAAGACGCGTCCATTTTACCAGCAGCCTTGAATGAACTCATCATACCTGTCAACACAAGAAATGCGCTTCCTTGGTACCATCCTGCGCTGCTGCAGGTAAAGGCGAGGTTGGGCAGGGCTCGGAATTTGGGGTCTTTTTGGAAATCTCGGCCGGATAGCTACACCATCCGGTATGCACGTTAAGAGACCAGGTAAAGTTGATGTTCGATGCCCAGAAAAGAACGTACGGTGTGTCCGATCGACATGAGTATCCAACCAGCTGCCGTGGCTTTGAGTAGTGTAGGCTTGGGCATTTTAGAGGTAGCGTGGGTTGTTGTGGGTTGACTGATGCGCAAATAATCTAAGAGTGGACAGGCGAACCGCTCCAAGGAACAATGTATTTTAAAGGAAGCCAAGTGACAATAAGAGCCGTTTTCAGCTCTGCATTCATGTTTTTGACCTCGGCAAAGAATCATTCAGCCGCTGTTAAATGGATGGAATGGCCTCCCAGCGAGCGGTCGTCCGCCCCGGAGGTGCGGGCCGGCTCAGGGTCACCGAAAATTCCGTCTCAATGTAAACATCCCACTTGAAGCAATTTGATTTGTAACTAACGAAGAACTAAATAACAAATATAGCCTATGATCTTCACCGATTTCCTCTTAATGGTTGGAGCGTTGTGGTTGATGCAAAGTACTACCGAGCCCAATCCCCTTAAAGCTTCGTCCTCCTGCCATCCACTCCGATCTTCTTCCAAACAAATACGAAGTATGCAACATCCCCCGACTATTACCCAGAAATGCCATAGGTCAGCCGTGAGACGTAGAAATATCATTGCAACGGCCCTGAATCTTACCGGTAAGGTGACTCCCTCGATCGGGGACAGGGTCAAATATAGTCCTTGCTTCTTCTTACCATCCTCCCTCTGGGTGATCTCGACCTTTCTTCGGATTTGCGGTAACCCTTCCCACGCCGGGTTCAATGCGATTTCTACATCAACACTTAACCAGATTTCGTTGTCTTTTTCGTAGAGCCTCCATGGTCCAGAGTACGCCGACATTGTTCGCACGATAGTCAAGACTTCATCATCCGTGAGAGCCGACCAGTTTTCCGCGCTGACGGTTGACTTCCCATGGTGATTCAGGTTCACAGTTCCACTCATGTAGCCCCCAGAGGTGAACACTGCACGACCGAGGATATTGTTATTGAGAGGATATGGGATGGGGATGTCGTCGAGGGTAGCTGACCGATGCAGTACCGCAGATTCGAGAGCCCAGACGCCGGGAAGCAGGCGGTTTGTTTTCTCAATGGGCTGCGACATCCTAGAGTCAGGTGCTCACCGTTTAGGTAGTGGATGAATCAAAATAAATGGAATCGTTTCAGTCGAAGCCGAGTGTACAGCGACTGAGCGCAGCCACTTAATAATCTTTCTTTGGAAGTGAATAGCAACGTGTTGGGCGGGGAATCGGATGAACCGGAGCTGGGGGGCTGACCGAGGCCCTCATCCTCATCGTCATCATCGCTCATAAAGAGCCTCCTCCGTATGTACTTTGCGGGGCCTGTGGGGTCCAGCCTCCCTTCACCGGGCCGGGTCACATGATCATCCCCGCCTGATGACCCACCCTCCACTGAGGAAAGTCGTCCACAATCTCTCTCAAACGCTGGGCCCTCGGAAGAACAGTTCCGTGGAAAAATCACCATGTTCCCCTAATAGCAGATCAAAAATTCCCGAGTCCAGTGATGGCTCAACCAGGCTGTGGTCAATGAATCCAGGCTCCCCATATTCGGACCCGATGTTCGCAGCAGGCGGGCGAGGGGATATCTCCCCACTCGATGTCAGGGTTGTAGATGTTCTTGGTTGCGTTGAATTAATAGTCTCTATATGATTCATATAACGGCGTGGAAGCATGGCAGCCTTGACTTCTGTGGGCGATGCTGTGTAAACAGCCTCTCTGGGTAGGGAACGCAGCACGGAAGGAACAATCCCTGCGGCTCCCGGCTGTGATAGTACGTGCGACCCAATTGCACACATTTCCTCGATAATATCAGCCGCATGAGTTTGTCGCGGGAGACTTGTGGGGGGAAGAATCTGTGGCATGGATATGTCCTTTAATTGTTCATACTAGTACGAAAGGTGGTGAGCATCGGATTGGTCCACAATCACGCAATCGACAGACTTGCACCTAGTACATACCTTTGCTGACATGACTGGCCAGTAAGCAGCAAGCTCCCTCAGGAGCAATAGTGATATCTGCACATGGGCCGAGAAGTACTCGTGGGACGTCATTCGGTAAAGGACCAGATGGACCACTCCACTTGTGAACGCGCAATAACCGACGAATGATGGAATCTTGGTAATGTCTGTCCGTTCGGTGAGGAAGACCGCAATTACGCTTGTAATTGCCGTTGCAGAAGTCAGCAGAGCTCGTGCGGCCAAATCAGTCACCAGCGGAGACCTCTCCCCGTTGGGTTTGCTGGTTGAGAAAGCTGGAGAAATTGCAATGTGGAGCAAGAGAAGACACTGATGATAAGCAGCGAAAAAGAGCATCGATTTGCTGTCGCCGTAGTCAAAGTCATGACGAGGATCTCTACCGTGCCCTCCAACTGCGGGAAGAAGCACACTCAATTGTCGGACCCTTCCGTCGAGCTCCAGGATTCGACCCACATAACTGGATGTCTCATTTTGAGACTCAGAGTAGACAACGGATTTGATTTCCATCCTAAATGGAATTGCTGATTTAGTGAACCTGCCAGGCGCTAATATACGACAAGAACCATAACATACCAAATAGTGAAGAGCCGAACTAGAGAGGCAGATTGTACCCGAGACACATCTCCTTGAGATGGCGGATCTGACAAAGTTTGCATTCTGGGGAAGTCCTGCCATTTGGAAGGATCCAGCTTGTCAAATTCAGTATCATCGCACGGCAGCGAAAGTTTGGAGACATATTGAAGTCGGCTGCATCCCACGGAAGGAGCATCATGCACGCACTGCTTAATCCAACACGCCCAAAAGCATCTCCGAGTCGCTTCAAACGTCAACTCGGACCAAACTGCTGGCTTTAAACTCATCTGCTCGAGGCCAAGCATCTGGCACGCAGTGTAAGACACGACTTGGGAAAAAAAAAAATTAGCCGCAAGTTCACCATACTATAGATGATGTGTTTTCCTACCAGAATGGAAGTATGCTCGATGTGGTTCACCTACTGCCCACCAATACAGTGCTAGGTTTTCACACGCTTGTATAATGTCTGCGCCACCACAGTCTGCGTGCTGCAAAGCTCCTGCACTTGCGCGCTCCGCCCATTGTTTGCCAGAGTGGAAAATGGCCTGGTTTGACAAGCCTGGCCCCTTGGTTAGTGATGCAACTGGGTGACTGCGAAAGAACCTAGATTCAACATAAGTAAAGTTGAAACTTGACATGCCACATCAACTTACAGAGAGGCGATTGCGAAGACACTCAGATACACGTACTCCTGCACGTAGCCTCTTTTGTAGTCATTCGTGAAAGACGGCTGATGAAACAGGAGACTTGCGTTGAAAATGCGACTAAAATAAGTCTCCAGCAAAGCCACTCCAATCTCTGTAGGAGGGATATTATTGCTTCCCTCATTGAATAACGAGCGACTGCAATTGGAAGATGTGGCATGGACTCGTACTGAAAGCTAAAAAAAAATGCTGATGAGTGCGGGGATGCATTTTTGGTATACCACGAGAAGAACGCAGGGAGTTCGGCAACGTTCAAGTAAATCTCTTTCCTCTCCCCCAGCCCAGCCGGGGCACGGGAAAAAGAAAAGCACATACCTCCTCGTTATCTTCTGATCTCCTGAAAGCCGGATCAGAGCTCAGGTGATGGCTGAGCTTCTGAGCTCCTGGAATCGCTTTAAGAACCTCATCGGAAGCGATCGGTGCACGCCGGGAATTCGCAATTTGTCGTCTATCAGGTGGATCGGGGTAGTTGCAGTTGAGTTGATGTTTTGAACAGCGAATGCACAAGGGAAGATCTCGAGAACAACGAATCTATGATAACTATAAATGCGGCAAGTGGTGGGTGACTTGAGAAGAAAATGAATCGTACCTTTTGCCGTCGACAGTGAAAGCAAGCGGTGCTGGGCCTGTTACTAGAGGAGAACATTGCGGAACATGAGGACGTTAGATTGTTGTAAAACCAAACTCAGCACATTAGTGTTTATAAGAACAGTTGAATAAGAGGATGCTTAGACAGAAATACAGAGTGGTGAAGCAGGGTAGTCCAAGCTGCCGCGGCACAGAGACAAGTCATGTGATGGGCCTAAGTGGAATTTAAATGGATAGTTAATATGTACACTATTAGTTAATATATACACATTAGTCAGTCCCTATAATCTTCATGTGCTGCTATCACGAAAGGTATTAGATCACGCGAATCGTACTTTAGTTACCTGAATGTCTCACCCACTCAAGCTTGCTTTTACGGAGTAGAAATTGGCAAGAGTAGAAGCCATTCGCCCCATTTTTTGCAACCTAGTCATGCCGCAAACAATTATACTCTCCCTTTGTTTTAAAAGCCCTAGTCAATGTCATGCTAAACCACTTTGCTATGTATTTTTCCGGCCTCTGTTACCAGCTTGTGTATGAAAACATATCTTCTTCATGCTTAGATACACGCATGGGGAATTCAAGGATTTATCAGTGTAGCATAGCAAGACAGTATCATTTAATTCCAAGCGCGTAGACTTCCACACTGTGTCTCAAGAGCCGGAGACTGTCCTATACGATTGCCTATACTTTTATCGTGAAACCTGACTAGGAGTGATGCCATTTTGCTAGTGTCCGACGGGCGGGCCCGACGAAGCCGACGAGATCCCGACGGCCAAAGACGTGATCAACCTCAGCCCCGGATATTGACAAATTTCTCGCTAACATGACAAATGCACTGGTCCTATTTTCAACAGGGATTATACATCAAATGGATAAATACCCCCCTCGCACCCCTCCAGACGCCATTCCAATCCCATCATCGAAAAAAGCCAGTCGCACCAAGAAAGCAGAACCCCCCAAAGAACACCCAACTACTATATCATCACCAGCACAATGCCAGGCACCCAAAAAGCCATCGTCATCACCGAAGTCGGCAAACCAGTGACCCTAATAACGGACCGTGCAATCCCAACCCCGGGCCCCAACCAAGTGCAGGTCAAAGTGCGCGTGGCCGGCTTAAACTACCACGACGCCAAAAGCCGCTCCTACGGCCTCTTAATCCTGCGCGATCTTTCGCCGGTCACAAACGACGGCATAAACAGCGTCGACCTCCCGTTCATTCCGACAAACGATGTCGTAGGCACGGTAACGCAGCTGGGTCCCGGCGTGACCGACCTCGCGATCGGAGATCGAATCGTCTACCAGCCCTCGTTCGCACCGGGTTCGACGCAGAATGGATTGCAGGAGTACGCGCTCGCAGATCTGGGCGCGCTCGCGAAGATCCCGGACTCTATCACCGACGACGAGGCAGCTACGCTCCCGACAAATATCCTCGCCCCGCTCGTCGCGCTGTTCACCACGCTGGAAATCCCGGCCCCCTGGTCCCCCGCCGCAGCAGACTTCGATTACGCGAATACAAAGCTCCTCGTCGTCGGCGGTGGCGCGAACTGCGGATTATTCGGCGTCCAGCTCGCCAAGCTGGCTAACATCGGGACGATAATCGTCGTTGGCGGCGATGAAGAGAAACTCAAAGGTTTTGGTGCTACGCACGTTATCGACCGCCATTTCGGGTATGAGAATGTCCTCTCCGAGATCCGCAAGATCGTCGGCGACGACCTCGTCTACGCGTATGACGCCGTCACGCCACCAGAGGGCCAGCTCCTCGCGCTGAACGCACTCTCGAGCCACAAGAAGGGAGCACTCGCAAGGCTCCTCCCGATCGGGCCGGTGGATGAGGCGAGGGTGTTGGGGAAGAAGGCCGGGTTCGAGGTAAGGGATGTCTTCGGGAGCGCGCATTGGCATCCGGAGCTTGGGAGCGGGTTTTTTGAGAGATTGCCTGGGTTTCTTCTCGATGGGAGTATTAAACCGTTGGGGTATGTGGTTAAGCACGGATTGCTCGCGGAGACGGTGAATGAGGTGTTTGATCGGTATGACAAGGGGGAGAGTGTGGCTAAGACGCATATTCATCTGTGAGAGAGCGGCCTGGATATCTTAGGCTCTCGCGAATGGCAAAATATGTATCCTGGCTGGAACTTTCCGTTATGACGTCTCGTTTTACTTGTTGGCTGATTGTAAATTGAATTGAACTGCCTGCATAGGATCATGGAGATCTCGAAAACTCTGCAATGATATTGACTCTATACCCGCAAAGCCAATACACAACTAATCAAGCAGCAACCCACTGATACTCAATCCTCTCCAGATACATCTCCAGATCCTCATACGCCGTCTCTGGCCACGGAAGACCCGCATCAGACTCCGACTCCAACTGCCCACCAGCAGCACCACGCCTTCTCTTACGGAAATGCTCCATCGCCGCCCGAACGACATAAATCTGAATGGGCGAGATCTCTGCCGGTCTCTCCGCGGGCAGACTGTTATAATGCCACCGCGCCATATCGATCGCCATCGTCGTCGCGGTATCCAGTGCCGCGAGAGAGCTCTGCTTCCATTCCTCTAGCGGGCGGGAGTTACCGGGTGTGCTTTGCTCGGGGAGGTGCAGGATGTGGTTGTGCAGTGTATAGAGGGATCTGCAAGTTAATTTCAACATAGTTAGAGCCGCTCTATTTGCCTGAGAATAAAAAAAGGAAAATATACGCGTGGTTGGTATACCTACCTCAACGTGACAGCGAGCGCCGTGCAATGATGCCACGACCGATCCACGCCCTGGTTCAGAATGAGGCCCAGGGAGGAGCGGAGCGAAGCGTCCAGGCTCTCGAGGAGAGGGAGAACACTGGTAATCTCCGGTAGTACCATTGCGCTGAAAATCTGGTTGAGGAGGCAGGATGCTCGCGCTGCGCGCCCAAAGCCGCCGATATTCGTGGCAGTCAGGTACGATGAGAGAGAGAGATCTGGAATTGTGTCTGGATCGATGAGATTGCCCCGATCGAGTATCCCCCGGTCTACCGGGAGGCGTGCTTCTCCCGGTGGGAATGCGGTGGTTAGTGGTTGGTCGAGGGTACCGGCCTCGCACATGAACGCGCTACATAGCAATAGTGAAAATTCCGTCGGTTAGCTAGCGCTGGCACAATATAGAGGATTTGGATATACCGTTCTGAGATAACGATTCCCCACCACGTATTCCAGGCTTCTTCAGCTTCTAGCCTGGAGCCAGGATCCGTAACATCCTGCGGTCTGATATGAATACGCGTCGCATACGCCATTCGCGCGCAGGTCGCAATAGTGGCTAACGCCACTTCAGGTCTCCCGCTTGCATACTCATACGTAGCTAGCAGTAGGGTGGCTTGTATCAGTGGGACCGAAGGCTTCATAGACCCCTGGACCTGCGCGAGTAGTCCCTTTGTCGCTAGGTACAGAAACTGCCGGGTGATAGGGGATGTGCCTCTTAGTTGGGCGCGGGAGTCCGGATTGGGGATATATGTTATTAAGCAGATTACTAGCAGTAGGATGGAGGAGTCTGCGCCCGGAGTTGATCCGGTAGTAAGGAGGCTATCCTGGAACCGAGTGCGGGCGATGATGGGGAGGTGGGTATGGAAGGTGCGGAAATATCGCGAGGTGAGGTCATCGACAAACTCGCCCGTTGAGCGGATTATACTTTGCACCTCGCTGTAAACGTCGTCCCTACATGTTCGGATTAGCACTAGTAAGCACGTAGGGATATTACAAGGTGGATACACTGGACATGCACTAACAAGGAGTCGAGGTTTGCACGGTACGGAGAGGTCCTCGCAGTGCATGTCCGGTCTCCGAGGGTCGCGCTAGCCTGTGCCAATCTACCACTTGTCCCCGGGGTCAACGTCTGCAGATCCGCTGCTGTATGCGACGACGAGTCGGTACTCGGGGACGGGTAAGCGCGTCGGCGGGGAACAACACCGTAGCGGCAGTCAAGATTCTTCCTATTAACCAGCTATCAGTATTACTCGTGGCATCTCTGTATTTCTCATGGGCCCACCCGATACAGTAGCTACACGAAGGCAAAGCCTTGTCGCATTTCTTCTTTCTTGTCTTGCAGTTGACGCACGCCTCCTTGGGGCGTGTCCGATGGGCGTCGGCCGACATGGTGCAGCGTGGTGGGGATTAACGGTGATTCACGCAGGTATTGACGGCCAATTGATGGGAAACATTGTAAAGAACAGAATGACGGAGGGTTGTAGATGTTTACTAGATGAAATTGTGAAATGTCAGACGGATGTTGGAGGTGGCGGGCTGTCGGGCCCGACAGCGGAGGTTGTCGGACAAATGCCCCACTTGCCATTTAAATATTGCGGGGAGTGGAGCCACATCAAGTGCTCCATTATCAAACGTCTTCAGGCTATCGGGTAAAGCCTGCACTGGGGGCCAGGCTTATCCAGGCAATGAAATTTGCTAAAGCGACTGCCACGATAGTTAACTCTCTCCGTATCGACGAAGGCCTTGCATGATGAATTCTACATGACGTATTTCAAGGGAACCTCTAGAGTATGTATATCCTAATTAAGCTTAAACCACCGTCATCCAGGTTGCATTCTACCCGTTTAACATAACCTTAGCCTACGTAGTCCCAAGTGAATGGGGCTGCTGGACACAGACCAGTAAGTAAGATGTGCATATAGTCAGCTTCTATATGCTTACCGAGTATTAAGTACAAGAGCTCTCGGGTGCATCGGATTACTCTCACGGAGAGCGTACTGCTTGAGTTGTCTGGGGGGCACATATCCTCTCTTACATGACAAAAAAGGAAAGCCATACGCCCATCACCGATGATGATGACAGCGACAAGTTAGAGAGCGACGCTGACGACTTGAGCGACTCCGAGACGGATTACAACACGGAAAAAGTGGAGACTCTATCAGGACCGACAGATTCTGTTCGCCGGAAGCTCCTGGACTGCATCGCCCAGCTTCTCTCGCCGTACAAAGGATGGGGGGAGTTAGTGCGGTCGCAATGCAGGAGGGCGAGGATTTTGTTAACGTCGACGTTGCGAGGAATGGTGAATTCGGGTTTGATCAACCGCAGGGCGGCTCGGACGTACTAGAGTATTGCACGATACTATCAAAGTATTTAGCTCGCAGCAACGGAGGTCGGTCGGTCAAGTTTTCTCAATTCCGGTTCATATGGACACATAACGGCCGCCGACTTTGGCCGCCATCTGGGAGCAGTACCGGCACCGATGGCAGCTTCCCAAACCGAGCTCGAGCTCCGATCCATCGATCATGCAGCGCGCCGAGTCAAGTCCTCAATTATCGATTGCCAAATAATCCTCGCTGTCTCCTGTAGCTCTGCAACTGCCTGGGTATGCCGTGGCCCTATGATTCCAGCCCGCAAGCTCCCGGATGAGGACCAGGCGATCCATGGCTATTTACCCGTAGTAGGCGACTGATGCCGACGTCCGAGCAGGGCGTTAAAAAGGCATGAAGATGTTCATTAAACTACTCATTGAGCTACTTGTTAAGGCGTTTATTCAGGTGCTCATCAATGTGGCGTGTGATGAATGCCCTATGATGTAGGCGCTGAACGGCAAGTTTAATAAACCACTGACCATATTCCAGCCTGTTATAGGCCCACTATCCCTCACGACAGCCGCGTGGTTTACTAAGTACTGGTGTGGTTGGCCGAGGCTGGTGTCTGTGGAGTCTGCGTAGAAAGACTGATTCGTAAGCGCACCCAGCAGCCAACGATGTATCTACCGGAAGAAACTCCCGGATGAACCGAATCGCACCGATGGTCTGGAACCACGGAGGCTGTGTTCAAGAGTGACGCAAAGGGAAGTCAGTACAACGACCGCTGATTCGACAAGACCGAGGACGCTAAGAAAGGTGAACGAAACTTTAACGTTAGACTGACAGCCTGCAGGATTCGTGCCAGCAGTGGGTTATTCCGCCAACCGGAATGCCTCGAGATTTGTCATGCTTTGATTATGTGAACTGCCGAGCGCTGCTGGTATACAAGTCCGCTGAGACATGCTGCGGCTGCTTGGTAACATTACGGAAGGCTGAGGAAGAGAGTATTTGGAATTATGTCGAGATAGTACCTGCATAAGAAGCCGTCAATCGGCGTGGAAACGATGATCATCTACTTACCCTTGTATGACGAAGCGCATCATGGCAATTTTGAACATCGCGTCTCTTTTCCTCCTGCTTCCGGCGGCGTTGGCAAACAAGCCACGCTGTTTTGAATTCGATCATCAGATCCATGCCTCCTTGACCGTTCCCACGTTCGGGGTGCCCGAGTTTGGCAACAGTTACGAGTCAACCGCGTTCCTCACCGGATCTGTCTCCCGCAATGCCAATCTGAGCTCACTCGTCACTGGCCAGGCACAGATCAACCGAAGCTTCAACATTCACTTCCAGTACTGCGAGCCTGAAAAGTGCACACGTGCCCCTGATGTGCTCCAGGTCTTGTCCCACGGCGTTGGCTTCGACCACTCGTATGCTACACCCTTCCTTTCAGGCATCTTCTAAAATCACGTCGACTAACCACTGAGCGACTAGGTATTGGGACTTTGGCGGCAATGAATACAGCTACATCAACTCAGCAACAGCCAAGGGGTATGCAACGCTATCCTACGACCGACTTGGTGTCGGCCAATCCGAGCTAGCAGACCCCTATTCCGAAATCCAAGTCCCCACGCAAGTTGCCATCCTGGCCGAGATCTCCTCCCTGCTCAAAGCAGGAAAGCTGTCCAAGAAGATCCCCGCGCCCAAGAAGCTGGTCCACGTCGGCCACAGTTTCGGGTCCTTGATTACCAACGGCCTGGTGGCAGCCAATCCAACCCTCTCCGATGCCGTGGTGCTTACCGGCTTCAGCCATAACACCTCCTGGACTCCGCTCTTTGAGCTCTGCCTGGGATTCGAATTGGCCAAATCTAACAACCCCCGCCGTTTCCGTAGCTATGATTCCGGGTACCTGACCTGGGGTAATGAGTTCGATAACCAGTGCGCGTTTTACACCTACCCCTTCTTCGACAAGCGCGTCTTGAAGGAAGCCGAAGGGGTCAAGGCTCCCTTCGCAATCTCGGAACTACTTTCCTTCGCAAGTGTCCCCCTGGCAGCTCCTAATTTCACACAACCCGTCCTGGTAAGTCTTATCCCGTCCACCTGGGTTCATGGATACTGATAGCGCCACTTGTTAGATGATCTCCGGCCAATCGGACCTCCCCTTCTGCGGCGGAGACTGTACCGGTGTTTTTGAAGGTCCGGCGTCTGTCTCTCCGTTTGTCTTCCCTGCAGCTTCGCCCTTTGCCTCGTATATTCAACCGAATGCCGGGCACGCGTTAAATCTGCATCATAACGCCTCCGGCGCGTACGATGTTATTCATGCCTTTTTCAAGGAGTATGTCCATTGATCGGGGAGACTGATTCACGGGAGGAATCACATATTTGTATAATGAGACGTGTCCTAGATAGATAGCTGTCGTACCGTTTTGTTTAATACAAATACAGGAGGATACAAGGAAGTTAGAAATAGCTAGAAATACATAGATACTAATTAGATTAATTGATTTCTCGGAAATTTTAATAATCCCATTTTTAACTCATATAAGCCCATCAGAACTTCAAATTCTTCCTGGCCCACTCCTCCGCCGTGACCCCCTTGATCCCAGCCTTGAAATTCCAGGTCTCCTCCAAACCCCACGCAATGCCCCTCCCCTCGCCAAAAACAACCTGATACTTATACAACACGTTCCCGGGATCCTGCTTGAGATCCTCTTTGGCCGCCTGCACAGTCCGCACCTTCCTCTCAAAGTTCTTCCCAGTAACCCTCTCCACCAACTCCGCCAGCTCGCCATAACTAATCGTATCCCCCGCAACCCTCACCGGCTCATTCGCAAAGGCAGCATCCGAGTCCGCACCAAGCACAATCTCCGCCGTAAAGCGCCCAATATCCTCGACAGCCGTAACAGTAACGCGATTATCCCACCCGCCAAGCGCCATTACACTAGGCGCCACGAAATCCACAACCCCGAACCCGGGCTCGAAGAGGAAACTCGTAAACATCCCCGTCGAGACAATCACCCATTTCGTTTCGCCCTGGGAACGCAGTAAAGCGCGAACATCCAATTGCTCGTCGAATAGCTCCTGCGCGGATCCCCGACCGATGATGTCGTAGTCGACGCCGAACTGCCAGGGGACGTACCGCGGCACGCGTGCTGCGAGGACCGCGCGCGCGAGCTTGAGCTGCGTCCCTGGGCCCGCGGCGAAGCCCGTGCAGCTTACAACCGTCTCATAGTCCGCAAATAGAGTACTCAGGTCGGACTCGGTTGCGGCGGCAACGTCACCGGGGACGAGGGTGATGGAGAGACTGTGGAGGGTTTCGCGTTCGGCGACCTTGGTTGGCGAGCCGGAGGACAACGTTGAAGGACGCAAGAGGACGGAGATTTCAGTCTCTTTGCGGTTTGGGTGGTTGGCGAGGAAGCGTAGGACTTGTGTGCCCAGCTCGCCGGCGCCGATGACGAGGATTTTGGGGGCCATTTTGAGCATATGGATACTGTATGTGTCTAGTGGGTGGATGATAACCTGATTCTATGGTGGAAGTTGCAGTGAAGACATACATAGAGGTAGGCGAATCGCGATATTTATACTTCAAGAAGATGATAGTTACGTAGGAATCTTTGGTAAAGCATTATAGTTTGCGATTGGCCAGCGCGACAAGTATGATCGCGTCCGTCGCCACCAGTCGGCGACTTTCGATCAGATTCACCCGATCTCCGACTCGCTTTAGAAATAATAATCAACAACAGTGAACAAGAACTAGATTGAAACATCCACCTATACTCCGCTCTCCGGGAAAAAAAAAAAAACAATGTTAGTTTCGAGTCTCGCTCCACTGCGCCCACCCCAGATAGCCTTCTTCACCCGGAGAGTAGAATGTGGGCCGATTATACTTGGTCAGCGGAAGACCCTTGAAAAGGCGCTCCGGCAGATCGGGGTTCGATGTGAAATAGCGGCCAAATGCAGCAAGATCAATACGGCCTAGAATTGTTAATTCTTCACCATTCACATATGGTGAGTGGGTTGAATACGACTCACCTTCCTCAATCGCCCTCGCAGCAGACACCGCATCATACCCGCCAGCCCCAATGACAGTCGTATTCTTCAATATCCTGCGGAATGGCCAGATCGACCCAACCTCTTCCGCATTCACCTTCTTTGCATCCCTCCCCTCTTGGCTCGTCGTCGCTTCTCGCTTGATATCCCCCGAAAACGCCCCCTCCCCACTCCCCTGATCATACCTCGGCTCAACAATATGCACATACGCTAGCCCGCGCTCCTCCAGCTCCGCCGCAAACGCCGAGAACGTCGCGATGCGATTCCTATCCCGTGTCTCCTGGAGTACGTGATACGGCGCAAGCCGAATCGCCGTCTTGTCGGAGCCAATCGCACCGATAACCGCATCCACAACCTCCAGCGGGAACCGCAGCCTGTTCGCAATGAGACCTCCACCATACGCGTCATCACGCGTGTTGATGTTGTCGTGCACGAAGCTATCGAGCAGATACCCGTTCGCGCCGTGGATCTCGACGCCGTCGAAGCCGGCGATTTCAATGGCGAGTTTCGCCGCGTGCGCGAATTGCGCGACGACGTCGTGGATATCATCCAGTGTCATCGCGTGCGAGTCCACGTACTCCTCGACGCCGCCCTCGCCGCCGAAGAGGACATGCGATCCGGGCAGATGCGCGGTTGTAGATGAGAAGGGTCGTTCGCCGCCGATCACGCTGGGCACGGAAACCCGGCCGACGTGCCAGAGCTGGACGAAAAATGTGCCACCCTTTGCGTGCACGGCATCGGTTACGGGTTTCCAGGCGCGCGCTTGCGATTCGTTCCAGATGCCCGGTGTGCAAGGGAATCCTTTTCCGCGTGCTGAGACGATGGTTCCTTCGGAGATGAGCAAGGATCCCGGGACTGTGCGCTCGGCGTAGTATGTTGCGGCGGAGGGGTTGATTATTGCTGTGGTATTTGATGCGCGCATGCGCGTCATGGGGGCGAGGACGATGCGGTGGGAGAGGGAGAGTTTCGTAGTGTTGTTGTTTGGGGATGTGAAGGGTGTCTCCAGCGGGGAGGAGGGGGATGTGGAGCCCATTTTCGCTGTCCGTGGGATTGTGGAAATACTGTCACTAATGGATTGGCAATTGTAGCAAAATTACAATCAATGGACCTGATTGTAGCTCGGAAGCAGCTGAGCTAATATGCAATATGCAATATAGAATATAGAATATGGAAAATGAAAAATGAAAACAGTTGCTGAACTCGGACACTACTTTCTCCAATCCCAATATATATAAATATCCTCGAACATACACTCTAAGTTCGGTATGGTGTGACATAGCCTGGGCTTTGATAAGAGCTTACAAATCGCACCCTCTACAGGTCCCAAGCGCGCAGTTAGTCCCTCCTTATCTTGTGCCGTGTCAAGTTAATTACAGGGCGTGTTATAGTTCTTTCGAGACCAGGTTATCCTGCTGGCCTGATTGGTTCTTCCACATGTTGCCCTGCGCGGGGCTAGTTATGTAAACGACGCAAGATTTGTAATCGCCTCGCACGAAGAAGGCGCCCACAATCAACCGGACTTGCCGCGCAGGGTAAAATGGTGACTCGGTGGCGTCATCATCCGGATTCTGCTTGTCGCCCTTGTCAGTATGCAATGTTCAAAGAGAATGACGCCAGTTCAGTCATAAGAATCTAGAGGGAGACGTCCGCTTGCTGGAATACTCGGTATTTGCTACAATGCTCTATCTACATCAAGATCTTTTCTAGACGCGTTTATATCCCCCAAGATTGCTTTCCCAGCATCATCCGACGCGCAATCAAGCCAAGCAAAGGACTGCAGGAGCTCCAAAAGCGGTTCCCAGGAATCGATTCCCAGACGAGAGCAATATTCTCGAGCCTCGTCTATAAACCAGCCCCTGGTCTCCGCAGGGGAGGAATCCGAGCATATCCCGCCGATTACAGTACACCATAGCAGAATCTCGCACATTTGCTCCGTTCGCTTCTGCACTTTCATCTCTCGCATATCATTGTAGATGTCTGCCGTCATCTTGCACCGTAGAGCAGAGGTCCTAGGAAGAGGGAGAACCACATTGGCCGCGTAGAGAAGGGCGGCCTTACAGCATACCATGTATATGGCAGTCGACGAGGCTTGCTCCTCTGAGGTGCATTCCCGTTTGTGTAGGATCGAACTGGCGCGATCATGTTGGTCAGGAAGACTGCATAGCCGGTGCAGCACACCTGTGCGCACATCCCCTATTTGCGTCAGGATTTTGGCGCCGCATGGGTGGCCAGCTAAAATGTCGAGCGCTTGTACCATCTCGCATAGATCCAAGAAGACTCGAATAATAGTGCCCTTTATCGGCGGCCACAGAAGGGATAGTTGCTTGAAGCCATGATTGCGGAGCGTGACATGACGAGCAGGCGTGCGGATTGAGAGAGCTTGAAGCGGTGCGCGGTATATAAACAGCTTCCCTTCGGGCGATATTAAGGGAAACGTAGGTTTGCAGTTCGCATTGACGGCGACGATCAAGCCTGATCTGAGGCAGCGCAATCGTCAGTTAAGTACCGGCCCGAAGGGGCTTTCACGTACATCGAAATCAGCCACGGGAGTCCATAGAGCTTTACCGTGGCAAGGCCTCCTCGCTGGAGGACAATATGCTGCACGGTCTGCCAGTGTAGGGGATGATACTCTCCGCTGCCGTAGAATTCCATCGACTGGAGGGTTCGAAACGGGGGTGCGAACGGACTTGTCTCCGGCGGCCGTATCTGGTCAAGGTTCTCATTTGCGGCCAGATGGAGAATACACATTAAGATATCATCGACCCAGCCCTCGTGAATATTGCTGGTGTTGACGGTTGAAAGCTTTTCGCGTAGCTGATTCATCACGGAGCCCTTGAGGCGGAGGTGCTGTGCTGTGTGATGGACGCGCTTAGTGGCGCCACGTATGATTGGGAGAGCGTCCAGATGCAGAGACGAAGAGTACAGCATCGCCTGCACGACCATCGGACTCCTCGCCGGATGCAGATACGCCTGCAGAGTGCGCTCCGCAAACTCGGTGGGCCTGGCCATGGGGCCCACAACGTGAAAGTCTAGCGCAGGGTTAGCAGTAGGAGACACAGCACTAGAGAGCGCCACCTACAGTGGTGAAGAAGGAGGTCGAAATGCCTACTTGCTGCGCTACGATCAGGGAAAAACGGATTCATTTGGCTGTTGCCAATCCCTCTGACGAGGGTTGAGGGGGGAACGTGCGCTCCCTCAGGTCGCATACCAAAGCAGCGCGGACATATCCCCGGACCGGAATCGAGTTCAGAGAGCGCGGGCCTTGGTTGGAGCTCTCGCAGGGTCGCGGTTGTCGGCTGACCCGAGGCAGGCCGCTGTAGGGCAGAGGACGCAACGACCGGGGGGTCGCTCCTGCCGCACCGGCACCAAGCCAAGTCGGACACAGCATTGACTTTGTGTGCATCGCTGATCGTCCTGGTTAGTTCATCACTGAGCCGCCCCTGCTTCTCCCAACGTCGCTGGCGCATCAGCTTCGAGCGGATAACCGCCGCATTGCCTGACCCTCCGCGGATGGTTGGGCCATGGATGAAGGTCACAGACCGATCTGCTGGCTTGTCGCCCTGCATTTTAATGCCTTTACCTATTGCTTCTGCTTGCTGTACATGGCTCAAGTTGTCGCGAGATGTGGGAGAGGGGGTCGCCGGCATTTATCGGCCGGAAGCAGTAATAACCTTCATGTGCTGATTGGTTGGCCCTCCCGCCGCTAGAAGGTTGAGATTAGCCTCTTCGGATGGATCAAGCGTTGATGAGCTCAGCTACAGGACTACATGACAAACAACGTTCATGACAAATTCCCTGCGCCCCGTCGAAGAAGAGTGAAACCGCCCTGCAGCTATAAATCGGGCGTTACATTCGTACCTCCACCCCAGATCCATCAATCCTTCCCTCTATCAGACAATTCGCACTTCGCACCTCAATAATACTCTGCTCCATCCATCCATCTGAGACCTTTGAGCCATGGCAGCCACTCGGGTCAAGCAATTGGCACTCCCCTCCTCCAAAGCTCGAGTCTTCTATCGCGAAGCTGGCTCAGACTCCGCGCCCGTGGTCCTCCTTCTCCATGGTTTCCCTTCGTCGTCACATCAGTACCGGAACCTAATTCCGATCCTCGCCACAAAGTACCGCGTCGTTGCTCCGGACCTCCCTGGTTTCGGGTTTACTGAAGTCCCTGAGGGGTTCGAGTACACATTTGATGCGCTTGCCGGCATCATCGCGGAGTTCCTCGAGCTAATCTCCGTCAAGAAATACTCAGTTTTTATCTTCGACTACGGGTCGCCAGTTGGCCTGCGCCTGGCCCTCAAGAACCCCTACGCCGTGCAGGCGATCATCACCCAGAACGGCAACGCCTACGAAGCCGGGCTGGGTGAATTCTGGTCGCAGATCCGCGAACTCTGGACCAGCAAGAATGACCCTGCTGTTCGATCTAAATTAGCCGCAGGTCTGCTTAGTCTCGAGGCAACCAAGTGGCAGTACGAAGAAGGGACTACGGGTCTCGTGGCGCCAGAGTCGTACTCGCTGGATTATGCGCTGCTCCAGCGCCCTGAGCAGGCAAAGATCCAGCTTGACCTTTTCTGGGACTATCAGAACAACCTCACGCTGTACCCCAAGTTCCACGAGTACTTTCGAACATCGCAAGTTCCTCTATTGGCCGCATGGGGCAAGCATGACCAGATCTTTGTGCCAGCTGGAGCGGAGGCGTTCAAGCAGGATTTGCCCAAAGCAGAGGTGCACCTCTTAGATGCCGGCCACTTTGCCGTAGAGACGGAGACCGCGGAGATAGGGGCTCTGATTCTGGACTTTTTGGGTCGCAATGGTATCTGAAGGAAGTCAAGGGAAGTTTCTTTTGCGGTGGTAGTGATTATCAGTTTTGACGATATACTCCAATACATTGTATGACGGCCAATTGATCTATCATACTGTTTTCTTAATCTCATTTACTGAGCCAGCTCGTTCTGTAGCATTGACATCCGTGCAGCGAGTCCATGGTTCAGGCCCCCCATTTGAACGAAGCGCTGCGAGTCATTGTGGGGTCCAAAAACAATGCCATTATCCAAAGTCGCGGATGAGACAATATCTACGATATCGATTGACAAAGCATGTGCAAACAAGGGGAGATCTAGCTGCATACCACGTTCTAGCTGCACCGTCCTGGTACGATGTAGCCTCCTCCGTGATTTCCGGTTGACCCCTTAAGGAAGGCAGGAGCGACAAGAGCCAGCATATTGGCCAATATGAGCGACGCAATTCATTTATATTTATCCATGGGGCGGTCAGTCCACGTGCGCCATCTGCATATGTCGGCGAAAGCAAGGCAACGGCCACCAGAATGGCTTCTTAGTAGAAGAAGCCTATCTATCTAGAGAACCCCTGTATGTTTGCACATCTTCATTTTTCCCTTATCTCACCACGACTAGACGCAAATGTAGCCCCGCCTTGGCAGTGACAAGTCTAGACTCGACGAGTCTATTCTCGGCTGGCCTCCGCTAAGGCGTCATATCTCAAATTACGGAAACGCCACTAAGATAGAAACAATGGATGAATACAGCCGAAGCACATGGAAGGCTAATTCTCCAGCTGTCATCACGTTACTCGTTTTGAAGGCTGCAGAAATCGTAGCCTAACCCGATCGGGCTCTGTGATTTTGCGCGGTGATTGGTCCAGCGGGTATGCAGAGAATCCTTTGAATCTGGCAGAAGCCGCCAAGAAATGCTTTTTGGGAGGGGGAGTCGGAATTTGGAATTTGGAGTGTGGGCTGACGGACCCTTCGGGCTGCGAAAGCGGTCCAGAGGGTCGGGAATCAGCATGCTGGGCCGTTTTTTGATCTGCCTTCAGCCCCAGACACTAGCGTCGTTGAAGGGAGTCAATCACGGCGCCGATGTTGACTGCCCCTTCAGGCTTAGCACGAATTTGTCAGCTCCCCGATTTGGACAATACTTTCGGTGGGTTCGTGTTATATAATGTTGATACGGGAGTGATCGAGGTGTCGAAAGGAGATGTTGACATTTTTGCAAAGAGGCCCCATCTAACTGCACACTTCCAAGCTCGGGCAATTCAGTTCTGTCACTGCTCTTTTCAAGCCCTCCAAACGGCCACCGAATGGCTCAACAGCAGCAGCTCATGTCGGGATCATCATCCTGTAGTAGCTACGGGGCGGCGGCGACGACGACGAGAAAATGTCCCACAGGGACTCGTCATCACCCGCAGTGCTCGAGCACCGCGGACAAAGAACCCGGCAATGAGAATCGGCACGTTCCCCTGGAGTCGGATACCACTTCCGGCTTCGACCTGCAGACGACTTCTGGAACCGACTTTGATGATGATCTGCTCTTCTTCACCACACTGTATGCCAATAGCAGGGCGCGCTCACACTCAGTGGAGGAGCCGTTCTGCCTATCGCCCGACGCTTCGAATATCCTCTCCTCACCGACGACCCCGTTTGGTACGTCTATGTCGGGGTCCTCTGGCAAGGATATTATCGATCACCCGAGCAAGGTAAGAAGGGCCCTTGAAGGATATGCAAACTGGCTATACCAGTTATCTATAATTGCAGAGTATCTAATATAGAAAGTACAGGTCACAAAACGCCAAGCCCAGAACCGCGAAGCCCAGCGTCGGTTCCGTGAACGCCGAGAGCAAGAGCGTACGCACCTGCTCGAGCTGCTGCAGAAGCTCGGCGCCGAGAACGAGCGCATCTCCAGCCTGCTCGACCAGGCGCGCGAGAAGTACCTCACGCTCGAGGCGCGCACGAAGCAGCTACAGACCGAGGCCGATATCCTGCGCCGCTGGCGCCAGGAGATGATGTCCTCAATGACGGGGCTCATCCAGCACCAGGATCTGGCGGAGGAGGTGCTCGAGGCCGTTGCAGGGAGCTGCTCGTATGATTGCTGGAGGAAGGGGATTCAGCGGTCCAGAGCGTTTATTGTGCTTCAGACGCTTGCGGGGCTTTTTGCGGGTGTTGAGGATGGGGTGTTGGGGAATAGCATGGGGAGTATAGCTGGTACGGGTGGTGGTGGTGGTGGCGCAGGTGGGGAGGTCGTGCCGATAGGCATAGGGAGTATACAGGAGGGAGTTGGAGTTCATAATCAGTGTTAGTAATTTTAATGTAATGATTCCCTTGTTTTTCCTGGCATCACCGAATGGGCCGTTGAGCCATTATCACACACGAGGACACTTCAAACGTGAAATCGGCAGGCATTTGCTAGACATTGCACAATGCCTTTCATGCGGATGATGCAGTCGACCTGCCGAAAAGAGTAGGGATAAACCCCCGTCGTAGCATGTTCGCCAGTTCCATGAACAGAGGACGTCCACCCGTGGGTATCGTCCCCTGATTCAGAGTTATAGATCGCCCGAGACCCGCGGCATGGGCTCCAAGATTTGTAATATGCAAAGAAGCCCTTGTAGAATGTCATCGAAAGGAGGAATCGCTACGGAATCTGCCATAACATTACCAATAAACATCTAAGCAGCGTCCGCCTAGGCTAAGCAATATCCCCCATCAGCCACGGCTGCTGGGCAAGGCAGTTAGGGCAGCCCTCTGCTCTCGATCAACCATGTGTCAGCACTCGGTTAGCCCTAGCCGGACTGCTGCAACACTACGTAATGCGTTGCCCCCCTGGTGGTATATATGATGATGCACTGTTTTCACATTCCATAACAGCATACAGCCCATTCCCATTCACATCCACCACTCCCTTGCCTCCTGACCCAGGATGATTACCAAAGACTCTTCCCTCCCCGACCGCCTCCCCCCCAACTTCCTAGCCAAATACCCCTCCCTCACCCGCAACCAAGCGGGCCACCTGCGGCACATCCACAACCTGTCCACGCTCCGAGACGGCGAATGGAGCGTGATGGGCTCGCAAGAGCCCGGCCAGGAGTGGCTCGACGCGTACCGCTACCAGCTCGCGACGATGGCGTACGCGGCAGGTGCAACGCACTACCACCGGATGCCGGCGCTGCGCTCGGTCTTCAAATCACTGCTCGAGAAGCTGATTACGAAGATGCTCCGCCGCGAGGTCTGGGGGTACTGGTTCCTTACTAGCCACAGTGGGAAATTTGTCGATCCGGATTTGGAGCAGCTGAGGCAGCCGTGGGCCGATCCCATTGTGAGGGAGAATATTATGGTTTGTTGCACCGCTCCCTTGCTTTCTCCTACGCAATCTTTGCTAGTTTTGCTCCTCAAATGGCTGCTGTTGCTAACGGGATAATTTTAAGTACTCCGGCCATCTGCTCCTCATGGTCTCGCTGTATGCCATGCTATTCAATGACGATAAGTACAACCAAGAAAACGCGCTCTCCTTCAGCTGGAACCCCGTATTCTGGGGCATGGGGCCCGAGAAGTTCACATACACGCGCACGACACTCCAACAGGCCATCCTCAAGGAAATGGAGCGCGAGAAGTGGCTCGGTGTCTGCTGTGAGCCGAACAACATCTTCATCGTCTGCAACCAGTTCCCAGTAAGTTAAATCAATAAACATATGTTGTTGATTATGTCCGCTGTTCGGGCACCACTAACGAGGTTGGTTAGATCATCGCTATGCGCTATAATGATATCCGCGAGGGGACAAATGTCGCAAGCAAGGTGCTTGAAAAGTACACTGCCGCGTGGAAGGCGAAAGGGATGACGGATGAGAACGGGATGTTCATCAGCTGGTATGCGCCGAAGCAGGATTTCAAGAAGACGGCGCGCGATATTGGGTTTACTGCTTGGTGAGTTAGGCTCTATGATACCCGTTTCGCAACACTTGGGCCAGCTAGCTAGGACAATTGAACTAACAGTCAATGAACCCGATGGGCAGGGCGACCGCTTTCATGAACGCCTGGAACCCAACCCTCGCATCTGCGACGTTCAACAGCCAATCCGCCGGGTTCCTCACCCGCATCGAAGCCTCCCGAATTAACGTGAATCTGGGTCCCGTCGCATTCGCCGTCCGCGACCTGATCGCCGCGCAGGGCGCCGACCCAAATTCGTCAATAACAGTGGAGCACGCCCGAGCCATCGCCGCCAATACGCCCCAAAAACCAGAGCCACCCTTCCCGCGCCCGATGTTTGGATACATCCTGCTGGCTGCGTCGGAGCTTGGAGAGGAGGAGACTATCGAGGGTCTGTTAACCCACGTAGACCGCTTCTTCAATCCGACGTGGAATAAGGGTGGGCTCTACTATCCCGTGAACCCCGAGCAGTCAGACAAGGATGGGAACTGGACGGAGGTCGAGCCGTTTACGGGAAACAGTGCGGTTGCGTATGCGCGGCTGAATGTTCATGGTGGGCAGCGCAAGATGTGGGAGGAGCCGTGGACACCCAAGGTGGTGGATAGTGCGCCGTACATCGGCGGCGTGGAATTGGGCAGCGGCGTAGATTTTCTGAGGGGCATTTGGGATGAGGAACGCAAGGCTATGGTTGTGAGCTTGCGGTCGTGGGATGGGGATTTTCAAAGGTGAGTTCGCATCCGACAATCACTGGATTGGAGTACATAAGTTCAACACGATACTAATGCCGGACGCAGCATTCCACTTAAGTTTTGCAATCTACCAGCTGGACAGTATGGGATCTACATAAATGGAGACTTGGCAGATACGCACATTGTGGCTGAGACAAGAGATTCGATTGATATGGTTGTAGAAGCTGGAGGAAAGTGTGTCAACGTTGTTATTCTCAAAGTCTAAGCTCGATGTCAATAGAAAATTCTTTTTGGTTATTACCTGCGTCCGAAATCGCCATTGCCCAGCTTTGCCCACCATAGGTATGGCCAGGTGGTTTGCTATCAGAGTCCCAACGCACCGTGCGCAACCTGATGCGAGCCACACTCGCCTTACCCCTAGGCACTTAACAGGCTCTTGAGAACGCACTGAACTAAGTCCTTATTAAGGTGCGCTTGAAAGATACTCTATTAGTCAGTGTGCCTGAATCATCTAGCTATACGCACACTGTTCCTTTCTAACAGTGGTCTTCTTTAGCTACTAGTCAAGGTGTATGGCGGGCGGAGGTTGGTGCACATATAGCGCCCCACCCATGATTATTATCTCGATCCCACTGCCTCACCAGCACGTAGGAACTTTAATATGTCCAAAAGGGTCAAAAATATCATATCTACAGGAAACGTGATCCCCTAGGTTTAGCTACAAACTGCTCCTCAACAAATCCGCCTCCACCTCGCGCACTCTCTGCCCAGACCGGTCTTCCGCGCCTGCGGCAGAGTAGAAAACATCTGCATTCGGACGGACATAGTATACAAGCCATTCTTTTGCGACCACACTTTCGACTATCGGCAACAGGTGCGGCTCGAGGAATGATTGCTTTGGCACGGATATAACTCCGTAAGAAAACACAGAGAGTGCCTTCCCGCAGACAATTGTTGCTGTACTTGGGTAGGCTGAATTGAGAACGATGATCTATTTATTGAATACAGTTGTTAGATTGTGATCCACCTATTTGAGCAGCAATGTTGCATAGGAAATGGCGGAATGGACGTACCATGGTAGACCACGCGTTAGGAATCGGAGTATCGCTGCCGAATACACGGAGTTCGTCGCTTCCCCGCTCGTTGAGTTCGTGCATCTCCCCTAGAAAGGATTCCCACGGCAGGTTCAGGGCGTGGCTGAAGTTTGCGAGGATCGTATGTGCCAGCTTGTGTAGTGCAATTACCAGCTCTGCGATTGGCTTGGTAGACGAAGAATCCTCATTGAGTGCTTGATTCTTTTGGATCTGATATCCATCCTGATTTCCGTATTAGCTTTGGTGTTCAAGTCTTCTATAGAACCGAGGAGATAAACCTCGAGCGTGGGCAGCTCATTCAACCCCAACCTTGCCAGATCGATGTCTGTGACTTGGAAAGTACTCCCGTGTTCGGCGAAGAGCTGTCGAATGGTAGGCAGGGCACCAAAATCGCTCAGAGACTCGAATGTGACGTTCGGAACCTCCATGTTGATAATTTAAGGGCTTGTTCTAAATGTAGTTGCGAATTCTAAGGGTACGTGGTCGGACACCTCCCCACGCGCCCCATGGCCTGCTTTATCAACTGACAGCGACTCGGGAAAAATGCGCCAATGCCCGGTGGAAGTCGACTTTGTGCGAGAGGAGAAAAAATCCACCTGGACAATGGCATTCTCAGTGAACCGGATTTTAGATGAATCTGCATACTAGTATGCGGTAACCTTCAAAAATCCCTTAGTAAGATCTTACGTTGCCCAATCACAATGCATCTCGCTGCTCCGTGACGTTCCAAATTGGAGTCGCTGTCCCGCAACCTTGCCAGATCAAGTTAGGCGCTGGGATTACTCAGGCGATGGTATGGGGCGTTGGGACGGCATGGACGGTCGAGGAGTTAGGGTAGGCAGGCAGGTGGGATGGGATGGGATCGCGCGGCATGGCGAGGTTGGAGTCGAATGCGCGAGAATTTCTGCGACTCTTTTCAGTTCTCTTTGTATCAGCATCTTCGTCCAAAACTTTTCACACGGGGAAACCTCTCACAATAGTATCACAGCAGAAGCAATGTTCGAGCACCTCCTCTCGCCCCTCCAGGTCGGCGACCTGCAGCTAAAGAACCGCGTGGTGTTTGCTTCCATGACACGAAACCGCGGCATCGTGCCACAGAGCGACATACACGCCCCCTACTACCGCGACCGCGCAGGCGTAGGACTCATCGTAAATGCGCACCCCAGCGACCTCCTTGTTCAAAAATACCAGCGAATGCTAACATCGACCAGACAACCGAATCCGTCCTTGTCTGCCCACAAGGCAGCGACTGGAGCTACATGCCAGGCATATACACCCAGAACCAAGTGGACGGCTGGAAAGCCGTCACAGACGCCGTGCACGCGGCGGGTGGGTTAATATTCTGCCAGCTCCTGCACCCGGGCCGTATCGCGCACCCAGATACACATGCGCAGCGCCAAACAGGCCAACCCGTCGTCGCGCCCTCGCCTATCGCTGCGCGCGGCGGCAAATTCCGCAACGTGCCCGGTGGGCCTGGGTATGTTGTCCCCGGTGAGATCGCGAACCCGGAGGAGATCTTCGATCTCTTCGAGGAGGCGGCGCGGCTGGCGAAAGAGGCTGGTTTCGATGGGCTGCAGCTGCACCATGCGAACGGGTATCTACCGATGCAGTTCCTTGAGGCGCATAGCAATACGCGGACGGATAAATGGGGCGGGTCGATTGAAAATCGTATGCGGTTTACGCTGGGCGTGCTGGAGCGGATGAGTAGGTATTTCCCTTATAATCGGATCAGTATCAAGATTGCGCCGTGTGGCGGGTACAATGATATGGGCGAGCTGGATGAGAGTAAACAGCCATCTGTCGAGGCGGCTAAGGCAACTTATATCCCGTTCTGCGGAGCGCTGGCAAAATTGGGGCTGGCGTATATCGAGGTGGTGCGGTTCTTCGCTCCGTTCGACCCGGTCATCGACGGTAAGGGACGTGGTGTCGATTGGGATGTGATCTCAGAATTACGGAATATTCTGAGAGGTACCCCATTGTTTGGAAACACCGCTTTCACGCCTGACGAAGCCGAGCAATATATTCGTGAGGATCGCATGGATGGTGTTGCCGTTGGCCGCCCACTAATCTACGATCCAAATTATGTCGGTAAGCTGCAAGCTGGTGAGCAACTGTACCAGGAGCAGCGAGGCGACGAGTTCTGGTGGTAGTACGTTCACCTTATTCCACTGCCATTCGTATGAGATGGGCTTTGTTGCTGACCTTTCTTGCTTTCCAGTAAATGGCGGAACAACGACAAGACAGATGGGTACTTGAACTGGGACAGGCGAGCAGGGACTCCAGGGTCTTTGGCAGGACAGTACTGGCTAGCGTGAGAGACGGACTTGTAGTCAGCAAACAATAGAATCAGCCATAGTCATCACTATACTTTCTGCCTAGCACTCTCACACTGGGTTGTAAACAAACCCTCGTTCGTCAGTGTGTAAACACCATGTCTGTTCTGTCCCAGAGACAAGGACTTGAAATTTTCAAGGAATATTTCACCTAATATTCCCGAGATGACTGCCGCAGTTTTGTTTTCTAATAGCTTACTAAGTTGACTAACGGACATGCTTCCTAATCGATATTTTCTATCGAGCGCTGTGATTTGCCTCTCCCCTGTCACCGTCACTGGACGTTGCAGGGGGCAATGCGCTATATATTGGACCCACCGCTTACAAAATATGCAGTAAGGCAGCAAAATGTCGTCCTACTGGTCAGTAGGGTTTATCTTCAACGACTGTGCGATTCGTAAGAGGGAGGTGACCCTAAAGAGGAAAGTGATGGGCAGCATGGGACATGAGGCCACAGTACATATAGACCTCCACCCAGACACATAATATGCGCTCAGATGTACGAGAACATTTCCATTGCCTTTAGCTTCGCAAGAGCATAATAGCTCACACATAACAACAATGACCACCACCAAGCGCGAAAAGCCCAAAGGCGAAGCCGACAAGCCCGCCCTGAACAACTACTCCGGCAACCAAGCCCCAACAACCGGCCCCCTCGCACACCTCCCACCCTCCTGGCTCCCCTACATCCAACTCGCCCGCCTCTTCCCACCAGCCGGCCTGTTCCTCATCTACTTCCCACATATCTTCGGCCTGCTGCACGCAGCATTACACCTCTCGGCCCCAGTCCCCGAAATCCTCCGCGCCGCAGGCATCCTCTTTGGTGGCTCTTTCTTCGTCTCCAACGCAATCCACATCTGGAACGACCTCGTCGATGCGCCGCTGGACGCACTCGTGACCAGAACGAAGAACAGACCTATCCCCCGCGGTGCAGTTTCGCCTACCGCTGCGGTAATATACACGCTCACCCAGGCAGCTGGCGCAGCCCTCTTCCTCCCCCTTATCCCGCACGCACACGCCGCGCTCTATGCGCTACCGAGTATCCTCGGCTGGACATACTACCCGTACGCGAAGCGGCACACCAACTACCCCCAGGTCGTACTCGGCCTGTGTCTCGCCTGGGGCGTGGTCATGGGCGAGCTGGCGCTGGGGGTGGAGAGTATCGAGCTCCCGGGCGTGTTCAGCGTGTCAGCTCTGCTCAGAGGAGAATTCCATATTAATCCCGCGATCGCCAGCCTCGTGATCGCAAACACCCTCTGGACGGTGATTTATGATACCGTCTACGCGCACCAGGACGTCGAAGACGACGTGAAGGCAGGCATCAAGAGTATCGCTGTGCTCTGGCGCAGCCAGACCAAGACTCTTCTCTGGGCGTCGCTGGGATGCTTTGCGGCGCTGCTAGTCCACTGTGGGATCGTCAGCGAACTTGGGTTGCTCTATTATGGGATCTCCGTGCTAGGCGCGACGGGGTCGTTGGGCAGGATGATATATGCGGTTGATCTGAAGGATGACCAGAGCTGTTGGTGGTGGTTCCGCAATGGGTTCTGGCTGGCGGGTGGTGCCATTACGGCGGGGTTTGTGGCGGAGTATCTGGTTCAGATTACATTCTGAGATATAGACTTGGGACTGGATTTGGAGGCGGGGATCGGGATGGAGATGTCTGTTAGCCTGTCCCAATGTGAGGATGCCGAGTGGAGGTGCCTACCGCGATGCACTGTCATAATGATATGATAAATAGGACTAGATCTCAAAATGCTACGTATATGATTCTTGTCTTACATTCGGGGCACAGAAGTATCTTCCTAGTATCTTTTGGCTTTATGAGTGCAGTCTGCTGCCTCACATGGGGCAGCCGATGTGAGCACAAGATCGGTTTTTCCGTGAAGCAGGCCGCCATGATATATCTACAACATGCATACACCCCGTCCCTTATGTACGTACTACAGCACCGAACCACCTGCCTAGTTTCGGCTTCGCGGGCCGCAGGTTCTCTTACCTTGTTTGGCTGAATGCAAGAGGTCAAAATGAAACTCGGGGGAAACCTCGATTACAGACGATTTGGATGTTGCATAGGGTACGTACCCCAACCTGTGGCTGAGCAGCGTCCAGTTTGGGCTAAACGCCGCTTGCTGGTGTCACGTGCCACGTTCTGGACACGGAATCGCCTCCGTCGCCGCAGTGGCTCTCCCATCGCTGACCTCGGCTTCTGCATTTTATGTATGCTTACTGATATCTTGGAAAATAGTACCAAATATGCCGCGCAAAGCGAGCGAGAATCCGCCACCTCGCTACCAGTTCGTTGGGGGGGCGGCTCTGAAGGGCCGTACTGCGGGCATTAGATCGTCAATGATCCGACGCGCGGTCGGCGAGAGCCGAGCCAAAAGACGCCGCGATGCCGGAGAGGAAATCCATTCGCTGTTAAGCCAGAGCAAAAATAATAATCCTGTCTGCACCTGCCATGCCGGGCCAGGGTATCTGCTCAAGCTCGAGATGGCGGCGGCTTTGCCTTCTGCCGCTTCCCCCTTGGGACAAGAAGAAGAAGAAGAAGAAGCTTGCTTTTTCCGCCCAATCAAGCCCAGTCCGGGGCAATCCACCACCGGGATGCTACCCTCAGCATTATGTCAGATCTGTGGGGGAAGGATTCCAGGCCTGATGCTCAGGCCACCGCAGTCGTCATCGTCACTCTCATACCCATCCCTGCTGCACACATTCCAGGCCGGAAACATCGACCCACTCCTCCCCTGCGGCGACGACGCCAACCTCGCCGGCATCGACGTGCAGGGGATTCTTAACTTGGCCGGCGCCCAGATATGGCCAAGCATGCGGCCGCTGGACTACAGCGCTAATTACTACCGGGGGTTGGTCTTCCCCTTTGAGGATAAGCTGAAAGTGTATATTATCCTCTGGTCCACGTGCTACCACCGCGACATGCTGCGGTTCACGCATAGGCCGCCACCGCATCAGCAAGGAGAGGAGGGGGAGATCGATTCGAAGGAGCAGCTGCACCTGCGGGCGCTGGTGATCCGGCGGCTGCGTGAGGAGATCGATAACATAGAGAACGTGTCCTCGCCGGACGGCCTCGTCATGGCGATCTTGTTTCTGGCGGTCAACATCTCGCACCGCACGGGGTTGGCGCGCGATAAATCGCCCTTCTCGCCCCCCTTTACGGGGCTACATACGCTGGACATTTACGGTAGTCGCGTGTACGACCCCATGCACTGGGGCATTGTGCACAACATCATCCGGCGCTTCGGTGGCGTAGCTAGCCTGAAGGCCTTCGCGATCGCGTGGCACGTCTCGATAGGAGACCTCATGCACGCGGTGAATACCCTGCAGAAACCCATCTACCCGGCGCTGGGCCTGGACGGCCAGGTGCTGGACCTGCCTCCGCCGCTCGCCCTGTTTCAAATCCAGGGGCTAGCAGGAGAACAGACCGCGGGCCTAGGCTTCCAGGTTCTGGGGGCGTGCATATCCCCGCCTATAAGGCAGACCGCTATTAATGTATTCGTCGAGATCGGGCAATATTCCCGCGTGATCCAGCATTACGACACACACCCATACACACCCACCGTTCTTGATCTCCTCGGCGATAGCCGGAATCTCGTGCACCATCGGCTCTTCTCGCTGCCCAGTGAGGATGATAATGATAGCAACCTCAATAGTACAGTCATCGACGAATCATGTGGACTCACATATTCCCCGAAGGAGATCCAGCGAACTCGCTCGGTCTACCTCCTTGTCCGGCTAAGCCTAATCCTGTACGCAATCCACGTCACATACCCGATCCCGCGCAGCGCGGGACTGCGCAAACGCCTGCTACACGCATTAACTCCCCTATTCCACCCCCTCATCGATTGCGCGCCGCATCTCGAGCCGCTCCTTCTCTGGTGTCTTGTCGTCGTGGTGATCTGCTCAGGCGAGACGGCGCCGGGCCAGTTACTAGAGTATGTGGTATGGCTGTGTGCCAAGCTAAAAATTGACTCGAGGGAGAGCCTTTTGGGAGTCTTGCGCTCGTTTGCCTGGGCTGAGTGTGCGGTGCCGGATGCGGCGCCGTTTTGGAGCCTTGTTGGGAAACATGTCTTTGTCCGGCCGCGGAGGGGGGCGGCGGCGCTGTCGGTTAGGAGGAAGTATAAGAGATAAGTTCATTATTGATCACGAGAGTGTCGTACTTATTGTCCATTTATTGTAGCTTGCTGTTTTGTAACGCCATACCCGTAACGATAAGACATTGGCTGATATTGTTCTCGAAATATATATCATCGCCGGGGCACGCACCCACTTGGCAAAGGCCTTCCCCCATGTACATGCCTCTAGGTGCTGCACAAACAATCGACAGCTTTACCGTGGCCCAAGCCAACCATATTCCATCCACCATTTGACCAGAACATAGCGAATTTCTGGATTACATCGCTCGAGATAAGAGACACATGCAAATGTGCTCACCCCAGAAGTCCATGTAGCGAGTGAGAAATATACATTGTCGGTCGCTGGATGCGAATATCTGCTCTATCACTACCAGCATGAATCCTGACGGGAGGTGCATATCAAAGAATTATAAAAAGCTATTTTATGTCAACCTCGGAACCCCATCCCCTCCGCATCGGCCTAATTGATCCCAAAAAAGGACCAAAAAGCGCAAAATTGCCCGACAGCCCCGAACGTCCTCCCACAGCCGCCGCCAAGGCTTCAGGAACGGGGCAGGGGGACGCTAATGCAGTCCCCGGACAAATGGCGATCGTGGCACTGACTCGCGCGGGCGAGATTGCGCCGAGAGTAGGATCGATCGAGCCGCAAAAACGCCCCGCGGGTTTTTCTAAGATTTTGTCAACGTTTCTTGTCCCTTGCTTAACTTTGAACTTATCTGCGATCAGTAGACTACATACAGTACACATTGTGTTTTGTCATGGACCCCTACAACCCCGCGAAATACCCCCTCCGTGCTCCACCGCCGATTCCCCAGCGCCCGGGGACGGTACCTTACTCTTCGAGCGTATGTGGCCTGACTTGACTCATTTTCCGCTGGGCTTCCAAGACTGACTGCTCGGCCAGAATGAGCCTCCTGCGCCGTCGCTGCCACCCCGCCGTCCGTCGTCGATAGTAGCGGCGCCCAGTTTTCCGCCCCCGCCTGCTCGACCTACACAGCAGCCAAGTCAGGCACTCCCTCACCAGCAGGCATACAACCCTGGACAGTATGCACCTCCGCCTACACTTGCACAGCCAACGTATCACCAGGCTAGTCAACCGCAGTCTAGGATTCCGCCGCCAAAGCAGAACATGCCGCCGCCGCAGAGCTATCAGCCGCCATACTACAATGCGCCCCCAACACAGTCAACGTCTAAACCTGTCGAATACTACGGATCTCCTGCGGCCGGCCAAGAGTACACGAATTACCAGCGGCCAGCACAGCAAGCCTCGTATCAACCACCTCCAGCAAGCCCATACCCCTCCGCGTCGCCGAACCAGCCGGCGCCTGGACATGGACATCATGCAGCCCCTGCCCAGCCAGCAGTTCCGCAGCCTGTATCGCAGACTTCGTACTATCAACCACAACCACCAGCATACCCGAGGCCGGCAAGTACACGAGCCGACAATCATGCAGTGCCACAGCCCGCACAGCAAACCTCGTACTACCAACCGCAGGCGCCAACGTATCCTCCGCCAGCGAGTAAACAGGCCGGGAATTATGCAGGGAGTCTAGGTAGTGCTCATCACCATTACGTCGCGGAGCAAGAGTCCACCCAGCCATCGTCATATTATTCACCGGCCATGTACCCCCCTCCCCCGCCAAATAGACCTATAGGAAGGGACCGGGAGACTCCAATGGATGCTCCTTACGGCCATAAGACTCACCACGAACCCAAACGGCCAGGTTCATATGAGACTGTCGCACCCTCTACATATCCGCCGCCGCCCCACAGGCAGACCGGGGATTATGGGACACAACCAGGCGGCCTGAATGGATCTAATGCGACTTCATATCAACCCGGGGGACAGGGATCAAACGGTTCCCATCTACCGACAGTAACAAGCCAGCCATCGTACCCGACGCAGGGAGACCATAATGTACCTCGTCATGAGCAACGAAACTCTCACACTTATACAGCTCCGCACGCTTCACAACAAATTCCTGCCCCGACGGAATTCGCAGCTGGCGTAGCTGGACTCACCGAGGCCATGTCGCAAACGCACATCAACCCGGGGGCAAGAGCACCAGCAGACCAGAGTGCGCAACCAAGATCTCACACACCCCCTAGGCCTCCAGTCCAATATGACGCACCAGCGAAATTCGCTCTTCGGCAATGCCCCTCGACGGTCTACATCCTCACAGGCGAGACAACCTGGTACATCCACCCAGATGTGCCCAACTTCCGAATCTGCACGTATTGCTACGAGAAACACATCCAACCCACGCGGCTTGCAGGCGCCTTCAAAAACATCACCGTACCCGGGGGCTCAAAACCACAATGCCTCTTCAGCTGCCCACGAATCGAAGACGACATCTGGCCTCGCATCATACAGACACCCAACAATCTGCAGGAACTACTCCAATTCTTCACCCATCGCTTGACGGTCCCAAACTGTTCCCTACAGCGCGGTGTGACGAAATCCGAGGGTATCAAGTGGTACCAACCGAAGGATACAACCCGCTTCCCAGATTTCCTCGCCTGCCAGGCATGCTACGAGGACGTGCTCCTTGCTGGTCCGCTGCGGGGCGAATTTATGCTCTTTGCGGGATCGCAGCCGGAGGGGACGCTGTTTATCTGCGACGCGCATAATCCGTTTATTCGGAGATTGGCGACGAAGACGAATAGCATGGAGACGTTCGTCTCCGAGTCGATTCGGCATCTGCATCTCCCTGAGTGTGAGAAGAGCGGGGCTCTGGTAGGTGGGCGCTCGAGGGCATGGTATTATGTCCCCAACTCACCGTCGATAACCGTATGCGAGCGCTGCTACCGCGAATTCGCGCTCCGCACTAAATTCGAGCACGCTTTGCAGCCTGTTCCCCGCCCAGGTGCACAGCATAGATGCATGCTGGGCACGTGGCAATCGCGTAGCGTGTGGAGCGAAGCACTCGCTCATCACGACTTCGCCCTGTGGGAACGTACGGCTCTCGAAGTGATACGAACCCCACTCTGCACCCTGGAAATCCCCGCTGGAACGCCCGTGTACCAGATCCAGGGCGTAGAAAACTTCGACGTCTGCCACAGCTGCTACACGGGATTATTAAAGCCGCACGGGCTCGATAAATTTTTCCACCGACTCACAACCCCGTACGCCGGGCGGAGCGCCTGCGACCTCAACGCAGGGACCCCGCGATTCGCCCCCTTCGCATACAAGCTGGACGAGGCACTGATAACCGCAACATTCTCCACATTCACAACCTTCGCCGCCCGGCTCGACACGCTCGATCTGTGCCCAAAACTCAACGGGTCCACAGGTCGGACCTGGTACGGCACAGAAACATGCCGCATCTGCCCGAGCTGCTACGAGGAAGTCGTCCGCGACAGCTTCCTGGCGACCTCGGGCGTCTTCCCACCGACAGCCGTGACTCTCCAGGGTGAAACAGACTGCGATCTGTACAGCGCGCGCATGCGCGGCAAATTCGCCTCAGCATGCGTGACGCGCGATGCGAGCGCCTTCCTCTCTTTTGCAGCGCACCGCAAGACCATATACGCCCAAACAGTCCCCGAAATGCGTGCGCTCGTCGCGCACGCAAAGCAGAGTGCCGCGATGCAGAGCATGTACAACACCGCATCTTCGGCGTACAATAATATGGATGGGATTAGCCAGGTGGGTATGGTTGATTACGGTTGGAGGTATAGTGCGCCTGGTGTGGGGGGAGGGTTTCGGACGCATTGGGGGGTTGAGGGGGCGGCAATGGGGCAGAGTGCGATGGGGTATTTGCAGCAGGTCCAAGTTGATGCGGGGAGGGTGAGGTATCTGCAGGGGGTTTGGGATGCAGTTGAGTAGGTGGGATTGATTGATTTGTATGATGAGGTGGAGTTATGTGAGCCTTTTGTTAGAATGCGTAACGATATCGGATAGGAGGATATTGAGCGGATGGCACGGCACGTAGACTGGTCATTGGTTTGATTCTAGAATGGCATCCCCTTCATCCACAACTGTAATCTTCGTCCCCGGCGGCTGGCACAATCCCACATGCTATGCCAAAGTCGTGGAACCCCTCGAAGCCGCAGGCTATAATACTTCCCTTATCCACCTCGCAACTGTCAACCCCACAACGGCACAAACCGACTGGTCCGCCGACGTCGCGGCCATCCGAACTGCAATCACGACTGCAGCCAATGCAGGCCAAAAAGTTGTTCTGGTAGTCCACTCCTACGGCGGCCTCCCAGGCAGTGAGGCGGTGCGCGGGCACGATTGAGCAAGGCGGCAGCGAAAGAACCTCCCCGGCGGTGTAACCCGCCTCGTTTCCGTCGCTGCGTTCCTGCTACCAGTTGGCCAGAGCCTCCTCGGCGCCCTGAGAGGGGAGGATCTCCCCTGGTGGCATATTGCCCCCGACCGCACGACTGTCTTGTCCCTCACGCCCGAGGTCGTCTTCTATAATGACCTTCCCGCGGACAGCGAGGAAGTTCGGAGCGCGGTTGCAGCGCTGAGACCGCATGTTTACGCGACGTTCTCGAGCGAGGTCACGTATGAGGCGTGGAGGGTTGTGCCGACGACGTACATTTATTGTTTAAGGGATAATGCTATTAAGGTTTCCGTACAGAGGATGTTGGTTGAGGAGGTTGCACAGGGGGTGGGGATTCATACTGAGACGCTGGATGCGGGACATAGCCCGTTTTATTCGGTGCCGGGGCAGCTTGTTGCGGTTATTCGGAGGGCGGCGGGGGAGGAGGTTTAGATGGATATCTTCTCTGTTTTGTGTGGAGATTTGGGTTAGATGTTGGCCTCTAGATATGCATTGATACGCGTACGCTGGAGCATCTGTCCTGAGATCACCCCCATGCAGCTAGCTTCTTGACCAGAGTAACATAAGCTATTCTTGTCACCGGCCAGTTGCTCATGTGCTCATGTGCTACCCGCCATGCCCCACATACCAGCAAATCATACCTTCCCAATCAAACAAACAAGCAAGAACAAGCAAGAACAAGCACGGGACTAAGAACAGCCGCAACAGTGGAGCCTAACCTCGTATCCCGCCACTTGGCCAAACCCCCATAATCTCCTAGCTGACCTATCATCGCAAGCACTACAATAACAAGCGTCAGCTGTGATCTGTGGCTTGTTGAAGGGAGCCGCCTTCGCCTCCTCAGGAGGGCACCAAGATTGGGTGATCAGGGTACACAAGACACGAGCCCACGCTGATCACACGTATTTCACAGCGAAACTTCACCAATCACTATATCTGCAGCCAGCCCAAAGAACTCTGATCACGAACAGGCTCAGGGTCTGGCTTATTTCAGGCAAACACCTCGTAGATTACGTTGAGAAGGGGGTTTAATGGGTATTTAAAGCACATTCGTGAGCAGTGCATCCCCTCCGCCTGCGACAACCTCCTCAATCCACCTCCGTACTTCTCTAAATACATACGCCCACACACGAATTGAATCCATCGCAAGGACATTCCAAAGCAGACCATCAACCATGCATCCCCACCTCAGCACCATGCTAGCAACACCTCTCCTCCTCCTCCTCCTCCTCCTAACCACCCCACCAGGTGCCAGAGCTGTCGACTTCCCCGCATGCGTGGACACTTGTATAACCCAAAACCCGATGCTCTCTCCATGCAACGGCGACGAAACCGGCGCAGCGCTCGACCAGTGCCTCTGCGCTGACCTTGACGGCACCCCCCTTATCACCTGCATTAAGACGGACTGTGACGCTGCGGACCAGAATGTTTACGCACAGGGGCTGCCGGAGCTGTGTCGGTATGAGATTTTTCCGGAGGCGGATAGACCTGGGAGTAGTTCCAGTAGCACGGGTACTGCTACTGCTACAGGTACCCCAACCTCGACTTCGACGTCTGTGACGGAAACGGGTAGTTCGGTGGAGCAGACTGACGCGGCGGTTGCGCTGGGTGTTCCCGGGAGTGCGGTTGTGGGAGGACTGGTTGTGGCGGTGTTTGCTTTGTGAGATGAGATTTATTGTGTCTTTGGTGGCCGTGCCGGTCTAGGTCACAGGATCAATTCAAAGAGTATAAGGTGAAATTGTATGGTTGGAAGGGTGTCCTCCGTAGTTAGTGAAATGCTGATGCGGCATGCGATACTATGAGGGTGTTGGGGAAGAGAAGGGGGGTCTCTGGCCCACAACGGTGCTGCGCATACACGCTCTCGGTCTGATTTGTCCTCTTGCTCGTTCTGATCAATCTCTTAGTGGCAGGGGAGCCATTACATACTTAGTGGCTTATACTAGCTGTGTGCCATCCGGGCAAGATCATATACCTTGAACGATGATTAATGACAAACATCAAGATTGCATATAGAAGATACGGATTTATGGGACAAATGGATCGTTGATGACGCGTTTCAGATATACATCCGACCCAATCCCTGGAACAATCTGGACATGCACTGAGAACATACCCCTTGAGGCGACACAATGGCCCAAAGACAGGAGGAATAGGTAGGCATAGCAAGGCCTAAACTTTAAGCTATTAGTCTCTAGCTTGGGGAGCTTGTCTTGTCTTATAGGTTAACTAACCCCAACTAACGCAGGCCCGATTTGTGATTACATGGGCCAGGTTAAATTACTACCTGCGCGATTTTGATTGCGGATAACCACTTCGCATTCCACACCGTTCCCTCACCCACTGGCACAGACACACCATAATGGCTTCTATTGCCCTTTTCCCAACTGAGCTGCTTGACCGAATATGCGATTCACTGGACGTCAAAGATCTGTATTCTTTTCGCCTAGCGTGCAAGCCACTCGCCTCAAGGACCTACCACTATCTGGCGCCTGCATTCCGCGAGATTGACCTGGCTCTAACAAGCGACGGGCTGCAGTTCCTGAAGGACCTCACTGATAACGAGATCTTGAGAGCCTATGTCACGGCCTTTTGGATCATCCCAAGCCTCTTCGATGCCCACTATGACTGGGACATTGATCAATTCTGCCGCATGCTCGATCAGCACAAATGGCTAACGCAGGGCCAAATTTGCCCGAAACCCGTCCAGATACGGTTTTCCCGAGTGAGTACTACGATCGATGCAGAATCAGTGGAGGAGCTGGGTTCGAGTCGAATCAGCTCAACCCCTAAGGAAAGTCTCAGGGTCAGTACTAACATCACGACGGCAGGCCCAATTGATGGCGGGAGATCATATAAATAGGCCAAAGGCATCCCCGGCCGAAAAGGAGCTTTATCGGGTTTATCAATGCGACGTACTTGACCACTTGCAAATCATCCTTCAGCCATCAGCCAGGATGTCCAGCAACAACAGCTATGCCGAAGGCGAATGATTCCGGAACCCGTACATTGCTATAGAATACCTTGGTGGCTTATCTGCCGTTCTTCTCAGGGCTTCGCAATATTGGGATAAGACGCTATGCCGACAATAGCGCGTCTACGATCAAAGTGAGGTGGATCCAGCGGATGAGAAGCCAACTCAGGTTCAATCTCGTCGCGTCCTGGTCCCCCTTTAGTCACCCCGGGTTTCCACCACCCGACTGGAGAAGATCCTTTAAAATGGATATATTTGATATGCCGATCTTCGCGGCACTAATCGCCCCCATAGAAGAGGCCGGTATGGGGATCAAAATGGAGGCTCTTCAACCTGATGCCCTGATCGCAGACACGGGCGATCAACAACAACTAGCATCCCTATCCCTCTAGCCTACTCTTAGTCATCTCCACCGTCTGCCCGTGACGATTACCTCCTCTGACATCGAAACAGGAATGCGCGAGAAGATTTAGCAAGATGAAGATAAACTTTTGCCCTTGACACGGGGATACGCCGCGTGGAACGCAAGAACCGCCACAAACGACCGAAACATAGACCATCAGAATGATAATTAACGGCCATGATTTACAGGTATCCTTACTGCGGTAATTTTAAAGGCATCGTCATTGAAGTTAGCTAGCCAATGCTTGTTGAAGAACATTAGGCACAAGGGATCGTAGCTAGGTACATAGAATCATGAACACATAAAGACATAAGAGACATAATTGGTAGGCATCATAAAGAGCGTCTCGTTTCGTTTCTTTTTGAGGAGGAACGGGTACAGAGTAATCCAAAGGCGGCGCCCGATGGCCAGTAAAGCATCTTGCAGCCTCTCCTCACAGTCTCCTATACTTTTGTGTTCCATTCGCCGACGTAATCTCACCTTGTGGAGACTCCAGCCAGGACGGAGAGGGCTTCCAACTCTTGGACCAGGGCGCGGTTCCAGCTGTTCCAGAGGTCCGGTTTAGCCTCGTCCAGGACAGACGATGTGCCTAGGACCACCGTAGTTACCGTCCCAGCATTGCTTGCCATCGCCTCCCCCACTTTGTCGAGTGCACTGTAGAAGGAAAACAACATCGAAGTTAGATATAGACCCGGTTAGGAGATAGAGTGTTGGTCACACCTTTCCACTGTCGCAGGGACTACATGTGCCAGGACAGTTAGTATACAGGGTTACTTCAATTTGTGAAGGCCATAGCGCAGGTAGGTCAGCCCGTGTTAGCTTACTAATTGGTGAGTCCGATTCTGCAGCTCGTTCCGTTGCATTCCTATGCATTATGGGGGTTGCCATCAGCCAAGTTGTTGTTGGTAGAAATGTGCTACGAGTCGATGCTCCTGACGGCAGAAGTGAGGAATTGAACGTACCCCGCAGTGGATATTGTGATGGTTGCAATTGACGTTAGCCGCATTTTCCCTGCTTTCTTCGCTTGACTCATTGAGAGTCTCGGAGACGGTAACGGCGTCTGCAACAGCATTGGCGTCTGGGGCAGGCTCGGAGGCAGGGGCAGCAAAGGCTGTTAGAGCGCTGGTCATGACGAGGACAAGAGATAGGAAGCGCATGTTGGCAAAGAGACGATCCAGAGATTCCAGAGAATGATTATTAGTAGCAAGGTAGGGGGTGAGAGAGGGCCGAGGCTTGGTTGTTCTGAAATGCCCGAGGATTCGAAGTTCGATTGTTAATCTGCCGGGGAAAGTGGCTGCTTTTAAAGAACAGATGCACGATGCCAACGGACCTGATGACAGAGATTGTGGCCTCGTCGGACCTCATTCAGCCAAGCCTCAAGTCCTATGGACTACATAGTTATCGCGGCCATTGCCGTCAGGTGCAGCTCCCCGCAGAGTAGTCCTGCTCCAAGACAATGTGTTGATCCAATCGTTTCACATACCTTCCCAACTCGTCATACCCCTCTTTCTGGTTAGGCAAGCAATGTCAGCTCAACTTCATATCCCACATGACCCACAACTCACAGAATGAAGACCACGTCTCTGCTTCTCAATGACAGAGCGCGCATTGCGTCCTGAAAGTCTTACTAGGCCCGCCTTGTGACGAATGTATAAAGCACCACAGTTGCGCTTGGGGCACCTAGAGCACTTGGTCAAGAACTGTCGATCCATTGAGCCTCGCTGTATTGATAGTCCTAGGCTGATTGCTTGTATCACGTTGGTTCTCTGGGCAGGTATTTAGCGAGCACGGGATGAAATCTTCCTTCCAATACGTCGACCAGGTCGGAGCCGCCAATGTTATCCCCGCAACAACCCTCTCAATATTACCATGGGGGGCAGAGATACAGCTGAACGTCTCGAGCAGTGCTCAAATTTTGAAATCTAACTTGGCACTTGATTTGGGCGCCTTCTCTGCTGCGGACCCTGGTTTGCCCGCAGCAGCACTCGCTGTGCAATACGAGTCGTTCCTGCCGGTCCGAGGTGCTCCAGCAGTTGTTTAGGGCGAAGTAGAACAGGGGTTTGCTCAAATTTTCCCCTGCCTGGGAATGGTAGACTGCTGCTTCCGCGGTACCTAACTGTGCCTAACGGCCCGCTCCGTAGCGGTGCCCTATGGCGCTCACGCTGCGAACTTGATTGCCCGTCACAGTTGGTTCGCAATTACAAAGTGGCCCGGGCGCCCAGGAGGCGTAGTGAAATGCACCGGATGGTGTAGTTGATATGAAATTCCCAAGAACACTGGCGTCGCTTAATAGCAAATAACCATCACTCCGGCAGCCCCATCTGATGTCAGCCCTGCGTTTACTAGTCGCCGTGGAACCCAACAAATGACGGACCTGATACAGACCCAGGCACGGACCATCGGCTTGCAGCTCCATCTACGCCACCCGACAAGGCTGGGATGATGTGCAGTTGGGCGCGGCGATCTTCCGTTTGCCAGCCGTCCGTGTCTTGCTGTCGCAATTCGTTATACACACGGATCAGCAGGCAGCTATTCTGCTCTCGGTATTGTTCACTGTATTTAAGTTGTGGGCCGCTCCGCCATACGCCAGCTGCACCCAGTAACAGCAAACCAAACTACCTCAGCTCGTAGCTCTGACGCCCAAGTTCCCCCAAAGCAATGCTTGACATTTCGCCTGGGCTTTTCAGCGCTGGGGCCAAGGACTACGGATTTGTGCGACGTTAGCCCCTTGCCTAACAAACGCCTGACCTAAAATCCCGTCGATCCTCTCCCACCTGGTGCATCAAAACGGGGCAGGGGATAGTTGGGTTTTGAATTGGCCTTCTTCCTGCTTCGCCTGCGTGGGCCACGCACACCTTTTCACACACTTTTGTCGGCGGTTCAGGGAGGAAACCTAACCAATTTATCGCATTCCCGACGCTCTGTTGAGCCGCCAAGGGATTCAGCTCATACGTCATGGTTAAGTAGCCTTGGTTGGCGAGGAGCAAAGAGGTAAATCTGACGGTCATTCACCGCTGGTTAGTATAGTATTGTGTAACTGGGCGTAGGAAGTTTTGGTGAACGAGGCGCGCCAGCGCTGCAGTGAGTCCAGCTGCCACGGTGAGAGCCATTTGGGATCGGTCCTCAAACTTCTTTTCCCCGCCGCAACGCGCGGGGACATACCACTTGCTCTCGAGAGGTATATAAGCGTCGGTGGATTGTTTGTCCCTCAACCCATGGTGACTTTACATAATGAAGCTTGTCCTTTGCAGACGTTCATGATCAAGACTATTGCCACATATTGCTCCCATGCTCACCTCAGGCCGCTTACTCACACACTACATATAGAGATATTAATAAGGATTCACCGGGTATTTTCTGTCCGTTGGAAGCAAGCCCGCGGAGGGGCTTGCCTCTACGACGGCGGATGCTGCCTATGATCGATAAGGCGTACCTATGACATATGCATATTGTAAAAGGTGAAATCATTACTAGCGTCCGCATTCGTACCTGAACGTCTGCTCTGCGAAATAGCGCTGGCGCGTGCCGCAACACGCGCCAGAGGTTAACTTCTGTCGGAGGGTATGGCTCCGTGCGAGAAAGGCGCCAACGAGATCGGTCGATCTCCAAGATGCGTGTACTTATGATGCCCCTGTCTACTTTAGTGAAAGATCTCCTCTCTATAGCAATCACCATGAGAGAGGTCATATGTCCTGGAATGTTCTAGCGGAGCGAACACAACGCTGCTGACAAGTTGTAGCCGGACTGATATCTCGCTCAAAAAAAACAACAAATTATAGACCCTACTCCAAAAAAAATACGATGGCCCTTCTAGCCTGGAATAAACGGATACTTTTGTGCATAATCCGTGCGGTTATGGAATACATCGGGGTTTGTTTGCGCAGGTGATCAAGTAGCTCTACACATAGTGCGAACTACGAAGAACTAAGCAAACTCGCAATCGACACGAGGAGGTCAAATACAACTGTATCAAATATTCACACACCTTATGCTAGTACATCGCCATAGGCATCTAAAACTAGTCTCCAGCTTTATTTTTAAACTCTACTCCGCAGGTTTAGCAGATGTATAGACAATCCCCTTGGCATCCGAGCATATCCAGCCAACCGCCAGGTTTCAATATCGGATTATTCAGCCGTCAAAGGTAATAACTTAGTCATAATAGACTGAGAAAAATGGTAAACAACCCAAAATTGGTTGATTTAGATCCATTTTCGCGTGAAGATGGAAGTAGCGTGGGTCACTGGTGAATGTTTGTGGACAGAAATGAGGCACTGGCCCAACATGACTTGTTGATTATGAATTTAATATTAAAGCTTAGTATACATTATACCGCAATGTGCACTATGAAGGTGAAAAGGATTGGCAGGTTATGGACAAATCGTTAGCAACAACAATCCACTTAATGAGACAGAGCATAAAATGTTCAATGAGAAAAAACCTTCCACCCCGACTACTACATCCTCCAGCAAGTTCCCCAAACCTGAGTCTGCGGAGGTCCAACATCAACAGTTTGCTCGCCGACAACCTGGGTGAAAGACCCATCGATGCCTTTGAAGTGGCACACGGCGTGGCTGGTGGAGCTTATCTTCGAGATGCTGAGGACATCGGCTGGAAACAAAGCAATCAGTATTACGGTCCTCGCACGTCTTTCATAGGTCTCAGCGAGGTGACTGATGGGACGTACTGATTTGCACGGTAGAACCGTCAGTAGGGAAGTCCATCGAGAAAGATGCATCTGCGGCGCCGTGGAAGGTTATGAAGGCCCGGTCTGCGTGATCCCCTGTGGGGATGGCGCTAGTGATGCTGGTCAGGGCAGCGAGGGTTGTGGCTAGCAGGGTAAGTTTCATTTTGGCTGTTTGGGCTGTAGAAAGATGTATTGATCAGGTACAGGAATTATGTGTTTTGAGTATTCTGAGTAGATACTGATAAAAATGCACAATTGGGCGGGTAGTTCGCATCCTTTTATAACTTTGGGGGAATCTGTAGATGGATATAGTCTCGCAGGTTAACTGGTGCCGGGGGCGACGGTTGTTTGGCATAGACTCACGGCGAGGCGATATTGTCTCAGCTGATGCCTGACTATTTTTGCTGTACGCTCGATAGAGTTCTCACTTAGGTAATCAAGGCTGAGACATATCCATTGACCAACCGCCAAATAGTCGGGGTCAAGTGTCTATAATTACATTATACTTTGACCCCAGG
The DNA here is from genome assembly GCA_027569055.1 of Aspergillus baeticus. NCBI lineage: Eukaryota > Fungi > Ascomycota > Eurotiomycetes > Eurotiales > Aspergillaceae > Aspergillus > Aspergillus baeticus. Next base: position 212,633 of record JAPDEI010000008.1, on the reverse strand, counting down.
ACTGGTAGGAGAATGAGAAATCAAGACCACGTCGCTTGGCATCGATCCTTTACCAATCCGGTAGGTGCGGACCTAGTTGGGGTCGCTTTCGTGACGTGATGATTACTCTTCTCGGATGCCCTACCATGGAACCAATGGGATGTTCTGAGGCGCTGTAGGGCTATGCTCCTTACCCGAGGTGGCTATTTTTGGTTTGACCGGATGAGGCCGCATCGCCCGTTCCGTTCCTCTGCGCTAGGGCTCGCAGGACATTGGGGATGGAAACTGGGAATGATCGTCTTAGGATAATGGCATTTTGGCCGGTAAAGACAACAGCCTTTGGTAGCGGTGTTGCAGAATACAAGAAGCTCGTTTCCCAGGGTTACCTGAGATTTTGGAGTGGGAACATCTACGGTATTCTGGCTGTTTTGCCATTACTACCTTATACCGGCCTACACTTCGGTTACCCCAACCTATATCAGCGGCAACAAAGACATTCACTCACTGGGTGGCTATGCCAAGCAGTGAGACTGCCTCAACATAGGAGATGGCAAAGGCTCGCTTGAAAGCCAGAAAACCTGGGCAGAGGTCTGGATGAACGGATGGATCTACCTCGACCATGGTTCCGAGTACTATTGTCTCGGATATATATCCAGCTTGAACTCGCCAAACTCAATTATTCGCCGGAATAGGATAGCCAAAATTACCCCATATAGAGCATCCAATAAGGGACTTACCGCTGTTGATAATGTTTGGAACAGGGTGTTCTCATGATCGCCTGCGGCTCCCATAGTCTAAAACCCTGAGGCGGTGGGTCCCATCATAAACCCTCGACTGTCATCTGCCTACATTGGTCATGACATGGTGATGTACGCCAATGTTAGCATGATGTCTACATGGGTTATTTCTGCGAAGCCAAGTCCTGTACGGCCGACAGTCGCCTGCAGCGCAAACCGCAAGAGCGCCTACTGAATTACCACCTGGACATTTCAGCAACTATCCTAGGTAGTTGGAAAACGCAGTAGGTACCTAGTTTAATTCTCCACCATAGGAGTTTTAATACATATCCAAATGCTCACTTCAATCTAACGATCATATCCACGCCATGCGTTGTATCGTTTCGTCCTGTTAGAGCTCCTGGTTTTTTTTTTTTTTTCTGCTTGCTTGCTTTTTTGACCAAGTTCGCTACTGCTTTTTCGAGTTATTCTCCAAATCCGCACTCTGTGCCTTGGACCCCAATGCAACGTTGATTTACAGCTTGTTAGCTGTATACTAATTTATTACATGCACACTTTTCCTTATTAGCAGCCAAGTAGTTTACTATGTATGCTGTGTAAAGCTAGTGTGCATTTACCCAGCCCCGTTGCCAAATTATTCCTTGCTCCGCTCAGCTTCGCCAGACACCTATCGTACCAAACCAAGGCCCCTTAATTTCAAAGGCAGCAAAAGAAAACAAAATTTAAACCCAATTCAACAAGTCATAAGCACACTCGCTGCTCCGTATGTCAAATAAAACCCACTACTCGGCTTATTCGCCGCGGGGATACAATTATACCACCCATCGTAAAGCCCGCTATTGATACTCCCAATATGCTCATAGTTCTGGACATGGTGCACAGTTGCCCTTCCCTTGCAATTGGGCTTCTCCCAGAACTTCAGAATGCAGGATTCCTTCCAGGGATAGTCGGTGTTGCCTGGCTTCGCGCCATAGGTGCCCGCCTCGAGGTTCTTGCATTGGCCCGCCCACACCCAGCCCGAGGTTGGTTGGGACTCGAGGTCGCGGTCACAGGAGCCAGAGTGGTAGGCGTTTAGCCAGATGCCTGTTGAGCGTTCTTCGAGGGCATTGGGATTGTCGATGTTGTTCTCACTCTCGGGGACTGGAGTTGCAGAGCTGAGGGGTGCGTATGTCGCAAGGGTGGCTAAGATAAGGAGGGTATTCTTGAGGTACAGCATTTTGTATCCACAGGGAGGTTGTTGATTCAATAATCTATTGGCGTAAATAGACAGAGCCCACTGACTAGTTGGGAGCCACGTCGGCAACGATGAAGGAATATACAAATGGGTGGAAAGCTGGAACAATCGCTGAACCTTGCCTGTAGAGAGACCACCAAATATTTATGTCGAAGAAGGTCCATGTTAATGTCCGAGGATCTGACAGGAAACTAGCGGGGGGTGCAGTGGAGATCATCTCGTTGCATGCGGGCTAGCGGTAGGGACTAGCGGTCTTCAAGCTTCAGCCTCACCACCGTTGTCCAGTTGATTGGGTCCATCTGTTCAGGTAAATGTCACGGTGTTGGTCATATCTTTCGATTATCATGGTCTCGGTCGATTGTGACTCAGATCAATGCTGTCTTCTGGCGGTTCCACAGCAGTGCTCACGCGATGATTAGCCCTATTTTGGATAACATTCTCAGAGTGAGTAGATGGTCGAAACGCCAGCAGGTTGTTGTTTCTATCGATCTTATTTCCCGCCTTGTAATCTAGGCCTTCTATTTCTGCCATCTGCTGATTACACCTGAGATCAATAGCCCAATTTAATCTAGTCCCTATAAAACTACCTCAGTTCACCTTCTAGCACCACAACCCCTAAATCATCTCCCACCTACTAAATCACTCTTCCATCCTACACAAAACTCAAATAGACACACCGCCATGAACCCCAAATATCTTTTCGCCCTCGCTGGAATGCTCACCTCGGCCCACGCCTTCAAAGGCGAAATGAGCGCCAGCAATTACTGGACCGACGGCGGCAGCCCCAACTGGGCAAGCCAGACCATCCATCTGAAAGACAGCCTTACTGGATCGACATACGAGGGAAAACTGCTTGGAGGGTTCAACTGGTGTGTTAGCAGGCAGTGTAAAGTGAGGTATGCTAGCTATCCCCGGACGCTTATGCTTCTTCTATAACTACCCTCATAAAAATGAGCACGTGGGGTATGATGGGGAGCTGACGGATCCTTTGTCCGGCGTTCCGCGACGGTAGTTTCCACGAAACGAGTGAAGGGAATTATCAGTTTACCGCGAATATGTGGAAGACGAAAGATGGGTGTCATAATATTGATTTCTTGGGTGCGTTGGATGCGCATCATGGGTACTGCTGTGGGTCTTTGCCTTGTCAGTTTACGGCGTGAGTTGTTTCATATGGATTTCATTTTTGGCCTAGATGGGGGGCAGTGAGAATATGTCTGTGGAGTATTATTAGAAAGCTGGATGTTAAAAGGACACATACCCTTTTCTGAGTTGTGGTGGGAGGAGGTTGGATCATTGGGGATCTGGCTGTGGGACATGTATGGCTGCGAAGAGGAAAATTACCATAACCTACAATAACGTACGGAATCCATAAAATCAGCACCCCAGCTAGCAGAATTGTTGATACGAAGCTAAACACGTAGTCGCAGGCGTACGACGGTACAGCTGGTGGCCAGAAAGAACAGACCAATTATCAGCACCTTAGGATCAAGCACCATATGCATGAATTGGCATACGCCTAGAGGGGATTCTAGGAGACAATAATAGTACTCCTAATATATATTTCACTTGGTATGACCACCCAGAGCCCAGCAAGTAGCCAGTGCGGACATATGGTTCTATTGTTCTCTAGCCAGAGTTGGGAAAAATGACCTTTCGTACTCCTTCATAATCTCAGTCGAGTTGCACAGCGATTATGCCTATACAAAGGCACTGCCCTCTTTGCCGTCAGAATTACAAAATCAATTCACTTCACTCTATATCACCGCTTGTTCGACCAGCCCTCCCCCAGCCAAAGTGCGACGGACATACACGGAGACGTTGCCGAAAAGATCTGGCTCGCGAGGAAACTCGAGGGTTTCATAGTGCTCAGCAATCCACTTTTGCAGTCGTGGTGAGTCCGGATCAGTCCTATTATCTGTAAGTATATATTGGCTCAAAATCCCCGTGCCTGGACTGCATACGATGGCTCCACTCCGAGCCCATCCCCAGCGACTGTATTCCATATGATCAACGCCGGCCGAGCAATATCAGATACCACTTGCTTGACCGGTACATTGGGGCTAACAGATATGACCAGAGTCTCATCGTCTACCTCCAGGAACCCTTCGGGATCGGGGAGGACAGTGATACCCAAGGTCTGCAGCGCGTTGGTGTCATGCTCGGTATATGCGGGGTCTTGGGCATAACATTTGGGTTGTCTATGTTCGTGGCTCAGATTGCTAAGAAGGCCCTGAAGCGCGACAACAAGAGCATGTTGAAAAGCTGACCGATTATCATAGTCCTTCTCACCCGAAAATTCGCTAATCGAGCTAAGGGCAAACGCGACAATTTTGTTCACTGAGGCCAAATTGAACCTCCCAAGTGTTACCTTTAGCTCCTCCCACGATTGGCTCCCTCCCCAGGTATCAATAGCCCTCTCTAAACTCGCCTTGACTTGCTCCTCGCCAACATTCACTCGATGAGTAGGGAGCTCCCCAGTCACTTTGCTGCGAGTCTCGAGGTAATGCACAATCCGAATATTACTATAGGACGAAGTCAACCCAAGCCTGTCAGGGTCGAGCAAGCTCTGAAGAGGGAGGTAGTAGATTGCCGGTCGCCCACTTTCTCAATACTTCGTCAGCAAGGACACTACGCGATCGGAGAAATAAAAGAAAAATAAAAAGAAGGGGGAGAAAGTGATATAAACAAAAGATGGGGGGTGACAAACTAAATCCATTCAAGCTTTTCATCATCCTCATGATCGCCAAATACGCCGCTTTCGATTCTGAAGCTTTCGAACTTTCCATCGAGACCTCGGGTGTAAACTCTTTTCCTGGGATCCTTTTTACCTTTCAGGAGATTCTCGTAGGCTTCACGGATGCGGGCTTTGGTGAAGAAGGGCGCGCCGGAGTCATAGAGACGCTTCACGTCGGGTAGCTCGTTTTTAGGGTCACCATGGGATCTTTCGTTCTCTGTCTCGGACATTGCTGAAAGTAAAATATGTAGCGCAGAGATAGGAGAGATAAGTGAAGAGATAGCTTCCAAGGTTGTTTGTTTGTTTGTTCAAAGGTCGTACGGTGATGAGGGGCAACATGCAGCCCAGTCACCTGACTGACTCTGCATCAGATAGCAGACCTTTGTAGCAAACATCATTATGTCCATAATTCCATATCAGCAAGATCGCAGTAACGATACATGTTTTGCAGTAACATATATGGTCATATAAGTTATAAGAGCGCTACAAAAACGCAGACAGCTAGGTCAATTTTTAAACCCGTGACTGTGGTTGTGGTTGTGATATCTCTTAACTCCGAGTTTCTGTGTTGATTTTTATATATCTGCTCCCAAATTTACCTGTCCTCGGGATAGGATTTCGTCGCTACCTTGCCAAACTTCGAGTATCAGAAAAAACCTTGCCGACTCCTGCGGAAGAATGGATCGGTGTCCTCGTGCCTAATGTGGAATACAAAACGATCTCCAGCCCAGCTAGACGGTCTACATTGGCAAGAGCAAGAAGGACGTTGTGACTTCCACTAGAGGGAGACTGGGCTAGAGTTAACCAAGATGTAGACACTCGGGCAGGCTGCAAATACGGATCAGCGCACACCGGATACAGGAGATTGCTCTGATCAGGGAAGATTGAATTTGGTTTCTTGACCCACCAGCCAGCAGCTACGCTAGGTAACCTATGACCGTGGTCTAATATTAGAGACCAACAGTGACCGACGAAGCCTTGGGGCGCGCTTAGCTTCTACTTTTGTTTTCAGTTTGCAAAAGGGGCCTTGGATCGCCATATCCAGGCTGACTTTCCAGGTACCTCACGGCAAGCCTTTATCCGCCCAGCGTTTGACAGTCTCAGGACTACCTAGATTGTAGATCAAGTCTTGACCGGCGTTCACCGTTGGGTTGCCCGCAACCCGCTTAATCCTGCATCGAAGGACAAGGCTGAACTGTTTGGTTGGCTTGATTACAATTACAGTCAAGTGTTGAGCTTGATACCTTCTAGTTGCTCCAGGTTCAGCTTGATTAACCCGCTGAGCAGTGGTAATTGTCAAATCATGTTTCGGGCACACGAGGGAATTTAAGCCTAGACAACGCGTCTGAGGTTGAGGAAACAAAGGAGACAAAGGGGTTCACAGAGCGAGAGTCCGCCATTTGGAGTAGAGAGAGCTACATGGTGTATATGCTGAAATACTCCCGTAAAACAAGGAGGGAAATAGGAAGAAAAAGGGGAAGACGAGGGAGGGCAAAAAGTGGCATGAATTTATGGCTACCTCTTGAGACCAGGCTCAATTGGCTTTCGGCGCTCCTTGACCCAACAATATGCTTCCCTGCCAGGGCATGTAGTGTCCACACCTAAATGTAGCCATGACACCCAGATTTTTCTATCTTTGTAACTAGGCTGAATGACATGCTCCGTGTTTCTTTTGTCTCTTGCAAAGGAATGGGGTCGAAAGCCATACAGCCAGCACTCCGTCACTTAGGCCGGAATACAGGCAGATACAGCCGAATTAATAGAACTTCTTCGCTATGTCCCCCCCAGCAACGCAGATCTTCATTTTTAGAACCATTCCCCTTTACCTCGGCCATGAACAATAATTGCTGCTGTTGAAGACACTCCATCTCATATCCCGGAGGCATGGCGGCTCGCTGCTGCGGACCAGGATTCCAACTTCTTCATCCAGTCGGACAGCATCACTGCCTGGAGTACCGTAACATCAAATGTGATAACTTTCTCGATTTGCTGGTCTAGGTCTCGGATTCCGCGGGTGGGCCTGGGCTCTCTTGCCCATGCAAAATTAGGCAGCCAGATATCCTACTCCAACAAAATCCAAGGCCGGGAGCACGAAGCCCACTAGCTAAGCTTTTAGTTAAGCGTCTGGCGGCTCTCTTGAACCAATGATTGACCTAACCTGGAGTGGGCGAAACTTTGGCACGGTCTCGAGATATGTGACTCCTGTCGAAAGGCCAACAACATCCTTCAAATACGCGCCGGCCTTGTGATGGCGGAGTATCAGCACTCATGTGTGATAGAATAGGAGGTATATAAGGGCATATATAGAGGTAATCAAGAACGGATTTGAGAAGGAAAGATCCTTTCCAGTTTCATAGAACAACTAATCTCACTGAAAATCCCCCGCCAACTCGCACCTATTTTCTTTCACGATCAGCCCCATAAAACTCCATCAACCTTCCAAGATGGGCCTCGGAAAGCTCCTCAAAATCATTATTATCCCAGTTGCGATCTTCATCCTAATTATCATCGGTATAGCCATCTACCTAACCATGCGCCGGAACAAGAAGCAGAAAGAGCGCGAATTGGAGCTCCACAGCAAACAATACCAGCCGCCGGTGATCACTCAGTGGGGCCCGCCGCCGCTTACCTATACCCCAGCATACTCCCCAGCGGAAATCCAGCAGCTAGCGCCTACCTATACAAGCCATGGAGGGTGTGTTTTCTACCTCGGTTGTGTACCACTCTGATGCAATGGTTGCTGACCAGTGTTTGTTCTAGGAATTCGAGTTTCAAGACTCCGACGGAGATGGTTTGAGCGTGTTGAAAAAATAGCACAATTCGAGTCCACAATGTATTCGGTCGGCGGGCAGTGGAAGGGCCGAGAGAAGAAGAGTACGAATTGATGTATTACCCAATTTATGTTTATGTTTATACCTTGAATGCGATGTATTTGGAACTTACTCTTAGCAACTGCCTTGGGGATATGATCACTGGCCTGCCAGTCGCCAGCGGCTTTACAGTGTTGCATTGGCTGGGAAGTGGCTATGTATATAAGTCTGGGGTTTTCCCGGCAAATCGGAACTTTGATTTCTTCATTGAGCTTATTTTCTCGTTTGAGATTTTGGTTGGTAATTGCTTCCCACTTTTTCGAGGAGGGATTATTTTCCTGCTTGTCCGTGTGTTTGCCTTGTATTGTCGTCTCCTCCCTTGGTTGACCTTAAAGGAATGATACTGGCACAACAAGTAATAATGCTGAGTGGCAATTTGTGTGATCCACAAACCTGAACAGAATAAACTTTTAATCCTTCTCGCCTCGGCTGCAAGACCTGAACTTCAGTCATGGAACTGGATCTTTCACCCTTGCACGCACCACTCTCTATGCGGGGCGGTTACCCACTGAAAGTCATGTTGTTACCTTAATGCTTCAACTGTATAACCGGTTTTCCAATCTTGTGGTGGGAAAATCTTTCATAAGCGTGGGGTACCTCCTCCAAACTATGGATAACCTCATCAATAATAAAGCTCGGCTTCGCCTTACCACTCTCAATCAGCCTCTGAAGCATAGGCTGCAATCGCTGTATCTCAGCGACGCCACCCCGCATCGACAGACCCTTAAACCAGAAAAGCCCGATAAGCACAGGAAACTCCCCCTGCTTCTCGGTAGCAAGAGGCGTTCCTGCTGTTTTGGCCGGTGACGGAGGGTATACGCCACAAAGGCCAATCCCGCCTGTCGCCTCGGTAACCTTGATGCAATTGTTCAAGACGAGGTTCTCCTCCGGCTCGAGCCTGCTGTTCACACACTCGAACCCGACGGCATCAATGCTGCGACGCACGCCCCGCGGCTCGTGTTTCAGAATTTGTTCGACGGGGTCAGCCTTGAGGAAATCGATGGTGTTAGCGCCGATCGAGGCTGCTTTCTTCAGTCGCGATGGGACATGGTCAACCACATAGACCCTGGTTGCCCCGCGGAGTATAGCCGAGTAGGCAGATAACAGGCCTACGGGGCCGGCGCCGAAGACTGCGACTGTGTCTCCCGCTTCGAACCCGGAGCCGTCGAGTGCGTCCCAAGCCGTGGGGAAAATATCGGTGAGGATAATATAGTCGAGATCATGCTCTGTTGTCCCAGGAAGCTTGAGACAGGATGAATCCGCAAATGGAACCCGGATATACTCCGCTGTGGCAATTTTTGTCAGCATAGAGTTCTGCCTATATGTAAAGAGTTGACGGTGCACATGCCCTGAGCACCACCCAAGTGCGGCCCAATATCTTCTCCAAACCCCGGGAAATCAAAGATGGTTGACGGGTTAAACGTGAGGCAATATGTTAGGTATCCGCGATGACAATTCTCACAGTAGCCGCAGTAAATCGCTCCAGGAGCTAGCACCCGTTCTCCGACCTTGAGGGATTTGACCCCGTCTCCTGCCTCGACGATCGTGCCAAGGCCTTCATGGCCCAGGATCCAGGGGGGTGCTTTACTGCCGAAGACTCCGTGATACATGTGTAGATCTGATCCGCAGATTGCGGATGTTGTTATACGAATGACAATGTCGTTTGGGTTCTTGATATGAGGGATAGGTTGGTTCTTTAAAGCCACATGGAAGGGCTTGCCTTCCCAGACAATGGCCTTCATGGTCTTCTCTTGAGCGTCTGACATTTTGCGAAATGAGGTTCGGTAACTGTATAACAAAAGAGGTTATTGAATGTCTAAGGCCACGTTTTCTGCATGGGTTCCTGCAGAGCCTTTATATGTTCACCGTGGAGACTATACCCAGCGTTGAATGGTATTGGTGTCCGCAAAGAGCAAGTTTTCGCTGGATGGACGACATCATTCTCATTAAAAATGATCCATTCTTGGACATATAACCGCCTGAATAGGTTGGTGACATATGGGTAAGCACCATGGACTAACCTGTGTAACACACATACATATCGCTTGTCTTTAAGATGGTTCTCTGATGCGATAACCCGGCAAATCGGCCATATCCGGAAAGCATGGCACTCAGCAACCATGGTAAGAGCAAAGCTTAAATCAGCAATTAAGCTTTCTCCCACGACATAATTAGATATGTTGTTTGAGCTTAGCATAAAGCATTGTTATGTCACGTCCTTCGATTGGTATGAAACTCTACGGACCGTGGATACCACGGGTGCCGGGTAGCGCTGCGACGAGGTCATAGCATCATGCCCAATTTAACGTACCTTGTCGGCTATCTGGCTTCATTAATCTATTTAAAATGTTCCGAGCGGGCGCTAGGAAATGTTTAACCACGAAAAATCGTCCGGATAATCAGGAGCACAATCTCCAAATGCAATCAAAGCGTACATTTGTTCATCTAGGTAGCTACAGAGGCGAAGCTACACTCGCAATACGGATTGAATCAACCCCCTGATACACGAGTCAAAATGGCGGTAGCTCGATATTTTGCTTTCAAAGAGCACTAATAACCACTGGACTTTTCCAAACCACCCCCTACAAACCTATCCCCCCACCTGACCAGTGCACTAAACCGCTCCAGCGCCGTAATTAAGGAATGCCATGATCCCACCTACCATGGTGGAGATATATATATATTTACATTCAACCTAGCCCATTTCCGCGGAGTCCACCATTCCAATTGTGTACATTTGCACGAGAGAGGACAACAACATACTATGTACACGCATCAAAACGGAGCTCCATAGCAAAGATAGCATCATAGGATAGCTCTGGCTGGACTATTAGTCTACTGTACTATACTGAGTGTCACATGTCTACACCTTCCGGCATTGATAACTCAGCTACAAGATCTCCTTCTTCCCAATCATAATTAGAGTAATTATTATATTTCTGAGTCATTAACAGCGTTACAAAGTACATTAGCATAGTATTATCTAGCATATCGTCAAGGCGTCCATGAGCCGACCTGGTGAGAGGGTATAGTAGAGGTTGGTTGGGTTGAGCGCGATATGGCGGACTTTATCAAGCGTGACATTCACGGGATGGGGGTATGTTTTCGGTTGATTAAGCGGCTCTCAACGTTGTAGACGCGTTTTACCTGCTCGACGTTGTTTGTGGATATGGGAGATTATGTCAATTCCAGATGAGGTATTCAGCTTTGACACCCGCCCTTGCATCAGCACCTGCATGAGGAGGGAGCAGCCAAATGGCATCCGCTTTTCAGCAGTAATCCGGCGCTGCATATGCAATGCATATGTTTTCTACCGCTGCGCATGTGCATAATCTCGAGCAATTTGTAAAACCATGCGCTGAAGGAGAGAACGAAGTAGGGTAGGTTGCATGAGAACCTTACTGACAGATCACACGGCCGCGCCTTAGAATCCCTCGCACTCCAAGCATGATATAGTATTAAAATGGACTCTGCATAGTTGGCTTATTGCTGCAAGGTCAGTTCCTGAACTCTCGGTGCTACCACAAGCTTTCAAGACTGCATGCCATTCGCTGGTCTGTGTACATGCCAAGAAGCTATTTGGATGGGGAGCATGCGAAACCGGATAGAGAATGGACTAGAATCCCGACCCTTAAAACCCAAGGGTTGGATGGAGGTGCGTGCCCGGGTAGATAGACGTATGCAGGGGTTGGCTGAAGAATGTTGAATAGTACGGAACAAACGTCCGAGACCACAACATCCCTAATTTCTTCTTGATTTTCATTATTCAGAGGGAAGGGATCAGCATACCAGGCCGCCTTCTTTAGGCAAGACAACAATAACATCAACAACACATGTATAGAGGCAAGAATATAGTAGGTCTAGAACCTTTCAACGTATAAAGAAGCGCCATTCGTCCCGATATTTTTGATCTGAGCAAGCGACGACAAGAACAGTAGCAACAGTCAACCGACCCGGAAAACTATCGACTCGACCTCGACACTTTCTTTCTTTCTTTCTTTCTTCCTTCTTACCGACGATTCACTCCTTGACTCTAAAACTTGCTTCTTGTGTATCTATATCACATTGATATCTGACTGCATATACGTATGCCACCCAAGCTTTCCCTTCCCTACCCCTTGACTTAACCCTAGTATGTACCTTTTACTAACGTCCTTCCTGTAACTGCAGTACTATCCAAAATGCTACCCAACATGAAATGCGTCACCGCGGTCCTGGCCGCAGCACTCCTCTCTATCCCAACTGCTGCCGCCCCCAATGGCAATGAAAAATGTGAAGTCGGCGCAACATGGCGCGACACACACGACTGCCACGCGTTTTTCGAATGCGCGGCTGACGGAATCTCCGTGCGTAAGGTCTGCGGGCCGCGTACCGCGTATAGTCCGCATATCGGCGTCTGCGACTATGAGTGGAAGGTTCCCACTTGTCGGAACAGGGATGTTGGACAAGGCCATGGTCATGGTCGTGGAGATCACGATGCAGAGAAGGACGAGGAGGACAAGAGCTGGGGAGGCCAACACCACGACGACGAAGACAAAGAAGAAGATAACCATGACTTGAAGAAGGGGAAACATGAGAAGAGGGAAGATGAGGAGGATAAGGAGAGTTGGGGTAGCCACCCCGACAACGACAACGAAGAGAAGGGGGACAATGACAAGCAGGACTGGAAGAACAAGGACAAGGATGAGAAGAAGGACGATGAGAAGAAGGACGATGAGAAGAAGGATGATGAGAAGAAGGATGATGAGAAGAAGGATGATGAGAAGAAGGATGATGAGAAGAAGGATGATGAGAAGAAGGATGATGAGAAGAAGGATGATGAGGAGAAAGATGACAAGGAGGATGAGAAAAAGGAAGATGAGAAGAATGAGTATGGGAAGGAGTATGAGGAGAGCTCCCTTCTCACCACCCGCGACAACTCGCAAAACAAGGCAGGCGAGAAGTGCCGCGTTGGCTCTGCATGGGCGGAGCCGTCCGACTGCCACAAGTTTTGGGAGTGCGCTGCTGGTGGGAACCCCGTGCGCAAGACCTGCGGGCCGGGTACTGCGTACAGCGAGAAACTGGGCGTTTGTGACTTTGAGGGGAATGTTCCTTCTTGCCGTCGCCACCAGCAGAATAACAAGTGGGAGAAGAAGCCTCAAGGGCAGAGTGGAGAGGAAGAAGGTGACAAGAAGTGGGAGCACAAGGGATCGTCTCGTGGTGGTGAGGAGAAGCACTAGGAGTGGGATAGATTTCATTAGATCGATTTCATAATGCCTGAAAGCAGGTATGAAATTTGGAGGGTTGGCTAGCTGCGGTGATTCACTTCTCTCCGCGGAAGCGGATGCTCTTTTCTATGATATTTAATAATGTCGAGGTCGAGTCTGGTTATAACCAAAGGTCCCAGGAAAAGTTAATATAAAATGTATTTTGACATTAATCCATGTGTGCGACGTTCATAAGTTAGATCGTGTAGCCAGCTCTGAGATTCAAATCCTGTCCAAGCTAGGCGCAACAACATCCTTGGACGTGAAGGTACAGCGCGCATATCCCAGTCCCTCTTGCTCCGTCATTAATTGATTGGAGAATTCTGTGATAGCCGGCCCATGAAGCGGACTCTGGCCTTCCGAATTCGGGCTTAGCACCACCTCCCCCCACATGACAGGCCTCAACGATGCCTCGCTATCATCCTCAGGCGGATGACACGCAGCAGAAATCGCCGCACTGCAACTCCCCGCGAGCGGCATACCCCCACGCAGCGGCCGGAGAGCCAAGACACAAAATATAAGCAACGCCACGGCGCCGACAACGAGCGTCAGGAACAGACCGAAAAGCGAGAACCCGACCTGGCCGACACTCGCGCTCCAGATAATCTCCTGGCGCGCGTTGCGGCTGTTAACCAGCACCAGAAAGAAAGTCTGCGAGAGCAGCCAGTGCAGCGTCGTGGAGACGGCGAGCATCGGGATCCCGTACCGCCAGGGGATGCTGAGGTAGTAGGTTGAGCGCTGGGCGCCGCGCGGCCACGAGACGCGCAGGGGTTTGCGGCGGAGCGCGAAGGCGTGGTATTCTGCTGCCGCGAGCATCGTGGATAGCGTGCCGTTGCAGAGGTAGTAGAGCATTGATAGGACGAGTTGTGGCATGTTGCAGAGCAGGATTAGGCCTGTTATGCTCTTGCTGTATAACAGGACTGCGTCGCCCATGCTCTGTCTGCCAACGCCGAGGTTGGCGCCGATCGCGCTGCCGATGGATCGGGCGCCTTTGTAGTAGCCGTATATTGTGGCAATCGCGCAGACGAGGATACTAACAGGTTAGCTGCATTTATTGGCAGTTTTAGGTAAGGTCTTACCAGAGGATTGTGACGCCCCATCGGCGCCAGCTGACCGCGTGATACAGTCTCTTTCTCTGAGCACCTATTCTGGAGTGCGGTCTTCCACCTAACCAGGATAATAGGGGACTACTTGTCTCGAACGCGGCAGCGTTAGGATCACTCTCAGTTGAGATCAACCCCTTGCCCTCTGTGGTGTCATCAGGGCTATCCAAGAAAGACGCGACCGCATCACCAACAGTGAGAAGAATCTCCTTGTGAGGCATCCTCGCCGCCAAGTACATGCAGACCAACTTGATAATGTTGCTTGCAATGACGGCAAGACAGATAGGCAAGCTCGTGTACAGTTCACAGTGCTCGTCGATCTTCTTCACTAAGCAGTGCGACGGATACACAGTGGCCGGTCCGCCATATCCAAGACTAACCCCATCTTCTCTCGGCGTGTCGATGCGAATATCCAGCTGCTGCGCCCACGTCTCATTGTGCCATATGGAAGAGGTGGCGAGCAGGTTGCGCAGTTCCGGCTCATCGGGGTTGTGGATGCAGATGTAGTTGTACAGCATGTTGACGTCGGTTGACAGTGGCTCGTCAAGGCTAGACATCTTCTTGTACAGGTCGCGATAATCCTGCCATCCGTTGTCGGACGAGTTATCCGCGCCCGTAGAACTGCTGTTCCGAACCGACCAGACGGGATAGTTCCAGTGCTGCGGCGAGACGTAATAGCCCGTCTTTGTACTCTTCGCTACCGACGAGGCATACCGCGAGCCCGTATATCGATATTCCCAGACCTCGCGTTCAGCGGCACTGGTATTTGTCCTCGTGAACCAGTTGGAATGGTTATACGAATACTCTCTCTCCGTGGCTATGAGGATGAGCCCGATCCCCGAGCCAACCGTCTGATCAATCCTATTGTAGCATTTGTCTATTGAGATATTCTGGAGGTCCCCGTTGAGAAAATCAGAACGGATCTCGTCTGGGTCGAACCCAGTAATATTCAGGAACTGCTTCACATCGCGCGGGTCAACAAGGGGCTCGTCCGGTGCGAGGTCGGCCGGGATCGCGGCCATTTGATAGTCGGACGCGGTCATGGAGGAGAACACAGCCGAGTTGAAGCTACAGTCGTAGGTCAGTCAATCCCCGTAACATTACGTCTGGTCGATAGATAGAAGGGAAGTGCAGGCGGACGCACAGCATATGAATCGGCAAAGAGCTCACAAGCAAAACGACCCAAAGCACCTTCCTCTTGAGATTCATTTCCGCAAAATTCCTCAGACTAAGCGTGCCAACATCCAACCAGCTCTTCCTCGCATGGGCACGATCCACGCCCGCGCGCGACGGCGCACACAGGCACTGCATGACATAGTTGCTGACAGCCAGCAGGCCCGTGCTGAGGACGTTGATGAGGAAATGCAGGCCGATCTTCCAGCGGTCGATCAGTTCGCAGCTGCCCTCGTAGACGACGCCTCGTTCGATGTTGCCGCGATTGGAGGACGGCTTGGAGTATGCCAGCCCGACTGCGATCACTGTGAGGATGATGTTGATGGCTAGAATGAGGCCTGCTCCCCATGTACATAGTAGGACACCCTTGATCCATTCTCGGCCGAGCCCGAAGTGCTTCTCTGTGAATGGGAGAGGGATGTTATCCGGGTTTCCCAATTTTTGTAGTCGGTCGGTGAATGTCTTCCATTTCGACTTGCAGGCATCCCGCGCCTGGGACCCGTTTAATCTGTGAAGGCGCTTGAGTAAAGACGTTGCGATCGGCCGTGAAGATTTTGTCTGGCCGTTTTGCTCGGCGATAGTTTCGTATCCATCGCCGGCCTTCGTTTCAGTGACGGTATGCGAATACGAGATGGGTTGCCCTCCATCTTGTCGCTCTGGTTGCATCTTTGTGCTCGTATTAAGTCAAGTTGTAAAATCGAAAAGGCTCCGTGGGCAGGTGTGGGGAGACAGTATTTAAACCATAACTGCTGCCCAGCCCACCTGGCAGCTTCACAGCCGTGCGACGATCAAACATCGAACGCGAATACTCCGGTGCGGAGCGCAGATCAGACAGGCCCCAACCGCGATATAATTACTTCGATAATTATGCAAAAACAGGTACTGATCGATTCCAAATAAACGAACCCAAGCGGCCCCTGCTGTAATCTATCCAACACGCGCGACCGCTGAAACCCCCAGACCTTGAAGAGCGAGGAAATCAAGGACAGCCAGAACTGACGTCAATACGCTGCGAAGGAAGAGTCCCAGACGAAATAGAGGGGTGGAGATACCTTAGGTACAGGGACAAATGGCGATGGAGAAGCTTCTGGCGATCGGCAGTTCTCCAGCACTGAGCCCCCCTTGGCCTGCAGAAACGGCCCCCATATGCGCACCGTCGGACCCCTTTGGGAGGGTGATCACCGCATGCATCGATGGCAGAGCTGAGTGTGGCTTACTTTGCTCAGGCACATAACTGTGTCTTTGATAATCAGATCGCTCCCGACTACAGAGTAGCTTTACTCCTGTCCTGTTCAGGTTAATAATTTGAGGGTTACCTATAATGTTCTACTTTTTAGTACATACTTTTGTCCCGTGGGCAAATACTCTTGGTAGTCGGTTCCTAGTCTCATATCTATCGAACCCAAGAGGGCTAGCTTGATCGGGATCTTAACGTTAATCGAGATGGTCTATTTAGTTGACAAAGTGAAGCTCGACTAAAACCCGATACTGTTGTTTCGGAATATATATTTGCACCATAGCACTTAGCCCTCACCCCTCTTCACCTGCGTGGACACAGTCCCGCCACTATCGTTATACCAGTAGTTCTGACAAGAGAATAAAAACAAAAATACTCCGATTCTCTGCTTTTTAAAGGCCGCAGTTATACGGAATCCCTGAAGTCGGTCTAGTTCGAATGGGCCTCGCGCTTGAGCTTGATCCCACTGAGACCCACCTTGAGCATATACTTGCGAAACCTCTGCGTCTGATGCCTGAGTAGCATATGTGAGCAGAGAGAGGAGCTGTCTTATCGATGTACGTACTGCTAGGGCTAAATAGGTTTCTCTAGCTTTAAAAGGATTTTCATTTATAGAGCTACGAGATGAGGAGAGAATATCAGGAAACAGGAGTTCTATTATCTATTCTTTTCGATCGCATCGATTCAATAAAATTCGAGATTAAGGTCATTGATCTCATTGCCATTCCTATCGCCGACCACTCAATCTTTTTGTTCCACATTCCCCCCCTTAGTCATTTTCATGTATCTTTTGAGAAACCTAGCCCCCACCCGAGGACTGCCCCATCGCTACATCCTTAACACATCTAGTGCGCAATAAGCTGCTCCTCAACGGGCGCCAGAGTTCCGTTAACGATGGCCGCAGCATGGTGACGGGCAACAAGGCCGTAGGCGAACTGGTACTGGTCAAGGAAGGGCAGGAGCTCGTTGAGACCAGGGGTGCTGCGCCAGTCGCGCATGAGGTCGCAGACGATGGCGAAGAAGCCCATGAGGGTGACACCGGCCTTCTCCATGCGGCGGTTTGCGTCGTCAGCGAGGCGCTTGTCGAAGGTTCCGCTGGCCTCGGTGTTGGCGTACACCTCGTACCCGGCGTCGACGAGGGAGAGGGAGACGAAGGCGGTGCCTGTGAGCATTTATTAGATATGTTATTCTAAGGGGAGGTGAGAGAGAGAAAGGGATAGAGGGCGACGTACAAACTTCAGTAACAATCCCACCAACAATCAGCTGCTTGCGACCAGTCGCCTTGACGGCCTCGCGGAACTGCTCGTTGTCCCAAGCGTTGACCTCTCCCTGGCGACGGACGAGGGTGACGTTCGGGTACATCTCAAGAATCTCCTTGAGCATCTGGCCGTTGGGGCCCTCGTCGGAGGAAGTAGTCATGACGACGGGGATGTCAAAGGCCTTGCCGATGGCCGCGTGTCCGAGCATGTTGTTGCGGAAGTCGTTGGTGCTATAGTCGCGGACGACCTGCGAGAGACCGACCTGGTGGTCTATGATCAGCAGCGCGGCATTGTCCTTTTCGATTCTGTTCCAGGCGTTGACAGTGGTGGATGCGGCGAGCACGAGGCCGGCTTGGAGGGCTTGGATGAAACGCATTTTGAGAGATTTGAAGGAATTCGAAATTGAACAATGGAGAGATCAGATCGAGGACTCGAGAGGAGATGCTTGATGATTGAGCTGATGATTCTCTAAACTACCCGTCTTCATCCTGGTATTTATACCTTTTCCTCCCTCTACATCTCTCCCCCGTATACCTTCGTATTTCCGTATATCCCCGTCAAGACGTCTTCTCCAACCTTGACTCAATTCTGACCAAGCAGGTTCAGGTGCAACAGAGTTGAGACATACACGGGAATCTCTACTGGAAAGGTGCATTGACAAGACTTATCAATCGCTGCCATAAGCTGCCAGGAAATTAAACGACCAATCAGACTCTTGAGCGTTACCTGCCAAACACTCCACATGGCCAAGCCACCCGCACTACTAATCACCTAGTGGGCTTTTAGTAGGGCTGCCACGGTCTTGGCATCGGAGAAGGAGATTGCCAAGCAGGGACACAAACATGGGCTTCTCATTCAGATTTATCGATCAATGTCAACTTCGTATCCCTGAGGACGTAGAGGAGGATGTTATTATGCTGAGATATTTTCCAGATATCCAACACTACGCCTAAAAAATCCCCAAAAACATCACCCGTTGTCCCCTTACAACAGCACAACTCAAATCTCCGAATATACCCCATACCTCACCTTAGTCGCTCCACTGCAGCCTGCATAGTCTCCACATGCGGTAATTTACTCAGATCTCCGTAAGCCACGCCTCCCGCGCAAATGGCACCTACCCATCCCATATCAAGTCTAGTCCCCTCGGCACGGAAGCGTCCGCCGTTATCCAGAACCCTGCAACAGTCCACTATACCCCCCCCACGGTGGCTGCTTGCTGAAGATTAGAAATCTAGTGGCTTGGCTAGGCATGGGAATAGTAGGAACCAGCATTTTCTCGGCGTAATTTTCTGCATGCCCGTGCAGAAGGTTCTGATTTGTCTACGTTAGCGTTCGATTGCATGGCCGTTCGTGTTTGCAAGGGAAGCAGGCAGGTGAGCCACGACCCTTGCCTTGTCTGCCACCTGGGATAAGCGTTGCAGATCGCATCTTTAAGGAGGTGAACCTCATGTCCACGTGCGTGTATGTGGATTGTGGGTTGGAGGTTGGGATATTTTGCCCGGAGACACAGTGGGGATAACATCTTTCTTTCGGGGTTTATTGAGATGTCTCTGCATGGGCGGATGAATGGATGGATGTGGATGCAACGTTCGCCACGCTATTCACAGCTCACGTGAATTATAGTTGTATAGAAATTGTCCATTGTATTAGACGTGGGGGCGTCCGTTCCAACCGAGGACCCGAGTAGGATGAAAGAAGCAGAGCAGCACCAGAGAGAAGAAAAAGTATATACTGTTAGGTACTTTCGCAGTCAATGCATGAGTGAGCTAATATGGTCAAGTAGATACATATCCCTCGCTCTGCCTCACTTTCAGATGTTATCATTCTTGTCACACTTTAGCCCCTGAAACATGGCATCCTTACCACTCCATATACTCCGCTTTAGTAGGCTTCGCCCTTCCTTCAAGCGCCCCAATAACTGGCTCCCTCCCGCTCCTCTTCAATGCACGACTAGTAGTAGTGGCCCCCCGCGTCAACTCTTCCCACAAGTGGAACACGTGGAATTAGGTGCACAGCTCACCTACTCAGAAATGGCAGTCAGCATGCCGCTGATTCACGGCCACAAGCCTAAGTGGGCATTTATGCGTGCACATGAGTCTGAAGTACTTCCCCCGACTGTTTCTCCACGCGACAGCATAGTCGAAGGCTATGACAACGGGTAAGCCCGGATCGCACCTATATAGCCGGTACTCCGTGACAACAAGTAGGTACTAGTTGTAAGTCACATACCTTTAATTATATTAACCTTATAAAGATAAAGTAGTTTATACTATTGACAGGGCTACTATTTTCCGCCGCCCTGTTAGGCAGATTAATAAGAGTACCTCTATATATATGGATAAATCGCTCCTGTGAGTGTAGAACCTTGTTAGAGAAGGCCTAAAGTATTAACTAGCGCATGCGCAAATAATTAGCCTTGGCTGGCGGTGTAATAATTCCGTGGACTCTATTAGGCTTGAAGTTTCCGTGTCAGTGTAGAGACTGGCATTTCTGTTACATGATGCCTGTATGTGGTTTTCCACGCGCTCGCGGTAATATACAAGAGCTTATCCTGTTCATCATAATAAGTGTAGGGATAATTCGCCATAACTGAGATAGCTCGCACTTAATCAAACTCTTAATTCCTCTTATGGGCAACGCCTAGATAGAACCACTCGACACGGGACCTCGTACAAAACCCACATCTTGGCCAATGCTATAAACCTGGGGCTACTTGATTAGCGCATGGGTCTTGCGTAAGTAGCCGACCACATCACATACTTTAACATAGAGCTTAGGGGGTGCATAAATATAAATAAAAAAAACCTAGGCAAGAGGTTAATTCTAGTAGTCTTGGTGCAGGTAGGGGGCTGCGAAGACCGACTCTGCCACCTCCTCGTGGTGCAGCCTGGTAACGCCGCTTTAGCAGTGGCTAAGAGCAGAGCGGCATTTTTAGGCTCCTTATGAACCTCCACTCTTTCAGCCTCCTCGTGAGCCCTCCGCAGGTTCTTCATAAGCCTCCTTTAGCTCTTGGCGAGCTCGACCCCCTTCAGCTCCCCCCCCGAGTCTAACCACCTCCCACAGCTCCCTGCGAGTTTCAACCTCCTTTGGCTCCCTGCGAGTCTCACCTATGCAGGCTTTCCATGGGCCTCCTTTAGCTCTTCATAAGCTCAACCACATCCTTCAGCTCACCGCGAGTCTCGACCTTCTTTGGCTCTTCATAAGCCCCCTTAGAGAGGATCCACTCCCTCCCTACCTAAAGCATCACCAGCATTTATAGAGGTCTTTTTCCCCTTTCCCTACAGGTTTTAGGTTATTTCCCCTCTACACTAGTAAGGCCATATAAACTTAAAGAAGAGACATGGCACCTTTAGGGAGCTACAACACCGCAGGATTAAGGACCTGGGATCTATGGTTTTACTAGGAAGAACTTCTTTGTGGGAAAAAACTGGGCCTGGCGCTCCGCCCATAGGGACCTAGGTCAGGCTAGGACCCTCTTACTTCTTTCAGCATGTAGTGCTCAACCCCGTTATTTTAGGTATCCTACTTAGGTAGCACGTCCAGTTGCCCCATGGGAGGCCGCGGGTCACATGCCAGCGTGACTCGCCGAGCGACGTTAAATAATCAATCAATCTTGGTGCAGGTAGGAACAACGCCCGTTCCCACGTCTTCACTAGCTTGTGCACGTGACTGATCCTTCATCTGTAGCTGACAACCCCTCAGGTTGCAGGGTCCGTCACACCCACATAACCTTCCCCTCACGTGACGACATGACAACTGCGTGGCGGTTCGCGTGCTTTGGGTGACTTACGCTTTAGTATAATAATAATAACAATAATAATAGTATCCGGAGGGAGCGCAAAGCCATTCCCGAAGTGGCGAGACCACGGGAGCCCCTGGAGGCACTGGGAACGCACCATTCAACAACCACTCACGGGTAGGACTAAGGTAAGGCCACTGCTGAGCCGATCACCATCCGAGCCCCACTCACCAGATAATGCGTATCTGCCTTCTAGTTGGCTGCCGAAATCCTCAACCCACTGCGGAGGGCTCCCGCCCGCATGTAGCAGATTCATCCCGATGCTTCTAGGACCAGATTGCACAAAGGAGTACGGAGTACAACGGATAATATGGTTAATTAGGAAAATTAATATTTGCTCCTCGCCCTGCTTTTTTTTTTTTCTCTTTCCTCTTCAACCTCCCTCCACCATCTTCTCACCCAACCAACTATTCTTCTATTTTTCTTTGGACCCGCTGGGAAACACAATATATGTTCTTTTCTCCCATCCCTTTTTCTCCTCCCTCCGCAAGAAAGGCGTTGTCCCGAAGGATTTGCAATTAACCCTTTTTTTGTTTCCCCCTCCAGGAACTCCACCATGTTGCCCTCAGCCACCTACTGGGGCCAGTATGAGGAAATCACCAAATTCAACACCGATTTGAACATCGCCGAGAGATTGTGGGCTGCCTGGTATGCCTGGATGCAGAACGATGTCCTCGCCACCGGCATCATGTCCTTCATGATACATGAGTTGGTTTACTTCGGTCGCTCTCTTCTTTGGAGCTTCATTGATACCCTGGGTTTTTTCAAGAGTTACAAGATTCAAAACGTAAGTTGGGACTTAATCCCACGCGTCAATGGTGCCGTGCTAACCCTGGTTCCCCTTTCTTTAGAACAAAATCCCCACATTGCGCGAACAGTGGGATTGCGCCAAGTTTGTGCTTCTTAGCCACTTCACTGTTGAGCTCCCTCAGATTTGGTACGTCCCTTTCCCCTCCGACACCAGCATTTGGGATCTGTCAAATCCTGCATTCGTTGCCACCAGTGCTAACAATCTTTCCAGGCTATTCCACCCAATGGCCCAATTCTGCGGTCTATCGACATCCATTCCCTTCCCCTCTCTCTGGACCATGGCCTACCAGATCGCCATCTTTTTCGTGATGGAGGATACCTGGCACTACTTCTTCCACCGCGCTCTCCACTGGGGCCCACTTTACAAGGCCATTCACAAAATCCACCATCAGTACTCGGCTCCCTTTGGACTGGCCGCTGAATACGCATCTCCGATCGAAGTCATGATTCTGGGTTTCGGTACCGTCAGCTGCCCGATCCTTTTCTGCGCTTTCACTGGTGATCTGCACATTCTCACCATGTATATCTGGATCGTGCTGCGTCTGTTCCAGGCTATCGACGCTCACAGTGGTTACGAATTTCCCTGGAGTCTTCACCATTTCCTTCCCTTCTGGGCCGGTGCCGACCACCACGATCTCCACCACGAAAAGTTCATCGGAAATTACTCCAGCAGCTTCCGCTGGTGGGACTACCTTCTTGACACCGAGTATACCCCGGATGCTCTGAAGCGCCGCAGAGAAGGCAAGGCCGGAGCGAAGAAGGCTCAATGATATGATCTGATAATGACTCAATGGCAGCCAATTTGCCTATTCTCATTCTGTTTTGCACTCGGTCTTGACCTGATTCGAGCCGTTTTTTTATCCTATAATAGACTAGCCTGCTCTTTTAATATAGTTAGAGGAGATAGAGAATTTTTCTAGATTTCTGTCTTCTCAATCCTGTCTCTTTCAAGGATCTTAAATCATTTTCTTAATAGCTCCATATTAGACCCCTTGGTTAAGCTTGTGTTCCTGAAAGATAGATAGGCAGCGAGATAGATCACTGAATATGAGCAACCCATGCTTTTAAATATCCAAGTTTTGGTATCCGCGCGCAATTTCTGATCATGCGGCGTTTCGGAGTCCATGCTCCCCCACTCTGCCTTAGTCGACACTCAGTTCCCACAGCCAGGCTGAATGAACAATATCAATACATGATAGGCAGCCGCCTTTTATTTGGATTGAGCCTCAATTCGCACGCTCCAACGCGGGATTGGCATCACGCGGGTGTAATCAAAAGGTTCAACTGAACATGGATTGTCTCACTGTGTCCCGCCCCCCAACCTCATATCTGTGGCCCCGGGCTGATTTCGACCCCCATCCCTCTCTAGTGGCCCTTCGGGGAGTGCAAGTTCCTAGGCGTGGTGTAGGCATATCGGTTACACTTTCGTCAACATAATTTCGCCTTTTGGATTACCACAAATCAAATGTACCCAAGTGAGTTGTTGGAGGCAACGTTAGTGTCGGAAGCCAGGACGTCTGCGACACTACAAGAAAAGCAGTTCAAATGGCGAGAGCCAATTGCTACAAAGGCAGGAACACGGTCGCAGAAAGTCACGTGTAGCGGCCATCGCCATCATAGACAGACTTGTCAAACCCAGCTCCGCCATCTCCTTTTGCCAACCGAAGCCGTCTCTGTGTTCAGAACCCATCTCCACTCGACATGGAAGTTGTATAGAAGAATGAGGCCTTTAAACGGATTGATGGCAAAATGAAATTTTCCTATGTCCAAGTTTTTGTTTTGGAAGATGGCATATTATACACTGGAAAATGGATGGATTGATTAGATTTGCCAGATGCTAGATGACCTTCAAGAAGTTAAGCAAATTCCAACCGAGGATAGGGGCCCAGAAGTGAATACCGCTGGGTTAGCTGTCTATATAAAAACACCATGTCTTCTTGCGTTTATTAATGGGAATCTTGAAAAGGAAATCGCTCGCGAAGTTGAAATATGTGAAATCCTTCGCAAGAATCCCCACCTGAACATTACAACCTACTATGGCTACAGTAAGAATCATGGTCGAGTCTCTGGGTTATGCTTTAAGCGATACACGTCCACGCTACTTAAAGCAGTTAATAAGGTTGCCTTTCTTTTAAGCCCCCTGGAACTAGTGCGAGAAAATTTAATAAGTGGTCTAAAAGGGATTTGGGCTGCTATTAAGCATCTCCAATTGCTTGGACTTGTCTATAACGATTAGAAACAAATACATCATATTAAGTACAGACTATGGTATACTGTGGGTGGTGTTTATAATGGAGTATATAAAGCGTGAAAAGGAGGACATCCTTGGTGGGGGTAGGGATGCAAAGCTATTCTACGCTCACGAAATAATCCTAACGCTATCTTCAGCATCTATTTAACTATACATAAGTGTCAGAAAAGGTCTGTCGATCCTTTCTGAGTCCGGTTGACTTTACGTAGTAAGGATACTCTGCGGACGATTAGAAAAGAGTTCCTTAGTAGATTCGTCGAGAAAACGGTGAGAAAACGGTAGGCACCTAGAAGCTATTTTGCTTTTTTGGAGAGTTGCCTCTGGAGGTGGTTAACACGTCGAAATTCTGGGAACTGCGTTAGTTTCATACAATTTGGGCATCACCTGGGCCGTCAATGGGCTGGGAGTCTGGCCCAAAGCCAAGTCTACGTGGGAATGAGACACCCACGAATCCGCGGATGTTACGTTGACATCGAGATCGAGAAGCGGCGGAAACTAAATTGAGAGATCCGGCGATCCGTGGATGCTAAGGTAACATCCGACCGCCGAGTAAAAGCCCCAGATATATGACAAACGCATCGATATAACAGCCGTTAGTCCCTTGGAAGGTTGACGACCAACATCCCAATTATACTTGGAAATCCTCTCCTTACAATGCACCCTCCTACTACGCCCTCGCTTTTTGTGGGCTTCGTCCTCTCAATCTTATATCAAGGACTTAGAGAATGTCTGAGAGTGCGATCGCCGATCGACGAAACGGGAACATTAACAAACAACAGCCTAGAATTGTCTTATTCTACCTTGGTCAAACACTACCATGAATCAAACCTAGCCGACAATCCCTTCGATAGTAGCTTCTACAAGACACCTAATTATTTTTCTGATTCTTTAGAGCCAGGGCAGATCTTGAAACTAGAGATTGTCTCAAACACGTCCTTCAGCTCGAACTACGCGTATCCACCAGGCCTTACATTATTTCGCACAATGTACACATCAAAAAACATCTTTAACAAGACAGTTCCAGCCACTGGGTATGTCCTCGCTCCGTTTCGGCAAGATTATCAAGGATCTGGCTCTCCGAGGGCAGTTGCGTGGGCTCACGGTACCTCTGGAAACTCGAGAGATTGCGCCCCTAGCGCAGACCAAGGATTGACGTACAACTGGCAAGTTGTGTATTTCCTGGCCACAAGTGGTTACATCGTAATTGCACCAGATTATGCCGGACAAGGAAGTGACACCGAGTTTCATTACATGGCAGGCCTCAGTCATGCAGAAGATGTCGCGAACATGGTACAGGCTGTGCGCCAGTCTTTGCCGTTTCTGGAGGTTGACGAATGGGCTGTTGTTGGCCATAGCGAAGGCGGAATGACTTCTTGGGTGACCAACCAACACCAAGCTGAGAATCCTATTGGGGGGTTTCTGGGTTCTGTTGCTCTAGCGCCCTCAATGGACTTCGCCGCCACCATGTCTAAGTGGTTTGCTACCCCTGATTCTCGAAAGAAGCTACATAACACTCATCTTGGTACGATGTATTCCCTGTTTGTACTGGCCAGCATTCACCGAATTGAGCCTACTGTCAACCCGCTTGACTATCTGACCCCTATCGGACGCCGCCTCTACGGATTGGTCACGCGTGCTGGATGTGATTCGGTTGCCCCGATAATCCTGGAACCGTTCTCCCTGGACGACATCTACAAGGACTACACTTGGGCAAATGGCACTGAAGCCGTAGCGTGGGCAAATTTGGTCAAGAATCGCGGCACCGGTAGACTGTCAAAGCCCATGCTCATAGTACAAGGCGATAAGGATACGGATGTTCCAGCGCGTGACACCATCGATGCCTTTGATCAACATTGCGCTATATTCAACAACAAATCCCCGATCACACTCCACAAATACGCGGGCTATGACCATGAAGGCATCAACTGGGCTGCGTACTGGGATTTCCACAAGTACTTAGATACTTTATTCCATCACGACACTTTGGAGAATATTTGTCGTTCAGTGGCCATGAGGCCGTTTTTTACAGCGGCCAATGTTGATTACAACTATGCTTTGTTCCTCAAAGCCAGGAACCCATGGTCATGAGACGGGCAACTATGTCGACCGTTGCGGTCAGATCTCGAATGTCAGACTAGTAGGGTGTGACGGGGTCCTCCCCGACCATGACATTGCCTTTCTAACCAGGTTAAGAAAGGCAAAAGTGTGTCCCAAGCGTCGTGTCACTCCTGTCCGACTGAGGTTCGCAGCTTGTTCGTGGGTCTTCGAGTTTACTGTTACGGACATACCAGGGTTAGATGTTCTAACTCACTTAGTAATTAATTTTTATAGTGATAGTATTGTTATACCCTGACCCCTCGCCTTAAGTTGAGACCATGAATTGAGGTACAAGTGTTTTTGTTTCTCTAAATATGCGAGTAGGTGAAGTTATTTTTAGTCACAGTAGCTACCTTCTGTACAGACTGGTTGTGGTGGCGGCCTAACAGGTTGCTTTCACAATATCTATATATTGACGTTGAGCCGTATCAGCAGTGGTTGACGCTGTCGGACCCGGCCACGAACCACCTCAAGCGGATCGCCTCTGGAATAGCTGAGGGCCATGATCATTTCAAATGACCGATCTGGTGACGGCCGCTTATTTGACGAGTACTTTATGCGTATTATCCAATTAAGTAATTACCCTAACTATCTTTATCCCATAAATATTCTAATACTAACATCGTTAGTATCTGTGCCTTGTGTAATAATAATTATCTAAGTCTAATATATAGCTCTAGTAAGAGTTATATAGTCTATATTCATAACTTCTATTTTACGGAGACTGACAAGCCTCATGTATGTCATCATAACCAAGTGCCTCATCCTTATCCCAGCAAGCTTAGCCAGCTACGCTAAACGTTTTCAAGGACAAAACTAGTTTGGCACAGCCGTATGAGCGCTGGTTTCTTAGGGTACTTAGTCTTTGGTTACCTAGTGCTTAGTACAGTAATTGCCTGAGGCTTCTTAGAGCGCTTAGGGCGTGCCAATATCTACTTAGTAAAAAGCAGCGAGGGGTGAGCACTTAAACAGAAAGGGAAGGCTATTGACCCTCCTAGAATATCAAGTACATATATTTTGAGATGGAGGCAGCTGGGAAAATGGATACATTTCTTTGTCTGGTTATTCGTGGGGTCTGTGACTATGCCGACTCGCACAAGAATGACGACTGCCAGAGGTATGCTGCAGCAGCTACCGCTGCATATGCCAAGGAGTTTCCCCTCATGGCACCTGTGAGGCAGCAGGTTGACTTCACGCCGAAAACCACATGATACTAACCCCAATCCCTCGTTACCTTGCCTTCAGCAAATGATTGAGCGCGGCCCAACCTGGCCGTTGCTCCCGCCCTTCACCCCTTGAGATCGCACTACTTAACAGCCCACAGTAACCTAAAACCTGCATACCAGCCTAGACCGGGTCGGTCACAACCTTAGAGATGTGCAAGATGCTGTCAAGCTCCTCCGCAGGTGTCCTGCCCATTCCACACTCGGTAGCGACCCCAAACGGCCGTGTAATGATAGACTGAGCAGTTCTGATGCGCCGCCTCGTTCCCGCCTCATCATTCGCATGTACCAATCCCAGGAACAAACGCGTCTCCTCTCCAATTTTCAGTCTGCTGAGCGACTCAAAGTACGCGATGTCATCGCGATCCTTGGGAACAGGAACATGGATCCACTGGACAGGCCGCTGCTTTGATTCAAACCTCCGTAGAATCCCATTCGCAAGCTTCACACATAACCCTAGATCCTTCGGCGGCAGAAAATGCTTATGGTCTAAGTCCGCATAGCATATATGGAACCCCACGGGTACCTGGACGGGGATATCCGCGCAGATCCGCTCAAGGCGATCAAGAACGCCCTCGAGAACAGGCGTGAAATGAGCGCGAGTCTGAAACGGGTCATCGGGGATATTTCCCCTATCCAGCTCTAGCGCCGCAATCTCGAAGCACAGATCCCACTGAATTGCAAGGTCCTGAGCGGGGATACCCTTCAAGATGTTGGCCAAGGCATCCAGAAGTCTTCGCTCATACAGCGGTTCCAGCTCCGTGTATAACTCAGGCCTCATGTGGCCGAGGATACAGTTAAGAGGAGGCGGAAGACAAACTTGAAACCGGACGCCTTGTGGAATGATACCCCGCGCCCGAAGCTCGGTAAATCGCTTGTACGAGTCCAATGCGGCTGTGTCATACTGCGACGGTTTGATCGATTCAAGCGTAAATCCCGGGTGGCCTGGTGGGGGATCTATGCCACCGAGGAAGTACCGGATCGCCTCTTTAGGGAAACAATCCAGTTCCCAGCCGATATAGTTCCCTCGAATACCAGTTTCCCCGTCGGGGATGCTGTACAGGCGGTCTGGGAGAGCAGAGCATATCTTGGTGAAGGCCTCGTCAGTCGACGAGAGAGGGATACTCCCAACTAGGAGGACCCCAGTGGGAGTGTGTACGTTGCTCGTCATGTTGTCGAAGCAAGTATTGAGTATCCGTGTTGCGAGGTACGGTCCGGTAGATCAGACAAATTGGATGTGACGTGACAACAACGTGAATAATGAGCTATATTAGAGGAAAACATGGTCATGTGTGGGTCGTAGCTCTACTACTTATACTCTCATTGCTTAATGTTTGCTCTTTCCTGCCGTCCGGGGTTTGTTCTATGTATGACTAGTTCCCGGTCTCAGCCCCCCAAGCTAGACTGTGTGTATATCTAATCACGAACCAACCTATAACAAGCGATATCGTCAATGTAGATCTGTGGGGCGGCCCCATTCAGTTGGAGGTGAGGTAACCCCATCATCCTTGAAAGACGGTACCCAGACGCGAAGGAGGGCCAAACAGCAACACGTCAATGGTACTATTATTATTAGACTATCGCCCCCAGTGCACCATTTCCAACAGCTCTAGTAGCCAATACCCATCAGACCGCCCCTGTCACCGCGTACTGTAAATACTCCAAGAAAAATGGCCCCCGCGCTGAAACAAGCCAACTTCTCCACCACTGGCTCTGAACACAACGGGATTTATTCTATCACAGGTCGGATCTTTGGAAAACAACCAAGGCAAGCCCAGTCAAGTGGCCGTTGGTAACGGAAGACATCAATTATCCCCTTCCAGTGTGAGCACAGCTAATATATATATATATATATTTTGGCGCGACTTCGAGATACTACGTTTCAACATGAAGACTATGGAGCACCCGCAGCGGTAATAGCAGCTCACCCGCTGCAAGAATATAATATCCCACAGCTTAGCGCCTCTCGCAAGCACCAACAACCACTAGAGCAGATACCGGAACTGAGGATTCGCATCTCCATCTTGGGTTACGTCGATATGCACGTTATCATCCACGGGTCCGTAAAGCCGATCTCGCTTCTTGTTCTCGTGGTTCAGCTTGATATACAGTCCCAGCGCCATGACGGCAATGCACCCTGTCAGGGCGCATCCAATTGCGCAGCCGCGGATATAGATCGGTCTAGGAGAAAAGTGATAGTTAGCCAATGCACGGGGATAGCTATAATGACAAGGCTAGGTAAGGTAAGAAACGGAAGAAAGTCGGGAGACGTAACGTACCCCTCGCTATCCGGAAAAGCTGTACTACTAACGAAACTTGAACACTGCCCGAATACGGCGAGAAGGGCCATGCCGGCGCCCTTCTTCGAGTCTCCGCCCTGGTTGTTCAACAGCCACGTTATATTAATGCAGAGAGCTGGGAAAACACCACATGTCGCGAGCCACACCCCCAGATACCGTGGCCCGACCTTGTTCTCGTCCTGTACTGTCGCTAGGAGCAGATACCCGATCATGCCGATAGTTGAGAAGAAGACAATCACGAGGCCGCGGCGACCATACCGGTCTGAGAAGATGGCAGCGGCAACGCACAAGAGGAAGGAGACGAAGTACGGTGGTGCCGAGAGGCCCTGCGCGTTGATCGAGGTGTATCCCATGTGCTGAATGATGGTCGGGAGGAAGTTGGACAGGCCAGCGAAGGAGAAGTTGCAGCAGAAGTGGATGAGAGTGTGCACGTAGTTTTTGTAGTCGGCGAGGCCGGCGAGGACCTGGCGGCGATCGAGGCGGTTCTTTGCGGTGCGATCAATGGTTTGGAGACGCTCGACTGCCGTTGTTTGTTCGGACTCTGTAAGGAATTTGGCGGTTCCGGGGGAGTCGGGGAGGAGGAAGAAGACAACTATAGCGAAAAGGACGGTGGGAGCGCCCTCTGCTTCGGTGAGCGGCTGAGCTGATGGGAGAGGAAGGGGGTCACGTACCGATGATGAATAAGAACCGCCACGATTCAAGCGTGGCGTGTTTGATATGTGTGATGCCATATGCCAGCGAGCTCGCGAAGCAATTCGCAACAGGCGACATTCCCAGCAGAATCGAGACGCGAAACCCTAGCTCGCGGCGCTGGTAAAACAGCGACAGGAAATATGGCGCGCCGGCACCGAACGCAGCCTCGAAGATCCCCAAGAAACAGCGACACACAATCAACTCGGCCATATTCTGGACAGC
This sequence comes from Aspergillus baeticus, assembly GCA_027569055.1. Taxonomy (NCBI): domain Eukaryota; kingdom Fungi; phylum Ascomycota; class Eurotiomycetes; order Eurotiales; family Aspergillaceae; genus Aspergillus; species Aspergillus baeticus. Next base: position 181,663 of record JAPDEI010000008.1, on the reverse strand, counting down.
TCCGGCGCACATGGCCGCCGCGCCCCAGCTGAGGATTGCTCAGCTCGTGAATTGAAAGATGGTCTGGTTTCACACTTACCAGATACATAGTACGGTGATATAGATATGGGCTGGAAAGAGTTTCCAGAATACCGTAGTCCATTCAAAGAGCACGTAGCAGATGTAGAAGGCGTTGAGGACCCAGGCCCATTGCTTGTCGTTGATTCCAAGATCCGTGTCGAGGCCCGCCGTTTTGGCGTTGCCGATGTTACCTACATTATCAGCTTGACTCAAGGTTATTTCGCGAATCAGTAGCTGTACCTCTATCTAGGTAGGACAGTACGTAGAGTATGCAGACGATGGGAAGGACGCGGCGGTCGAACTAATGGTTAGCTGCTGTTAGCTCAGTTGTCCTCTGTTTGAAGGTATTTTGGTGCCATACCTTCTTGCGTATAAAAGCCTCTTCAGTCGCGGAGACTGGGATAGTTTGCTCATTCTTCTCGACATCTTGCGGAGACTTGATATTTTCCAGATGGATAGAGTTTTCCTTAGGGTCGGTCATGGTGATTGCTTTCGTATACCTGGAGGATGAAACGAAGGCATGTTCTTCTTCAGAACACGATGAGCTCTTTATACCTTCCGCTGCCTGCGCAGAGCATTGACTCCGAAATAGCTGGGTGACATCCTTAGCTATGAATTCTGCAGCAAATCTCGTCTCCGCGCCCCCGGAGCTCGTCCCCACGGGGTAACAGGAGTCGGGGGCTGGATAACTGGCAATAGCCGCGGTGGGGGGCAAAAACTTTGTTCCAACCGGAGGACTCTGATTGGAGATCAAAGAAACTCAGCTTGAATGTAGACTTCCTGATTGGAGAGCAGCAGAATCCTGTTTCGTTCTCCACTTCTCGGTCGAGAGCCCCAGTTCCCCAGCGCGGATAGTGCCAATTAACCGCGCCCTTTGAACATGCAAATATCCGCGATCGATATCCACACCCAGACGATATATACCTTCAATTCCGCCCAAATAATCCCTCGAGAAGCATACCAAAATTACCCCGCATACCCCAGACTCAATCAAGTTTCAATTCACAATGTCCACCCCCTACCCGTTCCAATTCACCACCCCGGACCAACCCACCACCTCCGGCGATGGAACAGCCAACTCCCTCACCCTGACGCTCCAAAACGTGCGCGGCCGCATCCCCTCAGCGCAAACCTCGCACCTGCGAAGCTTGATGCTCGAAGCTCACAACAGCCCGGGTAAAATCATCGCGCACGCCTGCTCGTACGACGGCCTCTCCTCGCGCCTCGTCGAAGAGGCCGGGTTCCCGATGGTGTTTTTAGCAGGGTATCCCGTCGCCAGTAGCTTTGGCTTACCCGATACGGGGTATATTGCCATGGAGGACCAGTGTAAGAAGATCCAGGAGGTCGTGCGTATGGTGAATGTGCCCGTTATGGCGGATGGGGATACCGGTTATGGCAGTCCGATGAATGTTAAGAGGACTGTCGAGTGTTTTGCGAAGGCTGGTGCCGCGGGTGTTATGATTGAGGATCAGACGTGGCCGAAGCGTGAGACTACCTACTATTTCTCAATCACCTTGCGCTTATCAGTAGTATGCTAACGGTACTCGGGATCCGCAGGATGCGGCCACACAAAGGGCAAATCCGTCGTCTCACGCGGCGAAGCCTACGCCCGGATTCAAGCCGCCGTGGACGCCCGAAACGAGGGCCAAGACATCTTCATCCTCGCACGAACCGACGCGCTCATTCACGGCTGGGACGAAGCGCTTACACGCGCGAAAGAATTCAAGCGGATCGGCGTAGACGCGGTCTTCGTCGAGGCCCTCCTCGACCGTGAAGCGATGAAGCGCTGCGTCGCTGAGCTGGGGATCCCCACGTTCGCGAATATCATCGAGGGCGGCAAGACAGAGAACCTGTCTGCGCTGGATCTTGCGCAGCTTGGATTTTGTGCGGTGGCGTACCCCTGGACGCTTGTGGCCGCGAAGCTGAAGAGTATCCGTGAGACGCTGGAGGCGCTCAAGAAGAGTATGACGGAGGGCGCGCCGCCGATGATTCTGAGCTATGCGGATGTGTGCGAGGGGGTTGGGTTTAATAAGTACTGGGTGAGTTGCTATTCTATCATTTTACTCTTGGGGTGCAGCATGCTAACAGGTGTGTTAGGACCGCGAGGTGCGGTACGAATTTAACCAGGACGGGCTGGTTAATGTGCCGAAATAGATTGATCGGGGAATGTATATAGGTGGGATACTGCCTTCAGATACGCGATAGAGCGTCTGCACCTTGCTTCTGCATCTTGGGCAAAGCAAGGGCGCGGGTGTAGGGCTAACATACGCTTATGATGTCATATCATTTATATAGAGACTCAATATAACAGCCTTGCATGCGACGCTGCATCACCACCACCACCGTCGCACGACTCGTAAAGGAGGTATAATCAGCATATTAAAGCATTTCACATTTAGCTGAAACGCAGCTGACGATTTAGCCACCTGACACGACCACACCATGCCTCCCCTCCTACTACTCCGTAAATACCCAACTTGGTCAAGATCCACGCGAAATAAACCCCAGCAAACCCCCCTCCTCTAATGATCCACTATAAGAATCCCATTACCATTATCCAATTAGAAACAACAGAGAATGCCATGCACCACGTTTGAAGCTGAGCTAAAATAACAAATCTCCGACTCGGCCGTCGAATCATCGTGGCCGCATCATATATGACGTCAGGCCCACCGAGCGAATGCCGGACGCCACCGACAGCATCAGGAATTCCTGGGATTGACGATCCCGATGTCATATCGGATGGCGTCAACGGTCGCAACGTATGGTTATGGAGAAATCTGGACAAGTGGATGATGGGGCTTGGCAAAATGGGATGGGGGTTCTATATAGGGGGGTTGCCGTCCTCTTACCATCCTGTTTAGGCACAACCCACTCGGCATATCGAATAACAACATATACACACGCATATACTCTCTCTCTCCGCCTTAATACAGGATCATCACAAAAAACCAACTATAACAAAATGGACTACGCCTCAAAACTCAACCCCTTCGGCGCGGGCTCGCAGAGCCAAACCCAACCGACCCAAACCCAACCCGGCCAGCCTCAACCACAAGACGTAGCAAAAGCAGGCCCCTCAACCCCATCCCACACCGAAGAACAAAAACGCCACTTCTACGACAACCTCCCCGAATCCGAGAAAAAGGAGAAAACATACACCGAGTGGGTGCGCGAGGCCTACAACGAGCAGTACGAGAAGTGGATGCCGTGGCTCGAGGACCAGTACCTGAAGTGGTTCGGCAAGGGGGATAATAAGGCTTCGTATGTTACGAAAGGTGCGTTACAACTTTTTTTCTTTTATCTGCGTTTACTTTTGCGAAGCGTGATGCTAAATAGTTAATGTGTCGTCGATAGACACCCTCTCCAAAGCCAAAATAACAGGCGTGGAAAAAATTGACCAGCTGCAAGACGACGTGCACAACCTGGTCGGCAACCAAGTCGGCGAAAAGGGGCTGCTCTCACCCGTGGGCAACTTTGCCTCGAAAGAGGGCGTGAATCGTACTGAGCGCGGTGGGAAGGATGAGAATGGGTCTTATGGTGGATCGGCGCTTGGTGGTATTACTGATCCCGTTGTTAATGCGGGGAAAGGGGTTGGGCAGGGAGTTAGTAGTGGGGCACAGGCTGTTGGGAATAGTGTTGGGTCTATGTTTGGGGGTGGGAGTAAGTAAGTGAGTGAGTAGGTGGTGAGGTGGTCGTGGTGGTCGTTGGAATTGGTTCGAAAGGAACGCATTCTTACGGCCGCCTTTTGACGAGACTGGATTTTCTGGCTTTGATGGAGCAGGCAGGAGCTTACGTTGTATTTTGATACCTATTTTTGAGTAATAACGAGGATTCGATTTCGCCTTTGCTACGTCTAGTTCTGTTCGGTTCTTGTTATCATTCCCTCCTCGTTATAACCACTCGACTTCCTCTCCAGCTAGAAGAATGGGCGATAGCAAAACAAAGTTCCACGTCTGCGATTTCCGCTGTATAGAAAAGGACTTCTGAGCGACATTGATATAGATCTTTCGGGGTTACCCCAGAAAACTTAACATGGACTGTCCCCACATTCGTCAAAAGGGGCAAAGTCCAGGATCGAAATGCAAATCAGAGCCCATTTAAACCCTCCTCATTCCCCGCATTGTGCGTCGACCAACCTAATCCCAACCTTGAAAGACGGGCGTTTCCGGCCTTTTCTCTATCACCCGAGAGTCCCATTAGCCCCCCTCTCACCTTCTAAGCGACGAGGTTCAGCTCAATCCAAAAGCAACTGGGGCATGTGCTAAATCAGCAAAATGAACCGCCCGCCGCGAAGTCGAGGAGCCCCCACAGCAGAATACAACTTTCAACGGGCGTACAAGGCATGCATCCCCTGTCGGCGACGGAAAGTGAAATGCGAACCGGTGTCTGCTACGCAACAACACGTGTGCCAACGGTGTCGGAAGATGAGGCTAGATTGTCAATTTTCAACGAAGCAGCCGTGGTCGAGAGCGAAGCGCGCGAATCGCAGTCGAAGTGGGAGTGGAACTGGAATTGGGTTTGAAAACGGCACTGGGGTTGCGAATCAGGCGACAGTAGATGTTGCTGCGATTCATGCTGATGAGGTGGCCCCCGCGACCTCATCGACACTAGAAAATACTGAGTGTATCTCGACTACTGTATTGCAGAAGCATGTGGCGAGTGGGAACGACGCACTCGATATCCTATTTGACGCGGCGGCTCAGACGAACAGTTCAGGGCCGGATGGCCGCCAGGGCACAGTATCCGAGCCAGCAGCCTCGCCGTTCGAGACTCGGTCAGAGAATGTTTTGGCAATCTGGGAGGGGTGTCGGTTCGTTAAGATGGGGTGGTTCACGGCAGAGGAGGCGCTGCTGTATACAGACTGGTTGACCACTATCCCACACAAGTCGGCCTTTTGCTAATTGCAAGCAGGTTCTTCCGAAAAATGGCGCCTGCAACCACGCCCATATTGACGAATTTCTTCGCGTCCCACAACTCGCACTACTGGCTCATCACCCAGGAGCCAGTCCTCTGTTGCACCATCCTGATGATAGCCGCACGGTACCATACCCTTCCAGGGCCGTCGGGTGCATCCCGAGGATTCTATATCCACAACAGATTATGGCAGCATTGCCAGCACCTCATTTTGCGCATCATGCTCGGGCAAGAGAAGCTCTCCAAAGCAAAGACGCGACATATTTCCACGATAGAAGCCCTCCTGCTACTTTCAGAGTGGTACCCCCTGGCTTTGCATTTTCCGCACGAGACTGACGGCTGGGACTCGGATTGGATGATGACGACGCTTACGATGCGAGACCCGCCCATGACGATGCAGGAACATCCGATGCAGGACCGCTGGAAGGAGGATGTGGTGGAGCCAACAAGGCGCGCTGATAGGATGTCATGGATGCTTGTTAGTTCTTCGTTGGCTCTTGCCCATGAGCTTGGAGTCTTCGATCCTAGAGGCCACGCCAGCATCGCGAGAAGGCAGGACCATATCACAGGCCCTGATGTAGAAAGCTATCTCCAGGATCTCGAACTCAGACGTCAGCGGCTCCCATCCCTGTTGTTTACTGTTTCGAATCTGCTGTCCTCGAGGATCGGATGCACGTCTATCATGCCAGATCTAGGCAAACAATCGAATCTCGATAGAATTATGGCGGTTGATCCACACTGGGCCAGGTTCATGAACTCATGGGTGGAGCTGACCAAATTGACGCTGACCTTCCGCGAAACATTTTTTACGGGAGGTACTAAAGATGGAAGCGAGCACATAAACTTCGAAATGCTGGAACAATGGAAGGAGCAACTCGTCGCATGGAAGGCTCAACAAGAGGTCAAAAGTGAGTCGCCTGACTGAACTAGAAACAACCAGAGCTGACTTGCAGACTCTCGATACGATAACATCCTTCACACTGAATACCAATACCTCCGAATATTCGCCAACTCACTCGCCGTTCAGGGAATCGTCGAACGGGTGTTATCCAATACAGCTCCTCAAAGAACGATCGACGCCACATTCGTCTCGCAAGCACGACAGCTTAATATGAACCGGGATGAATATGAATTCATCGAAGAGGTCATTGACGGCGCCTGCGTGATACTCACACACATCATCTCTCTCGCAGATTTAAAGTGTCTCCCCATGCGGGTCTTGTCGCGCATGATCAGTTCGTCGATATTCCTCCTCAAAGCATTGGCTCTCGGTGTTCGAAAGACGAAACTCCAGGAGTCGCTCCACCTGCTTGACACGGCCATTGCAGCCTTGCTCTCTAATCCTCTTGATGATATCCACCTAGTCGCTCAGTATGCCGAGCTGCTAAAGACCCATGTTTCTCGTCTACGGCAGACGTTTGCTAGCTCCGTTCCTTCGGAGCGCCAGAACAATGGGGCAAATCAAGATGAATGGCGCATTACTGAAGAGGCGGTACAAACCTCCAGATCAGATACAGCATGGGGCTCGAACATGATGGACTGGCCCAGCGAAGATCCGCTCGATCTCGGCGACTGGTTGTCGCTCCCCTTGGACCCTCTGATGGCACCTTTTGGAGCCTGGGATGGAGGACCAACGGATTTGGGCTTGGACTCGGATCTTTTAGACTTAGATTTTATATGGAACTTGCCCCCGTAACATAGAGGGCAGGGGGCGCAATCAAATAAGTCCTAAACTGTTTGCCCCTCGATTGAGTAGCGCGTATCTAATTGCTGATCCACGGCGTCAGAAGGTTTTATAGGAAGTCAATCAAGAAAAACAGCAGGAATCGCCGTGCCCCAGTCCAGCCGAATGAAAGATTAAGTCTCTCAAATATCATCGTCCGTTGAGCCTAGACAAAGCTGCGCCCTTTGCAAAGGCCACGGGGTCGTGGTCAGGTTGAATAATGGTAAGCCCAAGAGAAGTTATCCCGGATTGAACTTTGCGAGAGTAGTAGGCACACTTGTTGAACCCTCCCACAAGTAAACAGCCCTTCAGCTGCTGGCCATGTACCTCCACCGCAGCAATCTGTTCCTTCACCACCTTCAGCGTTCGCTCAATCACAAAATCGAAACAAGGGTATATTTCGTCCTCCCTAAAGCTCATATACCCTTCGAGAAGATCCGCTTCTGGACATTCGAACTCCACCCCCACATCCGCCACCCAAAAGGCACCTAGGGCTTCCGGAGGAATGTCGAATGATGTTCTGCCTAGCCCAAGAAGAACCTCTCTTTCAAACTGTGTTCTGCACCGACGACGCATTGCGGGTTTCACCCGCCCGTATGATGGCAACCCCGTTTTGTCGATCTTGTCGCTTGCAACCTTAATGAAGCGACGAGTTGTCTCAGCTGAACCGCACGATGCCACAGAAACACTGCTCCGTCTTTCTAGCCTCAGGGGATTCTTCGCTTTGACTTCAAATGCGGCTGCTTCAACAAGAACACCACCGCAGTCCACAACCATGAATAGGTCACCCACTGTGAATGTGGATGGGTCCATATAATCTAGATGAAATAAAGCAGCTTCGAGACCAGAGACAAAGTCAAGTATCACACCTTCCTCCTCCGTGAAACCGGCCTTCCTGGCTATTTCGCGAAACTTTGTTTTCGTCTCTTCGCTCCAGAAGGCTGGTGTTGTCATCATCACCTGAAGAGTGCCTTTTGCGGTTCCCACCTCGACTAGGCTTTGCACCTGTGTCAATACGCTGCGCCAGAGGTGGCGTAGATAGTCCACTGCGACATCATCTGCAGTCTTGTCACGGATAAGTGTCGGTATTGTGTGTTCTTCAGGATAGTCTTCTGGCGGAAATAGACGCGATTTGAAGTCTGCAATGACGTATATGCCTCCCATGAGCCTCCCTTGCAACGTGACTACTTCATGCTTATCTTCCGACCAGCCAATCAGCCCTATGCTGCTCGTATCGTAGTAGGCAATAGTTTCAACCTCTGTACTTGTGGGGAACTGGGCGAGAGGCCGCCGTGTAGCCTCAGGCCACTGATCGAGAACTTTCAGCTCTTTGAGTTTGCTATCGCCAGAGGCAAAAGCTGCAGCCGATGATTTGGCACCAAAGTCAATTCCGATAACACCTGATAATGTTTCGTCGGCCATTGTTGGACAGTTTGTCGATGTTTCCCCCGGGGCAGAGTGGCCCAACACTAGGACGAGCGATCGAAGGCTTAGCTTAACTTATTCAGAGTTGAAATAAATGTTTTGCACACTCAAAACCTGGTCAGCCCCAGTTTGATTGGTTCAATTCCGTTGGGTATTTACCTGTCCCTGGGACGAGTTCGAGCGCCCCAAACATGAATATTAGGCAACCTAATATGCATCAAATAGGTCACAGACAACAGCAACTCGTGCCGTTCATTCACTTGGGTGTTGCTTGCCTTGAGTAGAATTATGCCAGTAGTTAACTATTGTCAGGTTGACCATTATCTCAGGCGCTTGAGACAAAAGTGGACACATGATGGGCTTGGCAGTCATGTGACGCTCAATCCAGGTGCCTTTATATTACAGCTCAGACAAGGTTTTCAATACTAATACAAGATTTATTACCTTTTTTATGGTACACAGGAGACTCGTCCATACTGGATCTTGAGCATTACTTCTACACCCTCGGTGCTTGTCCTATCCTCACTCTTATCCGCCGACGTACGTACTACAGGTTAAATATAACCCAGCCTTTACACCAATTTCAATAAGGCAAGTGCGCCAGCCTGCCTATTCGGCACCAAGGAAGTCACCCACTCTTTCCATTATCGACCAATACACCAAGCATATCTTCTCTGCCCATCACCTCTCTTGACTCCTCCAACAACCCCTGGTACATGCATCGCACACCGTGAGATCGAGGTTTTTGACTCCGTGCTACTGCTATAACAGTAACAAGCGTCTTAGTTGATAGTGGAATGGGTATTTCAAATTGATACCCCCTTCTCGCTCTAATATAAGGGCATTTTAAAAACCTCAGACTCAAACCCCCAACCGTCGAAGGATTCCTGATCAAACACACACTCCATAGCCTCCCCATCCCGTCTATAAAGCGGCCTTCGCGGCCAAACACAAAGCTTCTGCTCCTCGCCCTTCTTCTCCCCTATCTGAACAACGGCCTCCAATTTCTCCGGCTTCCTTCCAACCTCAACCCACCGAATAAGCGTCTCTAGCGTTGTCCGCGGCCACCCGCCATTTGGCTGCGAGGTACTACGCGCACAGTGTCCGCCACCGAGTATAAGGAACAACCGATTCCACTCGTTCATCGCCATACTACTTTTATTGAACGATAATGACGGGTACATAATCTTTCGCATCGACTCGTGATAATGCACCGACGACTGCGACGAGATACTCAGATCCGATTCCCCGTGGATATGGATGATCTTACCCCCGCGGGTTGCAAATGGCGTGATATCAGGCCAGCTGGTTTGCAAGGTGTCTTCGTAGCGCTGCCAGCCTAGAGCTATCCAGTTCACCAGAGTATCATATGTGGCTCTGCGCAGTACATTACTAGCCGCCGCTGGCGAGGAGGAATCAATATCGAGCAGTTCAAGAACCTGTGTCACGAATGTGGCCCTGTTGCTCTCGATGGGAATCTCATATTTTCCGGTTGAGACGTTATATGTCGTTGGAATTGCATCGGAAAATGCCGCGCTAGGTTGGTACCAGAAATATGCAGCGCGGTCGTCCAGCGTCTTGAGGCCTACCGGAAGAGTATGGGCGAGGGCGACACCCTTCGCACCCGTTTGAGTGGGGGAATGTACTACCCCCTTCCTCAAGACGCGCCCCAACCAAGCCAGCGGCTCCACCACCTCCACCACCTCCACCCCCTGAGCGGGTGCCCTCGCCTCCCCGTTACCATCGCGAGGGCCGAAAGTACCGAGATGATCGGAGACGGCGGGAGCGAGAGCGGGAGGAAGAACTCGAAGAGGCTCACTATCGGGCGGCGCACCCGGGTCGATGGTAGCAGTAGCCGCCTCCACCGGGCTTGTGGAACCACCGAGGCAGGAGTACTCCGTAAGGTGCACCAAGCGTGGAGTTGACATTAAAGTGGAGCTTACACAGATCTGTGCGAGCGACAATACCGTTCCGGCGCCCGTCCAGCACGTCGCAGGCGGCTATGGTCAAGTTCAAAATCTTGTCCATCACACATGGCGGCGGTACATACCCTATTGTCTGCTCGACAGCGGCCGCATACAGGTGGTTTATCTTCTGATGTGCAAAGCGCACCGCTGGGGCCGCAATGACTGCACCATCCCATTCGTCTGCGTACCGCTGGACCTGGCTATAGCCCTACCTACCACCGTCGGAGCAGCCCTGGTAGTAGCGTATAACTTTTCGTTGTGGGGAAGAACTCTACATTCGAACATATACAGCACATCATATTCAATGGTCCCATTGACAAGGAGGAACACTTGGTCCGCGGATACTGAGAACTCGCCGAACCCGCCCTCTGTGATGCCCAGCACGGCTCCGTACTGCACGCCACTGGGGAGATCCTCTTCCCCAGAGTTTAGGGCGAATCCGCCGCCGCCTGTTGAGAGCCACCGGTTCTGGAATTGTAATGGCTGCGGGAGCCAGAGCTGAAGCCGAACGTGATCATTTTTGCCGAGGTGTGAGTAGGCGAGTGTGACATTGCAGAAGCTTATCGTGGCGGCTGGGTAGAAGGCTGTGTCTGGAAACGAGGTGTTGCAGACTGCGTTCGCTATTATGGACGAAGGTTCGATTACTAGCGAACCTATAGAGGCGCTGTTGGGCAGGGAGGAGATGATGTAGCTTATTGTACAGACTTTCGTCAGAGGAGCAGCAGAAGTAAAAGTTGAAACAGCATTGCTAGAAAATAATGCCGTAGCAAGCACTGCCAAAGTAGGCCCTTTCATAGTTTACCTGTATTCGACGAAGGTAAGTGGGTGGTTAGATTTATCTGGCACCTGCTTCACCCGGCCTACCTTTTAACCGCGCAGGAATACACTCCAGACTACCGCCCCCACCTTCTTCTCACCTTGGGGTAAATACGCCGGGGAAATAACCCTACAGGTCTAGTTTTATCGACTAAGCTTCGCAGCCTAGTCCTGGATGATGCTTGACCGGCTCAAAAATTGCAACATACCCCTTGCAGGATCATTGTCGAGACTCCACCTTCCCCAAACAGGCCCAATTGTCGGAGAAGAAACAGCGCATGGCACCATTTTTCCGGGGGAATTGTGTCCGGTAGCAGGTGAAAACTGTGTGTAGCTCAGCTCACAACTCATAATTCTAGATGTAGAGAAAGCACGGCACTAAGACATTTTTATTAAATTCAACACCAAATATCCAACAGCCCTCGCTCGCCTTTTAAAATATAGCCTCACCATTATTATAATTGTAACAACTGTTTTGATCTATTCCAAACAACAGCGAGAATTCATTGCATTGCAGGCAGGAGAAAAAGAAAGAAACTATCTACACTAGCTGTGGCCTTACCAGTAGTCAGCTCCCAAGCTGCGACGGCCCTGATCCTAAGGCATCAAAGCCCCAAGGACTTCGGCGATGCCTCGATGCTTGGTCCATGGCTGTCACACTAATTATAAAAATAATAATAATAACCCACCGTATATTGATCCAGTAAATCTTTTTGTAAGGCTCGCTCGAGACGCTCTGCTTAATAATGGTCTTAATATCACTTTTTTGATGGTGACGCTCATATGAGCTCTACAAGTAGCTCGGATAAGCTGTGTACTCTGGAACATCACCCCTTACCACCATGTTTTAAATTTTTTATCGGAAATGAGACAATATGCCCGCGGTTTCCATAGCCGTCCCCAAAGCTACAAGGTCCCAGCCTGCATGAAGGGTTGAAAGGATGAATAGGGCTGGCATTCTACATGTACGCAATTCGAAAAGACTTCTATGTACAGGCATTCTGGGAAAGGACTAAACTAAATGAGGGAACTATCGATTTGTAACCCCTGCGGATGCAGAATAATCTGCACCAATCGCTGCGTCTATAGTTGGTGTGGTGGTAGTGGTGTAATTTTAATGGTAATCTCCCTCCGACAGCTCACCGATAGAGCTCTAGGATTGACACCGTCTAACTCTGCTCAGTGAGAAATATTGAATTCGTCTGTCCGGCCTTCTGCTTGAAAGCTCTCCACCATTTGCTGGTACTTTACTATACCTTCTCCCCAAGGTGTTTTTCGAGAGGCACGAGCGGTCTCTTCGGCAGATTTTGGCAATACAATAGCTCCATCTTGAGTGAAATAGCCTGGAGTGCAAGAGCTCAACACCGCAAAATACAGTGCTCTCTTCATAACTTCTTGGGTATATTGCTCCTCGCCATCCAGAGCGGGCTCAATGCGAATCGTGTGGCGATTGGAAGTCTTCTCCAGAGCTTTCTTGATCAGATATGCAGAGAATCTCGCGGTTATGTCGTATGCAGATGACAGATTTGGGGAGGCAGCACCCCCAGAGAAGAAGAGATTGGGAAACCCTTCGGTCATAATTCCATATAGCCCACCCACCTGAGGGCTAGCCCATTTTTCTCCCAATGATCTGCCATTCCGGCCAATAACAGGCCCTCCGAGTGCGTCTTCCAGGCCTCTGTCTTGGGATCTGCTCGACGAGAACCCCGTGGCAAGAATGAGTACATCGACCTTATATTCGACCCCATTGACAACTATCCCTGAGGATGTATATTTCTCCAAGCCCTTTCCGTCGGTATCAAGTAGTGTGACATTAGGCCGGTTAAAGGTCACCAGGTAATGATCATGGAAAGTCGGCCGTTTGCACCACCCCGAATACCATGGTTTGAGCTTCTCGGCAACCTCTTTTTTTTGCACTTGACTGTCGATAAAAGCTCGGATTCTCTCAGCTCGTGGGAGATCCAACTCAAACATCGACTCGAGATGCTGCGGCAGAGTATCCTGAGTGACTATTTTGGGACCACCGATAACACCTGCGAAGGCACGTGTGTCTGTCCAGCCATCATTCACGAGATCCACAGGAGCCGGATCGTTGGTTATGAAATGGTTGAAATTCTGTCTCCTTCCGTGTTGCCAACCTCTGTGGCTCGTAATTTGAGCCCACTCGTTCGCGTCTGTCTCCTTCTGGTTTCGGGGACCCACGAAAGAAGGGGTTCGTTGAACCACATACAGATGTCTTGCCCATTTTGCCACCTCTGGAATCACCTGGACACCCGTGGCACCAGTCCCAACAACTGCCACAGCCTTATCTCTCAGTAATGTCAAATCCTGCACTTCCTGTGACCCTCCCGTGCATTTGTAATCCCATCGAGAGGTATGGAAGACCTGATTGTTTCGTTCAAAGGCAGCAAATCCTGGGGCGTGAGGAAACCGGGGTACAATAAAGGGGCCGTTTGATGCGAAGACGAACTGGGCTTTAACAGTGAAATTTGTGATCCCTTGTTTCGGGCCCCGGTTTTGACTCATACTAACGATCCAACGAGCAGTCTCGTCATCCCAGTCCATGCGCTTCACGGCCGTAGAGAACATGGTCCTGCATCCTATGCGTGATACAATGCGCTGGGACTGCTGTCGAATCTCTGCACCATAGGAGTATCGATGCTTGGGCATGTACCCAGTCTCCTCGAGTAAAGGCAGGTAAATATATCCTTCCACATCACACATGAGACCTGGATACCGATTCCAGTACCACGTTCCGCCTACTCCCCCGGCAACATCCACCACGCAGATGTCACGGCCCGAGACCCCTGTCTCAAACACGCGGTATGCAAATGATAAACCCGCATGGCCTCCACCAATGACAAGAAACCTAATCTCTTCCTTGTCTTTTAGATCCGGCTCCTTGCTCGCAATATCGCCATAGTCGATCCAAAGGTCTTTGTTCAGATGCGCAAACTGGCCTTCACGAAAATCCGCGTATTGCTTGGGACCATCCGAACGCAATCGTTTGAGGCGTTCCGACTCGTAGATCTCTCTCAAGTGGTCGACATCCATTTCAATGGCTCGGTAGATTGTTGTTCAGGAAGACACCTGGTTTTGCCTTGAAAGAGACAGCTGCTTTTGAGGTTGAACACCGTCGACTGAGCCAGGTTTTATATCCCATCTTCCTTGCTGGCCAGCTATATGACATGAGCTGGTTCCTTGAGCCAAAAAAAAAAAAAAAAAAAAAAAAAAAGTCTCAAGACAACCTAGTGTCTTGACAGACAGGGGGTGGAGTGCAGGCGATGTAGTGTATACGATAAACGATCTACATTGCTTTGGATACGATGTATGAAACGACTCAGATGAAGTACGATCAGCGCTTTTGTATTAACCAGTTCCAGACCGCTAGGACGGTGGCCACTACTCAGTAGCTAAAAGATGTGCTCGAACAACAGCAGAATCCAGCAGGATGCTCTTACAGGAAACAAGGCGATATGCCATGCGATCTGCGATAATTCGGCAATTTCCGTACTATTTGTCCATAACAGACTAGAGGGAAGCTAAGGGACGCGGGAACTATATATTTTTAGCCACCATTTTGTGTTGCTGCTGGAATCGCGTACTCACCTTCATCGTTGTTCATCATATGGGCTTTGTTGATAAACTGCAGGTTCTTCTAATTCGAACTTATCCTAACTTAGAAGCTTGCTCTTCAATTTGATTTTGACTTGTAAGCAGCTTCTTTTGGTTTTCAAATTCGGCCGAAGCATGCTTATCTCCCCGAGCACTGCTGTACAGTATGGGACACTGCAAATTCGGGCCGTCCACACAATGTCCCAACCAGGTTGTATAGTTGACCAATCTCCGTTCAAAAATTTTGAGATCGGTGGAGCCAAGCCTTTGCTTAGAAATCTCACCAGTGTCAAGGCAGCAGATCGAAGCGATCGCCTGTCACGATGGTGGGTCGCCGAGATTGGAGCACTATGTAATCCAATCGTATCCCGTATCCCGTATCCCGTACATATGTATCCCATACTTGGACCGAACAGGTTCACCGTACCAGGCATCCAACAAGCACCAGGAACCCCTCGATCACCGCAAGTGGCCTTCAAGTTTCTTAGACACACATCTGATCTTCTCCCCAATATGAAAGCCATCCGTCGAACCCATCGAAAATCCCGCCTTGGGTGCAGTGAATGCAAACGACAACGAGTCAAGGCAAGCCAGTGTCCCCGACGAAAACAGGATCCTATAGAATTTGAGCTAGAGTATGCTAACGACGGCCCTAGTGCAGTGAAGATAAACCGAAATGCGCTCATTGCCAGCGACGCGGGGTGGCTTGCGTCTACCCGGCGGCTTCTGTCCAGAGAGCTAATGCATCTCTTCAGTGTCTGGTACGAGATACGACAAATGCGAATCCGGAAACCATGCTCCCATGCGAAACGGCAATGCCGACCGGTTCCTTGCTAGCCCCGCCCATGTTATTCAACATGAAGGATATGGCGCTTTTGCATCACTGGACTCTCCAAACCAGCCGAGAAATCTTCAAGGATGCATCTGTAAATCATGTCTGGCAGGAAACCGTCCCGCGCATAGCCGTAGAGCATCCCTTCGTCATGCATTCTCTTCTCTGCCTGGCTGCGTTGCATCGAGCCTCATTGGAAGCCCAACATCAAACGGAACTTGCATTGAGCACCGCTAACCATTATGACAAGGCCATTAGCGGGTTTAGAGCAGCGATCACTTCCATCGACCAGCAGAACTGTCACGCTGTTTTTGCTATGGCACTCATGAACACTTTTTATGTTTTCAGGACATCCGGTAGTGCCGCTGGCGAGAGACATCTTTTTCTGTCCATCGATTGGGTTTTTGTGGCCCGCGGTATTGGCACAGTCCTGAAACCTACTTTTGATTGCGTTCACACTGGCCCACTAAAGTCGCTTTTCTTTATCGGAAACTGGGAAGCAGTGGGCCCTGCTTTTGAATCAAGCTCGGCAGACATGGCCCTCCTGGATCTTAGGCAAATTTGGGGTGGAGAGAGCGATGAAGCGTCGTATGATCAAACGCTACTCGAGCTGCGGCGCGCTCTTGCGCACCGGACTAATGTGCGGTATTGGAGTGGTCCGTTCAAGTGGCTCCACATTATCCCCAGCACATATCTCCTTCGACTGAATCAAAGGCAGCCAGCAGCTCTTGTGATCTTTGCATACTTTGGTGCGCTTGTTCACAGTCTTGATAGACTCTGGTGGGCTGAAGGATGTGGAAAGCGGATTGTCAAGGAGGTAGCTGAAGTGCTTGGACCTTACTGGGACAATTTCTTAGAGTGGCCGCGACTGGAGGTTGGTCTTCAAATATCTGGCGATACCACATACTCTCCGGGCGGTTGATGTTTGAGACACCTCTTTGATCAATTCATCAAAAGTCTAGTATTCTAGTCCCATTTTCTTCGAATTTCAGAGTATGCTATTCGGACTATTGACCACTCGTCAAATCTAACACCCCGCCTCACTTATTGTGGCTAGCCATTGAATCAAATTACATGCATGTAGTTTCAGCTCAAGCGATGTCGTAATCATATAACACGTTTCGATTATTGATAGAGGAAGGTACCTAGATTAAATAGTACTTGCTAGTGGTAAGTGACCAAATCGCGCTCTTATGATTCATGATTTTTGTGTTTTATTTAGGGCGCACGCTTTGGACGCTTTGAACGCTTTCGATACTTCAAATATGACAGGTTTTGCCAAAATTTTCTAGAAACTTAATGAGTGACTAGGTATGTAGCACTAAGACCAGAATTTCCCTTCTGGTGGACACGGCCGGACTCAATGAAATAAAACTGGATGTCAAAGCAAACGTGGAGATAGATAGTAGAGCCGATTAAATGCTAAAGCTCAGCAAAGCTTGAGGGGAGTTGCCATATCACCAACTTTCAAATCCCAGTGATGACTGCTTTCCCCACAATCTTCCCGTCTCGGTGATCTCTGATGGCCTGGTCGATGTCGTTCAGACCGCCGGGATATATCTTGGATTGGACTCCCTTCAATATCCCCGCGGCTAAAAATTTTGGAACCCAGTCGTTGACCAAAGATGAGAGGAGGGGAGCTTGCTGTTATTCTTTAGTATCGTTGATAGCTCCTTCTTTCCCAAGGAGACGAACTTACCGCTTCTCCCAGAATATCAACGACGTTTATATGTTCCATCTCAATGCCCGGTCGTCTCAAAGCCTCAAGGAATTGCACATCTGCCACTATACCTCCCTCGCCAACAATATCCAAGCACACATTACACGTCTCATGCGAGGAAATTGCATCAAACGCTTTCTTGACTCTAAGACCCTGCTCTCTCAGTTGGGTAACCACATCACCGCCACGGTAGTCTACCACATGGCTCGCACCCAGACTCCGAACATACTCGAAGTTCTTTGCGCTGCAGACAGCAATAACTTCCACATGTGAAGCCCTTAAGAGCTGGACAGTAAAAGCGCCAACTGCACTTGCGGCGCCCCATATAAGGACCTTTTCCCGCCCCGGTTCCCCTTCTGGGATTGGAAAAGGGAAGCCAAGGCTTTTGAAAACTCCTGCTGCAGCAGTGAAAAAGGAGCAGCCAAAAGTCGTCGCGATCTCGTCCGGAACCGAATCTGGGACCTTGAAGATCATCCGCGGTAGCATAGGGACAAACTTCTGGTAGCCCCCGTGCCGGATATCTGAGGCGACAGAGCCCGTAGTCATCATTGATTGCATTCCAACCATTTGCTGCTGGGTGAAGCCCGCAACCTGTCAACAGTTAGAGGGTGGTGGACAGAAATTCACTTTGAGATACTAGGGAGCATACCCTGTCACCAACGTTCAAACCAATGACTTCTCTACCGACTTCTGCGACCTCTCCAGCGACATCGCAGCCCAGTAAAACAGGGAGAACCTGAGGGAAATGACCCTGATAGATCTTCCAGTCAGCAGCATTCGTGGCAACGGCTTTCACTTTGACCAAGACTTCGGTTGGATGACACTGCGGGACAGGAATGTCCTTGATGAGTAGGGGACCATGAGACTGGTCAAGTATGGCTGCCTGATTCGCCATTTTCCCTGTTGATACCAGATTCTGATGGCCTTTTTGAGAAGGGAAAAGATCTCAGCGAGACCAGAAGATATAGGGCTTTTCAATTCTTGTACTTTCCAGGTGCCATTACTTATAAACATAATATTCACTAGATAATTAAGTTTTCTAGGATTAATAATTGTGAATACTGGGCCGTCCACGGTGTCATTTCATGGCTCTAGTATGACTTGGGAGAGTGATTAAGTTGCTACATTACCAATGGGGACGTATCCTTCGTATATCGTATATCGTATTTACAACCGACAGCTGCATGGCAATTTTATTGGGAGGTTGTGAAATTGCCGGCTTAGACTGTGAGTTTGTTGCTAATCGCTTAATAATGATGGGATATTCAAGAAGTAGTGTTCATTTACGAAACCTGAAATTGAGAACAGACAATAGATCGCAAAAAGCTGGTAGACGCCTGTCTCACGGTCAAGGTTTATATATGGAGGCCTATGGGGAGAAAAAGAGGAAAACGAAATTTTAGTGCAAGCTCTAGGAACATAATATTAGTTTTAATCAATGTCGATGAGTTCCAGGTTGGTCTGGTACATAGGGCCATATGGGTGGTCTTCAACTAGACAGCCTGTCGTATCTGGCAACCGCGGGGATATAAAAGATAGTAGCTAGGAAAACATGTCTGCTGATGGATTATGGATGTTGGTGTTTTTAGTAGCGAAATCAGACTACAGGTGGGATAGCAGTGACTCGTTAGAAAGGCAACACAAGAGGTAATCGGCTTGTCTTCTCCGGTGCCTTGCTCTGTCACGAGTTCCTGGAGATAATTCAGAGATTCGCTGTGTTGACAACTCTTGCACTGCGTGAGCGGTGATGCCGGCCAACATAAATCATGAGCAGATCCCCTGAACGTGGGCTGTTTTCTGATATAGGTAAGCATTTGTGTAGTAACTTACAATGCAGGTTGTTTATTAGACTAGGTATGTCTTCCTGATATAAAGTTGATTGCCAAGGATTGATGAGTTGTATTTTCTTTCGTGGTTCCAGCCACATCTGCCTCGTGCAGGTGCCTCCTTACAGTACCTTCATGGTTCTCGTTTCAGATCACATCACCTCACCTTCAACTCTCCGAATCCTCTGAAGAAGCATCCGGTGTCAGGCAACAAAATTCAAGAGCCGAGCGCCAAACCCTCAAGCGAAACAAACTATTTCTGGAGTGTGGCAGTGCCCCCGTTTCGAGAGACCAGAGAACATTGCCAGCGGTTTGTGGGAGCGGGCCGATCGGACAAAGAAGGCGCTTGCCAGTGTGATGTGACAGGGCGGCGCTATGTGACGAGAAACGAGACTATTAGCCCCCCCCCAGCCGGGCGCCAAACCAACCACGATCGCCCGCCGTGTGAAAACCGCTCGCGATCATGCAGGCTAAGACGATCTTCCGACGGTCGAGCCTTGAACTCCCGTGCGATGTGATTCGAATTTCGAGGACTAATCGGCCCCCGCAGCTAGACGGTTGAGGTTTTGACAGAATCGTCTGTCGCTCACTCGGTTTCGAGCTTACGTCTTTCTCTTTTTTTCTCTTCCAGCTCGTGTTTGGTATTCACTATTCTGCGTTCCTGTTGCGACGATAGAATGCTCGTCGCTCCGATATAGATCTACGGTCTAAATCGATCGACGTACCACGACACCTGCGAGCCGCGATTGCTTCTGCGAGACTGCCAATTCCTGTGCTGGTCGCATGATTTTGGCTTCCAGCGATCAACATGAATCCACGATTGCGTCTAGATACCTCTGGTATCGGGGTCAACCAGCGATACTCGTTTGTACCAACTCCAGTGGAACTGAGTCCTCCTAGTCTGCCCGGATCGCGAATTCCGTCGCCCCCAACCGCAAGGAGTACCTGGTCAGCACATCGACCGCCCCCAATTGACGTCGAAAAGGCACAATTTCAACCGCCGGATCCCAGTCATACTCGGAGTCCAGATCTACAGCAACACCCTGCGAACTTTGCTCCGTTCGCCGAAACGACGATGCCTCCGCAAGCTGCGACAATGTCTCCGCACTCGCCAGGCCCTCTGCCAGCCAAGATGGACTATAGCGTGCAAGGAAGCTCTCAAGAGTATGAGCATAACCGGCTGAAATTATCAATTGTGCCTGATGCAAACCCGTTACAATCACCGAAGATTCCGTACTTTCCTCCCCCAGCCACCACACCCGCGCCTCAAGCACCGACGGGGAATGACTTGGCGACATACCATCGACCAGGACAGATATCACATCCGAACCAGGAGGTAAGAGGTGGAGGATGGACGCACCATTTATGCGATTGCTCGAGTATCGGGACTTGCTGCCTCGGCCTCGTGTGCCCGTGCATCCTGTACGGCAAGACCCAGCATCGCTTATCAAAGAGATCGCGAAAGGAAGACCCGACAAATATGCTCGGGTATGAGACATGTAATGGGTCCTGTACCGCTATGGCTCTGTTGTGTGGCTGTCAATGTAAGCATTTACCCGGACAAGCGATGTCCTTCCCAAACTAACAGACTCAGGGCTTCTGGCTACCGTCCAGCACACTCGAATCCGCAGAGCATATGCCATTCAAGGTAGTATCGCGTCAGACTGTGTTCGGGCGACGTGTTGCACGTGCTGTACGCTCATTCAAGACGAAAAGGAGATCCGGAAGCGAGAGGAAGAGCGCGCAAAGGCAGCTAGAGCCGCCGGGGCCGCGCTGGTATCTCCGTACCTTGCACCGGTGCCAATGTCGTACGGCCCACCCCAAAGGTAGTGGGTGGTGGTAACGAAAGCGACCGAGTTCCTGCGCCTGCCAACGAATGACGAACCATTTCCTTTCTGATGAGCGATTAATGATAATACCAGATACCCACCCCTGACTCGATTGCATTTCCTGCAAAGTTTCCTTGATCTTTCGCGAACTGATCTCACGGATTTCTCCCGTGCCTTGTGCGACCTGTGTCGCCGGCGCAAACCTAGAGCTTGAGCTGTCATCGAACTCTTTACTTTTATCCTTTTCCTCTCGCTTCTCCGGCTGATTCGGGGTTGCCGTGTGTTGCTGTGAGATGCTTTTTTTAAGAACCTTTTCCACTGAGTGGTCAGGGCCACAATCTTGTACTTCCACCGTAGCTAGGCGTACACTCTATTAGAATTCAGAACCTGTACAGTAAATGCCGCTTTCCATCACCAGGGACGAATGACATAAAAGAATAAATGCGAGAAGAAACAGTTGCTGTCAGTGGCCCTGGCAGGCGGTGAAGTGAAGCTGAGAATCTGGACCGCTGTGGCGCGACTCCAGAAAGGCTTCTTTCGTTCCTTGACCCCAGAACCAGATCGCCTGCAACTCGCTCCTCTGACCCACGGCGACTGCTGCTGCGTATGTAACTGTACGCCTCGACGTACCTCCGCTTACCCTCGTTCCGAACTTCGATTCCATCGCTTATCCACATATTAACAATCCTGTCGCCTCGATCCTGCAGCCGTCTCTGACTCGCCCCTCGCCATCGACTTCCCGACCGACCGACCGACCGTCTGACTCGACCCTCCCTCCCTCCATCACGACCGGACTCAGTACAGTCATGGTGATCTAAAAGAAATGGTATAACAGGTGCCTTGTGCAGCATTGATGTCTTCATTACGGATTGTCTCCTGGTGTGTTTGAGCTGCTTTTGGTTGCGACGTGACTTGTGTGCTTCAGTATCGCCATGGACGAGAATGACGGCCGCCTCGCCCCGCGCCAAATATGGGCCCAACCCACGAGCACGACCACCCGGTCCTATGTTCCCGGGTGTACTCCGTTTCTACTTCCCAGTGATGGTACGTCTGAAAGGAAACAAATCGGGACCGCCTTTCGCTTTTTCTGCGGCGCGAGTTTTCAGCCCGCCAAAAGACTTTCAAATTGATTGACTGATTTCCGTGTCTGCCTACAGGTTATGTCTATATCAATCGTACATACTCAATACTCCTCGACGAAAATGCCGTCTTCGATCCCATGTGCACGAGTACGCCGACGACGACCGAACATGCCGGTGCAGCACTCGATGTCCGCGACCCCTTTTACGCGTCGGTGACGCCGCAATTATACGCAATGGGCTGTGCCACCGTTGTCAGCTATCTACTTGTCATTATCCTGCTTATCACGCCCCGTACGTTCTACGTCGGTGGCCCCGGCGGCGGTGCCAACTTCCTAGGGCGACATGGGATGGTTAGCGGGTCGTACAGCAACAACTCCTCCGTCGTCGGAGTCGGCGGCCGGCCATGGTTGCAAAAGGTCGCCGCGCTTCTGGTGGCGATCTCGCTCACGATAGCGACTGCCGATTCCTTCCGAGTAGCGGAGGATCAGTATGACCACGGCTACTCCGACGCCGAGGCGCTGACGTCGGAGGTTATCGATGGCACCGAGATCAAAGTGGTCCGGATCATCTCGAGCACGTTTTTATGGCTAGCCCAAGTCCAGACCCTGATTCGCTTATTCCCGCGACATAAAGAGAAAATCATGATTAAGTGGGCGGGGTTTGCTCTGATCGTGCTTGATACTATTTTTGCGATTTTGGACAAGTTCTTGGTCAAGTCGAATACAACGCGGCCACGACTGTACGAAGACGCCATCCCCGCTCTCAGTTACCTCTTCGAACTCGCCCTTAATCTCCTCTACGCTGCCTGGGTGATCTTCTACTCTTTATCGAAACACCGATTCGCCTTCTTTCATCCCAAGATGAGGAATATTTGCCTTGTCGCACTCTTATCACTATGTGCAGTTCTCATACCCGTTGTCTTTTTTGTTTTGGATATTGCGAAACCGGAAATAGCCGGCTGGGGTACATATATTCGGTGGGTAGGCTCCGCGGCCGCCAGTGTCGTTGTGTGGGAATGGGTGGAACGCATCGAGGCGCTGGAACGTGACGAAAGAAAGGACGGTATCCTCGGACGGGAAGTCTTCGACGGCGATGAAATGCTTGAGGTCACACCCTCTGAAGAGGTTGACTGGCCTCGTAACCAGTTCCCCGGAAACGATCGCGGCGGAGGCACGGGTATGTCTTCGGCCTGGGGAGGCATGATGGGGCTCGCGCGGCCGCGAGGTGCTCGCAATGCGCCGGCTCAGCGCGAGGGCCAAAGCGCTGCGGCTGCTGCAAGGACGCGTCGGGGAATATCTGCAAGGCCCACGCCACCGCCGGCAGCTGTCACCCCTGTCAGTCGAGCGGACACAACGAGTGCGGCTAGTACTGTCTATAACGTGCATTATTATCCTGTTTCAAGTCCCACGCCACCCGTTGCTATGCCCTTTATGGAGGAGGAAGAAGAAGGGTCGGATGCCGAGCGGGAGAAGGAGTACGCCGTGGTCGGAAACCAACAGACCGGGCAGCCGATAGAGAATCCGCTTAATGGCCCGGGCAGGGAACATTCGCCGCAGATTGTGAATGTGGACCCGCGTTGGCGCACTCTCCTCAACCCATTCAAACAGAGACATGCCGCCCTACCGAGAGAAGTTGCGTCGGCGCAAGCAGAGGAAGGATACCTTCCACCCGAACAACACCAAGATCCTCAGGGAGATCAGGTAGCAGAGTCACCGACCGCCGCTCGACGGACAGACTTCTTCTCCCTCCACCATCTGAACCCTGGGTCTCGAAGGCAGAGCGGTACCGATCCCTTACCCGTCACTGTCATCCCAGCTCGGCGCCGTGGCCAACACACATGGTCTCCGCACTGGTTCACAGAATCTAGTCTCCTCGACCGGTCTTCCAATCGAAGGCCTGCACGCCGGCAGCAAGATTCACGGATGCGAGTGATATCGCCGCAAGTCCAAAGCGCTGCCCCTTGGACTGCCGCTGATGTGGAGAGCTCTTTTAGTCCTATGGACTATGAGTTGCGCTATGATCCAGAAGCAGCAGCCCTTGTGCCCGAGGACCACCCTTCCGATCGCCAATCCACAGAGCCGGAGCATCAGACACATTCGGGTTCACCCAGTCAAGGGGATGATAATCCCGGGCTGCAGTCGGTTCCCGAGGTACGCTCAGACGGCCAAGACAGGCAGGACCACAATGAATCAGTCGACGGACGGCAGTCGCAACGATAGCGACGACTCTTCATCCTCTTTCTTTTCTTTCTTATATTTGGTTTGGATTTAGCGGGGAGTAACGGCGGGCTATTCCACCTACAGCGCAGTGGAAGTCTGGACTTTCGTTTACAATTTCGGATTTACAAGGATCGGCCGTTTCGGACTCGGCATCTGTGCACTTGCTTGGCTTGATCTGCAATTCCATATTATTTATGTATTGGGCGGCGGAGGGCCGGTGTTGGTGTACTACACAAGATACCCTTGAGATGGATCTCATGCTATACTTATGTGCGATAATTCCATATGTATATATACATATATTTATATATATATACTATTTTACGTTTACTAAATCTCCCTTGCGATCGCTTGTGTAACGTGTGAATTTCCCGAAAGCGGCACAAGTCGAGGCTCGGAAGCTGTGGCTCCCGCTCTGGCTGACTTGATCCAAAAAAGGCCCCCCAACTTCTGCCAACTTCGACAGCTCCACACTCACATTCTCCGTATCATCATCCATCGATGCCTGTCCTTCCTCACGCTCCGGATATCCCTCCTCTGGTCCATGCTGCGCCCCCATAGTCGCTGGGCGTCGCATCATGGCCGCCGTCAATTCGAATATGTTCAACGCCAGCATCACCATTGAGCGGCCACAAGGCCCAACGCTCTTGGTGCTGCCGCTGAATCTGATTGCGCAGATTGTCGCTTGCGTACGCTCCACATTCACCCTTCTTCTTTTCCCGCATCAGAGATTCAAACCGCGAGCTAAATGCAGCTAACAATTTCCTCAATAGATGGACGATCCCGGTGATCTCGCTCGCCTCTGCCGAACATGCCGCGTCCTCAACTACATGGCCCTGCCCCAGCTCTACCGAAACCTCACCCTGACCTCCTACGACAAAATCCGCTACCGCGGCGACCAGCCTGAGGGCATGGGCAGCGCCAGCCCCTTTACAATGGGGCTGAACGCCGTCATCACGCGACCGTACGCTGGGTTGGTCCGGTCGCTGACGCTGCGTGGCGACTGGCGGGAGCAGGAGTTGGAAGAGCACGCGCGCGTCGGGCGGGTGCCCGATTCCTCGATGATGCTGAATATCGCTGTGCGGGCAGCTGTGGACCGCATGCAGGACCTCGAGAGCTTCCGGTGGGAGCTAAGCACCAAGATGCTCGAGACTGTGTACCTAGGGCTCGCACAATTGACCAAGCTGACTTCGCTGACGATACGATTCCCTTCGAGTCGTCATCCGCGTCCGACGATCGTTATCCCCGCCATGCCGCATTTGCGATATCTCAAGATCACCGATATCGACCCCCTTTGTTACCCGGATGATATCTCGACGTTGTTGTGGAAGGCAAGAATGCTGAAGGAACTGAAGATGCATTGGTCGCCGCGGATGAGAAACATGCAGGAGCCCAGCGTCATGCTGCACGACTACTTTCGCAAATGTATCGTGGCGAAGCAACCCCTGACGATTAAAAAGTTTGGCATGGCGAATATGTACGCTCGACACAGCGAGGATTTCAACCTCGCGTTTGACATCAGCACGGTGGAGGAGATTACAATGCTGAACGAGAACAAACTAGACGCAGGCGCTCTAAACACCTTTGTCGATAGTTCCTGGCCTGTTGCGCCTACTCACAAACCGAAGCTCAAAAGCTTCCGACTGAACGTCTATAACCTGAGGCAAAGCGAGTTCTTTGGTAGCTTTACGGGGCTCGAACGACTATACCTCGTCGGCTCATCATGCCCCGCTGATTTTGTCAACTCGCCGCGAGATCACCCACCTACAACAACAACAACCCTTACACCACCAGCCTCCGACCATACAGGATCCACGACCTGTCACGACCTCATAACGCCGACCTCCGCCGACTCACCCTCAAACGCGCCGAGCCTCCAAGCCCGAATTCGCGAAGCCTCCCTCAACAGCATCATCATCAACCACGCCGCAACCCTCCGCCACCTCCTCCTCCCCGCACGCTGGCCCCTCTCCTCCACAATAATCGCCCGCCTCGTCCACGCAAGCCCCCAACTCGAACAACTCGCATTCGCCGCCGAATTCTCCTCCATGGACACACTCGGCCTCCTGCTCCCTTTCCTCCGAAACCTCCAAGCCCTCCGCCTCCTCATCCCAACGGGGCCCGCACCCACAAGCCCCGGCGCCGCCGACGATCCCTGCTCGCGCCCGAATAAAAAGCCCACTCAACCGCCGCCGAAGGTCAACGATCTGGGCGTCCGCTCGCTCGCGGAAATGGTCGAACTCGATGACGAAATCCTGCAGGAGAAACTCGCCGAAGCCCTCGCGGACCAGCACGTCTTCCGCCGCCTCAAGGTTCTCGGCTTCGGCCGCAAGGGATTTATCCTGGGCGAATTCTATACCACCCCGGCTGTGAACCAACCCGCACAGGGCGGCGTGCAATCGCAAACGCCGGATGCATCCCGCGCAGCAAGCCAGGATCAAAGCCCGCACAACTACCCAGACACCGCCGGCCACGACGCC
Organism: Aspergillus baeticus; assembly: GCA_027569055.1. Classification (NCBI taxonomy): domain Eukaryota; kingdom Fungi; phylum Ascomycota; class Eurotiomycetes; order Eurotiales; family Aspergillaceae; genus Aspergillus; species Aspergillus baeticus. Next base: position 155,152 of record JAPDEI010000008.1, on the reverse strand, counting down.
TCAAAGCTAAACTCAAACACAAATACGAACGGCGTCTCACCCGCATTCCCAAGCCCCGGACCTCTACATCAACAAGGGGGCAGCTCGCCGAACCTCAATAATCCACCCCACAAATCCCTGCAGAAGCTGGGTATGCCGACTTGCTCCGTACCGCCGTCGTCGCTGGGCAAGCGCGTACGAGAGGAAGACGTCGCTGTCGTTCCTGTGCAACCTGTGACTATGGAGTGTCTCCCGGGTGGACCGAGTCAGCGCTCGCTGCGGAGGAAAATTCAGCGGGCGGGGTGGGATGTGCTGAAGCAGTGGGAGATATGGGGGCTGGACTCGCAGGAGCTGTGATTCCATCCCAAGAATACTCTGAACAGCGCCAACTGCTCACACAAAAAAAACACACCACCTCCCGACTAACTTGGCCCGTCGACCAGACCTGCTGAGCGAGATATGTGATTCGGACTCCAAACAAGAGACGACGAACATCCCGACTTATTCTACGTACTCTTCTGAAAATAGATACCCAATTCCAGCTTCTCATCTCGACCCATTCAGCCGCATTTTGAACCTAGTCGAGTCTTCGAGAACCCCGCCACTTCCCAACATATACCCACAACCATCTCTATATATATTTACCACCATTTCATCAATACATATTCAAAACACAATAAATATATACGTGCAAGCTACTGCAAAGATACACGAGATCCCGCATACCATACCGTGCGCTGCTTTTACTATATCCCCTTCCCTGTTGCTTCTTATTTTCCTACATTTTTGTTTCTTTTTGCTTTCCTTATCTTCTCATTCTTCCTGCTCCAATGGTGGGCGCATGGTGCATGTAATGGTGTAGTGTAGTGTAGCTGCAGCATTGCAGTGTCTTTCTGATTCAGCCTTGTCTGCCATCAGGGCTGCTCTGCTTGAGCTCGCTTTCTCTCTCGGCTGGTGCATATGTTGTGTCCCGGATACAGATCCAAATATAGATGCAGGCGCAGGGTGCAGGATGCATACATACTTACATATATCCAGGGATTAAAGGTAACTGTTAGTTGGTAGGGCTATGGATCTGAAGGTGGTTCTTTGGGTAAATATTACCTATTATTATTATTTTTTGCTCTTTTCTTTTCTTATTTTTATTTTTCTGGGGTTTGATTCAGTAGGTACTCGTGTTGGGATTGTATAGAGGCGACATTAGGATTTAGATAGTTGGATTCGACTTGGATGCAGCAGTGAATTGGTGTTGGATTGTGACATGATACCAAGAACAGATATTCTCCACTAATAGTATACAAGATCTCAAGTTAAGCTCGTCTTTTGCTTTTGGGTACGCACTACTTACTACCAGCACTACTGTGGCGAGGAAACTTCAAGTGAATTATTAGAATTGAGGCCGCAAGCTACCTGCAGGCTCGCAATGCTGGTGCTCAGCTCAGCACTCGATACAGATGGTTTCTATTACTTCTGTAGGCAGGAAGGGTTACGAGAAGAAAATGCTGACCGACCCGTATCAAACTGGGTCAACAAGGAGAAAATCCGACATAGGCACTCGCTGACCGACTCCCAGAGTCAGTCATAGCCAAGCCTACTAGAGTTCCCTCTCGAGTGAACCAGCCCCTCAAGCCTGCGCCGCAACTCCGAGACGGGGGCCCTGCGAATCGAAAACAACATACTGACTCTTGAGAAAGACGTCGCCGAGGATCGAAAAGGTCAGACCCTGGTTGGCCTGGATTCCACCGAAGCAGGTGGAGGAGCCCTGGGTAACGGGTGCGTAGTTGATGTGCTCTCCAGGGACGACCGCGTCGTAGCCATTGATTGTGATGGTGAACGAGGGGAGATCGGTTGAGCAGGGGAAGACCCACCCACCGTAGGAGTAACTTTCCCGGGCGCCGCGGACGTCCGAGTAGTACGTCTCGGCAATGGTGCTGTCGATCATGATGAGGGTTGTGCCGGTGTCTAGGTGGAAGGTCAGTCAGTCATCTAGTCAGCCCTGGGTTTGGCTTGGCTTGGCTTGAGCTGTTTAGGGAGACTCGTACCAGCAATGGCGCTGAACTGAGCCGAGCCGGCGGCAGCAGAGAACATCCAGAAGCCCTGGGAGCTGTCGATGTCCGTGTAGGCTAGCTCGCCGGTGAATTTGGACTTGTCAATGAAGCCGAAGTCGTAAGCTCCGGCAGCCTGGTGCTTGAGGGTCACGGCGAAGAGGGGGGCATCAAGCTGGGACTTGACGGTATCGAACCAGGTGGTTTGGGCCTTGGGTTCGACTAAGCTGTTGTTAGCTAGATGATCCCTGTGGCAGGCATTATGAGTGCTGCTCACCGGTGTTGATGGAGCTAAATGCAAGACCCAAAAGACCGTCGTTGTTCTGGTCTTGGAGGAATTCCTGGCTGATCTGCTTGGCAGCTTCGACTGCTTGACTTTGGGCAGTAATGCCGCCTACAGTAACGGTGTCCCTGTATACATCTCCACCAGCACTGCTACCATCACCGTACGAGATCTTCCAGCTGTACCCCGGCAACTTAGTCGCGTTGCTGGAGGGACTGTAGACGCTGTGACCACTCTGTTGGGCCGACGGAAGCTCTTCTGAGAAAACCCAGCTGGATTCATTAGTCATGGCAGGTATCTGGACTGAGGAAGTAACTCACAGATCGGCAGAGCCAGTGTCAAAGTCGAGGTTAAGAGTCGTTCCGCCGACATTGACAGGAGTCAGATACTCAGTGTCACCTTCTTCGGGAGTCGTCACAGCGCTACCGTGCACTGCAGCATCGTGGACGTGGGTGGGAACCGTGGCGCCGTATTTCGTCAGAGCATTAGCGTAGACTCCTGGAAGGTTGATGCTACGTCCAGAAGCCTGCTTTGCGACCTGGTTGACCGTGAAGCCCCGTCGGGTGGAGATGGTTGGTGCCGCACTTGCGACAGAAGCGAGGCCAAGGACGGCTGTAGCAACTTTGCTGAAGACAACCATTGTGCACTGATTGTGAAGCACGGACGAGCGAAAGACAAAAGCGATGGGGAAGAAGCAATCGAATCTCTGATCGCAGATCTGGAGATAGGGGTGACACGCTCGCCCTGGAAACAGTGCAGACAGGGACAGCTTTATACTTGTGTTTCCCTTCAGAGGGGGCAGAAAGCAATGGATGGAACATCGCAATCTGCATGGGACGAACGAGGTCCCACCTCAATCGGGTTCGAGCAGATTGGCGACTAGTAGCTCCCAAGTAGACCGTTCCGGGAATGCGCAGACGAAGATCGTGCTCAAGGTTGAGCACGTTATCAGGATGAGACTCATACGAGGTTACACCTGCCTCAGGTCTACCAAAACATGCTCAGGATTGGTCCATCCCAGTTGCATGTCTCGGGCCTGCCGATATTAGCCATACTCCTTCAGGCACGATGAGCGAAGCCTAAGCTTCTGCGATACCACTGCGGAGTCGCGGGTATATTGCTTGTGGTGCTTGGTTAAGGGGCCAAGAAAGCTTTGGGAGTCTGGTCCACTAGCGATGAAAGTCCATGCGGGGCTCTTATTTGACCCTGCCGGACGATCGCCATTCGCAGCTCGTGTTGCGGGATGCACATCTCGGCGACATGTGGAGAGCTGGGAAAGTGCCCGGTCGGTAAATTGTAAACAACGACGCGGCGTCCAGAGCTTCAGGGGTGAAACACAGATCCTCCCACAGGTCAGACGAGAGGTTAACTGGAATATGTCCGACAGAGGATGAAACTGACGTCTAGACGGATGGAGGGAGCTGGAATTGGAGCCTGGAGAGTGGAAGCGGATGGAGGGAAGCCATCCGGACCCCTGCTAGAAGTCATGTGGGGGTCACTTGCTAACAACAAGTGCATCTGCAATGCTACCTACTGCAGGCCTTGATCTTAACCGTTGATATCCGTCCATAATCTGCAACTTCTATGTCGGTTCGCCCCGTCGTCTTCGCCTAAGCATCCGCCGCGGGACCGGGTCACTTTGACAGTTAACAACAGTGCAGATCGCACAAAGCTGGATCATGATGTCCCACGACGACCGCCCCAAGCCCCTTATCTCTTCGCCCTCAAACACATCAAAGGCTGTTTTCACCACCTATGGGAATATCCCCAAGAATATGAAACAATCTCCTCTCCGTCTTGAGCCAATTCTCGCATCAGATCCGTTGGTCATTGAATGAAGGGCCAGAATCTGTTCGAGAAGGACTTGCTTGCCCGCGACTACCGTCCGTGATTCGCTGGTTGGCCAAGAGGCCAAGAGTGTTCTAGCAGCAAACTATACGCCTAGAACCGCCGATCGCTGCCACTCCCATTCTACTAGTCCTTTTCCAGCCTAGGTATTGTGCCTGAGTGGCGGTACTAAGCATTGTCGGCAGCTTCATCTTCAGCGTGGGGCAGACAGGCAGCATGGGCATATCGAATCATTGACATCAGTCAAGCCACTTCTCAGTCGGGGCAATAATGGTGATGGTCCAATAAGAATGCGATCATTCTGCCCTTTACTTATCTGATACACTACGAGGACAACATGCTGAAACGGAAAAATGACTCCACCCTTGTCTTGCGTTACACTGAGCACCGACGATCCTGATTGCACGTAGAGGGTTTGACCTTTAGGGAGATGTTGCGAATATGACTGCTATCGCATCTACCTGTCACATGCACCACTCCGGTTCTCCAAGACGAGTTTTTTTTTTCCATCAATAAATCCAAGAGCAGCTTCAATGTTCCACCGAAATGGTGTTGATGTACTCCGGAGTACTGTTAACAAGTGGACCCATGCATCCAAGCCCTGCAACAAATCCCGCACTCGGCTCTCTCCCGTCAGTCCGAGGACGAGGATCGCCGCCATGGCCGCCTTAGTTCGATACGTGAGTTAGCTTCAGTTGAGCTGCATCGGGTATCCGAGGGCGTGCCGGGGTTGACGACTTACGTCGTATCCCGGTATATCAGCTAAAACGGAGCGAGTTCGACCGAGTATGCTTAGACACGTGGGGGGTTGATTATACACGGCCGAAGGCGATACCTTGGGTGGCTCTGGGAAGGCAACCGGGCACCCACCCTTGATCATTCCGAAGTTGGTTGAAGAACGATACATTGCATATTCGAGGAGTAGGGTCAGCAGACTCACAGACTAAAGTGTTCTGTCAGCCAAAGCAGCGCGATATGCGAGGCTAGGGCGCTTTCACTTACACAAATACACTAAAACTAAAGTAAGTTATTGCTCAAATCCATCCTGAGCTGAACAGGGTAAAATGGAATTCGTACAAGCTGGAACGACGCTGTCTTAGTAAGGAAACTAAAGGCTGTGAGCACTCACAACATTCTTCGGGATATCAGCCAGAACTTACTCTCCTTTCGTAAAGCCTCAGTGAGTAAGAGAGATCGAATCAATCGGATCGTGAAGGGCAAAGCCAAAGTAGAGGAACAATGCAAAGAGTTGGAGCGGGCCAACGCCGCGCTCTCTGCTGTTCTACAGCTTCTCAATGTGTATGTCTATATGTATCCCCAGTGGCCTTTTGCTGAACAGTATCCTGCTCCAGGCGAATTTTTTATTACACTTTCAGAATGGTCGGAAAGCTCTCCCGGAGCCAAGGTCACAACACATTACTCGATGCCACTCCTCTGCCGCAGAACCTCTCTGCACAGCGTCTGAACGGGCTACTAAAACGGAATCCTCAATTCCAAAACATACTTCGCAGCTCATGGCAAACACTCAGTTCCTCCTGGCTGGCCTGGCTGGGTATACACATCATCTTCACTTCGTACCAAAACGATCTACAAACGACGTCGCATCTCACTGTTCGGATCGAACCTCTCCCCGCCCAACTCAGTCGCTGGGATATCTTCATACACCTCAAACTGCGGGTTCTCCTAAATAATAGCGGATTTCAAATGCTCAGGGGTGGACTATCCTGTCGCAATGTCATCCCTGAGGGCTCGGCACTCATCAATGCTTGTAAACAGGGGGACGTGTTGACCCTACGCCATTTATTCTCTTCTCGCAAGGCATCTATCCACGACGTAACTCCGAAAATTTTTGACTTGATGACGGTATGCACCGCCGCAATCTGCCTCGCTCCTTCCAATCAAAGTCAAAACTAACCCAAATGCGATGCGACAGTATGCAATCGAAGGAGGCTCTCTCGAGGTTGTCCAGTTTCTGCGTTCAGTAGGCGCCAACGTGAACAGCCCCTCAGGCAGGTTCCAGTCGTGAGTCTCCACTCAAATTCGGGTATATCCTAGCTATTACACAAATCCGCTGATCAAATATTTCTAGGAGCCTGCTTGAGCGGGCCTTTAATCACCGCCAGCTAGAAACAGCCCGCTTCCTGCTCAGCTGCGGCGCCGAGATCGATTACCTTTGCACCAGAGGTTGGACCCCTATGCAGCATCTATACTGGCCGTCACGCACCTGGCGCAGCGGACACTCGCCAGCCCCAGTTCCTCTCCATGCTGTGCGCGCAATCTTTCCCCGAGTTCAACACCCAAGATTACGCGGGTGCCGCTGCAATCCACCGCGCGGCTTCGTGGGGTACCGCTGAAGATGTTCGCAGTTTGCTGCAAGTCGGTGCTTCCCCCTCTGTCCGTACACCAGGTCGCGGCTGGACTCCCGCTTTCTACGCTGCGTCCTGCAATAATGTCGGCGCGCTCCGGGAGTTGGCCGCTTGCCAGTCTGGGGGCTTTCTGGAGCATCTTGATAATAATGGAAGAACAATGCTGCATGTCGCCCTGGAAATGAAGAGCTTAGACGCGGTTCGCTTCGTACTTGCACAGGGCGCTGACCCACACGCTGTACTTCCGGATAAGCGCTGGTCTGACGCTAGCACAATTATCAACGATAAACATACCCAAGTCTCTACTGCTAGACTTGCTTTGCAGCTGGGATGGGAGACCTGTACAGCATTTATCCAGGGCCTGGAAGATGCTGGCCACGATGCCACGGTCTCAACGCAAGACGACGCCGAAGGCTTATTCTAGCCTGCTGAAGAGGCTCTGTAACCCACTTGCCCCCACTGCAAGCTGGCGTGCTTGATCCATTTGCGTTAGAAACTATGTGATGGGGCTGCGAATCGCTTCCTAACAATTGTAAGGTGGATTGAATTATTCATAAGATGCCCAGGGGCCAGACTCTTCGGCTCTCGAGGCTGCGTGCCGGGGCGTGAGGCACGGCAAGTCACAAGCTGTCAGCTACCCACGTTTTGACTACTTCGGGCCAAAGAAATTATAGCCAACCACTGTTTATAGGCCGTCATCTAGTACCAGTGTCAGCGTCAGCAGCATGTGGCTGTTTTTGATCCATATTGGCACAAAAAGCAGCAAGAGGTAGACCGTTTGATCATGTGGGCGAAGCCCTCGGCCAGCCTTATTTACGGGGTCCCATTGCGCCTGCGATCTCGTAGTTACGCTGCGAGAAATATCAGCGTCCTACATACTCCTTTCTTCCAAGGATGTGTCTGCGGTTATTTTTGAAGCACTCTCGCTTTGTAAAAAAAAAAAAAAAAAAAAAGTCTAGCTGAGGGCTGCTCTACGTTAGCCAAGCCGACGAGAAGAACGTTCTGTGCAAGATTAATTAACTGAAATCTATATCAGTGTACACCAGTGCCTCCGGGACTGCATCTTGTTAGTGGTATTTCGTTCCCGCTGACTCTATCCACGGAGCTGGGTTTGGGAGGGCTAGGCTGGGCGGGTGGATATTCCTGGCAGGGCTTAGACACGATCCATCTGTCAGACATCAATCAGGCTCGGTAATCAGCACAACACCAGAATAAGTTTAGTGGGACCCGGAACCTAAATTCAAAGCACACGTGTGGTGGTCCAAGCATTATGGAGGCGGAGTTTTCTTGTCCGGGGGCAGCCCATGCCCTCGGCGGCTCAGGCCCCCCAAGAGCATATGGTGAGAAACCTAAAAGTACAAGTCTAAATATACTCTGTGATCCTGACGGCATACAAACTGCGCATTCTGATGACAGGCGTGCTATTCTCACGGTTGGAAATAACTTACAACACATCTGTAAGTGAGTTTTGGATAGTCGAGGTGGGCTATATAAGGAGGCAACGTCCTGGTATATCTCAAGTCTATCACAACAGCAATTTACTCAACAACGACAGCAGCAGCAGCAGCAGCAGCAACATCACATCCAATAAAAAGCCAAACAACAATCTAACAGCCTTTCTTTACTCTACTCTACATCAAAATGTTTGCTCCCATCTCCAACCTCGTCGGCCTTGTTCTAGCCTCAACTACCCTGGCAGCACCAACCCTCACAACCCGCCAGGAGTACACTCCCACAGTACCCCTAACAGGCGTGACACACACCGTCGTTGCCGGCCTTGGCAACTCCCTCACCTTCTCGCCGGACAACGTAGTCGCCGAAATCGGCGACGTGGTCGAATGGCACTTCCTCCCCGCAAACCACACCGTGGCGCAATCCAACTTCGCGAACCCATGCATTCCCCTTGGTGACGACATCGATGGAACTACTGGAACATCCTCCTTCTCCTCCTCCTTCTTCCCGGGCTTCGCATTCGCAACATCCAACGGCCAGCAGGCCGACGACGTCTTCCAGATCGTCGTCGAGGACAACAACCCGATCTGGTACTACTGCCCGCAGGGCGCACACTGCCAGGCGGGGATGTCTGGCGTGATTAACCAGGGTTTCAATGGGGTAGCTACCCTTGCGGAGTATAAGAGGAATTCTGTTGAGACTGTTACGGTTATTCCCGATGAGATTAATGGTCAGCCCATTGCGAACCCGAACCCGTTAGGTGGGTTTTAGGGCGGAGGATGGGGCCCGGGTCTCAGACGGTTGGGTGACTGGGATAAGTGGATATGGTGGCATGCTATGATGCAGTCCTTTTGTACAGATGGGATAGTAATGCGTGGGCTGGCAGAGAGGAAGGGCTTGGCTCGGGTATAGACGGGATGGGTAACGACTTGTTTGTTCATAGATTGTTCTTCTTAGATTTTTATGGTTTCCAAATAATCGGATTGCTCTTACATATGCTCGAAATTTTTCAAGGCTCTGTCCACTATTTGGATTTGTTGAGGCACACATTGAATAATCAGAAGAAAGCAAAGGCAGCACTTTGTTAGGGTTATACTACCATCCGCCTTACCCACGATGCTACCAACAGGAAATCTAAACGCAGAGAGAAGAGGAAGCCAGGAGAATAGTTGAAAAAGAGGATTTCGAGTACTTGATATAATTACTTATCTATTAAACTTGTTATAATTAATTGTTAGACCCTGCCTTCCGGTGAATCATAAGAAGAGTACAAGATTTCCAGCGCAGAAATGAATATAACACTGGAAGATCGACGATTCCGAATGCGTTTTGAGGGGGAAACAAGAGCAGGAGTATGAAAAGAGACCAATTACCTAGAAGGACCAGTTCCAGATATTCCGCAGAAAGTACTTCCAAACAAACTTTATTCTGTCCAGAATACCAGGAAGACACCGTCACCAAGCTGGCTGAAAGCAGAGAGCTAGCTCTGTTTCCAGTAGTCCTCTGCAAACAAGGGCCTTGCAGGTCTTTCCCTCCCTTGCAGAGTCAACCTGGATGTATTCTGCATCTGATGCAACGGCTAAACCCATGGTCATGCGCATGAAATGGTACGCTAGCAGCGCCATTGTCGGGTAGACATTATACTAACAGGCCGAAATTAGACCATCGAAGACCTGATGGTGGTTAAGCTCTGGGTATTCCATTTCCCCAAATCAGCGATCCCATTTCGCGGCGCTGGGGATGATCTCATCATCGTACGGCTCAAGCCTGTAGACCATGGAGTACAGCTGCGTCCCCACCGCGAACTATTCGGTTGCCGCAGAGCAGAGACCGTATATGTCCTTTAACGGGCTAACACGGATTGGTCTGGCCCGTGGAGGTATGACCCCTTGGAGAGGTTGTCCGGTAGTGGTCACGCGCCCAAAATCAGCCAGCGTCAGGTTGAGGTTTTGGTCAAGCGGACAGTTGTGGCAGAAGCCCATGCTCTCCACGTATTCCAGAGCAGAAGCGAGTTGTGTGATCCAGCGCGCAATGCGAGCAGGATCCTCATACTCCTTTACCTTGATGATACGCCCGTAGACGCCATTTGTTGTTCCTGTCTCTCGTTCCTGGCGTTCATAAAGCGAGGGGCGATTGCCCCTTTCACGCAATAGGACAAAAAGTTATGGTCTGGCAATATGAGAAAACATTCAATTATACTCAGACAACGATCCGGGCGCTTGTTGAGGTGTTTTGTAAAATGCAATCTCCTTGAGGAAAGGGTGCTCCACTGCCTGCACTTCGGGTGTCCGGTCGCGACGAACAATTTTCACCGCGATGGTTGGAGTGACCTGGTGGATGTAGGCGTCGAGTCCACCGCCAATCCCATCATATTTCCCGATGGTATTGACGGAATGGAAGCCCATGGCAGCATGATAGCTGTGCAGGTGGCTGGCAAATAAAGACAGGCGAAGATGTCGCGGCTAAAGCTAGAGTAAAAGTTTATGTAGTACCAATTATATAAATATACTAGTATTAAGTACTACCTCTAGATTAACTAGTAGTTCATAATATTAATATTTAATTCTCTAAGTTTTTTTTAGTAAAATCCGCTGGTATCAAATTTAGGCAACGACAAAAGTATCCCACAACGTTTCTTTTCTCGTTCTTCCAGCGCTCGGCTCACGCGTGGTTTTTATCCCTCGCCAAACCTCATGAAATAAGCTTCTCGAGGTACTCCCCTATGGCTTATGATCCTGTGGATTGCGCTGCGGTGTCGATGACGCTTTGATTCTTGCCTGGATAGCAATCTCCCTCCGGTTACCGTTCCATATCTTGACACTAATTTCTAAAGCGGCAGTTATGTGCGGTATGAGTTGAATTTCAATACTGGAAGCAAATAATCAGAACTAACACCAAGAGCATCCACCAGCCGTGAGCTTCGTCGGGTGGATGTATGAAAACCAAGCTTTTCTAAGTTTCATTTATCGCCACCCGACTCACGTTCGCCTCGTTGTCGCTATTTGCGACGATTTCTGACTTCAGGAAAGAAATGTAGCATGAGGCCCTAATCCATAAACCTGAGGCATGTCCACCCTGCCAATTTCCTGCATCGTACTGCCGTCCAAAACAATCATAATGCTGTGAGTCCCCTCGCGGTTAAGGACCACCGTAAGAACAACACCGTCGTCTTCAGCAGTCGCGTCAGGTTTAGCAACGAAGACCGGCTCACAAGGCGAACTCTCACCATCAGTGGGTGTCCACGAAATATGTTTACCAGTAAGCCAGTCGATTTTGACGAGATTTCCATAAAATCCCTTGGAGCGGGCCCGTAATCCATTGCTTAGCTGAGCAACCGGTGCCTGGGTCCCAGGAGCGTCATGGCTGAAACCTTGCAAGCCCCAGGCGTACCGATAGCCTTGTCGCATGCTGTAGGCCCCGTTTATTCTCCCAAAATCAAACGACGCACTGGACGACTGTTTCACAGAGACAATACCGGGTTCTTTGAGGCTACCGTTGTTGATATCTCTCAGTTCATACCTCACAGCATACCCTTCCTGAAAGGGCGCGGCGGGGTCGAGGATGTTACTGAACATAGCCTCCCTGTAGATGTTGTAAGGCCCCTCGTAACTTGAGATATCAACATGGATATTGGTTTTCCCAGTCGTATCAGTGAAATCATATGCATTGATTGTGTGATAGAAAGTGAAATGTTTTCCTTTCCAAATTCCGATCCTGCCAAAATGTTAGTCTAGTAGCACCTATCACATTGACGTAACTGACAGTTTCCCATCTTCCTTGTCTAGCACGATGAACAGGGTCTCCCCTCCAATTTCAGTTTTCAACGTCTCCACCACGGGCTTGGAGACGTCACTCGTATCCATTTTCATGGGCTAGTAAACAGTCAGTTTGCTATCTGTGACGCAACTCCTGGCGGACTTACGTTTCGAATAAATACCACATATCTTTTGGTCATTGCCATGGAATGGATATAACACGGCTCGCAAGGTAGGACTGTATTCCACAGGAGCTGAGCCGGGTTGCTAGCAGTGTCCAGAGCAAATACAGACATTGTCGAACCGTCCTCGGCGTGAATGTAGTTGTATAACTCTCTTCTGTTTCGATCCTCCAGGATATGAGCGCTCGTCCCATATCCCTTGAGACTGGAGTTAATTGTTGTGTAATTAACAAGCCTTTTCGGTTCCAATGTTTTCCTGTCCAAAACTTGGATGGCATTGAAGTCTGACAGAAGTTGTATCTGCTCTAATTAGACCTTATCTTCCAGATACCAACATATAGAATCTCACCTCCTCGGCCTTCGGCCGATCAGAAAGTCTCCCACGCGAATTAGGATTACCGTCATCGGGAATTCCATAACTTGCTCGAACCACGACCGGCAAGTTCAAATCATCAGGTTCGGGATACTCTTGCCGAGGAAACTCAGGCTCGCCTGGTTTAAGGAACACGGAAACCTATCATTCAACGGTCAGACAGTGTCAAGTCTGGAGACAAAATGAATATCGTACTTGATCTCCGATTAGAGTTGAACATGGGTCTATCGCCTCAATCATTGTAGGGTTAGGGTTAAATCCAGTCCGGGGAATGTCGGGAACATATCCTTGCTTTATGGCTTTACGAACCACTCCCTCGGCGGCATGTCGGCTTGAATACTTCACGACACCATTTGCAAAGTCAAACTTGTGGAGAGTAGCAAGACCGTCGAACAGGTGCGTAACAATAGCTGGTGGCCGTGATCCATCTTCCGAAAGGGGAATTGTGAATCTTCCCGCACCGACCCTGACTATCATCAGCGGGGCATTGCGATCCTAAGGTTTATCACCTTACCTGAGAAGGCTTCCTTGCAGCCATGTTGGAATTGTTCCTTTAGGTGTGCATAGAACTGGCTCAGGAGTTTCCCCGGTGTCATGAAAATAGGGCGGAAGATAGCCGAATTCCTCTGCCGTTATTCTGCGGCTGTTGCAAGCAGCATCCTTGTTTAGGAGGAAAGGTTGAATGTTGTTCAAGGATTTCGACATTTTTGATTGTGTTGAATGGAGCTTTCTTTGGTTTCAAATTCGGTTCTTGCGCCAGGGGAGAACTTGACCCGACGCAGCATGTCAGATGCATTTATATCTCACAATTCAGTCGTTCCCCGCAGCGGCCTGTGAATCGTGTGAAATGTTACGTTTGCTGCCCTTCCCGATATCCGGGAGGGATTATGCAATACCTGCGGTAATAATTCCATGCTTGCAGTCATCCTCGGGCAACCATTGACATGCATCCGGACTTGCTATAGAAAAGTCTATGGGCCTGTTATGGACCATATCCGTGGTTCCGTAGCTTAGTGCCTGCCACAGCTCCAAGACTGACAAAGTGGGGGTAGCAATTGGGTCGTTCTCCGCAACAACCTGTGAATCGAGTGAAATGTTACGTTTGCTGCCCTTCCCGATAACCGTGAGGGATTATGCAATACCTGCGGTAATAATTCCATGCTTGCAGTCATCCTCGGGCAACCATTGACATGCATCCGGACTTGCTATAGAAAAGTCTATAGGCCCGTCATGGAACATTTCCGTAGCTTGGTGCCCTGCCACGGCTACAAGAATGCTAAAGCAGTGATAGCAATTCAGTCGCATTGTCCCGGAATCAGTTCCGACTCTTGTTAACCATCAAGATGAACGGAAATTACCATGAACTGTTGCCTCTGAATGCGGGATTGTTCCGAATTGCACGGGTTTTCGATGTTGAAATCCCAAACCCTTGGGGTGACTGGCAGAACTTTGATGCTCAGAGTGATCTGTCAAGATGAACACTATCTGTTTTGCCACTATTCCTTCTCTAGGAGTAGAATCTTCAGTATCTGTCCGTATTTCCCAATTTATTCCCCCCAGAAAGCAGAAATAGTTCTCCAAGCATTGCTCAACTTCTAGATTGAACAGCCCTAGTACTAGCCTGTAAGAACCCCCTCCGGTTGGCTGGCTCCCATAGTGTGAAGGGGAATTATTGGCATTGCACCCCACAGGTATTGGGAATTGACTTGGTTTACAATAAAAAATCATATGGAGAATTCTCTCAGTTCCTATCTTTGGCGGTCCCTGTTTAGCTTTCAGCCATGTAGTGAGAAAGTGTAATGAGAAACTATGGGCGTTGATTCACAACTTGTATTATTGTATCTCCGGCACGATACCATGAAAATGGGATCTGGCCGTACAACACAATCCTATTACCTTGAGCACCAATACCAATCAAATAAACTAGAAATCCTTAACAATCTCAACTAGTCCAAAGCCCCTGACTTCACGACCATTGTAGACACCGGTGAGCTCGAGATATCCCTCGTATACTGCCGGTGCTTCATTGTTGCTGTGCAATTCCTGATTTTCAGTCACAACTGCAAGGTTGAAAAAGCTTCCATCCCCCAGTACGAGCTTGTAGTCTAGCTCATATGTGACATTGGTGTAAGGTGAAACCCACGAACGGCCGGTCTGGAACGAAGTGATAGGAAGAAACTGCTGAACCCCAGGAGACTGCCTAATTGTGGCAAATTTCTTCGTAAGCCCATTCTCATTGGTCACGACCCAACCAGAGAGAGGCACACTGAGGCTATTCGAGGGTCCGGATGTAGAAATGTGCAGCTCGAACCAATGCCACGATATACGGCCGGAAGGGCTCGTGGTGGCCGCACTCGATCTTGAATCACCCCACTGTCTGTCAAACCAAGTAATTGAATGGTCAGGATCAAGATCGACCTTAGTTCCGTTCACCGTCAGCGTTCCTGAGGTCCTGGCTGCCGGTATGGCCCACTCATACGAAATCTCATCACCGAAAATGAACGCGCCCGCGCCGCCATTCAGTAGTGCTGGGGACATAGTATCAAAAGTGATATTAATCTGCACATCAGGAACGCTTGTTTCCACATGAAACCCGGCGGCAGGGTCCTTGCTACTGATAGCGGTCATACTAAAACCGGGTCCCTGCAGGTCTGCGTATCCCGTAGCGGCATTATAAAAGGTGCCGTTCTGGCTGATGTTCTGAGTTTGGGAATATATATGTGTGGCCAGATCAAGTACAGAACGGCGCGTGATGACTCCAAGAGGGGGCTGGTCAGTCATATGAGTGATAATGAAGTAGTTGTGGCCGTTGGAGCCAGTGACGAAGGATGATGTCCACCAGGAGTCAGTAGCGTTTTGGGCCTCTGTAAGAGAGGTAGATAAGTTGAACAGGACGGGAAGGTTATTCTATCGGATTGATATTAGACGTAGGACGAGATTATGATAATTAGAGGGAATGTAACATACCAAATCACCAGAATATAATGGCAGATCCTCAGGTTGATAACGAACGATTTCAGATCCAAGAGCCATTACCGGCATTAAAGCCAACGCAAGTTTCCAGGCAGCGAACATAATTTCAGTTCACTTCTCAAGCTGTTAAAATGTTGTTTCCGTGTTCAAAAGATCAATTCAGAGGTTTATAATTAACAAAGAAAGTAGGCGTGTATGTGCCCATTTATAGATCCAGAATGGGCCCTCGCCAACCAGGGAACTATTCGGGGCTGCGGAACCTGGCTCGACAAAGGATGCTACACTACCTTGTGCATCAGTCATCCGAAGCTGGAGTGAATAGGCATTACTAAGCGGGCATATCTTGTTTAACGGGGCCGTTGGCTCGACGGAAAGTTGTTTACTCGGAGTTAGGAGCAATTTTCAGCAAGACTTCCGCTCCAGCGGAGACGATTTTGGCATCCTCGTCCGTATTGCGGACGTTCGCGGACGCTTGTAAGAATCCGCGGACATCGTGTCAATATTCGGATAGCTATTCATAACAACGTACCCTGAAACAAAGGATCGTAGTGAAAGGGCTTAAGGCACTGTTAGGATAAAGGATTGATGTACTGGCTAGTACTAAAGATATCCAATAGAACATGATGATTGGTTACCAGACATAGAAAGCCAGGCCCGTGTAGTCAAGTCCCATGGATAGTCTTAGAATCACACATCTATATTGATAGCTGTGAAAAGGTTGGTCAGCATCTGGTGGTCGTCTGCAACTCGAATTAAACCTTATTTTCGGCGTGCGGATATATGGCTAGCCGGCATTTTGTATTTCGCTCTGGTTTCTAATATTGTCCACTAGCTACGTTGGCGTTCCAAATCTATTTGAACACAAACTAGTATGTAATACACTGCCTCCATAACGAATAGTTAGCCAAAAATATGCTAATATAAGTACGAGGCAATATCATATCGAGTCACATGCGACATACATCTATACAAAGATGTGGTGTCCTAGCAATTCTCTGATCACTGTTCTGAGATTGAATACTTTGAAATATGACAGAAGATATAGTACGGCGTAGTTATCGTAAATAGCGAAAAGCCCGGTCTGAAGATGTAATGGTAGGCTACGTGGGCTGCTTGAATTTGATTCGTTCGTAACAAAAGCTGTTGTACCCTTAAAAAATTATTCCTGTCCCAACCCCTGTGCTTGTGAAACTCCGCACCTGTTCCCGCACGTCTTCCCGCACCATGAGACAAACTCACTGCAAACTGCGCTGACAATCCGCCGCGGTTCCGCATTCAGCGCTTATTTACCCTCTGTTCTCGTTTACATTCCACAGTCTATTCCCTAACACTAGGCAGAATAGAGTAGATTTAATTCAGATTGGATATTCGCAATTGCGGGGAGGATGATTAAAATGCCTATGTGGGACCCATTATGGTGCCCTTCGTCAATTCCTCGTGTATTCCTAATGGCCTTGCCACACGAAACGAAGCGTTCTTAAATCGTGCAACAGGCCGCTATTGAAGAGCCCAAAAGTCGCCATCAAAGATCTCTGACTTCCTTACCACATTTTCCCTTCTGCTGCCTCAGCACTATACCCATGAGCAAAGAGAAAATCCTCGTTCTGGGCGGAACTGGTCCCGCTGGCGTCTGCCTTCTACGGGAGCTCCTCTCTCGCAATCATGTGACCGTCCTTTTCGCGCGTAACCCTACAAAGGTCCCTGCTGACCTCCTGTCTAACAAACTTCTGGAGGTCCGTTGATTACGTACAGTATCAATATACCTAGGAACTAACTATTACAACTCATTAGATTGTTAAAGGCGAGATGAGTGACATAAATGCTCTATCAGATGCCGTTTCGAATTGCAGCACTGTTATATCATTTCTCGGCCCGGCAGCATCCACGAAGTTGGCTAGTACCACGGTATACGCTGACTACTATCGGGCCTTGTTTCCTTTAATGCGACAACACGGCGTGCGCCGTATCTTCGCCATGGGAACGATTTCAATCCACCAGGATGAAGATCGGTGGTCTTTTGCTCAGTTCTCGATAGAATGGATGGTGCGCATCATCGCAAATGGGCCGTACCATAATATCATCTCGATTCAGAAATTATTCGAAGACAAGGAGGTCACGCGTGATATTGACTGGACAGTCTTCCGCATCGGCAACATCTCAGGCGAAGGTGATGATAAGGAGGCCTGGGCCCGGGACCGTGATGACGGAGATATTTACGTTGGTCCATTAGGCGCAGCTGGTTGGTCCCACGCCCAAAAGAGGGCTAGGTTGGCCCGATGGTTGGTTGATGCTACAGAGGACGGTGCAACAGAATGGATTGGCCGGATGCCTGCTGTGAGCAAATTGGTGGGGGCCCGTTGAAGGGGTCGAGCCGGTTTCTGTTAAGCACGTTGTTTTGTGTCACCATTTTTGAACGATTTAATTTCGTCCACGGCATATAGCAGAGTAAACCTGACTCGACAGTGTCTCTAGGGTTCCAACATTGTAACGTGGATTGAGACAGAATAAAATAATATACCTGGTTATCTCTGGCCATATCTAGAAGCAAATAGCTCCTTGAGCGCCTTTCAACCCCAATCATTTCCAGCCAGATTTAGTTTTCAAATGATGGCCAAATTTAAACAAGCCACCAAAATATTTGACCGCTAACCCTCCTATCACACGTTAGACCATTATATGCTAGAGGGAGCTTTATGTACATTCTACGGATTTCAAAATTCGGGGTGCAGTATCCTCATTGAGAAGGTCAAGATAACGCTCTGTTTAGGGTCAGTCAGCCAGCCCAGCTTTAAAATCTCATGGGCCAACGTACGGCAACACAACCACCTTGTGCTCACCTGCCTTAAAAATCCCCTGAGAATTCGCAACTTTCTCAATCCCTCACTTGAGTCAATCTCCATCCATAATCTCTCTGTCACTATCCTCGCCGCTTTGTACAGTAAAACCCGTCTATACCGAATTCGGATATAGCGAATTTCTTGTTGTAGCGAATTGACCACCGTGTCACTTTTAAAATTACACCAATATTCGTTAATCCTCGCCTATAGCGAAATTCGTATAAATTTTCTGCTTGCTCATATAATATTCGTTATAGAGGAATTTTTTTTATTAATTCCGAAGCTATTTAGAGCTCTATTTCTAGTGAATTCTTTAAAAAATGGCCAAGCGCAAGGCGATCCCGATTACTCAGAAGGTTGCCCTCCGCGCCCGACGTCGAGATAGGCCTTCAGATAGCCTCAAGGAGCTTCAAACTTGGTTCTTCAACCAATATGACCATATATTAAGTCCTTCAAGCATTTCTGAGATCCTCTCTAAGCAATATATTCATTTAGACGCCCTTCCAACTGACCCTGCCTTGATTCCGCGCTACCAACGCGATCTAAAGAAACAACGCCGTGAGAGCTGGCCGGAGCTTGAAGAGGCCCTATTCGAATGGCTTATTCGCGCTGAAAGAAGGATTACAATTACTACAGAAACTATACGGCAGAAAGCATTATTCTTCTGGAATAATATCCCCATGTATGCAGGGCAACCGCAGCCTTCGTTTAGCAACGGCTGGCTCTACGGGTTTCAAGCAAGGCGCTCAGTATATTGGCGAGGGCTTCATGGCGAAGAAGGCAGCGTTCCGGTGGAGGCAGATAAGCGGATGGAGGAAATAAGGCTTCAAATACAGGGCTACGCAATGAAGGATATCTTCAACGCCGACGAGACGGGCCTTTATTATAAGATGACGCCTCAACGAAGCCTTACTACACAGCAAATACCTGGTCGAAAGAAGGAGAAGGCCCGTATATTAGTCCTTTTTTGCTGTAATGGCGATGGCTCTGAGCGCTTAGAGCCCTGGGTTATAAATACGTTGAAAACTCCGCACGCCTTTACGCGCGAAAGGATTAATATAAGGAACTTCAACATTGTCTGGAGGAATAATAAGAAGGCCTGGATGAATGCAAAGATCTTTACCGAATTCCTTAAGTGGTTTGACAACAGGATGGCTGGCAGAGATGTTGTGTTGTTGCTTGACAATTTCTCTGCTCATGAAGCTGCTGAGGCCTCTATACAAGCAAGTGGCTTTAAGCTTTAAAATACACTGCTTATCTGGCTCCCAGCGAACTCAACCAGTTGATATCAGCCGCTTGATCAGGGGATCATACAGAACTTTAAAGTTTACTATCGAAAGTGCTGGATCAGATACATGCTGGAGGAATATGACGCTGGTAGAGACCCTCTGGATACAATGAATGTCCTTAAGGCAGTTCGCTGGCTTATATACAGCTGGCAAAATGAGGTCCTATCTCAAATGATTGCGAATTGCTTTATAAAGGCGCTTGAAAAGGCCCCTGCTTACGCCGCGCAGGTCAGCAGTGATATAATGACCGAGCTTGAGGCCTCACTGGCTTATCTAAAGATCAATACACCAATAAAGGACCAGATGAGCATCCAGGCCTTCTTGAATCCCGCCGACGAAGCTGTCGAGGACTCTTTAGAGACCTTAGATGAGCAAATCCTCGCTTAATATGAGCCAGAGCCTGAGGATCAGGATAATATTTATATGCAAGAAGCGCCTCCACCACCGATTTCTATACAGGAAGCCTTTCAATTGCTTGAAAAGCTTCAGTTATTCGAGGAACAGCAAGCAGATGGCTCTAAGGCGTTTCTTCATGCTTTGGCCCGCCACGAGCATGTCCTGCGCGGCCGTACGACGGCTTTGAAGGCTCAGAGTGATATTAGACGATTTTTTGGAGCAGTTTGAAGTTATTTTATGCTTAATTAATGTATATACAGTCAATTTCATGTTGTTGTGCTTCAAAAGTTGCGGAGATATATATATTTTGACTATACCGAATTACCCGCTATTACGAAATACTAAGTGTCGCTAAATTAATTCGCTATAAACAGGGTTTACTGTACACCAGAAATGTTATAAATGGAGGAAGGCGGTTGAAGTCTATGGTTTGGCTGTCGCTGAGAAAGGGGGAGACTGTGTCAGTTACGCCTGTGAGGATAGAGTTAAGGGACAATGTAGCTATTGAATTGCAAGTTGAAATCAATTCGTCGGTGATTGGAACTTTGGTGCCGTTCTCGTAGGCTAGTAGTAGGCCACTAGACAATATTAGGGTCAAAATGCATATCTCAAGTAGTTTTGGAGGGAGGTAACAGGCTCCACGAACGTATTGCAAAGTCCCAATCCACCAAAATATATCTCGTCCCCATCTCCAATCTCTTCCATTAGAATGGTTCGCAGGCTATTTAATGTGTCCACCAAAAGCGTTACTTCTTCAATGTTAAATGCACGTTCCGGGGTGGGGTTGTGTAGCGTGTTGTGTATGTTATCGAGCAGGGTAGACGCTTCAAACAGCCGGGAGAGCCTCCAGAGAGGGCTTGTGGGATCTCTCTCCAGGGCGTTGGGACAGAATAATCCCTTTAGATCATGGATATTGTTGGTAAGAGAGTGAGTAAGAGAGGGATAAGGTCCAGATTGTACTGTTATGTATCTAGAAAAGATCAGGATAAATAGTAATTATTATCTGACGGAATAAAAGGAGCTTCGCACCTGTCCAGAATATGGATTGCACACCAAATTAACACGGCCTCCTTTTCTTTTGCTTCATCAGTAGGAGAGACGGGAGATAATGATGCATGTAACCATGGGTGGACTTCAAGCGCATTTGCAGCTCTTACAGTAGCCGCAATAGAGATTGAAGCTGCCGGGTAGAAACCATGTGCGACTTCGAATAAGGTTATTAAAATCCTCGCTTGCACGATCTCGGGCGAGTTGATACCAAGTCCTTCAATCACTGCTATCCAGGTCTTGGTATGTAGATACATGGACTGGAATTCAGTTCGAGGGCTCCCATCTTCAGGAAAGGGATGTGGCGTGGTACAAAGCAAACTAATGCACAGGGTGAGAAGGGTGAAATCAAGGGAGGCCTCATTCCAAGATGGCGGGAGTTGATTCTCCAATGCATGTGAAATAACAGGAAACCAAGGGAGGACTGATTGGCTGTATGCCGAGAAAACATCGGCAGGGGCTGATCCGAGTTCCTTAGCAATAGTGTCCTTAATACGGTCCGGGTTTAACGTTTCCAAGAAGAGCTCAGTTTGAAGGGAGAACGATGGGGTCGGACTCAAGGCGGGTAGCACTCGTGCTTCGTAGTCGCATGCATGACAAAGCCTAGAGTCCGTGTTAGGAGTGCTGCGGGAAAGTGGTGTGATACGTTTGCACCTGATCTTACCTCCGGCAGAGTCCGCACTCAGGGATGGCCCTGTCACATCGCCTCTTCTGGAGCCTACATCGTGTGCAAGCCTTTTTAGCAATACTCTCGCGATAGCGAACACTCATTCTGACGTGAATCAAGATTATTCTGCCTATTTTTGAGAAATAGACTCGGAATGCGGATGCGCGCCGTGAACGGGGACTCCGGCGGGATTTAACTAACGTAATTCCCGGCCATTCCGGCCACCCGGTCGATCCGGCCACCTCAAAATACTGAGCGAACTTGAAGCTATTCGCAACCAACGAAACCTTTATTAAATTAATTAAACTAAATGTTCTGACGATTAGGACATCGGACTCTAGTATGGCCGATAATATTACATTCAGAGCACCTTGGTGGGGCACGTTTTCGCGCAGTTGAAGCTTCCGCAGTAGATGCACTTGGGACCCCCTCTGGTGTATTCAATTGCTCATTTCTCAACGCAATTAGGTCCCTTGCCTCTTGTACTTGGAGGCCAGTTATAGGAGTCATTTGCCGCTTAGATTAACCCTTTTTCTGCTCTTAAACTCCTACTTCCGTGCGGAGATCGCCTAATTCCTTTAGGGTAAATGCTATATTATATATCGCAACTTCGCAGCCCTTTATAAGTTCATCAAGTTCGTCTAGCGCTTGCTGTGAGAGCCATGAAGAGCCTTGAGGACCTTTATTAAGCCTTTTCTTAACTAACAAGACCTTCTTATGCAGTTGGCGGACTGTATAAGGCGTACCAAGTATAGAGGAGCTTGTTAAGTTGCCTCCGCGGCTTGGGGGGGGTGTTGGAGTCTTTAGCGTGATATTAAACCTTTTAAGCACCTCTTGAGGGTTAAAAGGCTCGATCCCAGTTGCACGGAAGCCACTTTGAATATTCTGAACTGTAAATACTTCCTTGCGGGCCGCAGGATAGGCCTTTAAGAAGTCATGCTTGTTAATATGGCTAAATCCTAATCGCATCTTTGCCTCAACAAGGCCTCCGTACGAGCGCTTTAATAGGCCAAAGCAACCAACATCCAGTGGTTGTAAGAGATGAGATGAATAAGAAGGCATGCAGATTAGAATAATATTATTATCCTCGCAGAGCTTGTCGAATTGAGGCGTAAGGTGGCTCCCATGCCCGTCAAGGACTAATAATCGATATCGACCAATTAATCGCGTAGTTATTGCAGGAATAAAGCAATTCTCAAGCCACCGGAGGCCTATCTCATTAGTAGTCCAACCATTTAAACTTAATTTAATCCTCCAATCGCCTGGTAGGTCAAGTTCCTCGAACCATCCCTGTATATGGACTTTTCCTTTAAAAATAATGCAGGGTGGAACACTGAATCCCCTTGAACCAATGCATTTAATTATAGTAACCCATTCTTGTTTGCCTGGCTATATAAGTTAAGGCTTTCTAATTATCTTAGCCCTGGTAATAACTCTTGTAGCTGCAATTATTCCCATAGCAAAGCCAGTCTTATTAAAATTATAGATATCCTTATCTAGAATACCGTGCTTGTCTTAAATCTCTTTTAACTAGTTAAACCACTGCTATATAGCCTTAGGATCCTCGCAGAGAGCTCTCTAATAGTTATATTGTCTTGCAAAGCGGCTTTTAATTACTTCATGCCGGTTAATAAACTCTGTGGGCCAGTTCTTTCCAACTATTCGCGGGGAGGTTACTGTATCTTGTTAAAGTAAAATATTAGCCATTTGCCGTACATGCGAGACTCTGGGAGCAACTCCGCGTTGATCCCTTGATAATATCCATTTAACTAATGACTCCTCTTGAGTTTAAGAGAGTCTAAATGAATGGTTGCGAAGTTCTGGTTAAGGAAGGTGTCCCTTGATGCGATCCTGGAGTGTAGAGCGTGGCACATTAAAAACCTCCGCTGCTTAACGAATACTAGGGATTTCGCGTTTTTTTAAAGCTTGTATTGCAAGTTGGATCCTCCCCTCTTGCTCCACCAAGTTTTAACAAGATTAACGCGGTTTTCGTGGCATTGTGGTTGTTTGAATAGTAACATTAATTTAACGCGTGGAATTTTGGATGGGTGGCCGGATTGACCGGGTGGCCGGAATGGCCGGGAATTACGTTAAAGTGTAGGATGCTTTGTCAGCGGTATTGGCGGTCTCAATTGCGGAGTCCTTATATTAGATGCGGGAACCAATGCGGAATTTCAAATTTGGCATCGGACTTGGGATGCCCCTGGAACGTATAGGAGTTGGGATGGAACGAAAAATTATTAGGTAAAGCTGTTTGCCCGAACCTCTGGTGTGTAAAAATATAGAACGTATATGATAGAATAGGAGGAAAACACTCACTTTCCTCATCGTATTTTGGTATTGATATTATTTATTTGATGTCCACTAGGTGTTGGTTGATGGAGGATTTCGGAGGCATTCGATTCAGGTGGTGTACTCCGTATGGGTGTTCGGAAACTTGTTGGACTACAACTCAGTGAGAATGCCATGCAAGAGTATTTCGATTTAGATCGCAGTTTTCGGGAAATTTTGATAATTTATCCTTTCGAGTGGCTTCAATAAATTATACAGCGTAGAGCAGGTTATGTAGATCACATAGTAGATAGTTGTGCTTCAAATACTCCATCAAATACATAACAGAATGGGTAATGCAATAAATCGGTCTACTAGACTTCTATCGCCAGAGTCCGGGGAATGGTATGTAGGGTCATAGCAATATGCTTGAAGCAACTACAGCTTCTCATTGCCTATTAAACCAGTCCCTAACGAAGCAACCCCACTCCTCCTCTCTCTGGATTCCCGTTCCCAGTGCTAACGGCGGGCTGATATGATTGTGACCCTCCAGTAGCCGATATTCGACTTCCACACCCTGTAAATGTGCCAATTCTTTGAGAAATGTTTGCCGGCCAAGTTGAATCACCTCCGGATCAAATTGGCTGTCCAAAACCAATAATCTCGGTACGGACAGGCTGCCTTCACTCGCCGCTCTCCGAAATAGCCTTATTGGAAACTTTTCCTCGTATTCATTTCCAAAGTAATCGGTGATCCCTTTAATGGCTTCAATTGGTACACCTTTTGCATCGAAAATTGTTCCAATTAGTACAGCCCCTGCCAGCGCATTGCCAGCTCCTTGTATCAGTCTCTCTCTCGTATCCTTGAACTCATCGCAAAGAAGAAAGGTGCAGATATGAGCTGCTCCAGCAGAAGTTCCCATTAAAAATATGTCGGTATGCTGATAATGGTTTTCCGTCCATCGTAGAACGGCGTTCAGGTCCGCACCCCCACTCGGAAATTGGGCACCATGTTCCACCAGTCTATAGTCCATAATTATAGTTTCGATTCCGTGCTTCTCGGCGAAAAAAAACCCAAGGTTCTTGTAGACTAGGGGTACTTCCTTCAAGACTTTGTCGCCGTAAATAAAACCGCCACCATATAGAAAGATAAGAAGTTTCTTCCTTTCTTCTGTTTGCGTTCCTGGCGGGCAGTACACGTCCAATGCTTCTCTTGGAGAAGAACCATAGATACATGTCTTTCGAATAGTAGCTTTGATACTGAACGCTTGAGCCTCAAGAAGAGGGAGGTATGCTCGGTAGGTTGGGCCAGTAACTTGCGCAATATTAGTGCCAAACAGTGAAAGCTGATCCATCTTGTAGATGTTTAAACAAGGACTTGCGAGCGCTAGGTTTCCCAAACATTTGAGCGATGTATAAGAGGACCTAAACCACTATTTATTAGCTTTTGATGTATTTATGCTAGGAAAGGTTTTGCACGGAACCTTTCCAGCTTATCGAATATTCAAAAGCGGAATACACCGCTGATTC
This sequence comes from Aspergillus baeticus, assembly GCA_027569055.1. Classification (NCBI taxonomy): domain Eukaryota; kingdom Fungi; phylum Ascomycota; class Eurotiomycetes; order Eurotiales; family Aspergillaceae; genus Aspergillus; species Aspergillus baeticus. The sequence goes on along the minus strand of JAPDEI010000008.1, from coordinate 129,860 downwards.
CATGCACTGTTTGTGATAGATATACGGGGCGTCAAGCCACGAATAGCTGAGGGTGTAGTAATGCATTCATCAAGGATTTGTGAAATTCCCCATAAATCTAAATGCGGGGTCTTACCTTAGAAAATCGCCCAGTGGAACTGGAACATTCAAACTTTGTTTCAATGATGGTGAAGAAAATAGACATTGGCATATTATTGACTAGCCAGATACAATTGTAACTAGCTGAGATGTGCAACCTTACAATACCCCTCTTTGATTTATGGATACTTTTGACAATTTGGATCCCTCAAGCTTATAACCCCCGAGTGACTGTATTCTTATGGGTATTTCAACCCTCATGGAGTTCAGTAGTTTAGACTAGGGCTAAAAAAAATATAGTAACTTTTAAAATTATCAAGTAAAAAAATATTAGTAACTAAACTAACCCTAAGGTTATACCTAAAATGATTAAAAGATATCAACGGTAGTGGAGAACTTCAAAGATTAAGATACTTCCCTCATGACTTGGAGGGGTCGGCTTTAGTTTCCAACTTCCGCTTAGTTATCCGGAGCCAATTCTCATTCTCTCGATCCGGATGTTGTATGCTGAAAAATGGATCGCGGGCCTCAAAAGAGAGCCGAATGCGGGCCAAACGGGGATTTTGAAGGGCAAGTGCGGTGTTGCGGGCCCCGCTGCGGGTTTGGCGGAGTAGGGAGCCAGGATTGATGCTGACCCTCGTTACATTGCAGGAACTCTACTCGAACTCGAAGATGATAATGTACAAAGGACCGCGGAAATAATACCGAGACTCATACTTCTGAATCCAAGATTCTGAAGGTGGACATGCTTCGTCAACGGACTTTGGTATTCCCACTTAGAGGGCTTGTATCCATCTTTGCCTATAAGAATGAATCGAACGGGTGTTGAATCTTACTCTCCTTCTGAACTAACAATCATATCTTGGATAACATTCTTTGTTGTTCCCCCTGAACGATGTATACGTCGAGTATGTGCTTTGTTTCTCTTTATTCTTTGGTAATACTAATTCATACTCCAGTCCTTGCATTTCCCCTTCGCGCTCAGCCCTTGGAGCAGAGAATCAGAGAACTTACTGCGACTCAAATGGGCAATCAGAAGTATATGAATGCTCTTGATGCCCGAGCACGTTCCATCGGGTATCGTCGGGAAGATATGTTTCTGACTCCTGGGGGCCGTGACGAAGAACCGATTTTCGTTGTCATTTTAGAACTCTATCATGGTGGAGTGGAAGAACTTTATCAGAAAATAATTGAATACCTTGACAAATCAGAGTGGGCGTACGTACTACCGAATAGCGAACCGGCATTTCATTTCCCTTATTTCGAATGTTTTGATGACTGACAGAAAATTCCGAAGTCGTTGGTGGCACCCTCAGTATATAGGTTTCGTTAACGACTCTCTACAAGCAATCAATTCATCCGGGTTGCAGGAAGCCAAAATCATCTTTAATTGGTCAGAAGATGACTCCCAGCTCTTGCCATTTCGAACATCGCTGAAGTCCACTTCTCGATGCTGGGCTTCACCTCTGCCGGAAGCCAATGTTGAAGGGACTCTCGAGGTTTTCACAAGCGAGATGGCGTCCCAACTATCAAAATATGTCAAGTCCAAAGGGTTCATGGTTTGCACGATCGCATTTGCAAAATTTGGCAACTGGTCGAGTATGCTTCTGAGAACTGAAGGGCCCATTGAGCTTGGTCTTGATGCCATAACTAATGCAGAAAGTCCTCTTGGGGCTGCCCCATTCTCATTTGACGCATCTGAGCTTCAGACTATTTTAGAGTGGACTGAGATGTAGTAAACACTGAAATTCAGTGGGAGAGAACGCGTGTATTGGGATTCATGTCGTGACTTCTTCTCTGAGAATACATATGCTCCACAATATAATTACTCTCATAAATATCACTTTATAGCCCAAAAATCCACTTCCCAAACCGAAACTTATAGAGTGATTGGGCCGGTTAGTTGTAGTTGATTCCATTAGATCTGTTGTGGATAAAGGGTGTTGAAAGTTAATCCCCTTTGCCATTCTTCTTTGAGAATCCGGGCCCTGAATGTATCATTGGGCATTATGTTCGCGTAGGCAAATAAGTGTGGCACGAATGCTCTCAAGAGATTCAGATAACACAGACTTTGATTCCATATCTTCTTTTTCTCACCAATATCAGCATCACGAAGGCGGTGGTTAGACGTAGATACCTGCTATCTACCTCAAGAGACGAGCTGTCTCTTACTACCTGCAGGATCAATACACAGCTTGCAGCTGACATAAAAGATTCAGAAATATATATTTAGGTTAAGATGATCTTAGATATGCGCACAACCATTTCTCTTGTTGCCTTAAAGTCTTTTAAGATCTCAGTAATAGCTGTCCCAATACGGGGCAGGGAGATCGAGCTGATCCTGCTGTCCCACTTGTTATACAAGGTTACCTTGTGGTTCATAAAGTCTACTAAAACAGGCGCGTTTAACATAAAGTGCAAGAAGACGCCGCATGCAAGAATAGTCCAAGTTAAGTCGCCAGCCGCTGCCTTTTCCTGAAGATACCTTCGAATCTTGGCCGTAGAGCAATAGAGCGGGAAACCCTTGAGCTTGGTGTTAGTGCCAAATTCAGACAGAATAAGCCGCTTCACGCCAGCGGCAACAGCCACGTTGATAAGGATGGACCTATTCTCGATTGCTGTGCCACTCACAGTGGACGCGGCGGCATTGTTTCCTATGAGGGCGGCGGTCAACAACTCCACAGAAGTGAAGTCTACTTCAAAGACTTTGACGCTCGAATCATATATACACCGCTGACTTCATGGAACTGTGGCGTAATAATTAACTAACCACCCTAACTAACTATAAAAGCAGCTTTTACTTAATTTTAATTATCTTGAAGATTAGCATCTCCTCCCTCATTTATAATTATTATTATACTCCTATATAGGGGCTAGACTTTTTCAACCCGCCCCATAAAACCCACCCTAACCTGCCCCATAACAAGTCTAGGGACAATTCAGGTGATCACCCATAGTATGTACCCACTTAGGACTAGCAGTTCTAAATCCATACATAGTAGATAGCTCCGAAGACTTGTCAAACATCCATCGACCTAGCAGCTGTGAAAGATTACCGGATCAGAACAGGCGCTATGGACATTTTAAGAATGGAGAACTGACAGGGAAACGGAAACTCAGGCGCGAACTGCGGAGGGGCACCTGCTGCAACCTCGTACAATTTCCCATCCGCGGCCTGGGCCCAGAAGACCCCGAGCCTTGCAGCCATCGCAATGGAAATGAGAAGCAGAGCTGGCGATATTGTGGTTTCGGCCTTTCTCTACCCCACAGTTATTACATCAAGTGTCGGGGACCCGACTGCCGGGCGTCTCAATTTTATGGCGGCAAGCGCGTGTAATGACGGTATAAGTTCTTTTGCACATGTTAACGTGGTCTGCTATTATTGTTAGTATCTCTTTTTTTTTTATGAAACTTGGGAGAATAAATACCCTGAACCTGAGCCTGAGCCTTTGTTCAGGCTAGTGGGAGATTAATATTGACTGGGAAGCAAAAAGGGGCATCAAAGACATTTATATTCACCTTCAGTTGCACGGCTTTAAATAGTTTCCAGGCCACGCAAACTGCAGCGAGCCTACGCGCAGCTTGATCTTATCAGCTTATGTGCTATCACAGCGGAGCAGGGAACCATGCAAGTTGCCGTCTTAACCCCCAGAGGACATAATGGTAAATGCCTTGCACTACCTTGTTTACCTACTATGCCCAGTGGAAAGGTGCTCCAAAAAAGGAAGAAAATAATAAGATCATGCATTTATACTCAATTACGTCTTGATGTCGTCCGAGTCGTTCGAGGAAGGATCAGTAGTCAACCACGTCCTACAAGCTATGAAGACCATGACGCCCGTATATTTTGGGAAACTAGCTATGTAAATAGGGAAGATATAAACAATCATATGCTCATCAGGGCATGTTCATCATCAAAAAACCAATCACATATAAGACCAAGCCAACTCTCAGCCTGCGCGCAAGAGTTACGACTGCATAAATTGCGAGGGTAGATTCCCAGAACCGCCGCCAGCAGCATCAAGCCCTTCGCCAGCTCCATCATACTGCTCATTAAGCAGAACTTCGAGCATGTCAAACTCTCCTACCATGGGCCCTGTACCACCGAGACCTTGGTCCACGACTGCGGTAGAGCTGTTGAAGAACTGATCGAGCGGGAGGGCGAACCAATCCGAGACGCCGGGGTTCTGTTGGGGGTGATTGTGGTTGTGGTTCTCGTTCAGAGAGTGTGTAGGGACATTTGAGCCATCGATTTCACCCGACGGTGGTGTTGCGCGGGGTTCGTAGAAGTTGTAGTACACTGATGGTGGAGGCGGCATGAAGCTGACATTGATGTTTGAGGAGTTGATAGGTTGCGCGGGAATGCCGGCTAGGGGGTCGTGGACAGAGGTCATAGTTGTTGTTGGCGGGTGACTGTCTGCGTAGCCGAGGGGTTGGGCCGAGGCGGGATTCGGAGGCCAGGAGTTGGGATTCATGGCCTCGCGGCGGGTTGGAGGACCCAAAGGTCGAGGTGAGTGGGCGCGGGATGTTGGAGCCGAGGCGCGGTCCTGGGCTTCGCCATCCCCACTGCGGTCTAGAGGAGCGAAGCGGAGGAAGCGGGTGCGGATATTAGAGGTTAGGAGTTCGAGGAGTCGGGCGATGGCGTGGCTAAGGTGGATATCGTCGACAACGCAAGTCCTTAGTGCTTCAACCGTGCGGTCTTGGAGGTCTAGAGATACGCGCACGTCGTCTTCTTTCGCGCCAAGCGTGAAGGTCTGTCACTGTTAGATATGACTTGATGGTGTCTGAAGAGCTGAAGACATACCTTAAGAATGAAGATCATTCCCGACAGAATCCGGAAGCAGGTTCGGACAGGTGCGTGTTTCAGATGATCACCCGGAACAAGCCCCTCGAGGACCGTAGTCAAGATCTTGCGTGAAGCGTCGACAACTTCCTGAATGAAAGGCTCATTGACGCGGTACAGCTCCATAAGTACGTGGAATGATCCGCCACTACCTGATGCCGAACCTGGTTTGCCCTGCGCCTGAGCAGCCTCATTGGACATGGTCGTCCATCGGTCGACGACTGCTTGCAAAGCTAAAGAATTGACATACAATCCTTGAATCCCGTTAGCTAGGCCACGCTTTCGAACAGGGGTAAACTTACGAGTATATTCGTATTCAATCATCAAAATATGCCGCATAGCAGGATGCACTATAACAGTTAGTCTCTATTCTGAGACCAGGGAGAACGTCACTCACGCTCAGTCGAGTCAATGTTCTGCCGCCACTCACGAAGGAACGGCTGAAATCGATCAATCTGCTCCCGATAACGCCCACTCCGTATGAGGTCGGAGGTCTGCTCATTAGATGCAAACAGAAGCTGATTACTCTGATACATGATTTTCGAGATGCCGAGCCAGCAATCATGCATCTTGTCAATCTCGTTAGACTTCGACCCTGTCACTGGCGTCGGCTGAATATCATCGGCCCATTGCGGTAGCGGAAGCATAGAGGGGATACCAAGGCGGCCACTGCTCTGCGTAATGTATACGAGGATAAGGCGACGAAGACGACGTTTCCGAGTTTGCTCCGCCGGCGATTCACACAAAAGCTTGACGTCAGTCTTCTGGTCGAAGACTCCCAGCTCAAAGGCTAATGCCTGCGCAGTACTAAGCAACATCCAGGACATCCGGTCTGACCGCCACGCCGGCTCCAGCCATGTCTGGAAGGCAACTCTGCCCTCCGGGGCACCACTCGACCCCCGATTAGCGGTGTTATCGCCATCATTGTCTAGGTCTCTATCATAACGGCCTCGCGAGTGGGCATCGAGGTCAAGCAATGCATTTTCATCATCACCAGGAGGAAAATGCAAATTCCGCGGGTGCCAGTCCGTAAGAATCAAAAGCGCCTCGATCGTACCCAGAGATCTCAAGTTACCCTTGTGATTTATCTTGGCCGCGGTGGGCGCTAGATCGAAGGACCGAGGTTTGTTAATCCCGATGCCGTTGCCGCCGAACTTCTCCTGTCCCCAGAACAAACGCTCAATCATTCCACGCAGATATGACCAAAGGCGGTCGTGAATGTAGAATGCCCGGGAGTGCGAACCGTCCCCGTCTGGTTTCATATGTCTTGACGCGGTTGTCAAGATCGTCACCGCTAGGACCGGTTCGTCGGTGAGCAGAGAGCGATGTGTAGAAGGATGTGAGAAATCAGGGATTACAATAGGGCTCAGAGGTGCGAGATGTTCATAGTAGCTAAAGAGTCAGTAAAGGGTGTGCCATCAATGTAATAGTAACTGACTATGCAACGTAGGCCATAGACTCCTCAACAGAGAGCCATCCCGCACGGACAAAACGTAGACGCGACCATGCCTTGACAGCGTCCAGGTAACCTGAGTCCGAAGGGTGATCGGTAGAGTTTGTTCGACCACGAGCGTCTGTGTGAGAATCTCCAGAAGCCAATCCAGCTCCCTGGTAATAACCCCCAGTATGTGCTGTCCCGGATCTGTGCTGTTGCGAAAGTGAACCGCCCGCACTTCGTGGGGTTCCCGCATTGGTCATGGAGGACATTGGCGAGGCGAATGACGAGACAGAGCGCCGTGTCGCGGCGTAACGATTCTCAAGGCTCTGGCGATTAAGGTCTTCGGTCCTACCAGCCGCCTCTGACAATAGATGGAGCGCATCGTGGCTATTGCTGATCGCTGGCGACAGTAGCTCAACAGCGGTACGATTCATCATGGGCTGGTTCCCCTCGAGGCTAAACCTCGAGATCGATGCCCTCTCGCCAACACTGTATACTGGGTGCCTTGTGTTCCGTATGTCTGAAAATTGGCTGGTGGATGTCGTCTGAGGATTGGCAGTGTACGGAAGGCCACCATTAGTCGGTAACGGCAGATGACCATTGGAAGGTGATTTATCGAGCCACTTTTGTTGCGGCCGACTGGCTGTGTCGAACGGAGCGTGTTCAGTCTGCGGGTGCGATGAGGAGCCTTCACTAGGAGAACCATCGACTTTAGAATCCCCAGTCATCATCCGCTTATCGCGACGGAGGACCTCATCGACGGAGCCATCAACGTCGGAAGGTTTGCGTTTGCGACGAGTGGCGGAGAACTCGCACCGTTTGCTTTCACGGCGGCAGCGCACGCATGGAGGAGGGCGGGGGTTGTCGACACCTAGAATAGCAATCAGACCATGTCAGCCAGTCAGCCTTTTCCGACGCCCACTGTCTCGGGTATTGCTGGAGCTTCTCCGCAGAAGTATGAAACTCACTTCCAAGATCGCATTTTACTTTGCGTTTGCGACACGGGTCGCAGGCCTGATAGCCGCGACGGTGATGGTTATTCGCAGGCGACGGCGATCTCCGGGCGGAGTCTTCGCGAGAATAAAGGCCGTTATCCTGCTGCGCGTCGTGTGTTTCCATCATCACGAAGAAAATGGGCCTAGTGCAGGCACAAGCAAAGCGGATGGAGACTTGTCTGGGGATTGCCGATGCAAAGCGAGGACGACCGCCAGAAAGCGGTGGGGGGGAGGAGTCGAGTCTGGGTCGGGGTCGGCGAGGAGACGCTGTCGCCTTGTCGTTTCTCACCAGCCGTCGGGGACTTTTTGCTGCTGCACAGTGAGATCGAGGGATGGGCGAGGACTCGATCAGAAGAAGATAAAGACACAATAAGCCATTCCGGGGCAATTGATCAGATGCGGGGTAGAAAATCGCAGAGGAGGGCTCAACAAGTCAAGCGGCGTTCCCTTGCGTCGAGTGGACTGCGATCTGAGGTGGTGATCCAGTGCCCGTGACCCTGTTATCAATGGATACACAATTAGACTCCGACCCCTGTTCTTTTAATTTGGCCAAGGTTTTTTTTTCCCTGGCTGCAATGTCTGGCGCCCTCTTTTGCTATGTACAATTCCTCGTCATTGACGAATTTTCCGATACTATATATACAACATGTGTCGCCACGTTCGTGTGCTGAGGTACAAGTAGACAGGCTGCTCGCAAAAAAAAAAAAAAAAAAAAAATATCAAACGCTGCAAATCAAACCCCAACTAATGCTAAAATTACCCTCATCCACATATCATACATTAGTTGATGTGCAGTTACATTCGCGCCGTCGCTCGCTTACGCCACCCGAAATGAGGTCGAAGCACTCGGAATGGCTGCCATCGGCTTCTTCCCCTTGTCTGGGCTGATCTCGCCATTCAGCTTTGACATTGGGCTCATTCCTCTTCGCGGGTTGACTGTTTCCCCATAGGCGACGCTATCTTCGCTGCCACGGCGAGAAAGACTAGGCGTAAGTCTTCCAGGGAGGAGGCCACGGATTCCTCCAGCTTTCCGTGCGGGGATTTCTGACGAGCGCGCGGTCAGAACGTACAACAAATATTTCAGATTGGGGAGCGTGTGTCGAATGTCAAGAACTCGAAGCCCCTGCTTGTTCAGCAGGAACTCGATATCTTTGTTCAGTAAGAAGACACCATACTCGAACCGATACTGCACATTGACCGGGTGGAGTGGGTACGTCCTTTGCGGCAGGGAGCTAGACACAGGGTCCTGAATTAGTGAGCTCGAGGAATACGGCGTGATCGGGTACGGCACTGGAATGGAGAGGTAAAAAGAGAGTAAGTAGACGAGGTGGGCGGTATATCCAAGGGCGGCTGCTACCGCATCCCGATCGACATCAATAAATTTAGAGTTCGGAAGCGCCAGGCCAGCGATAGTGAATGCGAGCGGTTTGTCTGCGATAGGTTCAATGGGGTAGATCTCGTTTAGGTCCTCCGAGATGCGCCGGATTTGGCCCTTCGTTTCCTCGGTGTTCTGATCCAACAGTTTCGTGCTGGAGCCTAGTTTGACTCGAGCATCGGGAAGATGACTGCTCACCTTTTCCCGAGTGCGAGTCCCGCTTTCCATAGCCTCTTTCCTAGCCTTGATGCTGGCGATCAGCTCTTCCTTACGCTTAGTGGCTATACGTAGTTGTTTGCGCTCGGCCGAAACGGCGTTCTTAGTGAGCGCAAGTTTATCCTGCGCTCGGGACGCGTCGCTCGCCGTCCGCACGGCATGCTGGTTCTTGTCCAGGATCGAGTTGATTTGCGACTCCAATCGTTCCCTTGTGATTAAAGCATCCTGGATGCATTCATCCAGATTGGCGAGTCTCATCAATGCGTCGTACGATGACGTCGGCAGAGCCACCGTATCACTGGATTTGGAGCTCGGTGTGGGATTTGGTGTCCATAACGGTGGAATATCTGTCAGACTCGTGTACACGCCGTCCAGGAAATGAAAAAGAATGGAATTCGCGGGAAGAGGCTGATGGAAGCTGTCCAGAGAGCGTCCCAGAAACTGCAGCGACTGCAGATGTAGATTCAATTCCACCAATTCAATGTAATCATCCATCGCTGCCGTCTTCACCCACAGCTTCAAAGTTAGACTATCCTTGCGAGAAACCAGTGGTCCACAGGGGTTGAGATCAAATGCGCGGAAGTTGGGATTCACCGCATCCTCCACGACCTCGCTCACATATACAGGCTCGTCGACGCCGTCACAATGAATCGAGAACCAGCTTGTCGCCATTCGACTTAGCGTAATATCCTCAAGTTTCACCTGCCTCACCTGCGGGTTTGGACCACTCCACGGTAGCGTGCTCTTCCGGCGGGCGTGCCGCAACGGAAGTCGCTCGTGACTGACATTCTGATGGTCAGTGGAGGCAGAGGACTTGAGGTTCGAAAACGACCGCGACTGGTGTAACGCTCGGTTGGTATCCTCTGCGAGTATCTTCGACGGCGATTGGAAAGTGTTCGGAATATCCTCATCATCAATCGTCTTGCCCCGTGCCCTACTTGGAGGATTGACAACTAAGTTGCGAATGGTGACTCCTTGTAGATGTCGTAGCTTTCGGCCCTAAACAATATAATCTCGGTTAGGTTGCGGAACAATTAGAGCCCCTTGCTGATGAAACCAACCGATGGAAAGAGAAGGGGTCGTTCACGGCGACCGCTAGCATCGTCATTGTTCAACCCATCCGAAGTGTTAGCTGTCGCCATTGCGAGCCGTCAGCGAAGCGTACGCGTCGCTCTGTCTTCATCAAGTCGTCATGAACAGTAGCCAGCTTCAACAAAAAGACTAATAGCTAAGAAGGCCGTAATTGCAGCGAAGCAAACGAAAGCTGGCGCTTCTTGGAGGTCGATGTTGAGTGATTGTTCGCTGCCGCAAGCTCCCGCCTTAGTCCAATCAAGACGGATTTCCCCGTTCGGACTGCCGCGACCTTCCCTCGAAAAATTGATGATCCGCTTTCCCTTCAACCTCCAACTCTCGGCCGCAACCAAACCACCCTCGCCAATCAGCCCAATTACCCCTCCGAATCCCGATATGCGATAGGGTGTTTCTCGCTCTATTCATCAACCGTCCTATTCTGACAGATTTAGGCGAGGCGCTGGCCCGCCCTCTCCGCCGCAATGGCTACCCAAACCGCAACGAAAACACCATGGAAGCAGATCCTGGATGAGGGCGCCAAAGCGGCTCAGAATGCTAAGCGCACTCTGGTGCCTCTTGATCCGACTAAGATGGGCACATGGCAGGTTGTCCATCGCCCTCCCATTGAAAAAGGCGCCATTATCCAGGGGGTTGCTCGAGCGCGGAATTCGAAGGCATTCAAGACACATCAATGGAGGGAGGGCGTGCGGTTACGAAAGGCCCTTGATGCCGTGACACACGGCCAGAATATCTTCGTCTACCATAACATCCGCACGAATCAGGTTGTGTACTCGCTGACGCGGTATCTGGAGGTTAGTTGGACATGATAGAAGCCGGGGATTGCAACCGTTGACTGATCATATTCTCGCTGCTCTTTTTTAGAAAAACAACGTCCTCAAACAGCTCATGTACCACGGCAAGAAGACCGTTCCAGCGACCCTCCGAAAAGATATGTGGGCCCCTTACTACTCAGTCCACTTCACAAACAGCAAGGTCGGACTCCGCGCCTTCCACCTCCTCCGTGAATTCTCCAAACAACGCCAGCTCGATCCCCCGCGAGAGATGATCACAATCACAGAGAAGTACCTTGCTCAGAAGCGGCCGCGGGACCCAGAAGAGGCTGAGAAGTTCGACGAGAAATACGCCGACAAGCTCGGATGGCTCATGGAGAAGAAGGACCGGGCCCGCGCCGTGATGGATCAAAAGGCAACCAGTGTCGCTGATATCTCTGCCATCATCGCAATCCAAGAGGAAGAAATTCAAAACGGCTTCGGGGTCTACAGGCGAGGCCGCATCAGCCACAACGCCAGAAGACGCCGAGCCGCTGCTCGCAGGAAGGATGCGGCCAGAGCCACTGAGCATGATGAGCGGATTTCCAAGTTCGAGGAAGCCCTCAGCACGGACAAGGCCGAGTACAAGGTTATCAAGCGTGAGGAAATCAGCGACTCTGAACCGCTCGAGGCAGACTCCGTGAAGATCCTCTGGACTGATATGCACGACGCCCGCTTTGCCCAGAGCTGGCCCGTGCGAGTTGTGCATGGTGAACTCGACCTGAGCCGTGACCATGTCATGGCTGGCCAGAAGCGAATCGAGGGAGAGCTTCTTGCGAGTTATGGCTTTAAGGAGAGAGAGCCACCTGCAAACTAAGCGCCTGTCAACGTCTCCTCCTGTCCTTTGTATTTTATATCGTGATGCATTTCATGTGGATACTTTTTTCCCCGTCTATGTTTTTGAAGGCGATTTTGTTGCCTTTGATGTATTTTAGATCGCAAACTCCCCATGGCCCGGAATGATTGGCGTTTAGCAGACAGTAATCAATCAATATGCCATACATTTTCCCCGAAGATGACTTCTCATGCTTGGGAGCCGTTGTAAGTTACTTCTCTCTGTTTATTCAAAGTCCAAAATATCTGTTCCGCCGAGATATAAGTACACCAAATGGAGGACACTCAGAAGGGCAATCGAACCTTCCAGCTTGTAGTAGAGCTGTTAACGAGAGTCCAGGAATAGCATAGAAGTACGCGAGAAAAGCAGGCGTGGATAAAACAAGTCTGCCCACTGCAAAAACCGAGGTCACGGGCCCCAATTCTGTCGTGGCAAAGGAAGATAAGCAGTGATGTTTGCGATCAACGCCAATAACAAGGCAGCTAAACCAAGGAGAAGAGAGAAAGCTAGGAGGGTAAGAGAAGATAACTAGCACGAGAGAAGATAATGGAAGGAAGCAGAGAGTATCGATAATGAGCTAATGGAAAGCCCGCCAAAAAAAAAATATCCATTGTTTGTAGATGCCATTGTAAAATGTAGCTTCTCCAAACCTTCATGGTTAGAGGGTTCTATTTCCTTCGTATAGATGGCCTTAGATTGTTCATGTGTTCAGGTTATATGGTGATCATGACTCGTTGCTTGGTTTGGGCTTGCTCGGTTGGCTGAAAGTGACTGCTGGACTATTGGGCGAGACAGACAGATCGGGGGAGGGCTCTTCTTCCGATGATCTCTCCGTTTCTTCAGGGATCTTCTTTACGAAATTCGAACCATCTGCGAGTTCGGCGTTGGCCATGCTTTTCCTCGCTCCTTCAACGATCTTGTCAGCCTCGCTAACCCCACGCAGTGGATTCGTAGATTGGATGCCGTCCGTAGCTCGGTTAACAAATTCACGATGGCGTTCTGCGTCGAGCCGAATCACCATACAAGAGAGGTTATCAGTACTAAAGCGCGCAAGAGCATGGTCAACTAGAAGCTTCGAGGCCAACTGGGAGTCCTGTACATCCCGAATCAAATCGACAGCTTCTTGATCGCTACATACATCCCACAGCTACATGAATTAGCATGAGCCTCACATTTCACACGTAGGGAATCGGAACGTGGCAACTCACCCCATCACAGGCCAGAATGACGAATTCGTCTAGATCTGGCTGGATGACAGTCTCGGTTGTATATGGGTGTCCAGTAACGAGATCTTTGATATAAGCGTCACCAAGAGCCCTCGTCACGGCGAGAACTCCGTTCACTCTGTTGTTAAGTATAAGACCTCCCGCATTGGCGATTCTCCTCCCTTCATTTTCGTCGCTGCCTTTGTGATCATAGGACAGGCGAAGCGCTTTACCGTTTCGACATAAGATAACACGGGCATCGCCAACATTGGCCGTATAAAGAACACGTTGCCGGATCGCCTTTTCTCGTAGCTTCGGTGGAATAGTGGCAACCGGGGTGGCGGCCGCCTCCTGCGTGGGCGTATCAGCGGCCTCAGAATCGGCTTCATTCTTAGCACCAGCAGCCGCCGCGGCGGGTCCGAGAGCAGAGGATCCTGTCACCGAATGCGGGCTAGGAACGCGGTCTTCCCATCGGAGCAACGCAACTACCGCAGTGCAGCCGCTGTTCTTAACGGGCAGCTTTTCCAGCTGCTGGTCAACAGCAGTAAAGGTTTGGTCAAGCAGCTCGGGAACAGGTGCAATGGGGTTCTTGCGCAATACATCTTCCAAAATCAGGTGCAGCTTTTTCCCGCAGAATTGCGCAGCAAAAGTACCTGCATGTCCATCAAATATAGCAAAGTATCCGTTATCCGTCTCAATGACGGGTGTAGATGTATCTCCGGAGCCGACACTTTGACTCGAGTCATCGGCTTGGGGTGGCGGTACAGGAGTTCCGAGGAAATTGTAGAGATAGGCATGTGTATCTTCCATCGTTCGGCGACACTTCTTATTCCGATCTTCCGTGACGCCGACTCTGAAGGATGATCGAGGGGTTGGTGATGACTCGCCCGCAGAATTGTTCAGCGATCCCTGCGGAACATTGAGTGCCGGATCCATGCTGTTGTACTTGCCAGGGGACTCCAATATGGTATTACTGAAAGCGCTTTCCGTTCGGGGACTATTGAGACTGAGCGAGTTCTTTGCGTTGGCAAAAAATGTCGCGGCCTTCGAGACCGTGCTACTTCGGCGCTTCTTGTCGCCGCCAGGGCTCTGCTCTTCGCTCGCTCTGCGCGCAAAGAATCCGCCAGGCGGAGATGACTTCTTCTGAGATCCGTTGGGGTCCTCCGTCTGGATGCTAAGAGCTGGAGTGTTGATACCCCCAGAGCGCGTGAGAGTATCTGGCTTTTCTTTGGGTGGGCTCGAGGAGCCACTGAACATTCTGTTCAGCAAGCCACCCTGAGAGGAAAAACTTCTTCGCTTATTTCCTGCCAGCTTGAATGTTTTTTAAATCTAAATTCCGTAGATACGGCGCAGATTTTAAATGAACAGAGAATATGTGGTGGCGGCAATCGAGGTGTACAACGCTGCGTGAACTGACGTAGGTGAGTTGGTTGCGGCGGAAGAGAAGGGAAAGCGCTATAAAGAAGGGAGATGTCAGCAACCATGGCTATATTGTAACAGTTTCTGAGGCCGAAAGGTGGACAAGTGAGAGGCCATTCTGAATGCTCCGATGACGCTCAATTAGCACCGCGGTCGGATGATGCGTGTTGCCAGCCGAGCACGGAACTCAAGCTTCTATGCTTAAGGAACCGAAAACAGAGTAGCTAGTGAAAGCCAACCACGAGATTCAGAACGGTCGCCACATATATCCCGTCTGACCCGGATTGAATGGGCAGATTTGTTTGTGTCGGGCATGAAGTGCTATTTCTAGCCTACCCCCGCTGCGCGCAGGATCGAGATCACAAGCCGAGCTGCCAGCGGGGATGGAAGGATTAAAGGCACTCACGAAGGCAGTATATGGGGTGATTAAACTCTCTTGAGCCGATAGAAGCTATGGCGGCCCGGATTGTCGGAAGGAGAGGAAACCCAGCAAGGTGGAGGAGAAATCGAGGATATTTATTAATAACAGTCTCATACGCATAGGACGCTCTGCGCTTGGAGTTTGGTGAGTTTGGCAGACTTCCAATCACCACCGGCGGCAGGGTCGGACTTAAGATGGGGGTGCCGGCAACGTGACCATGAACGGGTGGAGCCCCGAGATGAAAACAAAGCTGAGATACTCCGGACAATAAACGTTCTACTCCGTGGTGTGGCTAAATTCCAGAAGGCAAGAGAATGTACATATAAGGTTGAGTAGTATTCTGCCTGGAGCTTAATGACAGCTACCTAACGTATTGTCCGAACCCTCGCTCAATAGTAGAAGCGAATTCGCCCCAACCGCCGCAGCGACATGGCGCGTCAGCGAGTTCGCCGAAATCTTTATATCCGAATATAAATAATTGACGGCGTTTGGACATGTTGAACAATCTCTTTGAATACCTCGGCAGCACATATTAGTTGTACAACAAAGGTAGGGTCAATTCTTCAGGTCAAAGAGGTTGCTTGCAGCTTCTCGGCGCTGGAGACCCTGGCGCTTATCAAACAAGTGGTAGCTTTGCACGTGACTCATGACGTTGACACATGACTAAGGCAATCTGGTTCCTGAAATAGACTCAGAAAGAACTAACCCTTTTTCCATTACAGAGTCTTGGCATCAGAATGAAATATGCTCTGGCAGTTTATAAACATACCAGACCACAACTATACTTCAATAGCGGATTCTCATTTCTTGATAACTCGCAACTCAACATGTAACAGTATTGCGGTAGTTATCGCATAGAACGCCATTTTAACTAAGGGAGTGGAACTATATATATTTTTGCCGACCGTTGTATACTACGCAAGGAATTGCGCACTTTCTAGATATATGATATTGCTAGCGTGACTGGAAGCGTGGCAACAAGGTTGATAAACTCTTCACTAAATCTATGTCAGATAATTCCCAGAGCTATCTTTATATTTACCTCCTCGTCCTTTGTACTCCAAAGTACTGAAGGAGCAACCATTGTCGCATCCTGCAACACTTATCGATAAGATTGACACGTGACTGCGGGCCATTAGCTTTGAGTAGCAGGTTGGCATGGCACATCAAATAGACAACATCATCTTCGCATTTCTACCTCAAGTGCAGAGTTACCTATCTTCACGCTTATTGGACCGCCATAATTGACTTGAGGTTGTGGGTTCTTCCTAGTCCCGGGCCCAATCCTCCAGTCTAGAAGAACTCGCAGTGATGGCTGCTGAATTCATCGGGTACAATGTGCTGGTAACCCTCCGGGCACCACCTGACGCTACAGTAGAAGGGGTGGTGGCGGATGTCATCGGTCAGCGCTTGATGCTTCGGGATGGTATGAAGAAACCTCTAACTGGGTGTTTAATGTTTGCTATTGCGTAGAACTGACGAGTGGCTCTCAGTTTCCCTGTCTTGGGTCGGCTACCCACTTCCAACCTATTCTATCGAAGCCCCGGACATTGCAGATCTCTCTTTGAGACCATCTGACACGACCAGCGCACAAATTCCTCCTACACCTCAGAGTGCAGTACCTCACTTGGCGGGAAACTTACCTTCCCAATCCTTTGTTGACCCGGCCATTCTGAGCTTCTCCAAGACCCCGAATGACGTGCAACCTCAAGTGAGCTCAAGCGCTGGGAACTTCCCGCTTCCCGCTTCGCAGAACACAATCCGTTGCACGCCTCATGAAACTCCTGCTACCCTTTCCGAGCCGTTCAGTAGCCTGGAGTTGAACGTGGACGATCGATCCTCTCAGAAACCCGACCTGGCAAAGGAACTCCAGGCAGCCACAGGTGGAGATGAAGAGACACCTGCTCTCCAGGTGACCAATCGCCATAATACCGCCCGTGGTCGACGTGGAGGAAACCAGAAGGGAACGAATGCTTATAACGAGCATAACGGGGCGTTGAACACAAACCCTAAAAGCAAAGGGTGGCGCCAGACTGCCTTCGTTGAGCCATCTAGCCCAAGCTTCTTGAATTCCCCACAGCAGTATAGGGAGTCTGGCACCCTGAACGGGAGACGGAGAAAGAAGAAGAACAGGGGCTATTCTGAACAGATCAGTGGCTGGGCAACTGAAGACGCGACAGACATTCAGGAGCTAGGAGAATTCGATTTTGAGAGCAATCTTTCCAAGTTCGACAAAAGAAGGGTGTTTGAGGAAATCAGAAATGACGATACCACCGCCGATGAAGCCCGCTTGGTTAGTTTCAACAGAAGACCCAAGCCAGGAACCAACGGCGGACGGAATCTGCATTGGTCTGAGAATGTCCTCGATAGCCCTGAGAGTGAAAACGGAGCGACCGATCATGAGCCGAGCGACGCGAAACTCAGCAGTGGCACGTTTTCCGGGCGTGACGCATCCCGACCATCGGCGCGCGGCCAAGGATCTCGAAAAGGAAGCGGGATATTCGGACAACCTCTAGTTGCTACGCAAGTTAATACCGTCGGACGCAGCCAGTTGAGTAATTCCCGCACGAACAGCCCGCTTCCCACAAAAGCCCCTGTCTCAGCATCGCCAATAACTGGGCCAGGGATTCCAAGCGCCACATTACGGCTTGCCACGACAAACAGAAGCTGTCCAACTGTCAGCCCTTTGCAGATCCTTGAAGTCGAGCAGTTAGCGGTTGGAGAGGTTGGCCTCACGGACGATATTATCACGGAAAATGCCGGAAGGAGTATTGCTGAAGCGGCCGTCGGTCTTATGTCTAACGATGCAGCGGCACCTACAATTTTAATATTCACTGGCAACCATCGCACCGGCGCAAGGGCAATTGCGGCCGCGCGCCATTTACGGAATAGAGGCCACAGAGTAACTGTGTGCATGCTGGGGATTGAACACGAGCCCGAGCTGCTGGATAGCTGTCGTAAACAGCTTGACATTTTTAAGAAGATTGGTGGCAGGTTCCTGAAGTGGGAGGAACTCTCGACCCGGCTTGCAACGTCTGAATTTGTGCCGGACCTAGTCCTGGACGCCATGTTTGGCATCCATATCTCGTTCAATGACTTGCGAACAGATGACCAAGCCACAGCATACGAAATGATATCTTGGGTTAACCGAAGCAATCTTGACGTCCTGTCTGTTGATGTTCCGTCTGGCTTGTCAGCTATGACTGGTGAGTATCTCGCTGCTATGATGCCTTTCTACTTCCGGAGATTATCTGACATGGACTTTTCAGGCGAAGTAACCATGGTCGAGGGTGGGCAACTGCGTATTAGCACGACGGCTGTCGTTTGCCTCGGAGCGCCAAAGTCTGGATTGGTTCATGCCTTGATTGCCGGAGAGGGGTCATCTTGGAGTCTGTCCGTGGCAGACATCGGAATTCCGCAGATAACTTGGCGAAAGTATGGCACTCGCCGACGGCATGGAATCGACTTTGGAAACCGATGGGTCGTCCCCTTACGCTATCAGCCCCCGCTTATTTGAAGCACGATTCGTGGTAGCGGGCTGTATAATGATTATACCATGAACAAGCATTGAGGCGTTCTGATAGACAAAATGATCGAGCTATGATTTTATTTTTAGCGGAGTATCGATCTTTCTATAGCTTTTACGGTGATTCCAAAAGAATTCATGTTGTATTTTAGAACCATTTAAATTGGTCGACCATATCATCCAAAGTCGGTCCTTTGCTCTCTACTGACTGTTCACGTAAAGTAAGCAGTGTGTGGCCCTTGGATGTCAACTGCTCCAGGGTATACCTGAGGTAGAAAAGAAAATCGCCTAACCGAAAGTAGTTAGACGACCACCTAATCGACATCATTGCGGCCGCAACTTTCGAGCTCGAACCTGTCGGATGCCGTCGAAATATTAGGAACTGCACACACAGATCTGTATTTCTACCGTAAGAATGGGAAAAGGTTAGTACTACTCATAAGCGCACTCCCATTGACGTCTTGCACTGACACGCCCACGCACCAGGAACTGACAAACTCTACGTACGACGCGCTGCTCGCCATTGTCATCGAAAGATTTTCAACTGACCACAAATAGATCACACACTCAGAATGGGCTTCAGACGATGCATACGGAGCCAGTGCTGGCGCAGGCGCCGGTAAAGCGCGTCGAGGCAACGCCGAGGCCTCATTCAAGCGTCTCCCCTTCAAATTCTGCTCCCTCTCCCTGCAACCATTCGAGCACCCGGTCTGCACGGCCTCCGGCACAATCTTCGACCTTACAAACATCCTCCCCTGGATCAAGAAGCATGGGACGAACCCGGTCGACGGCGCGCCGCTCAAAGGCTCCGACCTCATCAAGTTGAAGATCGCGAAGAACGACGCAGGCGAGTACATCGACCCGGTCACGTTCAAGGTCCTCACGGATAACACGCATGTTGTTGCGCTACGCAATACGGGAAATGTCTTCGCGTGGGATACGGTCGAGAGGTTAAATATCAAGGGGAAGATGTGGAGGGATCTAGTCACAGATGAGGAATTTACGCGCAAGGACATTATCACGCTGCAGGATCCGCAGAATATCGACTCGCGGAATCTCAGCTCTTTTAATTATATCAAGGAGGGGGAGAGTGGGCTGAGTGATGAGCAGATGTGGGAGAGGGAGGATCCGTCGAGGAATGTCAATGCAAGTGCGCTGGGAAGCTCGGCGAAGATTCTGAAGGCGAGGGAGGCGGTCGCGAAGGCTCGCTTGGAGAGAGCGCAGAAAAATGGGTCGGCTGGTGCATCCACATCTGTATTGAAGACGGATGCGTCTGCGAAGGCGCCTGCGCAGAAGACCTCTTCTTACCAGGCTGGAAAGCCTGTGCCATATAACGCTGCAAGACATACGACTGGTTTGGCCGCTGCATCGTTTACTAGCACAGGGATGACGCCTCATACGTCTGCTGAACTAGCAGTATTGTCAGACGAAGAATACATGCTCAAGAGGGGCCGGGTAAAGCAAAAGGGATATGCTCGGATCTCAACCACTTCTGGCGACATCAACTTAGAACTACACACGGAGTATGCGCCGAAGGCTGTCTGGAACTTCATCAAACTGGCCAAGAAGGGGTACTACGAGGACGTGACCTTCCACCGCAACATTAAAGGGTTTATGATCCAAGGAGGAGACCCAACAGGTACTGGAAGAGGTGGCGAGAGCATCTGGGGTAAATACTTCAATGATGAGTTTGACGGCCCACTCAAGCACGATGCTAGGGGAACTCTCAGTATGGCAAACAAGGGCAAGAACACAAACACCAGTCAATTGTAGGTTCAACTGTCTCCCAAGGGAGGCGTGATACGCTAACTTCTCAGCTTTATTGCTTACCGTGCTCTGCCTCATCTCAATAACAAACACACGATATTTGGCAATGTGATTGACGACCCAACCCCTTCGGCGCCAACTCTCAACAAGCTCGAAACCCATCCTGTCAACGCTACAACCAACAAACCTACACCCGACGTCCGTATCATCGACGTCACAGTCTTCGTTGATCCATTCGAAGAGTTCCTGAAGAAGAAACAGACGGAGCAATCCGCCCAGAAGGGCGAAGGCAAGACGACTGAAGCAGAAGATCAAAATAACCAACGCGTCGACGATGACAAAGTCACCTGGACCGGGAAGAGAGTCCGCGGTCCCGGGGCATTAGCTAAGGAGGAAATCTCCGCTGGAGTTGGAAAGTACCTGAAGGCTGCTTTGAATGAAAGAGCTGCGCAGGAAGAGGACGAGATCGTGGAATTTGTCGACGACGAGCCAGAACCGGAGCCGATGAGGAAGAAATTCAAGGGCTCTGGTGGCTTCGGAGACTTTAGTTCTTGGGATTAAACCGCCACCTGCATCCCAATATCTGCGCCACCTACGAGTTGTTTTATAAGGCTGTTTTGAGTCTCGGGGTCAAAAGCTGGCACTTTGAACGGCTTATGTCGTTTCCCGACCTGCCCACTGGGAGCTCCAAATGCACTTCGACTACAGTTTATGCCCTGCGTGAACCTCTGCAATAGGGTGTGCCCTAAGGTACCCCAGAGGACTGCTGACCAGCGTTTCCTTGAATGAGGTTGCCCTAGCAAAGCCCTGGCGATGTATCATGATACACGATTCAACAACAATACAGAACACTCAACGTCCCGACATTTGCTGCAAGCGAATTCCTCTTGGGAAAGGAGAATGAAGACACGCTCCAACTCTGCTCTACAACGTGGAGGTTCGTTGACATTCGACCATATTCGTATGCCATACTTAAAAGTCATTGGTCTGTCTTCCTGCTAATAAGGTGCGTTGTCAGTAGTTTTGGATTGTAACTTCCTGATCATTTGAATTAATATAAGCTCAACTACACTAGCAGAGCCAAGGGAATCCTGCACAATATCGCCCTCTTGAACTCTTCTACTCGAACGACCTCATGCGCCTTCCAATACCTCCAGTCAAACGTCCTTTGTTTCCCCATTCTGGTGGTCGAGTCCGATGACATCCAAAGTTTCCTTTTCTGGTAGGTAATCTAGATGATCCAGATGGATCTGCTTGCCATCTTTTCAGATGAATATGTGACTGGTGATGGGGAAGGAACAAAGGTCCGCCGTGCGACCTGACCATGCGCGGAATGATACTAACACTCCATCATTCAGTCTTCCTGCGTCCCTTTATATCATCATGTTCTCGCTTGGTATAGGCGGCGCGTCCACCAGCGCAATCACCGGCATAATTATTAGTAGATCTATTGTAATTCTATATTATCCTCTCTTTTCCATGCCGTTGTTTTCATTCCCTCTATCTGCAATCTTCAGTCGTCAACATGACAGTAAACCGGAGGTGGCGGAAGCACACCGTCTTGTGCTGATAGCAGACATCGTTAAAGAGATCCTTCTTCACCTCGAGATGCGCCCGCTCATTAAAACTGTCTATGAGTCTGCCGTCTGTGGCACAATATCATCCAGTCTTCAAACATTCTTCAGGAAAGACTTTTCTTCAAGCCGTCCGAAAGATCGTCATCTACGGGGGTCCTACGAAACTCTCTCATATGGCATATTATATGGCGGAAGTTTCACAAACCCCTCCCGCAAAGTTCGAAGGACCAGTTTATTGAGATGATCAAGAACTATTTCGTCCGAGACGTACCATACCTTCGACCTGAAGCAAGTTGGAGACGCATGCTCACTCGGCAGCCTCCTACGGGCTGCATCGGAGTCATCGAGCTATTTAACATTCTACCCGGGGTACCGAGCTTATATAATATCCAGGAGCCCGAGCGGCGACCGCGGCTTTCTCCAAATGTGCGATCTGATGCCTGCTATAGAGAATGGCGTTTTGACGCCCCATATGTACTACCCATTCGTGTTGCTGGCAACACTTCCAAGGAACGCCAAACTGGCTGCCGACATGTCCATTGATCAAGTTGCTTATTCGTGGCACGAGAAGGAATATTTTGGTTGCGATTTCATGGTCCTTACACTGCGACCGTTGATCCTGCTTGAGGAACCGTGTCCCTTGGGGGGGCCGTGGCCACGAGAGCCATCGCCTTTTGACGTCTGGTATGCTCGGCGATTCGGCTGTCTCGGCTGGCCTGAGCCAAAAACTAAGCGGCAGCATTTGCGAGGAACGCTCGGGTCCTACGCGAGATATAGGCAAGAAGATGGGATGGGGAGCATTCGGCGTTTATACTACCACTAGTAGAGTAGTTGAGGAACTTGATCGATATCCCACTTTGGTAGAAATAGAGCCATAGACGAGCCCATTCTCTATCTAGACTTTATTCCGTTACCATGGAATGCCCATCGCTTGGCAGTCTCCATACTTGATGCTCGATACCGGCTGCCAAACTCCACTGATTTGTGGGGAACGCGGAGACTCCCCGTGACGGATCTGGAACTGCACTTCAAGAGCAGCCTGTAGGTATGGAATTACCCCAACGCGATGACGCAGAGCAGTCATGATGGAGATGATTGGTGCTACGTCTAAGCATGCATCAAGTGCGGGGTGAGGGGGTTACTCACCTTGCGAGAGCCACCAGAGCTCTTCAGACTCCTCAATGTCTTTCGGTTCTGCCTTCTTCAATCCATTTCCGCCGAGTCTTGAAGCATTTGTGCTAGAGATGCCAGAATTATTCAGCTCTCAACCGCTGAAAAACGGCTGGACGTTCAGAGACGCAGGCAACGATGACGAAGAAGCAAAGCAATGGCTTCCCGTTTCCCAAGTCCCGTCGGTCGTCCACCTAGACCTCCTCGACAACGGCCTCATCCCTGATCCGTTCGTCGGCCTGAATGAGCAGAAAGTCGAATGGGTCAGTCACCGAGACTGGGTATACCGTACGACATTTTGGACTCCCACGAGCCGTTCTTCAGATACACGGCACAGCCTCGTCTTCGAGGGCCTGGATACATTTGCAACTGTGACATTGAATGGCACCGTGATTCTTCGGTCCGATAACATGTTCATCCCGGATCGAGTTGACATCACGGATGCGGTACTCAACCACTCTACTTCGGGGACAAACGTCCTAGACATTCTCTTCGAATCGCCAGTGCGACGCGGCAGGGAAGTCGTCAAGAGTCACCCTGAGCATCGGTACATTGCGCACCAGACTGAGGTGGGTCGTCTCGGGGCGCAAAAAGCGGCATATCACTGGGGTTGGGACTGGGGGCCGATTCTTGTGACCTCCGGCCCGTGGAGGCCGGTTCGGTTGGAGACGTATGTGGGCAGGATTGATGATCTGTGGATGCAGAGTACGGTTGTGGAGGATCTGTCATCCTGTACCGGAACGCTTTACGTGCAGACCGAGTCTCAAAGTGCTAGACGGGTCCATTTTGAGCTGCGAAATGAAGCAAATGTCATCTTCGAGGCAGACGTGGACGTTGATACGGATGGAAAAGCGAAGACAGGATTCAAGCTCGATAATCCTACTCTGTGGTATCCTCACGGCTATGGGGAACCGAAGAGGTATGAGCTAGTGGCTAAGCTGTTTAAGGGAGATACCCTCCTGCACGAAGCGTCGAAGAAAGTGGGTTTCCGTCGAGCTGAGCTGGTGCAGGAAAAGGACGATTATGGCCAGTCCTTCTACTTTCGGATCAACAATATCGACGTCTTTGCTAGCGGTTCGAACTGGATCCCTGGGGAAAGCTTCCTGCCTCGGTTGACAGACGAGAAATATCGTGACTGGCTGAAGCTTATGATTGAGGGTAACCAGAATATGATTCGGTATGTTGATCATGAGGTTTTCTTGAATATAGATTGCTGACCGTCTACGACTAGTATCTGGGGCGGCGGTGTTTTCGAGCCAGAGATATTCTACGAGACATGCGATGAACTGGGGATCCTGGTCTGGCAGGACTTTCTCTTTGCCTGCGCTTCTTACCCTACATATCCTGAGTATCTGGATTCGGTAGAGCAGGAGGCTCGAGCCAATGTGAAGCTCCTCCGCCACCACCCGTCTATTGTCATATACGCCGGCAACAACGAGGACTACCAGATCCAGCAGACATATAACCTAACCTACGACTACAACACCGACAAGGACCCAAATTCATGGTTGAAGTCTTCTTTTCCGGCTCGGTATATCTATGAGTACCTGCTACCAATGGTAGTAGAGGAGGAATGCCCTGGGTTGCCTTATCATCCAAGCAGCCCATGGGGAGGCGGAAAGCATACTACGGACCCGACAATTGGAGATATCCACCAATGGGATGGCACGTCCTCCCGTTTTCCTCACTTAATAGTGCAGTGCTAACAGCCGTAGTCTGGCATGGAACCATGCAGCCATACCAGAATCTCGCATCAATGGGCGGCCGCTTCGTCAGCGAATTTGGGATGGAAGCGTATCCCCATATGCACACAATCGACGCCTTCATCGATAACCCAGACGAGAAATACCTTCAGTCACTCACTATGGACTTTCGTAATAAAGCACGAGACCACGAACGTCGGCTTGGCTCGTACATTTTGCAGAATTTTAAGATTAAGCAGGACTTCAAGGTATCCACCATTATTTATTTGTGATCCCGCTATGAGCCTAAATCCGATAGACTAATATGAAGCTAGTCCTACCTTCATCTATCGCAGCTCGCCCAGTCTGAATCTATGGTTTTCGCTTACCGCAGCTGGCGTCGCGAATGGGGACAAGCCAAGGGCCGCCGTTGCGGCGGCGTTCTTGTCTGGCAGCTAAACGATTGCTGGCCCACCATCTCCTGGGCAGTGGTTGACTACTATCTGATCAAGAAGCCCGCGTTCTATGCGATAGCACGTGCCTCTCAACCTCTTGCCATCGGTGTATCTCGTACCTATCACGAGTGGGTTTCTGGACATGCTAGGCCACCGAAGACCACGCGCTTCGATGTCTGGGCTGCTAGTAGTAGACTAGAACCAGTGACTGCGACAGTCGAGATACGATACATATCTATCGCCACAGGGAAAGACATTAAGTCTGCTTCTATCCTACAAAGTACCAAAATAAGCCCCAATGGAACAACAGAAATCCTCACCGAACCCCTAGACTACACCCAACCCCCTTACACTGAGCCGATCATCATCTCTGCCAAACTCACCGTCGACAAGAAGATTATAAGCCGAGATATTGACTGGCCCCAACCGCTCAAGTACCTCAATTTGACAGACCGAGGTGTGAACGTGGAATTCCTTGCCGACCAGAGCGCGATTAGGGTTACGGCCGCCAAGCCGACGAAGGGGATTGTCTTTGAGGAAAGGCCGGGGCTGTGGTTCGAGGATAATGGGATTGATGTCGTACCTGGAGATGAGCGGGTAATTGCTGTTAAAGGGATTGGGAGTGCTCATGCGGTGCCGAGGTGGACTTATCTGGAGGATGACAGCGAAGGATAAATAGGGGGTTTACCGGGGGTTAACCTAGAATGGTGGTGGTTGATGGGGTCTTCTTACTTTTTTTGTGGAAATAGATATAAATATCCTAGAAATCACTTGAATCTGGATTGGCAAAAAGTCAGGCTAATTTTACCTACCTATACATAGGGTTAAGCCAAAAGGGACAGTCTCTGTAGCGTAGCAGCGTGGGCCTTGGCAACATAGAGCTTATAAGTAGTGTTTATATAGCCTTAATAGTTTGTAAAAATAACAAGAACCTTTAAAGCTGCGGTCGTGGTAGCAGCGTTTCTATTTTGAGGGATTCACTGCGTTTAAGATAAGGTGCATTCTACTAGCTAGGGCTCTGCAACCATGTTGGTCATGATATTTGGTGCAATTGCGGGCTATGTTTGGGGTGGAGCCGGGTTACCATCTGGAACGCCCTCAAGTTCTTGCAAACCGTTTCGAGGGGGAACGAACAGGTTGATCTGGAAACGTTCTATGGAAGTTTTTCGAATCTCATAAGGAGCTCCATTGAACCAGGTCAGATCGGGGTTAGAAAAGAGATAAGTAATTCCAGCTGGTAAGCATACAAGAAGACATGTAGAATCACCCGAAGCTTAAAATTATACGTTCCAACTAGGCCAAATTATGTACTTAGGATATTTGAGAAGCCTCCAAGGGCATAATAGAGGAGAGTAGCATTGATAGCAACTAAAATAGGCTGATTAGAAGGGAGAATAGAGTGGTAGTCAGGTATTGACAAGAAGGATTATGCTTACCCAACTTTCTAGTACGTTCTCGTTCTGTTTGAGCAGTTCACTGGTTTGGTCAATCTGCGCTAATTTAGTTGGAGTGGGTCAACCATCCGGACTCTAGCGTTTGAGTTTTGAAGACTGTACAAGTCTTTTTTTTCCTTTTCTTTTTGGCTTACCTGGTGTCGGATGCACACACAATACTCCCAATGCTTCCCAATCCGTGTCAAAACTATCTAGGAATAAATATGCGTCTTCATGCGGCCCTATCGTGCTTAGGTGGTAGCAAACAGCTGACCAGTTACCTCAATATGAGTTAAATGTGCTTGGAAGAACCATCTAAAGAGCAGGACCTACCATCCTTCCTATACCCATGCGTATCCAGAAAGCGGGCACATTCAACAATGACAGTATGAAGTGTGTGCTGCTGCTCTGGCCACAGGCGCCCATGTGTAAGCACAAGGATAAGGTATGAACGTTCTAATTTCTGTCCAGAATTAATACTGTTATAGATAAGAGGCTTTAAAATTTTCTCTCTTAGATTTGTCCCCATTAGCGTAGAGTGAGAAGCATTTGGCACTATATTCGATAGGGTCCGCGCCACGGCTTCTTCGTCTAGATTGTCGGCGTTGCTGAGGTCCGTGTTAATTAGCCGGAGATGGACACCTCTGCTATCAGGCAAAGCTCGAGTCACGATCCTGGTTATTCGGGACACGAGGGCTCCTTGCTTGGCCCATTGGAGTTCTGTGTTTTGCCAGGGACCGATATAGCCCATTGAATCACTGTCATCTGTTTCAGTTAGCACCCTCCCCATCTTGAGTAGAAGTACTAGGTTGGGGAAGAGCAGGGCATACCGCAGTATATAACAAGCTGATACAGAGCTAGTGTGGCAAGCTTCTTAACAAGTTCAGACGGAAGTTATGCCGGGGAAGGTTGTGGTGGAGGTTCAGAGCAAGAAGCTCTGGGCCTGCTATGTGGTTGGCGAAGTTGGGACTCCTGAGTGACGACTTTGAGAACTATTTCAAGAGCCTGAAAACAAGAATAGAAGAGAAGAACACGGTTGTATTGCCGCGAAAGTCCACCACAACTGTGTTTTCTAGAAAACTAACGGAACAGGTGAACAGGAACCGGTATAGTATACTGAGCACAAAAACAAGCCAGCAATATCAATCATGTTCTGCCGCTTCACCATACATCTTGGAGTACTTCCTTATGGAGTTACTATTTTACCTTATACCACATTTTCCGTGAGTTCTAGTCCCATGAAAGCCATGCCTAGTCATACGTGTTTTATAGACATCTGGATGAAGACATGTAAGCGCGCAGCTTCCTGCGCTTAGACGACAATCTCATATTGCACGATACCAGAATCTCCCTCTTTCCAGTCCAAATCCCAGGTTGGGTGGAACGATCTCCAGCCATCAACCCAAACCGCCGCCGTGCCGCCCAGGCGTAACGTAGCTCAAGTTGTCGGATTTCAGAGCTTGGATCAGCCACTGACCAAGGTGACCCCTACTTGATCGCGAAGTTGGTTACGATCTGGACGTATGTTGACCTTGGATTCGAGGTCAACTGTGAACTTTCCCATTGCATCGCTAGGGTATCTCCACCTATGAGAGCCTAGTCCATCATTTTCTCATTATCACAGGTCAGACAGGTCGGTCCAAGAGATACGGGCTGGGCAGTATATCTCGCACGCGATGTAAGGTGTAGGATGGGTGGCGGCGGCTCTATATGTCGGAAAGCTTCGGAATTGCGATTTGTGGAGGATCGAGTTTTCGGTCTTTCAGTTAGGGCGCACACCGTGGAAGCTGCCGACTGTGCTATCCAATTTGGGCTTTTTGTCATCGGCAGTTTTGCGCGTGATATGCCATGCCGTATACCATATACGTAGCCAATATCAGAGGAGGAAGTACACAATGCCTCTGTGGCCAAGGTTTTCGGCGATTCACCTTATTGCAGTGCAGCAGTCAGAAAGAAATCTGTATGGAATTCGCCAATTGCAGGCACATTTGTTGAAGCAAGAGTCTGCGGGAGGGTTGGATACCTCGAAACCGTGTCCACCATGCTTTCATCATTACCGAGCAACACGGCAGCGACCCCCAGGATCCACTGGTCTAGCCTTTTGATATTACTAACTTTGGCTTCAATCCATGTGTCAAAAGTGTCTCAACCAGTTCGTGTCCCTTATCGATGTAGACGTCTGTCAAAAGAAACGGAGACGACAGAACACCCCACCTGCAACTGCATCCGCCATCACGTGGCTGTAGACAAGAGAAAATGTAATATATCCACATCCTGAAGTCATCGTCGTTCAACCTTGGAGGTGGGCGCCATATCCAGATCACGTCTGCGAGCCTGGCATGCAAAAGAACGGCATGCATAATGGTGGTGTCCGTCCTGCGCGGCACCGACAGACCAAGTGGGATAAAAAAAACTGCCTGTTTACCGGTTTTGGGCATGTGCTAGCAGGAGTAAAAAGGGACCTGGATGAGAATGAGAAGAAGAAAAAGAAGATGTGCAGGGGAGAGGCTGTGTTCTTATACCCCGCGAGAGGACTTCAAAATGTAGACTTAACTTTGACTTCACTTATTTGTAGACGAGGATTGTGAATAATCGGGTAATAATACTACTAAATGTCGTAGAACATATTGAGTCACTTCACGGTGTAAGATCTATTCGACCGTGAAGCCGAACCCACCCCTGCGAGCGGCTAGTTGGATCCCCGCCTTCACCTAGCCCTAAGAGACCAGGATCCGAGTGTCTCAACCACTTTACGCGGTAGGTGATTTGAAATAGCCCGATTTACTAAAAAAAAAAAAAAAAAAGTGGTTAGCCTACCAGTACTAGTAGGGAAATACATCCCGTCCCAGAGCCAGTGCGTTGAAAATATGGTATGACATTCTTCAATTCCACGTCGCCACGATGCAATCACGACCTCCAAACCATATATAGGGCTCGAAACAAACCACTACCAACTCAGTTCAATCCATTCTTCTATCTCAGGAACAACTCAATCTAATACCGGATTGGCAAATTCATTTCTGTCACGGTTCGGCAAAACTACCTACTATACTACCTACCATCTCTACATACGCAGCATAGCAACCGCAGAAATGCCTACCGGCCCCATCTCCTCACCCCACAATGGCCCAAGAAGGTCCAAAGGGTCTTCGACGATGACGCGCCGCTAGATGACTACGAGGACACAGTGTAGGAGCGCGAGACTGAGGATATTCACCGGCTCGCCGACGAGCCGAACGTTGCGGCGGCCCGCAAGGCGAACAAGCAGGTTGTGCCTAACAGTTCCGGGACGGGGAGGCATAAGGGGACCACGGGCTCAAAGAATCGGTCCAAGTGAGGATCTTCTCGAATGGTTTCTTTCAAGAACTCAGTGTGAGAGGGCGGTTTTGATATGGTCTCTTTATCTGTTAATCTATGGATTGTTACTTCTTGGGCGTGTGATTGGCACTATAGAAAGATGGGCTATTTGAGAATGATGCAGTAGCATGTTGTTGGTAGAAGAATTCAACATTGGCTCGAATTGTACGCCCGCTGCGATGAGCTTAACTGTATGTAACTCTGTCTAGGTATACTCCGTAAATAACCATAATAGTAGCCGCCACACCGTGGATATCAATAATGTGCATGAAGAAGAATGGAGATCAGCGGAAATGCGAGACGCAATGTGAGGACGCAAACTAGAAACACCTTATAAGTCTACCGATATTCGGAGGCTTCGGCAATTAGCTCGTCGAGATAGCCCTGATCGTAATCCTCATCGACACCGCTTGTTACTGTCTGTTGGGACCTTGCTTGCTTTGATTTTATCAGGTCACTCGCGTCAACAAGATTCTTGTAGAAATCGATGACTTTCGGATGGACCATAACCTTGCGTGGATCAAATCGTAACACCTGAAGGCCGTCTTTTGACGTAGCTCGACTTAGCGCAACGTAGGCTTGCCCCTTCTCAAATACCTTGCCAAGATCGACTTTAACCCGCTGTAGTGTTTGACCTTGAGCCTTGTGGATGGATAAAGCCCATGCGAGGATCAACGGCACCTGCTGTCGCTGAGCCTGAATTTCCCCACTGGGTAACTCGATTTTCCAGGTCTCCGGCTGGCAGAGGAGATGTCGTTCAGATCCATCTGGCTGGATGAAGCATACCAAAGGCCATTTCCTCGTGACGGCAACACCACCACCTTCCTTGTGTGCCATCCCTTTTAGTTTCTTGCGGGCACGGGCAGCGGCCATCTCTTCATCGTCCCCATCAAATTTGCTGCCAGTAAAGTCACCTTCGTTTTCAATATACATGTCGAATGTTGACTCGTCCATAAAAGCCACGACTCGGCCAATCGACCCGTTCACGAGAGACTCTTCCATATTCTTGATGAGCATAACTTGGGATCCCTTCTTGAGGTGAATCACAGGAGGGGCCATGCAGTTTGCGAGTAGTTTCTCACGGAACTGGGGTTCCTTAATGGTTCCCGAGTCCATCGCAGTAAACGTCATTGTCTCGCCCGAAAGCCGTCCCATTCTCGCAGCATTTGCATTGTCTACCTCTTGGCGAGTGGGGAATCTGCAGAGGAATTCAAGGTCAGCATTCAAATGATAGTCCATAAGGCAGTATACATACAGTTCGGTGGCTTCGAGTGAGTCATGGAAGTCCAATGGGCGAGACAGCTTCTGAAAGGCTTGCGTTGTATGAGAACTTAGCTTTCCAAGTCGCATTTCATTCAGCATCCCAGCAAATTCAGGATCGCGCTGGCGGAAGACGTGTGTTAAGAGGATAGTATGTTGGATAGAGGTATTCCAGCTTGCTGCGGCGAATGAAAACTTCGCCTCTCGGTTATGGCCTTCTGGAACTGGAGGCAATTGGAAGAAATCGCCTGTAACAATAAGTTGAATCCCTCCGAAGGGTCGCCCATTATTTCGTATCAACCTGGCAATCTCTTCGAGTTTGTCAAATAGATCTCCATCAACCATAGACACTTCATCAATAACCAAAACTTTAGTCCGTAACCAACGGTTCCTCGCCTTTTGATTCTTTTTAATCTGCGAAACGTTAGCTAAAGGTACACGACGAACGAGCATATACAGACCTTTTTCACCAGCTCGGGCACGGGTTCTTTGCCCAAGCCGATACCTGCAAAACTGTGTAGGGTGACACCCTCGATGTTGCAAGCCGCGAGACCAGTAGATGCTGTCACTGCGATGCGATCCGGCTCTTTTCTAAACTTATTCCGAAGCTGTTTGATAATCTCCCTCATAAGAACTGATTTACCAGTTCCTGCTGAACCCGTGAAAAATATACACTTCCCTTGATCAACAACGGCCTTCAAAACATGTCGTTGTTCGTCGCTGAGAAATATAGGAGCGACCTGTGTGCGGGGTTCATGCTGTTTGGTGCCGGCTGTTTTCTGAGACTGCTTCTTAGATTGCCGGCGAAGTTCTTTCTGCTCCTCCTTTATCGCACTAGCCGTCTTGTTCCATGGAGCGGTTGAGGTTAGGCGCGCGGGTGTCTTCGGTTTCGGCTTCGGTTCATCATCATCTATAACAATGACGGAGTCCTCTTGTTTCTGCCACGGCACGGTTCGAGGGGCAGCCAGTTTTTGAAAGTGGGTAGGGGGTGAAGACGACCAAGGTAATTGTATGCTGCTCGAGGGCGCTGGAGGGTCGTCTGGTGGGAGGGGCGGTAGGTCTGGATATTTAATGTCTGACGTGTAGTTCTTTGAGGTTATGGAGGAGAGGGAGTTGTCCGGTTGAGATAGGACGATAGTGGTCTTCGCGGACTCAAATGACGAGTGTTCCTGGATCCCGCTTCTCTCGGTTCTGGTCGATGGGATGAAAGGGTCGGGGGTACTAAAGTCCAAATCATCATCATCGTCGAAGTCGTTCTCATCAAAATACACGGCGGCGTTGTGTAGAGATCCTAAAGCAGACTTGCTGGTGGTCGTCATCTCGATTTTTCGCTTGACACCGAGGGAATGGGATGAAGGAGGATTTTTTGCTGCGGCGACATTATTTCCACGGGCGTTTAGGAGAGTTGACTGGAGCGGCCTCGAGTTCGCAGCTGAATGGTCCTTAACTGCCTTTCGAAACATGGCCTCGGAGGGTTCGGCGGCTAGCAGTGGCCGGGACGTCGCGTATCGAGAGGCGATTTGCGGGTTTAGGACCGGACCATTTGAGAGGAATTGGCGAGCTGCAGCTGGTCTCCAGATTCTAGCACTTGATGTGTACATAAACAAAAGGGAAATGAGGGGTTTGTCAACGAGCGAGAAGACTGGACTTGCACAAGGATCCGCGACCCAAAATGCGCGTCCTGAGATAGAGAACGCGTTTCCTATCGCACGTGACCGCGATAAGGGCTCTTTTCCGCTGCGCTGCTTCGTGGGGAAGCAAAACAACGCCCGTTCTACTCGATCAATTCGCCCTGAGTTGCGAAGAAACCCTGAAATCTCCTTCCGTTCTTTCTTAAGGGCTCTAGATGATGCTTTGAGTACATTTGCGGCCCCGCAGAACCGACTCAAACACAACCGCGTACTCCGCGACGAACCCGTCCGATAAGCCTGCGGCGTTGTCAATCATGAAGCATGGCAGGGACAGCTGCCTCGAGTCAGTCGATGGTTCGTACCCCGTTACAGTATAGACAGCTAACTTTCCCCCAGACAAAGAGCACCCTCTTGCGGGGGTGGTCTTGTGCTTCACGTCGATTCTTGCGGAGGAGCGGGTAAGTTTCTTCTTTTTTCGAGGTCTTTCTCAGCCATGCAATTGACTAACAATGTGCTATAGACTGAGATAGTGTCCGTCGCAAGCCAGATGGGCGCGGAGCACAGTTACGACCTCACATCCGGCGTGACCCATTTACTCATCGGCGAGATCAACACCCCGAAATACAAATTTGTTGCACGCGAAAGGTCCGACGTGGTGGTTCTCAGAAAAGAATGGGTAGAGGCTGTCCGTCAATCTTGGATTAAAGGTGGTGACACCGATATCCATGCCTTAGAAGAGCACTACAAGTTTCCGACGTTCTCTGGGTTGGCCATTTCAATCACAGGCTTCGAAGACAGTAAGGGTTGTGAGATTGCCAAAACCTCGTGCGCAAACTGACAATCGCTATAGTGGCACTGCGCAACTATCTGCGTACCAATTCCGAGCTCAACGGCGCAGAATTTAGACGTGATCTTACCAAAACAGTCACACATCTTGTGGCGCGAAGCGCAGAAGGCGAAAAGTACAAGTTCGCAACACAATGGGATGTCAAGGTTGTCACGCTCAAGTGGTTTACCGACAGTATAAAGCGTGGGATGGTGCTGGAAGAGACATTGTTCCACCCGCTTCTACCACCAGAAAAGCAAGGTGCCGGCGCCTGGAATCGTTCTGTGCCCACAATGAAACCGAAACCAGCCGAATCCGAGAACTCCTCAAATCCTCGACCTCGGAAACTACGAAGAATCGCGAGTACCAAACTTGGTGATCAAAACGAGAATATATGGGGTGATATAGTCGGCATTGGGTTTGAGACTGCAGCACCAAAGCCGTCAAGGGAAGACCGACAAGCATTATTTGAGAAAAGATCAAAGGATGTGGCTGTACTTCAGGTTGCGAAGTCATTCGTGAGCCAGACCACCTTCGACGCTCCTTCTCAGCCGCGAGGTAAATCTACGGAGCCGGGAGTCAATCAACGAAATGGCTTCCTGGAAGGTTGCTTCTTCCTGATACATGGCTTCTCCTCCAAACAGGTGTGCTTCCACGTTCCGGTACTTCATTGTAGATTCTAACCCTATCAGACGATCGTCCTACGCGAGCATCTTTCGTTCAATGGAGCGCAGTTAGTGGATTCCTTGAGCGAATTTTCACGGCCAGACATACCGAAGACGGGCGACGGCCTCTACATTATTGTCCCCTACAAGACCCCTCAATCCCAAGGTCCTTCAACAGAAGATCTTGCTTTTGAGTGTGAAACTGTGACCGATATGTGGTTAGAAAGATGCCTTGATGCAAAAACTTTGGTTTCTCCTGAATCACATATAGCGAACACTCCGCTCCCCTCATTTCCTATCAAGGGTAAATTGGTCCCTAGCCTTGCATTTCCTGTGGGGTGCTCATTATATTTAGGTCTGTCCGGGATGAAGATATGTTCCACGGGGTTCTCGCGCATCGACCTACTGCATCTATCAAAGCTCGTCAATCTAGTTGGTAAGAGCTTCAATCTCTCGTCCCTCTAGTTTTCTCTAACACCGACTTTTCAGGCGCGATGTATAATGAATACTTGACCCCAACAGCTTCCATCCTCATATGTAGCGACTCGGCCTCTCTCAATCACGAGAAGCTCCGTCATACACATGAGTGGGGCGTCCCAACAGTCACAGTTGACTGGCTATGGGCATCGATCCGGAACGAGAAGAAACAGCCTTTCGATCCGTATCTTATCCGAAAACAGTTAACTCAGAGTAACGATGATCTCGAGGTGCGAGCTGGTTCTCGCCCAGAGTCAAGACGGCCTTCACAGCATACTGCTAAGGATACAACACAACTGCAATCGATCAAAGTTCCTAATGGGCGGGAAACACCAGATACCGACTATATTGAGAAACAAAATCCCAAGCAAGCCGTCACAGAAAGCCCCCAGAAGCAACCCAAACAGAGGCCTCCTCCCCTAGAACCAGCTCGAAAATCTGTCTCGCCAGTAAAACCACCACGCTCCAATAAGGCAATAGCAATGAAATCCCCGTCCACAAAGCGCAAGACCCTACATCAAGACTCCGCCGGCGGGGCCTCCACAAAATCCGCCCTCGACTCCGCAGTCAACGACCTCCTAAAACAAGCCCGCGTCGCAACCTCCCGCTCAACCTCTGAATCAACCGGTGACTCGCAATCCCACGACCGGGTCCGCTCCCGAAGGCCGCGGCCCCTCCTCGGCCGCGCGCAATCCAATGCCTCTACCCGTGCCACTGAACAGCTAAAGTCGTTCTCTCGCGCGAGCTCGATCGACACACTGAACGAAGACGGCTGCGGAAGCGCAGTCGAGAGTCTCCATACGGACGGCGGTATCCCCTCGCTAGGGAACAGCGGCCGCTACGAGTTCGAGTATCCCGAGGGTGATCGGGATACGGGTGCTGAGGTGGAGACGCCGCCAATGACGCAGCTTGATTATGAGGATGCGGATGCTGTCGCTATGAGAGAAAAGTTTCTCAGGCATGCTGGGAAGATCGTTGAGAAGCCAACGACGGCCCAGTCCGTGATCATTGGAGAGGTTAAGGACCTGGAGCAGAGTGGGTGGGGAACTGGAAGAAGAACGAGGAACGCGAACAAGGTTATTGAACCTGATGATGATGATTTCTGATTGTTTATTTGAGGTCCCTGCTATGGAGGGTTGTTGACAGATTTATTGTGATAATCTTTTATTGCTTCTCTTCTTTCTTGTTCACTCTTGTTCTAGCATTGTGCATCGTGGATGGCGTTTAGATGTCTGGTTTTCTCGGATCGGGGTATCGGGAGTCATGATATGTACCGTTCATGCGAAAGTAACTAGAGACCAATTTTTGCTGCCTGTATCCCAGTATCCCAGTACTGAATGATATACCGTTCCGGGGTGTCGGGGATCACAATCGGACGGCAGCATGCTTCAAACTTCATGACCTGATTCTGAATTCGAAGTCCTCTCTAGCTTCCTCTCCAGACAACCTGTCGAGAATAATGCCGATATTGGAAGCCCACCAGTAGGCAACTTCGCCGAAACCTCCAGATGCTAGAACCTCTCTCATCCGTGTCTTCCAATAGCCCTCGTAGAATTCTGATAGGCTGACTCTAAGCTCACCATACTTCCCATCAAACTCCGCCACCAAGTGTTCGAGTTGATCAAGGAAGTATGATTCCTCCTCGTGTATTTCCTGAGCATCTTCGGGGTCGAACTGGTCATTGAGCCATATCCTAGTGGAGTCGAATATGCGTATACGCTGTTTCCTGTGGCAAGTATGAGTGATACCAAGGAGGTCGAACGTCAAGTAGCGGAGGGTTGTAGAAACGGAGGCCCTCCTTGTCTGCTCCGGGAATTTTCTTCTGAGTATTTCTTGCACATGGATGGCGATTGGCGTAGGCACTTGGCTTAGAAACCGCGATAGAGCGGAGCACCCACCATCCGAGCATGCACATAAGCAATCGTCTATGGTGTTGTCGGAGAGGATGGTCTGGAGTAAACGTATGCTATCAACATGTAGTGATAGGAATATCATTTCGATCTCACAATTGTTTATGAGGCGAACCCCGTTGATTATTGGATCAGAACCCGTTTGGTCAAAACAGCGTCCAAATTCCTCTGCAAGTTCAAAAATCACAGGGTACCCTCCTCTCAAGTGCTGGTAAAGGTCTGCCCCTCTGTCAATCATCCAGCGAGCTAGATCCAAAACTTGCCCTAGAACATAGGGATAGCCTAACTCCTGGTAATAAAATAAGTGCACGAGTGGAGGCGAGTCAGTGGAATCATGTTGGTTCATATCAGTGAATCCGGACGCGTATAGAAGGTCGGCGGTAGTTGTTCCCCCAAAGAGGACGGTACTTTAAACAGACCTCCGAGATGCATACAGCCCTGGTTTAACCTTGATGTTCTGCCGTTTTAGCGCTACTGTGACAGAATAAGCCTTGGTGTCTAAAAGACCTTCTGTTGGTAATCCAAGGGAACGAATAGTGTTGACAGGCAGCTGTTGGAGAGCCAGTTCTTGGAGCTGGTGGCGGCGTGCGGAAAGTTCATGGACGATCTGTTTCAGAACTGAGATATCCCCACATCTAACAGCAGCCTCCAAATGGCTTGTTTCTAGTTTGTCAATGTATTCAAGAAGTAGTAAGGCAGAAACGAATTCCCGATATTGGCACGCGCCTCGAAAGCAGTTTCCAACTACCTCGGTTGATCAAGGTAACGTGGACTTCAGCAAGAGCAACATTCCTGGGGTCCAATCCAGACACATTAGCATAAGCGTTTCGAAATCTGACGCGCCGAGGTCTGCAGTATATTGACTTTGCTCCAACAAGAGGCACGATCGAAGAGCTTCGATAGATCTAGTGATAATCGCCGTTTCGATTTGGGAGAGCTCATGG
Source organism: Aspergillus baeticus (assembly GCA_027569055.1). Lineage (NCBI taxonomy): Eukaryota > Fungi > Ascomycota > Eurotiomycetes > Eurotiales > Aspergillaceae > Aspergillus > Aspergillus baeticus. Next base: position 92,454 of record JAPDEI010000008.1, on the reverse strand, counting down.
TCTAGAAGGCAGCATGATATCAGCACTGTTCAGATGCTGAACAATTGTGAACAACAATCCTGACCTTCGCAGGAGTAATTCACTATGAGCTCTCTCGCAATTCGGGTGGTATTGTAGACCAGGTCTTCATATCGATACCATCTGTCTTCCGCCGTTGAGCCCAGGCTAACCCTGTGCTCACGTTTCAACGATGACATTAATGATCTCTCATAGCTTTCTGAGGTCAACAGACCTTGTAACATATTCAAACCGATTGACCTAGAGTCATTCTGCAATCTGTGTATGTAGAACGACGCAGCTTGCATGAATCTATCAAAAACTGTCATATCTTGAACTGTCCGTTCGTTTGCAGGCACTCCGGCTTCAATCATGTCTAGTACCAGCCCATTTATGGCCTGGGTGTCATGCAGACTCCGTGACGAAGCCCAGTGACTACCAAACAGCATTTCGGCGATATGTTAGGTAATAGAACCATCAGTTCTTGCTCTCCAGATAACCAGTGCAACGATCAAAGATCTAATTGGAGAGTATATGTCGGAGTTGGGCGGAAATTTGACTCTCATGTAAAATTGTACTTTCGTCCGCCAGGCGATCAGTAGGAGCAGCCTTCTTCTCACGAAACAGCGCCAGCAGGTCATTTCTGGTTGTAGTCAACGTTTCAGTAGCATTTATCCACCCAATCCCTATTGCTTCATTAACCAGAGTAAACGCTGGAGAATAGTCATCGACAATTCCTTGGATTCGAATCGTTGGGTTGATGGAAAAAGCCCCTGCGCCTCGTGTCACGGTCATCATCACAGATACCGAGAGTCCCAGCAATCGGTTGCAGAAATTTACTTTGCCGCAACCCCGAATGTGTGTTGCCCTGCCTTATATAACGGACAATCACTCTCGTGGAGTGCAAAGAAAGAAAAAGATGATGAACTGAAAGGCCTGCGGCTGCAGGTACAGTATCTCGAAATTATGTCCGTGACATCACCTCTCAGGCGTCAGCTTTGTCGTTTCCAGCCAGTATTGATTAGTGCCTGTCGGTTGCAAAAGCTGCGGAGCGTGCTTGGTTCGAGCATGGGCTGATCGTGTAGTTAGCATCGCGCTATCATTTCCTGTTCGGGTTAGAAGAATAAGTATCTAACAATCTCGATCAGAGTAGATGAGAAAGTACTTGTCCTATCGCAGGCAATGACGAATGGACCGTAGTCTTGTCCTGTTTGACGACATCAAGAATTGTTGTTGTCCGGATGTCGATGGAGATTGTGTGAGAAATTATGTCTTGAAGTTGCTTCTGTTGCTGGTTGATGAGAACGCTTCCTTCATGTGTGCTAGATTCGTTGGATTTGCAAACAAAAGAAGAACAAACCTATTCATCAGCTGAAGCGCCAGATTCAAATTATCCTGCAACCCGGACACGGTTTGGGAAAGGTTAATCAGCGTTTCCTTCTTAAACGGATAAGCAGCGCGCCTCAAACGAAGCCAGTCATACTTCTTAACAAACAGTGGGCAGTTTGTCGATTTCCATTTGTCCAGCTTCTCTTCCAGCTGTCGGCACGCCCGCCGACACGAGGCTAGATTGGCTAGTACCAGTTTCTCGTACTGGTCTGATGCGAGGTCAAATTCATCCTCGTTGAGAATAAACCCTTCGAGGACGCTGAGGATGTTTTGAAGGCCCCCCAGTTTTCCTGAGAAATGCTGGATCTCCCCGTCAAAGCTCTTCCACGATCTGTAGAAGGAGAGAAATCCCTGGCTGACTGTGAGACCGAGCGATACGACGCCCACAACACCGGGCGCTGATGGAAAACGGGTTAGTCATGGCGTCCGCCTATGGTCCAGCCCTGTAACTTGATGAGGAAGCCATGAAATGGCACAGTCTTGGTCGGTAACCGGATGGTGTTTCTCGAGATATTCAATAAATTTTTAAAAGAAGAACTAATCTGAACGTTTGTTTTCTTCCATTTCACATCCCAGCCTTGTCCGAACTTCGCCGGACTTTACGTGATTGGTCCCACGTCAGCATGCAGTGGCTTTGACAGCGGCTGAAGTTCTGGCATAATTAAACAATGGGAACTTTGACTTGGGTGGCCTGGCGATAGGAGTCGTCATCTTAGGGAGGTCTATGATCTGATATATTAAAGGATTAATGAGTGATTCAATTATTTGCACTATCGGAGTTGAAAGGCGCCTGCAATGTATACATGAGATCAAGCCCAGAAGGCCATAGGTCTAAGCGGGCTCGACAAAAAGTCCAGCAGGGAAAAGTAGTAGTAGTATCATAAAGAAAAGAAAAGAGAAAAAGGGTGTGGGTAAGATGATGGAAAGAATGGAAAATGTACAAGTAGGGGGATATTTCGCAAACATCAATCAACGATAGAGAGGGTAGAAGGAAACTTCGTCAAGTGTCGTAATTTTGTACATAGTATCGAGTCGAGAAGAGAGAACCTAGGCCTCGTAGGCGCCAAGTCCACCGGGCAGCGGGCCGTCGAGATCAATGTTCTCAACGGAGTTCCTGTTCTCGCTGCTGTCGCGGTATAGGTTTGCGAAGTACTTGCTAGCGACTTCGCTTTCTTGCTTCGTCTTGCTGACTTCCTGCTTACGGCGGCCGAGATCTTCAATATCTTGAGCCAAAGAGTTCTGGAGATTGCCCGCGGGCATGCGCAGGATGCGGCGAACTTCAGATGAAATCCGGGTGGAGTTTGAGTGGACGTAGTCCATTTCCGAAAGTGTAGCAGCAATCTTACGGGAAAGCCGGGGAGGGAGCGTTGTGGGGATTGTAGAGAGCACGTAGGCAGTGGTGAGGACAGCTGACTAGGTTAGCCCATGCTCAGAGGAAGAGAGGGTAGTATTAAAACTCACCAGCAGCAACAATTCCAGGAAGGAACAGACGTCGCAAATTGTTTGGCCCGAGGAACTTGACAGCGCTGAACATACTGTCAACCCAGCTGATGCCACCGAAGGCTCTGCCACCAAGGACAGTAACAGCTGTCATCGCCATACCAGTTCCGGCGATCTTCTCCTGTCGTTCCCAGATACCGGCAATATCAAAGAAGTCTAGTAACTCGACCTCGGTGTCGACCTGTCGTGCAAGCGCATGGCGACGACCACGGCGGAACATCATATCGGCGCGGAAGTTCAGAGGTGTAAACTTATCCTCCCCAACATGTAGCAGGCCAATGTTCTGAATGAATCCTACACCCTGTGCTGTCTTTGTGCGAGCATAGTCCTCGCAACCGGTCACAGACGCAGAGATATGTTCCAGCATAGCGTATTTGAGATCCTCCGCGTACTGGAAGGCGGAGAAAATACCAGGATACTCGACGCCCAAGTTAGCCCCCGAGACATTCGAGATGGCCGAGGACAAAGTGGACCGGGTATGGTTATAAACATCCTCGCAAGAGTCATCAATGCACTTGTCCACTTGGTCCTGAAGCTCAATCTTCTTTTTCTTTCCATTTTCGTATGCTGGTTCGAGCTCCGCCAACTCTTGTACGACATTCTGTAGTTCGGCATCGGCAACCTCGCGGTTGACAGAGGCTAACGCATTGAGGTCTGCGAGAAGATTGAGGAGGTAGGTCCTAGCGGGGGCGAGCTTCGAGCGAGATCGTTTTTCGAGGACGAATCGGCGTAAGGATCCCTCTAAAGTCTCGAAATCCTGGATCTTCTCCTTCTCCTTGCCCTTGCCCTTACCCTTACCCTTGCCCCTATCGTCGGGCTTGCCCTCATCATCGTCACCACCGGGCCAGTCGTTGCCGTTCGGGTCAGAACCTCCACCGCCACCGCCACCTCCTCCAGGGCTTCCGACAGGGATCTGAGGCGCAACAGGTACTGCATTACTAGAAACAAAGTGAACCAGTTCGGCAGCTTCTTTGTATGTCCGAGGACTGAGTTTCTTGATCTGATCCAAGATCATCCGCTGGCACCGTTGCTTATCACGGATCTGGTCGAAGCCGTTGACGACGATGAACATATAAGCCTTCTCATGTGCTGCGTTCCAAATAAAGTCCTGAGCCGAAAGGGTGAAGTGATTAGCAGCAGAAACAACGAAAACGACCACATCGATCTCCTCCTGCCGGGCGAAAACAGCTGTAGTCTTGAGAGAATCCGAGTTGAGGCCTGGCGCGTCAATCAAGGCAATGTCGACCACACCGTTGTTAAGAAGCGATTCGTCAATGGTTCGTACGTCCTTCACGTATACCTTGCACTGCATATATTTCGAGTTGTCAATCACGATATCCTCTAGCTGAGCTAGGGAATAGACGTCATATGTGGTTTCATCGTTGCGGTTATACTGCCGGTCTTTATGCACGGCGTGCACTTCCTCGAGTCCACCGTTCTCCCGAGCATCAAGAACTTCACAGAAGATGCTAGTGCAGGGTTGCTGATCTTCCGGCAGAACCTTACGGCGTAGGAGGGCGTTACAGAATGTGGATTTTCCCGCATTCAAGTCTCCTGTGATCAAGACCTTGCTGGAGATGTCCTCAATTCTATCCCTTATTGAAAGCAGATGCTTGACGCTTTGGCTAATCTTTCCATCTAGAAGAGACGCAATCGAGGCCTTTTCCAACGAGTGTACAAGTTCAGCTTGCGACAGTGCTCCCAGCTTCAGGTCAAGCTTCAGGATGGAGAACTCTTGCGCGATCTGAGGGCTCATCAGTCTCGGTTCTGGGGGAGCCCGACGTTCCGCGGTAGCACTCGACTCCGCTAGATCTTCTTTTGAGGGCATTGTGGCGGCACGTCTTAGATTTCCAGGTCTTGGCTGCTCATCCTGGTGAGCAGCCTCTCCGAAGTACGACTGGCTTTGTTGTAGCGACGGTCTCTGCGACGGCGAGTCCGGAAGGTTCTGTACGGAAGGGTAGTGGGCGGGCCATTGTCGGTTCATGTCCTGAAGCTCCTTCAGAGTTTCGATGGTTCGAGAGATGGCGCGCGCAAGCTTCGTTCGATTCGAATTGCTGGGTCGTCATTAGTACTTCATGAAGACTCGCCCATACCCAATCATCAAATGGAAAGCAGTCGTACTATAGTAGTTGATGAACATGGCTAGCCACAATTTGCTTCTCGTGTTCAGCAGCAGGATTGTACTCTCCCGCGCGCGTCGGAGTATGCGCGGGAGTAGGTCTATCCACCAACATCTCGGATCTCCATCCCGCGCTAGACTCTGTATCCGCGATGCTTCCCCCGTATCCTGAGTCCGCATGTAACGAAGACATCAAAGCCGTAGCGCTTTCCGAGGTCGAGCCATTACCAACCGTCATATAAGCCGGCGGGGGCCGGGGGGCGAACGGGCTTTCCTCTGGGATCTCATCTGGAGGACGTCTAGACGACCCCTCTCCGGCAGAGGAGCCGCCGTTGCCGGGAAAATACTCCTGACTCATGGTGATAATACCGTGAGTTGCATGAGAGCTCGAATCTCAGATGATTTGTTGCGACGAAATGTTTGTGTCAAGGTGAGGTGATTTCTCTCGGCGCGGGTAAAAATCACGTCCCAAAGAGGGATGGTGGCGGACATGTGACTGCGTAACAAGAAGTCTGTATCGCCGTTACAATCGGGAGGCCTGATGTCACTGCAGCTTCTGGCCCTCTCCTGTCTACCTGCCGCATTTTAGCATCTTACAGCCTTTGTTTCCTTCGCTCGGTTTTTGTTGCTTGTTCAATATGAATGTGAGTCTTTGCGACAAGTCGACTGTTCTGAAATTTCTGCTAATAATATGTTGAAGATCGTAGAGTGGGCATTCGGAAAGCGCATGACGCCCGCAGAGCGTCTCCGCAAACACCAGCGGGCGCTCGACAGGACACAGCGCGAACTCGATAGGGAGCGAACCAAGCTGGAGAACCAGGAAAAGAAACTCATCCAGGATATCAAGAAGAGCGCAAAGAATGGGCAAATCGGAGCCTGCAAAATCCAGGCGAAGGACCTGGTACGGACACGAAGGTAGGGTTGCTCGCTGTGAAGAGCTTTGCGTTGCCCATTATGCCCTTTCGACAAATCCGCTGACTGTGTATGCTGCACATAGGTATATTCAGAAGTTTTATCAAATGCGGACACAACTACAGGCCATTTCGCTTCGCATTCAGGTATGATACCCCGCCGCCAGGCGCGATTAGTGCAGAGCTTACGTATGCATGGAACAGACCGTCCGAAGCAATGAACAAATGATGCAGTCGATGAAGGGCGCTACGATGTTACTGGGGAGCATGAACCGGCAAATGAACCTGCCGGCACTGCAGCGGATTGCGATGGAATTCGAGCGCGAAAACGATATCATGGACCAACGGCAAGAGATGATGGACGACGCAATCGACGAGGCCACGGGAATGGAGGGTGAGGAAGAAGAAGGCGAAGACATTGTCAAGGAAGTCCTAGACGAGATCGGCGTAGATCTCAGCTCGGCGGTGCGTATCACATCCCCATTCTCCTGGGGCGAAGTCCCGCTAACGAAATATTCAAACAGCTTGGCGAGACACCAACAGGGATACAGAAAGAGTCGGTCAGCGAGACTCGCGTTGCTGAAGCAGTTGGAGCCGGTGGCCCTGGCGGTGCAAGCGATGATGATCTCCAGGCAAGGCTGGACAGCCTCCGGCGATAAACACATGCTTCGCCTTCTTTGAAACCGACCTCTCCTCTACCCTAGTTTTACTACCATCTCGGTTCAAAGGCTACGGGGCGCGCGACCCGTGTTGTGCCCATTTTGCCTCACTTTTCTGCTATCAGATCGTTATACCAACACACCATGTCTATAATATTGGCCAGGAGCAACTATGAATAATTATGAGTCTTGATGTTAAAGAGCCCGGTTCCGATAATGAAACCGGAGCCGAGCCACCGTTTTTACTTCTACCTAGATACACAACCACGATCATCCTTGTCGATGAGGCTACCAGATCGTAGGAAAAGGAGCTTTTCCATGTGTCAAGATGATATAAGACGAGATGGTTGCACACATCTACATCTCGCAGGTGCTTTTTTGACTTGCCCTGGACAGGCCACATACTTTTGTCCTGTGTTGTACAAACATCAAGGAAACGAAGCTGCCTAATGCAGCTCTCGTCGTCAGTCTGTCATATAAGCTCGTATAATTGCCACATCAGAAGCCCGGCGGCGCAGGCGGAAGCCAACGTTGGAATAATCCCAGAAGAGGCTCTGCGTGTGGAAGCAAGCAGCAAACAAAGCATAAAAAGTACCCCACTCTTTTCACGAAACAACTCCTTGTCTAGATAGCTGCAAGCCAAATCTTGTTGCAAGAGATGCACGCCGTTCTTTGCCCGGGTTTGCAGGAAAATCGAGAAGGAGGGTGGGGGACGAGCTTAGGATTAAGCAAACCATGCCGAAAGGATCAAAGGGCGTAGTGCTTTCTGATTGGCTAATATCTGCATGTAGGCGAAAGGGGAGAAATGATTTCTTGCAGCAAGGATGGGGTGGACTGGGAAGAGCCTTGTGGGTCTATGAGGACAGAAAGCAGCAAGCTGAATGCTTTGAGCACTTTGATGACTTGTTTTCTGGAAGGAAATGCATGCGGAGTGGACGAAATTCAAGTTGTATGAGGCATTATTGTTGGACAGAATTGACACAGCCCAGCGCTAGAGTTTCGGCGAAAGGCTCGCTGAACTTCCATGACCAATGGTGGCAGCTACCTTGTCGCTAGCTGCAGAGGGCACAAAAGGGCTATCTGCAAGCTATCATGCAGCGTACTGCAGCGAGCCATCATGGATCTTTTTCCGCATTCTAACTGGAAAAGAGAAGTTGGTGACCCTCCTTGCTATCAAAGTAATGCGAGTGGCTTGGTTCTCTCGCCTCACCTTTGGAAGGATCAAGAGCCGCAAAGCAGGATGCGCAATCAACAGGGCGAGCCTCATACCGATCAAAACTACTGCCTATCTACGCAATGATTCGGTATCTTGGTCAGTACCGGATACTGCGGCTTCGCCCTCAAGACTGTGTACAACCGGAGCATCATGGAAGCATAGAGGGGGGGGGACAAGAAGGAAAAGCTCGACTTCGATGGGGATGGGGGGAGTTTGGATCGATACCCATGTCAGAAGCCTCACAATTGCTGTGCCCTGACTCACTGCCCCGTTTTGCCCATTTTCCTGCCACCTAGAGGCTAGCCGTGACCTTTACCCTTTGCCCGGGCTCCCTGCCAACCTTATCTCTCCGCATTTTGGAGGAGGCAAGGTTGCCCCAGGGCAGTGTCTTAGGATTCTTCGCTATCCCGCCCATAGTATCCGGGATATCGGGCGTTCTGATATCGACCAGAAGGTGTGGCATCAGGTGTGTCTCAGGCGCCATCCCATTGGACGACGCGTAGTTTTTCTGTGACAAGTTTAAGTTGGAAATCAAATATCGGAGAGAAATCGACTTGCCGCTGACCTCCATCAGAATAAAGGAGTATGTTTATGCGGTGTTTGTATCGAGGGCTGTGGGTATTTCAGTGGCCTCCTTCCTCGCCCAAATATCTCAGATCATTATCCATCTTTTCATCCTGTCCATCTGAGTCATCTGAGTCCTTTCTTTCTATACCTACTGGACACACAATTTTGCCCAGATATTCATTGTCCCATCCTTTCAACGTCCTCGTGGGATGACGTTTGTCAATATGAATCCACACATGCCTCCCCAGCATCACCCGTCGACTCGCCCAGGCGAAGGGCCTCACCCAGCATATAATAGCCCTTCCAGGTCCAGAAACCCTGATCGCCTTGCCGACCGGCTCAGCCAAGTCCACATTCAACAGGATCGCTTCCCTGAAGCGAGGCCAAGGGGCTTCAATGCTTCTGCCGAGGTCGACGAGGACACGGATCTGTTCTATATCGGCTATACTTTTTTCAAAGCTCCGGCAGCTCCAGGCCGCAACGCCACTTGGCTCAAAGTTGACAAAACCAGGATGAACCTGGATCAAAACCAGCTTTCGGATCTTGTGCAGAAAAAGGCCAAGCGGAAGCCTGTGGCCGACCAATATCAGAGCCTAAAACGAATTAGGCGCACCCACGTTGATGACTTGATCGAGGAGCTACGGGAAGATAACCCCCAGTATCAGTGGACATGCGTGTATGTCAAGGAAGAGGAGCGAAACGTCCGGGGGAAAGGCTACCCCCGTAACTCCTATGAAACTAGCTCGATGGATATCATTCTTCAAGGAAAGGCGCTTAACCCATCCGGTTTTAGAGCTCGTCCTGTGCATAGCCGAGACCCTTTTCAACACAGAGACAGCAGGGATCAAAGACCTATACATACCCCTCAGCATTCGGAGGAGGAGTCTCGACCTTTCTCGAGAGCGGGCTATGCCGAGCAGTGGAGAGTCCCCGGCACCCAACAGGCACCAACTCCACCACATGTTCACGGCGCACAGCAAGCCTCTGTCCACTTCCATCAACAAGGACCCCCTCATCCTCAGTCGCCACCTCATGCGCAGACACCGCCACAGGCTCATGCCGCTCAGCAAGCTTCTGACCAATTCCACCAACAAGGGCCACCCCACCCTCAGCAGCAACCCCATGTCCAGCCACAGCCACATGCCCAAATGCCGCCTCATGCTCAGGCACAACCTCAGCACCGAGGCGGCGAGCCAAGCTACACACAGCAGGTCAATTGGGCACCGAATGGCCCTGCAGGCCACGCACAACATCCCCAGCCACAGCCAGTCGTGCATAACTACATAAACTCTGCCCCTGTACATAATCCCAGGCCTGGAGTTCAAGAACAAAGGCCACGAGGTGCCGTGAAGGAATCCGAACCTCGAAACAACCGACAGGAGACCCCTAATGAGAAATCATTCTACAAGCAGCAGGCAAAGGCTGAAAAGAAGCGCGACAAGTCTCCAAGACATGTCGTCGGGTCAGAACCAGACCTAGTGTACGACACCACAAGCAGTGACGACGACAACATCCTAACGCCCGATTATGATGGTGAAGATTGGGAAACCGAATTTTCCGAGAGAGACGCCAAAATATCTAAGGGACAACCATATCGAGGTAGCCTGTACCGCGGGCATTCGTCCTCGCAGCCTCGCCATGGTTACCGTCAACACTACCGAAAGGACCCACAGCGGGCTGATGATCACCGAGCAGGACGATACCGGGATGAAGCTGCCATTGACATTGTTCCATCATCCAGCAGGCTTTCATCAAGGCGGCTGAACAGGATCCACAATAGTTACAGAGGAATGGCCAGGCAGTACGAACGCCAACCAAAGATCATTCAACAATCACCAAGGATCAGTGCGGATGATCTAGAGCTCATTTTGAGCCAAGTCCGAGGGCACGCAAATAATAGCGCCAGAGGCCGAATGCTGAATGTATGGGAGTCAGAGCTTGCAGAGCGAGAGGAGATACTGAAGTACCATGAGCAGATGGCCGCTCGTTATGAGGACAATAACTACCTAGGCCGCTCCAGGTCTCTGAGGCAGCCCTTGACAGCTTATCCTCATCCTCATCCTCATCCTCAAAATTATCTGCAATTTCGCTGAGTTTCTTCAGGTTTAATTTGCCCTTTCTGAATCATTTTCTTCGTTTCTTTTCGGGATTTGTCCGATATTTATTGTTCGCGGAATGGTGCCTGGTGTCCAACGGGAAAAGAATCAATGGCTGAATGGTTTGGGTATATTCAAATATTGGCTTGTATCATGAGTTCGGGTTTGTCCACAGTGTCTTTATCATCAATCAAGATCCTATCTGGACTGAATGTGCCCAAGATGTGCTCGAGTGAAGTGGAGTAGTGAACAAGTAGCTCAGGCAGTAGTGACGCACGGCCAGCACACAAGTCGAGTCACTACTTATCGATAAGCCCCTCCATTAAGTCACCGGCAAGACTTTCTCCCCCGCCAGCGTTTAGTCCCGCTGTCTCCCGTTTATTTTCGTCATTCTTCCTCTCTTCGTCTTCCTCTCACAGATCCCAATTTACTCACTCTTCGTATACCTCGTTTTCTCTACACCTTACTCCAATCCCCAAATAATCAAGATGTCTCGTGCATTCTTCGTCGGCGGTAACTTCAAGATGTATTGACCCCCTCTACCCCGCAACATGGCCACCATCATCCCATAACTTCCACCTGCGCCAACATCACGCGAGGCGGAATTGCTAACCATTGCGTCTCGTCTACCCCCTCTACAGGAACGGTAATGTTGAGAGCATTACCTCCATCATCAAGAACCTCAATGCCGCCTCCCTCGACTCCAACGCCGAGGTCGTTATCTCCCCTCCCTCAATCTTCCTCCTCCTCGCTCGCGAGCTCGCCGACAAGAAGAAGATTGGCGTCTCTGCCCAGAACGTCTTCGACAAGCCCAACGGTGCCTTCACCGGTGAGATCAGTGTCCAGCAGCTCCGCGAGGCCGAGATCAACTGGACTATCCTCGGCCACAGCGAGCGCCGTGTCATTCTCAAAGAAACCGACGAGGTACGTACAACGGGAGCAGCATTTTCCCGCCCCTTGTCCGGTGATACTTGATTTAGGTGCTAACGAAGGAAAATTAGCTCATCGCCCGTAAGACCAAGGCTGCCATTGAGGGTGGCCTGAGTGTCATCTTCTGCATCGGTGAGACGCTCGAGGTAAAGCTCCGCTTTTAGTTTTTTGCTTGTTCTTCTTTACCCCACCTCCAAAATAGATCTCCGTTTCCCCCAATTGAGTTTCTCTACAGGAATTAACTATATCTATAGGAGCGTGAGGCCAACAAGACCATTGACGTCGTCACCCGCCAGCTCAACGCTGCCGCCAAGGAGCTCTCCAAGGAGCAGTGGGAGAAGGTTGTCATCGCCTACGAGCCCGTCTGGTAAGACACCCGCGCGCGCGCCCGCATCCTGAGCCGAAAGCTCGCGAGCACGAGAACGAGTTTCTAAACTAACCGGATCATAGGGCCATCGGCACGGGTAAGGTCGCCACGACCGAGCAGGCCCAAGAAGTCCACGCTGCCATCCGCCAGTGGCTGAAGGACGCCATCTCCGCCGAGGCTGCCGAAAACACCCGAATCATTTACGGTGGCTCCGTGAGCGAGAAGAACTGCCGCGAGCTCGCCAAGGAGGCTGATGTTGATGGCTTCCTTGTTGGTGGTGCTAGTCTGAAGCCTGCCTGTACGTCTCTCCTGCCTCCCCCTTTTTATCATCGCCGATATGGAGTACGACATCGCTAACCATATCTACCACATTTACAGTCGTTGATATTGTCAACGCCCGCCTGTAAACCGTCGGCTCGTATGACAAGCCATAAACGAGCAGACCTCTTGTCGGTTTGATGTATTGACAAGCTTATTTTGGAATCTGTGTCGCTTTACAAGGGGTTACACTATCACTACATAAATACCTACATAATAAAAAAAAGCAAAAACGCATGAAACGACTCCATCTACAATTGTTACATCGACCACCAAGTTCCCCAGGTGTCTCGAACCGTAAAGCATTACAATATATATATCTCTAGTTACATGTCAACTCTATAGATTGGGGAAGAGATGGGCCAATTTCCTTTCTATGACGAGTACGACACTGATACTCCAACTCCCCTCCAATATGATCTCCCCGGCGTTCCGCCCCCACTACTCTGGCCCCCAGACGCAGACTGCGCGTTCGCATAAGAGGACGGCGAGAAGGAACTCGGGCCCAGCCCAACTCCAGCACTCACAAGAAGCTCCTTAACCCGCCCCTCCCAAAGAAGTCGCACATTCCACGACTGGTCCACCCGGAGTTTCAGGACTGATTCTTGGTTCTCGTCCTCTTCGCGAGCCGAAGGGAGCTCTGGTACGGGAGGGAAAGCTGTCGGCTCCCACAGGCGGACTTTGCATCGCGCCCACTCGAGGCCATCGTCATCAGTTCCGTTCAGACTCGGTTTCTTAGACTTCCGCCATAGCTCGCAGCCGGCGACCATTTCACTTTCCCAGCTGTAGACGTTGAACCCGAATCGGGAGCTAAATGAGAGGTTCGGAGACGCACGGAGGGAGTATGATGTTGAGAGGGAGCCAGTTAGGGGAGTTAGGGTGAGAGTTAGGGTATAGGGGAAGGTCGAGATGGGTGTGGCGGTCGCGGAGGATTTCGGGTCTGTGGCTGCTGGTAATGTGCTGAATCGTAGCCCCGTTGACATTCCAATCAGGGATGAAACTGGTGAATAGTATGCTTCTGCGCCGGCGGACAGGAGTGATAGCCGGGGGGCGTCATTGTGAGTCCGCGGATCGGGGCCGAAGTTCCAGAGCCCGCGCCAGCCGAAGAGGGAGTTGTCTGTACTGAACAGGTATTCGTTACTATATTTCCCTGTGTCGTGGGAAAGTTGCGTGAGGAGTGTCGCTTGTGGCGCGGACCCAGAGAGTGGAGGACCCCTTGTGGAAGAGACGGCGAGGGACAACTGCATCGTTGGGGAGATTCGACGTAGGAACAATGCATTCAGGGTCGTTGGGGGAGGTAGATGCAGCGTCGCATGGAGCAACGTCGCCTTCTGGCCGTTAGCGCCATGCGCAGTGCCATTATCTTTCGCGCCATCGAGGATAGAATCCCAACCCCAGGACTCGACAGGAGGGGCAACCGGGGCTTGTACTTGGCGATAACCGGGGGATAGTTTTCGAAGCGGGATTAGGGCGCTTTTGCTCGGTGTATTGTCAAATGATATGTTGCTGTATAAATATGACACCGAGCCTTCGATTAATCCGACAGTACCGAGGGTATAGCTCGTCGCGAAATTGGGGGTGGAGAGCGAGGACAGGTGAACGCGCATACGCTCGGGGGTTGTGAAGTCCAGAAGGGCTAAAAATAGTTAGGGGACAAGTTTTCTTTAGGAATCGTCAAGAGACGTAGATTTTGGAAGTACTCACACTGGGTTGTAGCTGTGAGCGACGAGTATGAATTGTCACGGTTCCATTGTGTCCCCTCGGCGAACGCGAGTTGGATATAGTCCATGAAGTCGAGCATCGTCAACCCTCAACAAAAGGTGGCCTAGAGGTAGGGGTATATTATCGGAGAGAATTTACAAAATCAGGATTCCAAATCATGATTGACTCCACGATTGACGATGAAAATGATGAAGGAAGGTTCCTCCTGCGGCGATGAAGCCGCGGGCGCATCAGCTCATTTCCGCTTTAGGTGAATCGGATAAGCCCCGCATCAACAGTTAATCCGGCTGTTATCAGCGAAGAAAAAAATAATTCACATCAACTTGACAATATTCTCCGCACTTGGATACAACGACTGCCACGCTCCCCGTCTGTGAACTTCAACCTCAACTTCGAATTTTCCAGTCACAAATATACCGACACAATGCCTCGTTCCAAGCGTGCCAGAATCGTTCATGAGTCAAAAACTGCCAAGAAGGACCACAAGGAACAGACCAGACGGCTCTACGCAAACATCCGCGAATGTGTTGAGAAATATGATCACCTTTTCGTTTTCTCCGTCGACAACATGCGCAACACATACTTGAAGGATGTGCGCTCAGAATTTACCGACAGCCGGTAAGTTTGCTTATACATCCAATGTCCTCAGCCGCGCATTGTGCTTGACCGCTTGACTTGCGGCCGATATATATCGATAAAAATCTCGAAAGAAGGCAATGCTAACTCTACGCCAGCCTCTTCTTCGGAAAGACAAAAGTCATGGCCGTTGCCCTCGGCCACAACCCCGAAACCGAAGCCGCTGAAAACCTCCACCTCCTCCACCCTTACCTCACCGGCGCCGTTGGTCTCCTCTTCACCTCGCGAGACCCCACCTCCGTAACGGACTACTTCGACTCCTTCCGCCCTCTGGACTACGCCCGCGCCGGCACAGAAGCTACCCGCTCCTTCGCCATCCCCGCAGGCTTAGTGTACTCGCGCGCCGGTGAGGTTCCCACCTCCGAGGACGAACCCATTAGCCACACGATTGAGCCCGAGCTTCGCAAACTTGGTGTCCCCACACGTCTGTTCAAGGGGAAGGTCATGCTTGAGTTGACGGAGGGACAGGAGAGCTATCCTGTTTGCAAGGAGGGTGAAGTTCTGGATTCGAGACAGACGACCCTGTTGAAGATGTTTGGGGTTCAAACATCGGAGTTCAAGATTGCGCTCAAAGCGCACTGGACCAGGAGTACTTCCAAGGTCGAGATTCTTGAGAAGGATGAGAATGGTATGGATGTGGAGTAATTCAGAGGGGGTTTGTTGCACAAAAGTGGTATCCGAGCTTTCTTATGATGAAACCCTTGGGGGCAACTCATGGCGTTATGGTTGGCGTTTTTTTCTCCCTTATCGATATGTTCCTTGTTGCTCTTGTTTTGAGTCCCAGAGTTTCGACATACTTCATGAGCGTATGACGAATATATAGAACATCAAGAAAGAATATTATCCTACCTATTGCAGCTGAAGTAGCCCGAAAAACACCTAAACCTAGCTACGAAACAAGATAAATAATATTAGAAGACTGATGAAACCTATTTCCGAGCCCACAACGTTACAACCATATGAAGATATCTGGCATAGGTTATCGCTGATGAGAAACCTTACCTTATCTTCTTACCTGAGATGCAAAGTACCCTCCGGACACCTCCAGCTGAAAAAAAAAAATGTTCACTAAAATACATACTTACCCCCTTGAAGCAACTGCAGTTGTACGAGCCCTAGCAGGCCAAACAGGAGAAAGGACATGATAACACAAAGAGGGGCGAGAAAGGGTAACCGAGACCGAGCAGAAGAGGGCGAAGATAGGGCGTCAGAAAGAGCAACATTCAAACCATTCTCTCCCACTGGAAAGAAAGATAACCTTCCGAGTAGGGGCAAAAGATTCTCAGGAGCAGGACTGAATAGGGAAAGCTCCAATATAGATAGATAGAACTGGACACCCCCAGGCGTATGTGATGTTCGTGAGCCGTATTGACTGTTGTAAGTATCGAATTTTCTGAAGCACCATTCGCGTCGTCTTACCCAGAGCCATGTTGGGGTGGGCAAAGAGAGAAAAGGATCAACCAGAAATACCCACCAACAAACCGTCATCGAAGATTTTAGAGAAATCCCATCGGTCAAAGAGCAGGTGTCTAGTACCGCCGTTTGGCGCGCGGGTCATCGTACGCATCGTCTTCATGGTATCTCTTCCGTCCCTGTTCTTCTCTTCCGCCATACCTGTCGCGCTCTCGGTCACGGTCACGGTAACGATAGCTGTCTCTGTCACGGTCGCGACGGTCACCATCGCGGTCTCGGTCTCGCCTGTCACGATCGCCATAGCTGTCTCTAGGGCGGATGGGTTCACGGTTGCTACCCGTACCTCCTCGTGGATCGCGGTCAGGCCTACCACCGCCTCCAAAACCTGCGTTGCGCCCACCTCCAGGGCCTGAAGGTGCATTTGGCGGCGCCTGTCCTCCGAAGCCACCGCGACCGCCTTGGTAACCGATACCGCCGCGGGGTCCTCCAAATCCACGATCATTGCGGAAACCACCCTTGAATCCTCCTCTACCGCCAAAACCACCCCGGAACCCACCACCATACCCTCCAGGGCCTGATGGAGGGCCAAAGCCTCCACCACCGATGGGTCGTGAAGGCAACGCCTTGGTGTAACCTCGGCCTCCGAGACCTCCGCCAAACCGACGAGGCTTCCACCCCTTGACAGTTCGGCCACGCTCAACGTCCACCAAAACACGTCGATCCTTAATTCGGATATTGTCTGTTTCCTTATAGGCGGCTGAATTCAAGGAACGCAAAGCCTAAATTAGTATCACTGGGAATGTTTAGAAGGGTTGTGGTAGTACCTTTCATGTCTTTCTCGCGCTCATAGACGATGAAAGCATAGCCTCGATGCGGCTTTTTCGCGCCCTTGGGGGTAACGGTGTCTTTGATGATGCGAATCTAGTAGACAGTCAGCTTCAAAGACATTTAAATCAGACTTGACAAAATTACTCTTTCAATAGGTCCGAACCGTCCGAACTCTCGCTCCAGATCACCCTCGTTGACTTCATAACTGAGTCGGGAAACGAAAAGCGTCTTGAAGGGATCACCTCTGACTTGTGAATCATTGCTTGGATCATCTAAATAGGTAAATCATTAGCATCCACCGATCGAGAACCAGTTCACTGGATGAGAATGTCGTACATGTGGCAAGACCCTCGGTCAAATGCTTATTCAATCTCTCCTTCTTCTCCAACTTCTGGCGCCACTTGCGTTGCAACCATGTTTCTTTCGGGTTATATTCCGTCTCTTCAGCAGTCTTCTTCGCTTCCTCGAGGTACTGCGCGATTCCGGTGATTGTGCTCTTTTTGACATCCTCCGGCGCGCGGTCAATGGGTGTTACCCATCGTAGGGGTGGACGCGGCTGGAAGAGAGCGAGGAGCGGAGGGGGGAGTTTGTCGGTCATTTCGGTTCAATCCTATCTCAGTTGAGATGACAGGTGATTATTTCCAACTGAGATAATAATGCATGAGGGGATGCAGATGCGACTTGATCCCGCTCTCTTTGTTGAGCAACTGGCGGGCGTTGTTTCGAAATTCGCGCTCCCTGTTCCGGGAACGTCAGCCGCCAAGCGCGATAGCCGGTGCTGCCGCGGGCCAATGACATGAGGCTGCCAATCTGCCCGCGGGCAGTCGAAAAAAGATCCCTTGCGGACTGGATAGCCAAAGGCAACTGTAAAAAGACATCGCAACAATGCCTGTACAAGGAATTCGATCAGTTACTTCTGCCAGAGTACGTTAATTATTCATGTCTTGCTCATTCAATCTATTTCTAACCACCATCAGAACGGTGTGGGCGCCTTCATCCTGCAATGCAAGCGTCTCGATTTCCATTACTGCGACTGGGCAGGAAGCTCTCGCGGCATGGTGTGCGTTACTACTGAGTGCCTAATGTTGGGAAATCCCGATACTGACTAACTCGTCCCTAGTTCTTTCCTAAAGCACCACCTCAACGCCTTCGCGAAACAGAACCCTCAGATTGAGATCCGCGTATCCCCACGACCACACAAGCACCCCGTCATCAAGGGCCACTACATCAACGGCCGCGAAAAGGCTGTGTGCGTGCGCAACCTCGAGCCGGAGCAAATATTCCAAAAGGTCAATCTGCTGAAGCAGAACAGTGGTGAGAAGAACAAGCGGACCAAGAAGCCTGTCGCGAGTATCAACGAGAGTGTCCGTGGCATCTGGTCTCCTTATCACGGAGGTCTCAAGTCGGTTTAGGACTCTACTTTCCTTGGCTTATTGTTATAGCGGTTTCTTTTGCTTGTCTTTTCTTGTCGGCTTTGCATCCTAGGGGTTCTCGAGTGACTTGTCTGTCTGTCCGTCCGTAACACGGACGCTTTCTATATGGTTGATGACCAATCTGTATCATACCTGCACATGCACATATACCATCCGAAATCGATATTCTGGATGAAGATCTGAAAATGTCCTCTATTATTCTTCATCAGGAGGAATATTGACATGAAACATAACATAACCAAAAATGCTTCGCCGTTGTGACGAGAAGTATCTGCACCGATTCCATGCCCAGGTACCAACCAATGCAATAAGGGTATCGAAAATTTTTACAGAAAAAGGACTTGAGAAAAGAGCCCAACCAAACACCGATCCATGCAACCCGCATATAAACAGAACTCCCGGTGCCCACTCATAAATACACCTGAAACATTGACTTGGGAGCACTAATAGACTTGCCGCAGTCTTCCACCTGACATTTAGCGAAAGGCTTTGTCCTTGATGTCGTCTTCTTCGCCTTTGTCAAGGAGCGGTTTGTGGCACACTCTCCGCAGTATACCTATATGAAACGTTAGTTATCGGATAACTTGCAGTCAAAGGTGGGAATACTGACGTGTCCGCATTGTTTAGCGACCCAGATCTGCTGCTTTACGTCATCCCCTGTCCCGAGCTCTTCTTCGCAATTCGGACAAATGGCGACGTCATCCTCTTGTACAGATCTTGTATAGCCTTCTGGGGCGGGGCTCGGAGCCTTGTATGAACTCCGCGGCCGGGTTGTCTCAGGCGTCCTTGTCCCTACCCAATCATCCAGCCCCAAATCGATCGTCAAGTCCGTGGCCCCAAGTGTATCCCCGATGAACAGTCTCTCCAAATCATCACGGGATAGATGAGCCGCGGCATGCCATGGAACTTCCCGTCTCAAGCCGAACGTCTGCGGCAGAGGAAGCATCCGCCAGAAGTTGGAGCTCATCAGGCCCTGGGCCCGTGGAGTCGGGAGAGGTTGTGGTAGGGGTCGCCTTACAGTCGATGACAGAAATTGCACCTCCGGACTGCTGGGAGGATCCGGAGACTGCTCCTCTAAATCCACCACATCCGCCGTCATGATGTCCCGCCCGAATCTAGGTGGCCGAGGTCGTCGTGAAATGGTCTCTGCTTCAAACGGGGTTGATCGAACAATCTCCGGTGAGTCCGGCTCGTTTGTGAGATCGATCACATCCTCTTCAGGCGGCGCAGACGTAATAACTGGTCGCCGAAAATCGAGTCCATCGCCGGCGTAGCGAGGAGCGGGTAGTTCAAGAGGAGGGAGGGATGGGTGGGGTGTCGCGACCGAGGACGACTGGACTTGTGGTGTGGCTGATTGATCTTGTCGTGGCCGCTGCAACACAAGTTAGTTTTTAGTAAGGTCGTTATGAAAAGAATATTCATGGGGGCAAAATGGGCACACCCCGCGGAGAGGAGGCGATAGTACTAACCTTCCTTCGCCGAGCGGCGATAAACTGAACTCCTGAGTCGCTCATTCTGAGGAATGTGTTGAGGTGAAGTTCGAGAGATCGAACTGAGAAACCCCGGAGGATGACAAGGTCAAATAGTGAGGCGTGACAAAGAGAAGAAAAAGGAAGGATGAAAGGTAAGAGGATTGAATTTGTTGTAGCAGTGACGCCTCAAAATGCGGTAGCGGTGGAGGCCATTATCGAATTGCTTAGTTATGAGCGCAACGATAATATCCGCTGCAGAAACAGTTTAAGTCCGAGTCCACACCTGTCCGCCTTCTGCACAAGACAGTACCTTGGAGGATACTAGTGATTGTCGCCTTTTAGGCTCTGCTCCCGAGGTTTGGCTGTGATCGTATATATCACCGGATCGAGCGCTAATCGAGCGGGGAACTAAATGCCCTGTCCGTATCATCCCCCTGCAAAGGTGAAATCACACAAATGATGATTGATACATGTGGCGATCAATTTGACATGCTAGACTTTTTTGTCTTTTATCTCCTGTTATTTTGCCTTGCAAAACCACCTAGAAGTACAAAAAAAGATTCGTCACGAACCAAACAGACAAGGATTTCCTCTAACTATTTCCACTATTGTGCAGTCAACACTGTTACTCCACCATCAGTGTTGAGCGCCACAATGCTCTGAGAAGCGGAACCCCAGGCCACGGCCACAGCAGGCACGGCGCTCCGTAATGGTTCTGACCACGTCTTCGCTGCCTTAGAGTAATGCTGAACAGCGAGTCCACTAGGGCCACCGGCAAGAAGGAATTGTCCTGTGTAGTCCCAGTAGATCGAATCAACCTGGCTGCCGGTTTCAAGGACCTTGACTTCCTTGGAGCTACGCAGATCCCAGATTGAGACAGTAGTCGACTTCTCTGTCACCGCGGCCAAGAATGTCCCGTTCTCTGAGAAGAAAACTCGTTTGACGGGACCAGCAAGTTCGTAGTTCGCCGCCACAGCACCGGTCTTAATGTCATAAATCTTAATCTGCCCATCCGCACCACCAGCCGCAAGCAGGTGGCCATCGGGATGGAATTGCACCGAGAGAAGGGCTAAACAAAAAAAAATGCTGGCTTAGCTAGAGTTCAGTTCGAGAGGATTAGGGGAGGTACTTACATGCGTCACTGAAGTTCTGTCCAATAACCGCGTTGGTTGTCAGGTCGTAGAGAACGTAGCTCTTGTCAGCGCCAACAGAGGCGACGATATCGCCCGTTGCGTGGAGGGCAAGACCGGTAGCAGCACCGGCGTGAGAATTGAAGCTTGCGATTTCATTACCAGCCTCAAAGACCTTCACGGTGCCGGTAGCGGAGGCCACAACCGCCTTCTCTCCGGCCCAAATAGCATCAATGACCGGACCGCCTGCTTGAAGACTCTGGATGACCTGTTTTTCAGATAGCGAGAGGACGCCAACAACTCCTTCAGCCGTCTCGATGAGTGCTGAGTCGCCAGCTGAATTGATTGATAACGTCTTTCCTCCAGGGAAGATGGGATCTGTGCTGTCGGAAGGCTTGTAGGCGGAAATTGCTTCGGCGGTCGCCCATCCTTCGGGGATAGGACGTTTACGTCGGGTCTTGGAAAGGCTATCTGAGGTTAGAGGATAATCTCCCAAAGCGATAGCACAGCAGTGTGCAACAGCGCGTTATAGATGCACTTACGATGCCTGGGTATTTTCAACTCTGGCCAAAACCTCGTCGGAAAGACCAGTGGAGTCCACCTGCATAGCATCACCAGATGCTCCAGAAGCCCTAGCACCGACCGTTACCTTCGATAGCGCGTCGCGTGCCTCGTCTCTCTCCTTAGTCAATCTTGCGATCACTCGCACGGCCGCATCGTGCTGATACAGCGCCGCGCTCAGCTCTTGTCGCGTCTGAGCTAGGGTCTGGCGTAGTGTATATGTCTCCAAAGCTAGGGCATCCCATTCCTCCTGGAACACGCTGAGTAACGAAGGGATCGAGGTAAGGGTGGGAGGTCGAGGTCGGATGACGCGCTCGGCCTTGACCTCAATGAGGTCGTCGGTGGAAAGTTCCTCCCCATTTACAGGATCATTCCCATTCTCGGCGATATAAGCCTCGATGAGTCGCTTCTCGAAGACGCTGCCTGATTACAGTCAGATCGAAACCAGTGGTTGTCTGAATCTGCAAACCTACCGCTCTTGGGCGAAACGACAGGCACTTGCGGTGCCTCTCCCGAAACTATTATGGCAATTATTATCAGTACTTTGGACAATATCCACAATGTTCATCTCAACTCACTTGCGCACAGCATGGTTTCTAAATTAGTTGATTGATAGAGTAGACAACAGGAGGACGTGAACCTGCGGCTCCTTGACTTTTCGGCGGAAGCTGGATTTGGACTAGTGCCCACCGCGGCGGCTGGCCGATCGACCGTTGCTTGGCAGCTGGCACGATCATAGCAAACCGATGCTTCGAAAGAGTTTGAGGTATTCTCGACGATTTATTTGGGCAGCTAAGTCCTTATCGCTTCGGTTAACATGCGCATATACTGCGCCGGGCGAGAATTGTCATTGCCATTGATGCGCTAAAGCATTAGAACGGATTAGCTCCTCTTGCAACCTAATTGCAGACAAAATAGTAGCTTTCAACTGCTAACTAGCGGGAGGTTGCGCGTCCTCACCATGTCAAACAGCGCGAAAAACTTGGCATATGGTACTCTCACTCATCTCCTTTATTCTCCCAGTCTAACAAAGGTTTCAGAAGCGAAAGAGCCGGCGTTTCTACAGCGACTACGAGGTCAATATGCGGGCTCCTCTGGCGGCTTAGAGCGCCCGGTGTCTCAACGGCCCCGTCGACCACGAGACGATACCGATGACGATGGTCCCACGTATGTCGATGCGGAGAGCCACGAAGTGGTATCAAAGGAGGAATATGAGGCCATGGTGAATGGTGGGGATGACAGGCCTGCGGAGAACGAAGGAAAGGGCCAGGATAAATCCGGCACTGAATCTACAGCAGACGGTGCAGCAGACGCGAAGAAGACAGCTACAGCATCAAAAAAGAATCTAGCAGAGATAGGAGGACCTCGGAAGCGAAAGCAAGCCAAAGTTGTCACTGATGAAGTCCAGGAAGCCGAGAGCAAGGATACGCGACCGAAGGATATGGGGCCCCGGAAACCGATGCAAGACAAAAAGAAGAAGAAGAAAATAAAGCTCTCCTTTGAGGAGTAATTGATTTATTATTCCATCTTAAACTTCGTAGCTTAATGTTGTCAACCCGCAGCAGGCAAACCGTATAGTTCCACCGCACTTGCCACAGCCAAAATGTTGTAAACTCTATGGTATATGACTCATTTATACTCATATTTAATCATACACAAGGTAATCATCTTGCAAATCCTAGGTCGTGAACTGCAAGTTTCTATACTGGGTGTTTTAACATCAGTTATCGAAAAAAATAATTTTCCAAGACTGGTCCGCAAAACTCGCGGAAATAAAAACAGCAGGGAAGAACCAAATTCTCACAGCACAAGCTTCTCTCAACTACTGGTATTCCTCAGACTCTGGGCCGCTGAATAGCGCCATCCTCAACTAAAATGCCTGTTGTCAGCGTCGAGGACCTCGTCCGTCTTCAACGGAAACCTGACGACATTCGCAATGTTCGTTGCCCCTCCAGTATCGGCTTCATCCCACTTTGATGCTAGGCCGGTGACGTCCCAAATCGCAAATGCTAACCATGTCTTAGATATGTATCCTAGCACACGTTGTATGTAATAACGTCCTTGGGGTGTCTCCTGGGGTTATCTAATGATTTTTATGACTTCAGGATCATGGTAAAACCTCGTTAACAGACAGTCTCATCGCCACGAATGGCATCATTTCACCAAAGCTGGCGGGCAAGATCCGCTACCTGGACTCACGGCCAGATGAACAGCTACGCGGAATTACTATGGAGTCGTCTGCGATCTCTCTCTTCTTCTCCATGATGCGCCGCTCAGCCCCAGAGGCTCAACCAGAGGCAAAAGAGTATCTCATCAACCTGATCGATTCGCCTGGTCACATCGATTTCAGCAGTGAAGTATCAACTGCGTCGCGCCTCTGCGATGGTGCAGTAGTCCTGGTCGATGCTGTAGAAGGAGTGTGTAGTCAAACAGTTACCGTCCTCCGTCAAACATGGGTTGAACAGCTGAAGCCGATCCTCGTTATCAACAAAATAGACAGGCTGGTTACTGAGCTGCAGATGACCCCTGCTGAAGCCTATTCGCATCTTAGCAGACTCCTTGAGCAAGTGAATGCCGTCATTGGTAGCTTCTACCAAGGAGAGCGGATGGAGGAAGATCTCCAGTGGCGCGAGCGTATGGAAGAGCGCGTGAACGCGGCTGCTCAGCAAAAACACGCTCAAGACGGGGATGCCGCGTCCAGTGTTGATGGAACTGAATATGAAGAACGAGACGATGAGGATCTCTATTTCGCACCCGAGAAAAATAACGTTATATTCTGCAGTGCCGTCGACGGTTGGGCTTTTACTATTCGACAATTCGCCGCCATTTATGAAAAGAAGCTCGGAATCAAACGGGCCATTCTTGAAAAAGTCCTTTGGGGAGATTACTACCTTGATCCTAAAACCAAAAGAGTTCTTGGCCAGAAGCATCTCAAAGGACGAGCGTTGAAGCCTATGTTTGTGCAGTTAGTGTTGGACAGCATATGGGCTGCATACGAAGCAACCACTGGCGGTGGTAAAGGAAAAGGGTATGGACGGGTCTTGATTTCGGTATATTTCATTCTAATTGTTCTCCAGGGATTCCACATTACTAGAGAAGATCACAAAGTCTCTAGGTATCACCATTCCCCCATACATTCTACGCTCGCGAGACCCCAAAAACATCATGACCACACTTTTTTCTCAATGGCTGCCACTATCTACCGCGCTCTTGGTCTCCGTCATCGAGTACCTTCCCAGCCCCAAGGTAGCTCAGGCGTCTCGGTTACCCCAAATGGTCGAAGAATCTCCTGGATCGAGATTCGTGGATAAGAAGGTCAAGGACGCAATGGTTGAATTCAAGATAGGCCCAGATGAGCCGGTCGTCGCCTACGTCAGCAAAATGGCCGCTATTCCCGAGAGTGAGCTGCAGTCTAGTAAGAAGAAACCTGGGGGAACCATGTCTGCAGATGAAGCTAGGGAAATTGCTCGAAAGAAGCGAGAGGAGATAGCCAAGATGCAAGAGGAAGCCAGCAACAGGACCGAAGACGATTTCTCAAGAATCACATCGGCGTTCGAACTAGTTTCAGTTAACGACGCCGACAAGGATGACGACGAGCAGAAGGAAGACCCCGAACACCTAATTGGTTTTGCACGCTTGTATTCTGGAACCCTCTCAGTAGGAGATTCGATATATGTTCTGCCACCCAAATTCTCGCCAGAAAATGCCCACGCAAGCCCCGAGCCGAAGAAAGTGATAGTGACAGATCTCTATCTGCTCATGGGAAGGTCTCTTGAACCGCTTCAATCTGTTCCTGCAGGAGTCGTCTTCGGAATTGGCGGTCTTGCCGGTCACATTCTCAAGACGGGCACGCTTTGTTCACAACTAGAGGGCAGTGTCAACTTGGCAGGTGTCTCTTTAGATACACCACCCATTGTGCGAGTTGCCCTTGAGCCCGCCAATCCGTCAGATCTGAGCAAGATGGTCACCGGCTTGCGTCTTCTCGAGCAGAGTGACCCATGCGCCCTATATGAAGTGCTTCCGAACGGTGAACATGTCATTTTAACTGCAGGCGAATTGCACCTCGAACGCTGTTTGAAAGATCTCCGCGAGCGTTTCGCCAAGTGTGATATTCAAGCCGGCGAAACTATCGTTCCCTATCGAGAAACTATCGTTAACGCACCGGAAATGGCAGCACCCAAAAACCTAGAGCTCGGACGAGGAGGTGTATTGACCGTGTCGGCCTCGAAGCAGCTGACAATCCGTCTCCGCATTGTTCCTTTACCCTCAGTAGTCACAGAATTCTTCACAAAACATGTCGGAACTATCAAGAAGCTGCAGTCTGAGAAACGAACTGCTAAAGCAGAGACTGATATTAGCAGCCTTCCGTCTGATAGCACCCAACAGGACGAAGCCACTGACGCCGCAGGCGAAGCTAGAGAGGGCACTCTGCTCTCACTGGCCGAATTCAAGAAGGAGCTCAACAAGCTCTTCACAAATGAAGTCAAGGAAGATACAGAGCTGTGGAAGGATGTTGTCGAACGGGTCATCTCATTTGGCCCTCGACGAATAGGCCCTAATATCCTCGTTGACGCAACCGCTGTCAACACATGCGAGAAATTGTACGTTGCACCTCTGGAACACGTTTCACGGCTCTATGCCCGAATACTGACAGAAATAGCTTGCTTGATGACCCCAAACAACAACCCAGTGCCCTCCCAGACACCGCCAGTCGCGACGCCCTCATCGTCCGCGACTTCTGCGACAAGATTGCCTACGCCTTCCAACTCGCCACAGGACAAGGCCCGCTCTGTCAAGAGCCCATCCAAGGAACAGCCGTCTTCCTCGAAGAAATCAATATCAACGCAGGAGAAGACGAAATCGACCTCGGTCGCCTAACAGGAGAAACCATCCGTCTCGTCCGCGAAAGCATCTCCCAGGGCTTCCTAGACTGGAGTCCGAGAATCATGCTTGCCATGTATAGCTGCGAAATCCAGGCCTCTAGTATGTCTTCCCCGGTTTTGAACCAACCCTCCAGAACCCCGTTTTAATCTTCTCTCCTCCGCACAGCTGAAGTCCTCGGTCGCGTCTACGGCGTCATAACCCGGCGCCGCGGTCGCATCCTCTCAGAAACAATGAAAGAAGGAACCCCCTTCTTCACGATCCTCTCACTCCTCCCTGTCGCCGAGTCATTCGGGTTTGCCGAGGAAATCCGGAAACGGACATCCGGCGCCGCGCAGCCGCAGCTTATCTTCGCGGGCTTCGAAGCCCTCGACGAGGATCCCTTCTGGGTCCCCGCGACAGAAGAGGAACTCGAGGATCTTGGCGAGCTGGCGGATCGTGAGAACGTTGCCAAGCAGTATATGGATGCTGTGAGGGCGCGCAAGGGGCTTTTCATCCAAGGGCGGAAGCTGATTGATGCAGAGAAGCAGAAGACGTTGAAGAAGTAGACGTTTGGTGTACTGGAAAATTCATGCAAACCCCCTTTGCTTGTGTAGTAGGGGACATTTCTGATTGGTTAGTTACTTGGCTACACTATGCATAAAATATCATTCTCAAAAGTACCTTTGATCTGGATGCATATAAGTTCTGAAAAGAATTCCCTCCCTTAATAGTACGAGCCCCTGCCGGTAATATATATATTGTTGTCTCTACACTATTCTAAAAATCCACACTCCATGCCAAGCCAGAGAGTTGACCAAGAAAATTGTGCCC
This sequence comes from Aspergillus baeticus, assembly GCA_027569055.1. Lineage (NCBI taxonomy): Eukaryota > Fungi > Ascomycota > Eurotiomycetes > Eurotiales > Aspergillaceae > Aspergillus > Aspergillus baeticus. The sequence continues at coordinate 65,496 of JAPDEI010000008.1, read as the reverse complement.
CAGTCTACTAAACTCTCGAAATCCATAGATCAGGAAAAAGAAAGATTCAAAGACAAGGGTCGTGGAAATGAGAGTCTCCACGCGACGAAACCATTTCTCTTCCTCCATTGACAAACACAGTCCAGCACTGACAGGCCAGGACCATGGATACTGAGGAGGATATCATAATGTATGTAAAGGGAGGGGAAGAGAGGAAGAAAAGAGCCAAGAACGATGAACGCCCTCTGGAAGTGAAAAATAGTTTCATTGGGTATCTTGAGTGTCTGTATGGTTGTCATTAAGACCATGCGTCATCCCGAACGCTTGCATTTTAATGCGCGGGAGTGGCAGGATTGTCGTGGTTGGTGTCACCAATACTGCCGCTGCTTTGTTGCGGAGTATTGGGATGAATGTGGTCGATGCCGTTTGGGTTTCTCAGCCTCGGGCATGCGTTCGGATGCTATAGGCTCCGATTATTGCGATCAGTTCAGTCGCGATGGGGGTTGGTCGGGGAATTTCTGGCATTTCGCTGCTCGTTTGGTCCTCGAATGAGATAACCTCTGGAGGCTTGCCTTAGACTCGTAGATACGGTGTCATGTCAAATTACACGAACTCGTGATCGTGCTCAAAAAGGCCGCGCCACCTTCCTCTGTTCCGCAACCCCAGTAACAGGATCCCTCATCTCCTTCCAGCTAACAGGGAACATCATATTACCCGCCTCACTGCGCGCCATCACAACACCGAGGTCATTCCGGGCCGTCGTGATATAATAGAAGCTCTGATCACCGAGAGAAATCACGGTCCCACGAACAATGTCTCCAACACGGAACATCTCATCCATAACAACACGATCCTTCTCAACAGCACGAACATCTTCCTTCCGAATGAGAGCTTGGAATCGGAGTTCGTCGGCGCTGCTGTGATTTTCGGGATTCGCGGCTGAGGAGAGGATGGACTCAAGGTTGTCGTTATCTGAGGCGGTTCGTGCGGGATTCAAGGCTTTAGATGCTAACAATTCGTCTAAGACGACAAGGATCGAGACTGTGGCCTGTCTCTTCTGCACACGAGTCACTCGGGCCAGAACGACGGCGTCGACTGCGGGTAATGTGTTGTACTTGGGCTTGCAATTGGGTGCGGCAGTTGGCTGCGGGGTTGCTGTTGGTCTCGGTGTTCTCGAAACAGTGATTGTGGTCTTTGCCTGACTCTTTAGCTGCACAGGGTCGACAAACACTGGTCCAGCAATCGATGCATAGACGTGAGAGTGATGAACATGCGTGCCGGGCCCAGCAGCGAAAGTGGCAACTGGCCCCAGACGCTGGCCTGGTATAGCTAGAGACGGAAGGGAACTCGCCATCTCTACCAACAGACCGGAAGCTCACCAAGAAGAAGCGGGGGGTAAGTGCAGAAGAGAAAAAGAATGAGAGGTCTCGAAGTTCTTTTCTTCAAGTGGGTCGGGCCGGATCCAGAGTTTACCCGAAGCTCCAGCTGTATCTACTACCTCATTATGTACTCTATAGGTAGATTCAGGATTCAAATAAGCACAGACGGTTGGAAGCTGAATATTCATGGATGGATATACACTATATCTAAGTATTCTTGCAACTAAGAAAGAGCAAATTTGACCAGCACGACTACTATCATTATGCGCAGACACAGCTGCGTATCACAGCAACAACCCGAACAGAAGGACACAAGCCCAAGGAAAAGATATAGATCATCCTATCACACCGAATGCTCGCTGAAAAAGAAAAGAAAATGAGAAACCCCCGAATGAAATGCCTCTTAACGCCGGTAACACATGAAAGCAATGTATATCAAGAATAAAACGGTCAGATGAATCATCCGATGAAACAATGTAGAGAAGGAAGACGGGTCCCGCAATCGAAAACAGGTCGCTTAGTAAACAGCAAAGGGATAGGAAATTGGGAATATACGCATTAGCCTTCCACGAGAGTTTGCTTGGGCCCGCCCCCAAGGAACTCGAGGCATCGCCGAGCCAGTGCAATGACTTCGGCTTCACCGTCTTCCGTATCCTCTTCATCAGATTCGATGTTCTTGTCCGATATTGACTTTACCATATGGACAATATCCTCTGATTGTGCAATGTAGCCGATGAGGCGCCTGTCCTCCGACTCGAGAAGTTGAAGAAGCGTCCAGATAGCGATGTGCTGGAAAGTGGGATCTCCGCTGGCGAGAAACCGTTTCAAGTAGCCATGAATCCCACCATTAGGATCTGCCCAGTCACGGACGAAAATAGAGTAGTCCCCAACTGTGATACGTAAGTGTTTGAATGAGCGTATGCGGAATATAAAAGCACGCGAGTCAAGTCATACCTTTGGAGGAGAGATTGCCTAAGGCGGCAGCACTGTTGCCTTGCACCTCGATACTTTCCGATTCCGTGAGAGGAATCAGAACGTCGAAGACACCAAGGTTGAGGAGGTGAGGTTTCAAGTCATCGCTCAGTGCCAACACCGCGATAGCAGCAGTCATCTCGGACTGGACGCTGATGGGTACGCGCAAAACAAGATCCTTACACTTTTGAACCGCGCCAGCCTGGAGGACAAGCTCCTTGTTGCGGTCAGAGCTAGCGGCGAGATTCCGAAGCGTGGAGATAGCGTGGCATTGGATCTCTTCGTTATCTGTCGAGCCTAAAAGATCGACCAGTGGCTTGAGGAACCCAGCATCGATGATAGGAGACTCGTTGAGAGGATGTATGGAGATATTACGGATGCAGGCGACGGCTGAGAGGATGAGAGGTAGATAGGATGACTGTAAGAGGCGGAGAAGCGGCGGTAATCCTTTAGCACGAACAATCTCAAGCTGGTACTTCTCATCGGATGCAAGGTTGCGAAGAGCTAAAGCGGCCTGACATTGAACTTTAGGTGTCGATGAGTCCATCAAGTGCACAAGTGATTGAACCAGCCGCGACTCGGTCTGGGCGAGCCTCTTGCGGTTGGATGAATCCACTGCAATGTTGCTGAGGGCGGTTGTGCAGTAGTACTGGACGTCGACGTCGGAGGATGAGAGAAGGTGAACAAGGACGGGGATCGCACCGGCGTTGACAAGCTGTTGCCTATTGTCATCTGCAGGAACCAGTCAGAGCATTCCAAAGCCGAAAAGCAGACGCTGGTGAAACTGGGAGCGCTTACCCGAATGCGTCATATTCAGAAGAGCTCCTGTAGCATTGCGCTGTACGCGCATATCCTTCGACTTGGCGAGGCGGATTAGCGGCCCCAGGGCGCCAGACCGGGCAATTTTAGCTTTGTTATCCTCATGTGTAGCAAGGTTTGTAATGCAGCCGACTGCATTGCACTGGACCTCTACATTCGGCGACATCATTTGTTTTATTAGCGGTGCAAGCCCTCCCAGGGCGACTATTAACACCTTGTTGTCCGCTGTTTCCTGTCAGCAGTCATCAAGAAGGGAGGCTAGGCGGACAGACCATTCACCGCAAGATTTCCGAGGGCTGCGCTTGCAGCTCGTTGTACCTCAATATCAGGGCTTTGTAGCAAAAACAGAATCGGCCCGAGGGTATCCCGGTCAACTTCGCGCACATCTAGTATCAAACTCGGCATCAGCTATCAAACTTATCGTTCTCCATCCCGCCGGCACGTACCTCGCTCAGTAATCTCGGCAAACGTGAGGCTCGCGCTTCGTTGGAGGTCAACATTATCGGAATACACTAGTGTGCTCAGAGCTCGGAGAGGTTCGCCAGAGAAGAAATCCGTTTCGGCTCGCTAGAGAAGCTCTGGGTTAGCAAAGCGAACAATCGATGCGGCGCAGCAAGTAGATAGCACGAAGGGCTGTATGTGTGTGATAAAGGTGCAAACCTACGTGCTCGAGGTATCCCAGAAGATCGGACACAGCCTCGCGTTCGTTATCGGCCAAAGTTGTGTCGTAGATTCCCTCCCTCGAGCGACCGCCGAAAGGGCCAAGACAGGCGGTGATATGGCACCAACGGTCAACTGTTGATAGGCAAGAGAGACAAGCGTCTACGATTCCAGCCATGGTGTTGGGGTAGAGACCGTAAGAATCACGATTCGGCCGCGCAAGCGTCGAGAGTAAAGGAGGGAGAAGAGGGATGGACGGCGCTCGCTGCGGACGCGGAAGGTGTAAACCGAGGGTTGCTCTTGCCTGTTCCGCTATATCTCCGGTCGCTGTCCCGGGTAATTTCTTCCACAGGGATTAGGAGCGACAATGTATCGGAGGTGAAAGGAGCAAAGCGATGCTAGGGGCAAGACGTGTTGGAGATGCGAGGTAGGACGGACCCAAGCTCTGCATATAGGAAGGAGCCGAAGCTTGGGAAAAACAAAGCAACGCCCGGCGGTGCAAAGAAAGAATACCGGTCAAGAAACGAACGCTAATCTGGCCCCAACGCTCGTCTGTCCAGGAGATGCCGATTGCAATCCTGGTAGACGGAGCTTTTGAATTTTGGACGGCAATGATGGAAGAGGGGGAAAAGAAGGGGAAGGATGAAGTTAGTGAATGACCAAGCGGGTTTAGTATGGGTGACTAGCAACTCCAGAGATTAGAAGCTGGCGGCTGGTGACTGCTCCGTGAATTGGGCGAATGACGGACCACATATCCTTAAGCAGGTCACAACCTTCCTGAACCACACTACATCATATCCGCAAGATAACTGAAGCCTATCGAGCACCTGGAATGTGGCTTGTTTCTTTTAGCTGGGTGAGGTGAAGCCGCAAATTTCAGGCAACATCCATTCAATGCAGACAGATGCAACCCGATGCAAAAGCCGCTGGCTACCGGGATCTCTTTGTTGTTCCTTATCATGTCGCATATTATCGATCTTTGTGACACTGCTACTCCTGTTCTCAACCTCGTGAGTACGAGATGAAAATGGTCGAGAACACGGACCTCTTTGCATCCTCGACATGAGGCCCGTCGCGCAGCTGCAATGGGATCGCCGGCTTTATAATCGATCAATCTTCATCGCACATCGGCCGCGTTGACAGTTAACGGTTTTTCAGTCTTCGTCATGATGCGCCCTGGTTCCGCTTCGGAAAGCACCTAAAAAGCACCACTGCCGAGGCCGGTTCAGATCAGCCTCCACTGTTGAGTGTTGTTGCATGAATCCACACAGTTTGGCTGGTTCTTGGCAACTCGCCAGCAGGCGACGAATGACTTGACATACCCCGAGTAGAGTCTTAGAGGGTTCGGCAACACTATATATTCCGGGGCTCCTCTGCTGGCGGCTGCGCTTTCTCGCCTTAATTCACGGTTGGAAAGTGCGCTGGCGAGGACGCGAGCTAATAACATCTACAACAAGACCTAAACGCATCACCAAGACTTACCTTAGTGCTTCGTAACGCTTATGGGGTTCTATATGAAATCTACGACGCCCAGAATGCGGATCCATTGAACCCAGGAATTTTAGCGCAGCGGTACGTCAGAACTTTGTAAGGATCGAAAGAGAGTTCAGAAATATATCGAGGCCAACTTGACTCTATTCACAAACACGACAGGAACAGGGTGGTGAAGATATTTCGCCAATAATAATAATTGACGGAGTATTAAGGTCGCCACTGAACACCACGTGAAACGACGTCACATGAGGAGATTGGGCTCATGACCCTGGAGATTTGAAGCAATTGAGGTACGTCGTGGATCTCTGCAGCGCCCGTCAAAGGTGGGCTGGACGTTGAGAGGTTCACCAGTTTTTGGCTCCCAGCCTTAGCCCACTGGCCCCGCACACTAAAAAGAGCACTAATGGAGCGTGCACCCATCAGGAGGTCCCGACCAGAATGCATCTTGCCATCCTCGGCCGAGGTGGCAACGTCGGTCCAAGACCTGGCTTGTCTTTGTCCACCTTTTGCGACGAGGGTTCTTTGGCTTCAAGATCCAGAGGAGGTGTTATGAGGGGCGCGTGTAATATGTACAATGGAGCAGAGTAGACATGCGCAGTGTAGCCGTTGAAAATAGACTCGCTGGAAAACGTTCAGATGCATCATCCATGCCTGGTGTCCGACTCTGGTCCCTGAGGAATTTGATGCCGGGTACTAAGTGACTATCAGACAACCAGCGCTGAGTCGTCGCTGACTGGATTCTGCCGTTGTTCGAGAAGAATGGTTCAACAATGGGAGACGATGCTCTACTGAGAAAGATAGCATTCTATCATCCTGAACGACTCGGAATCTGCTCATATTGGGAACAATCAATGCCCACCTGAAGACTCGAGTCTCTCGACCTTGGAAGCACCCATTCCAGTGAATTAGTGATTCCACTTGCCCCCACTGCCCAGGCCTCTAAAGATCCTCTCACCATCTGACTCGCAGCAGACCTACCATTTCGCCGTCAGGAATGCAGGATAATAACATGCGCTCATGTCCCCTCGTGCTTCCCTTTTGTCCTCTCTTCCCCAGCGTACCAACTCCAGCTCCCTGCTAGTGATCCCGTGTTTAAACCTTCCATTGACCAACCCATTGAAGTTTCCCCCCCAGCCTCCACGGTTAGTCAATCCTTCTAGCTTGCGTTGCCCGCGAGTGTATTATTTTCCAGTCTCAAGCGATCAATCACAAGTCTGTCGCTGACCGAAACGTGCGATTCAAGCATCAGGCGACCCAGAATATAGACTGCGTTTTCGCCGATCCCACGAGGTATAGAGCTTAGATCGTGGATTCATCCTTCGATTTACTGCTGCCACAGAGCCCTTGGAAACCGGGATAAACCCAGGCTCTTCGCCTTCAATTCACCTTTTCCGCGCCATCATTTCCCCATTCTCTATCGTATTTTTGTTGCGGTCGTCTTAAGGCGAAAAAAAAGCCCCCAGCGCCCAATGATGGCGGCCTCTGTTTCCGCCTCCACCTCCATTTCTAACCCCCTTCACGTTTCATCCGACACCCGTTCGGGTCCCTTCCGGCGACTGAGCCAACTGCGTGCCTATACCCAAACTCATTTTTCTACTCACCACAACTCGTCGACTCCCTCCCCTTCTTCCCCTTCCTCTTCCTCGACGCCCAACGCCCAGCCACGCCCTGCCCGTCGCCATAGCATTAGCGGTCGCCGGCTGTCTTGGTTTTCCCCTCACACCACCACCCGCACCGACTCCGCTCAACCGACAGCCACGGACTCGAGTCCATACCCCGAGCCGCGTGTTGAGAGCTCCACCGCAAATCGATACAGCGCAGTTTTATTCCCGGGCTCTCGTGGCTACGAAACAGACGTGCGATCGCATACTCAACCTTCCGAGTCATCGGAATCGCCGTCCTCGTCAGAATCTTCGTCGCGACCGACTCGTGAGACCATGGCGAGACTAAGATCCTCCTCATCTCGAAACGATCAAGAATCTCGAAGCGAACAAGCTTCCAGTGCCCCTACCCCAGCCACACTCCTTTCCTCGACCCGAGTTACAGCCCTCGACTCTCCCGATTCAGTCACCAATGATAGCTCTTCTGCCAACTCTTCAAACCCAAGAGGAGCAACAATACGCTTTTTCCCCCACCAAGACTTGAGCCAAAGTTCACGGCCGTCATTACCTTTCATCCCTATATCGCGAACCCTCCCGTCAGACACTTGCAGCATTCGTGTTGGTCGCTATTCCGAGAGAGATGGGCTGCCCGCCCCGAATCCAAACGAACCTTCGGACGCCCCAGTGGGATTTAAGTCGAAGGTCGTGAGTCGCAAACACTGTGAATTTGTCTACTCGAATGGCACATGGCACATCAAGGACGTTGGGAGCTCGTCGGGGACGTTTCTTAACCACATGAGGCTGAGCCAGCCAAACATGCCTTCTCGGCTATACTCAATCAAGGATGGAGATATTGTGCAACTCGGTATCGATTTCCGGGGAGGAGAAGAAATGATTTTCCGTTGCGTTCGCCTCAGGATTGAATGTAACAGAGGCTGGCAGCAACAGCCAAACGAGTTCAAGTATGGTTATATTCTCCTAGCTTGGTCACCGCTTAAAACTAATGCGTACGTAGTAAAAACACCGAAAGTCTGATCAAGAACTTGGGAAAGGGCGAGGCTGTTGACTATAATGGATGCCGGGAATGTTCCATCTGTTTAGGATCGGTCTTGGTAAGCTTGCCTTTTTGTGAATTGACTACGAATACTAATCCCTTGCACAGAGACCGTATCAATGCCTATTCATGGCAGCCTGTGCCCATGTATGGCATTACAAATGCGTCAGCCGCCTGATTCATACGCCTGATTACCCCATGTTTCAATGCCCGAATTGTCGTGCATACACAGATTTAAGTGCCGAAGTCGACGATTCAAACGACTACGAGGCCGAAAGCTCGAATAAGCAAGCTGCGGAATCCAAACAAGAGTCCGCGGATGAGATACGGTCTACAACGTGTTCCCCACAGCCAGCTACGAGTTGTGTTTCGAGTAGCCCCCCTGCTAGCGAAGATCGCCAGACCCCCGAATTGCCTACCGAAAGCAGTCTTGCTGCGAACGTTGAAAATTTGCGTTTGTCCGACAATATTCCGTCAGGGCATGACTCAGAGTCCTCCTTAACATCTGCGCCAATTTACAATATTGGCCTCGCTGGCTGGCATTCTGTGACCCAGCCGGCCGTGCCACTTCCGCCTCACCATGCGATATTACGGGTAGACACCCCTATGCGCTCTGAATCATCGGACGAGAATCCTCTTACACCTCGAAATGATTCCGGCCCTTTGGCATTTGACGGCCGGGCTGGAATGTCATAAGGTGTTCTTATTCTTCACAATCATCTCGTGATCCTTAAATTCGTTTGCATTTCAACATTTCTAGCCATTGTGCTTGCAGTGCTGTCACACATTAATTGTGTCAATCTTTGTTCTGCATTTATTTGCATCTAGCCCCATCATACTTCTTATCTTTCCCCTAATCTTGACTATACCCCTTTCGCAGACTTGCTTTACTACCAGGTTTCTTTTCGTCTGTCGACATCCAGCAATACTTGCGCTAGCATTCTCTGATTCTCTCGGTTGAATCCTGCATAGCCTCCCGCGATTATACATTCATTTGCATGAAGATATTGGACATTTAGGTTCTTTTCTAGCTGCACGTCAAGACGATTGCACTCTTTGTTCTGTATTCCTCGGCCTCTCTATTCCCTCGGCTACTGCCGGAGACTCCTGTATAGGATAGATGCCCTTGTCGTGCAGTCCTCATCAAGCCACATTCCCCATTGATGTCCTTGTATAGGTTAGAATTTAGTCCTTCCTAACATTCGACAATTCAAAATTGTTTCTTCAAAACAGTAAATGGAAGAGTGGTCACAACCTCGTACAAACCCCGCTTGATTTGACACCGCTAATAACTGAGGGGTCAGCATGGTCCACTCCGAATCCTTGATCGACGACCCTGCAAGTGCGGAGGTGTTCCCCACGGTCAGCTGTGGCTCGCGATTGCTGGATCAACCCATGCGTCGTGGCTGCGCTGCGCTGTGACCCCTCGATATGATTTGCTGCTGATTCCCCCAATAAACAAGCAAGCTGGTGGTTCAATAGTACGCGGCCATGATTCACATTATTGTACTATCTACTTAGTTCAAGAAAGGGAAAGATAGCGATTCAGCGATAGCTCGAATCCAAGCGCCGACTCGTTAGTCGACTTTTTGAAACTGGACTTCCTTGACCGCTGCTTTCCCTTCCCCCCTCTTCTTCCTCTTCCTTTAGCAACAACAAACAACAAAAAACGCCAGGATGCGGTTGAACTTCAGTGAATTGCCGACCCCGACATTAAGTCGCCAGAATACGTCAATCCTTCGCCATGATCGACATCATTCTCGAGCGAGTACCCATCCGCATCTTCTATCGACTCGGCGGAAACCGAGACGGTGAGTTATCCAGCTTTCCTTGATTTAATTCAGGACGAGTGGCTAACTTTAAACTAGATGGCCGCTCGTCTTCCGCTTCATCAAGGGCGCAATCCACGGCGCGATTCTGTTACATGTTGTGTTTCACGCCGCATTCACGGCCCTGATCGTCTGGCTCGATCGCTATGTCTTCGACACCGTCGGGCTACCGAATTCAATCGTGCGTCGCGCTCTACTATTTTCCGAACTCGATAAATCTAGATGTTGGCAACACTTGTGATACTAAAAAAATTAGCAGATCCCCTCCCTCTCCATCGTCGTCGGCCTGATGCTCGTCTTCCGCAATCAAACCTCCTACAACCGCTTCTGGGACGGCCGCAACGGCATGACAACAGTGACCACGACAATCCGCAACCTCGTCCGCACAATCGCCACAAATGCCTATAACCCGAAGGCACCCCTAACCCCTGCCGAGCGCGCCGACATCGAGCGCACGATTCGCATCCTCATGGCCATTCCCTTCGCCGTGAAGAACCACCTACGCGCTGAATGGGGCGCCGCCTGGGCATTGCTTGGTAGCGATGTCGCGGACGATGGGACGGCCGTGTATAATCCCATTTACGCGGGTTTGTTACCTGCCGATCTGGTGGGGCATGAGGATGAGGGCCTAGGGTTGCCGTTCCAGTTGACGTTTTTTGTGGATGCGTTCATAAAGCGCGGGTTCGAGCGGGGGTGGTTCCATGCGCCGGGGGCGAGCGGGATGCAGGCGCAGTTGAATGCAATGATTGATGCGTTTGGGAAGATGGAGACGATCAAGTTGACGCCGATGCCAGTGGCTCATTTGTATTATTTCCCTCCCCGCTGTCCTTTATCTTTACGCCATGGGGGATGGATGGTTGCTAACATGTCATGGCAGAATCCACCAAAAACAAGTTCTCGCGCTATACGGGTGCGTCCTCCCCTTCGCAATGGTCGATGACATGGGCTGGTGGACCATCCCCATCGTGAGTCTTGTCATTTTCACGTTATACGGTATCGAAGGAATCGGATCGCAGCTTGAAGACCCATTCGGTTATGACAGAAACGATATCAACATGGATGCCCTGGTGGGCGACGCGAAGACGGAGATCGATGTTGTGCTCCAAGAATGGAGGAAGGTTGTAGCTTCTGTCGAGGGCGCACGTGGCGGTGAGAATGGCCAGGAAAGTGCCGGCGACAACGTGGCCGGTGTAAATACCGACGAGTTCGCGAGGCCGGATCTTTTTGTGAGAGAAAGGGTCAGGACAGCGGGTGGACAGTAGCACGGTGGCCGAATCTGAACTGCTGAAGCCGATATGAAGTGGATGGACGGGACAATATATGTAGAATGTAGCACGACCTTGGATGTAGTTTTGGTTTGCTTTTTTCTGCGCAGCAACAGGGTTATGTATTTTGAGCCGGGTATATAGAAGCAAAGCGATAATATAATAATCTTTCTCTAATCAGCAGCCGTCATTGCCTGCAAAGAACGACTGACATCAAAGAGGTGCCTCAAGCATAAGCACGCTCTCTAAAATCGTATCCGGAGTTGCATACTCCAGTACCTTCGCAACAGCCTTTAAATCACTCCCATACTGCAAGCTACGATCGTCCTCCGGCTTAGCAACGACGATCCGGTGCCGGAAGACCTTTTTCGCTGCCAGCGCGACGATTGAGGGGGTGAGGTAGTTGATTCCGTGAATCACGGCGAGGAATCTATATGGTTAGCTTTTCTCCAAGAAGGATAAGAGTCGGACAAGGGGTTTAGGGTGGGGATGGGTACGGCTTACTTGGCTAGTTTCGTGAAATGGACGTTCGATCGTGCAGAGATTCCACCTGCAACGGCGCGGCTGAGGCGCAGGAAAACGACGATATCTTGCTGGTAGCGGGTGAGCTCGGCGGTTACGCGAACTGACTTGCTTGCATTGAGCAAGTTGTCGAGGAGTTGTTGATCAATGCGCGGATGCCGGCTTTCTCGCGTGCTGGTTCTGTGGACGACAGATGAGAGAGACCCCTGCCCAACAGAATGCCAGTCGTCGTCATCTTCCAGGTACGCATACCCGTCGTCGGCTTCGTGGAAGTGCGAAATGATCAGGTGATCGATCTATCTTGGAGTTAGCGAGCGGTACGATCATCGTCGTCGTGAGCATGTTTGAGGAAACGCACAAGATGCATATTGAGTTTTGGTCGCACCTGCCCAGCATCGCGTGCAATTACCGGGACGAATAGGAAATGCGCCGGGGCTTCGAGAATGCCTGTTTCTGTTGGTAGTCGTTTCGAGCGCATTAACTGGGTAGGTTTTAGCAAGGAGTCGCAGATAGGGTAGGGGTAATAGTAACTTCGAGAGCTTCGAGCTGAATGGTCTCGGATGCATGGTCGAGATTCTTTGCAATGACGGCGTCGACGGTTCCATATCTAGGCTCTGAGCCAGGCTCTTTTGTCCGCGTACTCGAGATACATATTCGATCTCGGAACTCCTCTAGCGAGGTGGTTTCCGAGCACTCAACGACCGTGTATTCAAGATCGTAGGTATGGGAGCATATCTACCCAATTGTTAGTTTTAAAGCATCCACAGGCTCCGAATAGAACGCACCAAGGCTAGCTCTGTAGCAATGTCATTGATACTGCCATCTTCCGTTTCAATCAAGCAGTGCTCCTGTCCGCCTAAACAGAGAAGCAAAGCGAGTTCAAGATCCGACAATTCATGAGCTAGACTGGCTATTTCATTTGTATCGTTCATTATGATATTCCGTCTCGGCGCTCATCGTGAAGCATCATTCACTGGGAGATTTACCTGGAAAGATTGTTTAAGGTGACTTACAATGTGGGGACCTCAGATGATACGGCATCCAAATCAAGTTAGCGCGCCTCCTCAGCCATGCTTGAGTTGGAGCTCCGTCGGATCAACGACAGCAGGCGACCTTCAAAGCATCGCTATACGCCGGGGGTTCTGTCAACTCCTCGCGGTTTCATGCGATAATTATACACCCATGGCGCCGACGAATCCGCTAGCTAATTGGGAAAAGCTAGGGACGAGTTTTTACAGAAAAGTCCCTGTATACTACTCGGTCTTTGATGATGATGTTGATCTGGAGAACTACATTGTTGTCGGTGCTCCATATGGAGGGGCTATTGGTATGCCTTTAGTCCTTAGCCTCCACAATATATAATGGTTACTGACAAGGTCAGCTTTATATCGTGATGAAAGCAAGCCCACCAGATTCCGAGATGCTCAGGCAGCAAAGTCGAGCATTGATATCTACTCTCGGTCAGGGAAGCTAATTAATCGCCTAAATGTAGGCTAAATCCTCACTTTGATGGTATTCAAGACTAATTTTCTTTGCAGTGGGAACATGGCGCCATAAGAGGACTTGGGTGGTCTGACCAGGAAGAATTACTAGTAATCACCGAAGATGGTACCGTCCGTCGCTATTTCGGCTTGTACGGCGACTTTACTTCGTTTTCTCTTGGGAATGTAAGGATGCTTCACATTTGACTTACTCTGTTGCTGGGTATTGACATCCGCAGGGTGCCGAAGAGTATGGAGTGAGAGCATGTCGATTCTGGAACTCTGGCTTCGTGGCCTTGCTCTCTAACAACCAGCTGATCGCTGTTTCTAACTACAAAGAGCCACGGCCTCGGCTTTTAGCACAGTGCCCGGAAGGGGAGGTCGCTTCATGGTCGCTGATTCCTCCGGCGTACACGCTCTCCCGCTCTGTGGAGGTCTTGTTAGCCGTTGATAAGACAGTATATCTCGTCGATCCTACGGAAGCTGAGGACAAGGTGCTTCAGAATGGACCGTTCAAGCACGCCAGCGTGTCACCTACAGGGAGATTCGTGGCCCTCCTTACCGCAGAAGGAAAAGTTTGGGTCGTGAGTAGTGATTTCCAGAGCAAGTACAGCGAATATGACCCAGAATCGCGAGTTACGCCCCGTGCTGTCCAGTGGTGTGGTGATGATGCAGTTGTTATTGCCTGGGAGGATGAAGTACACCTTATCGGACCTAACGGTGCGGCTGCTAGGTAAGCTGTTTTATCGAACTATTGACTTGCCTGTTTGCTAAACTTGGAAAGGTACTACTATGATGGAGCAGTTCACGTTTTGCCCGAATTCGATGGTGTCGGGCTAATCACGAATGATATATATGAGTTTCTGCACAAGGTTTCGGGTAAGATTTAAGCGCTGTTACCTTGCTTCTGTGCTAATTTGAGAAGACGTAACCGAAGCAATTTTCCGCCTTGGATCTACATCGCCCGCGTCCGTTCTTCTGGACTCCATCGATCTCCTCGATAAGAAGTCTCCCAAGGCGGATGACAATATTCAGCGAATCAAAGCGAGTTTACCGGACGCCGTCGATACGTGCGTGAAGGCAGCGGGATTGGAGTTCGAGGCCCATTGGCAGAAGCGCTTGCTAAAAGCAGCCTCATTTGGAAAGTCGGTTCTGGATCTTTACAACAGCGATGATTTTGTCGAAATGACCGAGAAACTGCGAGTGCTACAAGCTGTACGGGACTTTCAAATAGGTCTCCCAGTCTCCTATGAACAGTACATGCGCTTGACCCCGGAAAAGCTTGTCGAACGACTGGTCAACAGGCGCGAGTACCTACTTGCAATTCGAATTTCCGAATACCTTCAGCTGCCGGCAGACAGGATTTACGTTCACTGGGCGAGTCAGAAAGTCAAGGTTTCTACGGGGGACGATGAAGCCGTTTGCAAGCTGATTGTGCAAAGGTTGGATGGGAAACCAGGCATATCCTTTGAAGTCATCGCGCAGGCTGCCTATGACGAGGGTCGTTCGTATCTCGCAACACAACTTTTGAACCACGAACCGCGGGCCGGAAAACAGGTTCCATTGTTGCTCAGTATGGAGGAAGACGAGATTGCTCTGGACAAGGCTATCCAAAGTGGAGACAACGACCTCGTCAACTACGTTCTTTTGCAACTGAAAAGCAAGCTTCCTCTAGCGAGCTTCTTTAGGATGATCAATACACGTCCAATGGCATCTGCGCTTGTGGAAACGACGGCTCGTGCGGACGATAGTGAGCTGCTGAAGGACCTCTTCTATCAAGACGATCGGCCACTCGACGGCTCAAATGTGCTTCTTTCAGAAGCTTTGCGGGAACCTGACTTATCGCGAAAGCAGGAGAAGCTGCAACTAGCCTCTCGCTTGCTTGCGGACTCGAAAGACCCAACGCTTGTATTGCACCAGAAGTTCTTGGCGGAGTCATCGCAACTATTGAAAGTCCAAGAGGCTCTGGACAAGGACCTGGCGGAAAGATCGGAATATGTTGGCCTGAGTCTGAATGAGACAATCTACAGATTAGTCAGATCAGGCTACGGCAAGCGCGCACAGAAGATCCAGAGTGACTTTAAGATGCCAGAGCGAACATATTGGTGGCTAAGATTAAGAGCTCTAGTGGCTAAGCGTGACTGGGGGGAGTTGGAGGATCTAGGCAAGACTAAAAAATCTCCAATAGGATGGGAGGTGAGTACCCTATTGAGATCTTCAATATCGTGGTATCATTGTATATGCTAACATCAAACGTGAAGCCATTCTATAACGAGATTTTGGGCGCCGGAAACACAAAGTTGGCTTCGGTATTCGTCCCGAAATGCACCAACCTGACTTCTGAGGAAAGGGTTGAGATGTGGGTCAAATGCGGAATTATTGTTAAGGCGGGAGAGGAAGCCTTCAAGGCGAAAGACCTCAATGCGCTCGAGCTTCTCCAAGGCAAGGCTTCCGGTGGCGCGGCCGTCGAGATTAGTCGGATGATCAACCAGCTCCGGCCAAAGAAATAGTCATGCGGTTCGTAACTCGTTCCCTAGGCCTGACATCTGCACTCAGGTGATCTCCTCATCCTCATCAATCGGCGCATGTTCATCAACCGCAGGAGCCTGGGACACTTGCGCGGAGCGTGTCTCCCGTCTACTCTTTGCGGGAGCGGCAGATGCATCGACCATAGCATCACCGCCGTCGTTCTCTGCGGCGGCAAGGACGTCGAACTTGGCCGCTTTTTCATTTAGGTCGCTCCAATCAGCCTATACCAGACATGTTAGCTTCATAAACAGAGGCCCAGAGAAAGTCGGTCGCACCCTTCGGTTTTTAACTGCTTTGGCTCGGTTGTTACTCTTCGCCAACTTAATCTCATGTTGGTCAATGATAGCCTCCGCTCTCTCGATACCCTTCTGTTGCCTTTGGCGCTGCGCTCTTGATTTCGCCTTTGGTTTAGACTGCTTCTTCGATATGCCGGCATTGGCACGGTCGGAAAGGATGGACTCGCGGTGCAATTCTGTCTTCTCGGCACGGGGAAGGGAAGTCAGGGACTTGTCGAGGTCAAGACTCGGTGAGGCCGCCCGCCTGGCGGCGCGAGAGTGTTTGGACTGAGCTGGACCGCAATTTATGTTAGCATTGACATCGCCACATCTGTATATTCTTGATACATAGTCTAATAAGCGACTTACGCTTCGCTTTCGCCATATTTGATTGTTTTGGCCTGTGCAGGCTTCTGAGATGTTTTTCGTAGAATATTTTTGTGGAGCCCGCCGCTATCGATAAAAAAGACCGTTCCGGGTGGCCCCGCGGACCTAAAGCGCAACCGGGGCGGCTTTCATGCAGGCGATCTGCAGGTGCTCCAAAAGCCGCCTCTTCCTTGTAGAAACACTTTTTCTACCGTCATCTCAACAGCTGCCCATGCTTCTAGCAACGCTGTCTCTATGCCGTGTCTCATGCCTCACTGTCAACCATGAATGCTCGCAGAGAGGGGATCGATTTCCTCACTCAGAGTCCATATCGCCCTGCAAGATCACAAATCCATAATGACACCTTTTGGCAGCAGTTGCAGGACAATAAGACCTTGACTTACATTCTCGTGGTAGTCATATCCGTCCTTCTTCTTCTCAATCATTTTCGCTCGGTCCCAACCTCGATCGTCAGTGCAGTGTGGGATATTCTTGTTTACCTGACGCCTTCTCGAATAGTCACCGCTCTGGATTCGAAGGGGACGAAACAAGACGGAACCGACTCGATGACGTTTCAAGCGAAGAGTGAGGCGATGCAACGGATTCTCGGGTTAGACAATACTTCGCTATCCTCGTTTTTGCCTCGAGCACGGTCGCTCTCCAGCTTTGGAAACGCCCTCCTAGGGAGCAGGGATAATGTGCCGCCAGGTTTAGGGAACTGGGATAACTCGTGCTATCAGAACAGCATCATACAGGGCTTAGCATCACTGCATTCCTTTGCGGACTTTCTCGATTGCAATATAGATCAGCTCGGCGCGAAGGTCTCGTTTTCGACTCATGAAGCTCTCAAGGGGATCATCGAACGACTGAATAGTGCAGAGAACCACGGACAACGACTATGGACTCCTCCGGACTTGAAGTCAATGAGTAGCTGGCAGCAGCAGGATGCGCAGGAATATTTTTCGAAGGTGGTGGATCAGATCGATCATGAAGTGCAGCAAGGTACGAGACGACAGACCCGAAACCTCGGCTTGAAAATGGCAGGACCGCAAGAACATGTTATTGGAACCACCTCGGCGCAGCAAGCTTTGTTGGATGGCACAGCTGATATGCCCCAACCGGAGAATCAGTCGTTTCGCAACCCGTTGGAAGGTCTCCTTGCTCAGAGGGTGGGATGTATGCAGTGTGGGTGGACTGAGGGCTTATCATTGATTCCATTCAACTGCCTGACGGTGCCCCTCGGAGTAAGTTACGAATATGATGTTCGCGACTGCCTCGACCACTACATGAATCTCGAGCCGATCGAGGGTGTGGAGTGCGCAAAGTGCACACTTTTGCGTGTCGAGACTCAACTGCGCAACCTTCTGCAACAACTCGAAGATGATAAAAAGCTTTCGGAAACGGCCGATTCGCCGAAAATTTCAAACGCTCTAAGAACGTCAGCCGAGGAACGCCTACGAGCTGTTGAGGAAGCCTTGGAAGAAACCGATTTTACGGAGAAGACCCTGTCAAAGAAATGTCGCATCCCCTCCAAGAGCAGAGTTTCTACAACAAAGTCGAGGCAAGCCGTTATTGCAAGGCCACCCAATTGCTTTGTCATACACATCAACCGCAGCGTCTTTGACGAACACACTGGCATGTTGAGGAAGAACTATGCAGTAGTCAAGTTTCCCAAGGTTCTGGACTTGAGCGAGTGGTGCTTGGGAGGGAGCTATCGTGATAGTATGGAGCAAAAGATCGAGAACTGGGGAACTGACCCTCGGGTATCGATGCTTCCCCCACCAGGCGCAGTGAGGGATACCTTCGGCCGCCGGTATGAACTGCGTGCAGTAGTTACGCATTATGGCCGTCACGAGAACGGACATTATATATGCTACAGGAAATACCCCATCGAGACCTTTCCGGCTCAGGTTCCGGAAGCAGTTTTGGAAGCGGACGGCGAGAAGGACAAGGCCGAGCGGTGGTACAGGTTGAGCGACGAGGATGTGCAGATGGTCAGTGAAGAGAATGTCTTCTCGCAGGGAGGAGCGTTCATGCTCTTCTACGAAGCAGTGACGCGCAGCCCTAGAATCCTAGACTCGGAGCCCAACGGAGTTGATAACCCAGTATCTACTTTCAGCTCCGCATCACCGGAAGACATGTCCTCCATTACATCGACAGCGACCGACCGTTCAACCGTCTCGGACACGTCCCGCGCGACGAGCGTATCAGCGGAATGTGCTGAGACGACCAACGGCAAGGCCAGTTCAGATGTCGATTGACGCCGCGGACCAGCTTAGGATCTTCCTTCTCTCACTCGTTTCACCTCGCAACCTCGCTGCGTGTACTTATGATACCCAACCATAGCATTATAAGGCGTTATTGGTGTTGGCCCTTGCCTATACTTTTTTTGAATGTGCCTTTACCTGGATTTAGGTCTGTATCAATACTACATTATACTTAAAAGTATGACGGTGGCATACTTCTTTATTTATATCAATGCAGTGTTCACATTCCTTTTGTCGTCGTAGTTATCTCAAGCGCAAAGCACCAAATCGAAGACAACGCCCAACAACGCCATCGAGCGCCAATACCCAAGCCCAAACGCAGCCCAATTCAACCAACCCTAAAAAACACCTGCCCTTAGCATAATCTCATGAAATTGCTCCAACGTCACACCGGCCTCAACACTCCCACCTCCGTTCGCCTCTAGAATCATATCCCTCAGCAGTGCATCGCCAACACTATCCTCCTTCAATTCGCGCGCGATCTGCCTCAAATGCCCCAGCGTAATCGGGCCATCCGTGCCCCGCGTGAACAGCTGAAACGCAGCATCAACTTCTGCCGACATCGCCTCGTCGGATCGTGATCGGAGTT
Source organism: Aspergillus baeticus (assembly GCA_027569055.1). Taxonomy (NCBI): domain Eukaryota; kingdom Fungi; phylum Ascomycota; class Eurotiomycetes; order Eurotiales; family Aspergillaceae; genus Aspergillus; species Aspergillus baeticus. The sequence continues at coordinate 46,415 of JAPDEI010000008.1, read as the reverse complement.
TCGCAGCCGCGACTGCTAGGAATGGTGCGTAGGGGACATAGCCGGTGAAGGTTGGGTCGACAGCAGAGATAATCGATTGGAGTTCTTTTGAGTCGGTGGGTGCGAGGCCCAGGGCTCTGGAAGTGTTTGTCGCATGTTAGTCAACTGTCATGACATGCTCGTAGCGTGGGAAAATGAGTCAATAGGTATGAAAACGTACACAAGAGCCTTCCGGACATCCTCCCTCTCAATAACGCCCTCCTTCTCCTTCGGAAACTCCTCATTCGGCTCGGAGAAGAGGTGGAATACCTCCTTTATCTCGTTCTCCTCTTCGCCAGAGATGTCGTTCTCTTTTGCGAGTTTAGATTGTCGTGCTTTCTTTGGTGCAGGGGAGGATGCGCTGGGAGCGGAGCGCTTCTTGGGAGGCTGTGTGGACATGCGGAATTAGTTTCTGAATTGGCTATGAAGACGCGATTCATTTGAGAATAGATATATGTGTGTACCATGACTGTTTCGCTCTGCGTTAAGATGGTTGGGTCGTTTTGCGATTGACGTCAAAGAAAGTGGTCAAAGAATGGCCGGACGCCGCCCATTGGGCGAGGGTTGGAGAGCTACTATGTGCTTCAGGGTGACATTTCGATGCAAAGGAAGTAGCTGTCAAAGTGTCATATGGTATGTTTGCTGCTGTTGTGTTGACATCGCATCTTCTCGAAGATCGCCAAAGCTCCGTAGAGCCTCGTGATTGCTGACGTAACTGCCTTGTGCCTGCGTCTACCTTGAGCGTTTCCCGCATCACAACTTTTCTCTTTTGCTAGACATATAAGACATTTGGCCTTCTGCTGCTTTGCACTTCTCTTGCTTATCTGCTTTTGCCATTTCAGCGCAAATAATTGCATTGGTTGTGACTTTTTGACCTTCCAACTCACCAACAGCCCCTCTCTGTATCCTCAAAATGGATGTAGAGCTGTATGTCTACGACCTGTCCCAGGTGGTTCTATGCGATACCCTTCATATGTGATGGTGCTAACATGAGTACAGGGACTGGCTCGAATGGTATGTGTAAAGCCCTGCAGAAGCGGCGCATCTAACTATAGTAGTACTCGCAAGCCTTGACAGGTACACAGATAGATGCCGTTTACCACACATCACTGGTCTTCAACAATGTCGAATACTACTTTGGACAAGGCATCCAAACTGCCCGACCTGGCAGTACGCATCATGGGCAGCCTATGGAGAAGATTCACATGGGGAAAAGCGAGCTGCCGTTTGAGGTAATCGAGGAGTATCTGCAGTCGCTGACCTCGATCTATACGCCGGAGGTAAGAACCCCTTCTTGAGTAAAATCCGCACCGACTTATCCGTGAGATAGTCCTACGACCTCTTCCTGCACAACTGCAACAACTTCACTCAGGATCTCGCCATGTTTTTGCTTGGGAAGAGCATTCCGCAACATATCCGGAACCTACCGCAGACGTTCCTCAACACGCCTTTCGGCCAGATGTTGAAGCCTCAAATTGAAGGTGCCTTGCGCGGCGTAACACAGGCTCCCGGGCCTGGCCTGCAACAGCCCGCCACTGTTAAGCCTCCTCAGAACAAGGTCCACATAGTGACCAACCTGAGCGAGCTCGACACACGCATGTCGTCGGCATCGAAATCGTGCGCAGTCATCTTCTTTACATCCGCGACCTGTCCGCCGTGTAAGATGATGTATCCCTTGTACGACGAGCTCGCAGAAGAATCCGGTCCCAAGGCTACCCTTATCAAAGTCGACATCAGCATAGCGCGCGATGTAGGCATGCGCTATAGCGTACGAGCAACGCCAACATTCATGACCTTCTTACGAGGCGAGAAGCTCGACCAATGGAGCGGCGCGGACGCTGGGAAACTACGTGGGAACATCCGTCTGCTCGTCGACATGGCCCATCCCACGCACCCGCACCGTCAGCTTCACCTCCCCAGCTTCCAACGCACACTCACCAACTACGTCATGTACAAGAAAATCCCTCCGCTAGAGAAGCTCGCGCAGAAACTGCAACCGCATGACAGGGACCCTACTCTCATTGCTATAATCGACTTCATCAAGCGTCGTGGCGACTCCAAATCCGCCGCCGACACACCCTTGCCCAGGCAACTCCCCTCCTTCCCAAACTACCTAGTGCAAACCTACCACTCGATTCCACTCGAGAACCGCTTCGCCCTCGTCGACCTCGCTAGGCTCCTCTTCATTGATCCCCGAGTAGCCAGCTTCTTCGCCGAAGACCGCACCCACAAATCCCTTCTCACCCTCCTCACCCCAGAACTGATCTCAGACACAACCCTCCCCTACAATCTCCGCATCGTCACCCTCCAACTCGCGTGCAACCTCTTTACCACCCCACTCTACACAGAGCACCTCACCTCGTCCTCCTCAAACCTCCGCACAACTCTTCTCAGCCTCCTCCCACCAACCCTCCTAGACACCCACAGCAACCTCCGCGTTGTCGCCGCCTCGCTGGCCTACAACCTCTCCGCCCTGAACCACAACGCGCGCTTCGAAGGCCGCCCATTGGAACCGCTGACGGAGGAAGAACAAGTCGAGCTAACGGCCTCGGTGGCCGAAGCAATCCAGCAGGAGTCAGCGAGCGCTGAAGCCCTGCATGGCCTCCTCTTTGCGCTGGGATTGCTTGTGTACGAGGCGCCGGGTGATGGGGCGGTCCTGGATCTCTGTCGGGCGGTTGGTGTCAAAGAGGCCGTTCAGGAGAAAGGAGGTGTCGAGGGCGTAGAGAAGAGTTCGGGGGCTTTGTTGCGCGAGGTGGCGGTGTTGTTGGCCAAAGGGTTGTAGCTGTGTTGTACGGAGTACAACCCCCCTATTACCCCGGAGTAAGAAAGGCTGGGGCTACGTACTAGAACTAGATCGTTCTGGATTTCCTCTTTCGTTGTGCGCTTTCTTTGGGGTCTCCTTCTGTCGATGGCAACCTTCGAAACGAAGATCAAGAGAGAAAAAGGGTCGTAATTTTCTATATCCATTGTCTGTCCACTTCACATGACCACATCTGTATGCAGCCGGCATCAAAGAAAGACTAGACGCAGACTGTCAACTCAAATCCTAGAGCCGATCATTCAAATCAAAGAAAAGAACGCAAATCGAAGGATCTAGCTTACGCGCCTCATCCCATCTGATCCTAATCTTAAGATTTGAGAAAAAGCCGAGAGGAGATAATATCAACCAACAAGATTCTCAAAGGAACGAATATTGTGATGTGACAGACTGCTGATCTACATATGCGACGCGAGCTGATTCTTTGTTTCAAAAAAAAAAAAGCCCCAACCCCAACAATAACAACAACAGCAGCAGCAGCAACAGCCCAATCCAGCCACCAACCGGCCGGCGTCTAGAAGCCGTCTTGGGGTGATGCGATAGATTTTGCTTTTTCCCCCCTCACTCTCCCTTGTCGCCTGTCACTCTCAAGTTATCTCTATCTACCCCTCGACTAAGCCTTAACAGTACAACAATCTCAGGTTGTCAACTGTCAGGTACCTAGGCAGGGCCTGCCCCTATATTCCGAGACTATTATCATTCAGGATGTATATTGCGTGTCTACATACAAAGGTACTTACTTTTAAGTGTGATAACGCTAATTAGGTACAATTACTGTACATTAGTTGGAGATTATTCGAGTGACACGACACGACACAAAACGTTCGTTAATATCGAATGTTAGGCATCATCTTCTAGGACGGAGTAGCCTTCAGGATAAAAAGAATGGAGCGGGAACGAGACCGAGACCGATGGGGATCAGCACCTGCAACGGGGCCACTCGTCACGACATGACAATAATGAGTGGCCCTGGCACAACCTGGGGTGAACCTAAGTGACAGCGGGCGCTTCGCCTCGCTCCGCCTCCAGCCCAGAGTTTGGCAGTTACCTACCCTAGGGGGAGAGAGTGAGGTCGCAGTGCAGTCAGTCAGTCAGTTGGGTCGCCTCCTCATTTTGCCTTGAGAGTCACTTGATCATCTTCAACTTCACAGCCTCTTGACAACTCATCTTCATGTCTTACTCGGTTCCTTACTTGTCTATTATCGCACGAATGAAGACGAGGAGTAGAAAGGCATATTCGAAAGAAGGATGGAAGTAAGCAAGGCAAAGACCGGATTATGTATGATATGATATTAATCATCTCTCGTATTTAGGTTTGGGGTATCTACCTAAGACTAATACTATGTGTCTGTAGCTATGCTAATAATAAATATGATAAAACAGAAGAGAAAATAGCGAGGATAAATCGGTTATCCGGGTATGACGCTGGGCTATGCTAAGTAAAGCTGAATAATGAATACGCTCGGGTAAAATAATGCGAGCTGAGCTGCTGTGACACGCTCGGGGGTATGAAGCGAAGTGTGAAGAAGTGCTGGAAAAATTCGCTGATGGAATAAATCGGAGAGAGTACACGACGGGGTATCGAACATGATCAATAAGAATGATGAATGATGAGCGCTGCGCTAAGAAACATGGACAAGACAGGAATGATTGGAAGACAACGCAATTTCCCGAAATGGAAGTATCAAGAGAGCAAGTGAAGTGTAAGAGAGTGAGTCATACTCCGGAGTTTGACGGCACCAAGAGAAGAAGAAGCGAAAAGCGAAGATCTGACCGGACCGGAAGATCAGGAATTAGAAGGTGTCAAAAGATAATCGGAAATCAAGATTATCACACGCGATGTGTGGAGGAAGTCGGGGGACTGAGATCTGGCGGTGAAGAAAGGCGCGATGATAGGGTGGAGGAGGTGATCAGGTGTCGAGGCGTCGACTGAATTTCTGCAGGACGCGCCCGCTGCGACGCCGAAATTATGTAAGCCGCGGATCCCCGGTCGGGCACCAAACCAAAATCACACAATCACAGGCCCGCGTGAGTGTGCCGCTTTGGGGAATTCCGGCCCCCGGAGCTCCGCGACGGGCAAATCGTCGTGCAATGCACCGTGCACGTGTTGCTCAGCCTCGACTCTTCGCAGGGACAGGCTCAGGCTGACAGCCAGGCGCCCGTGATGCTTGCTTGGGGAGGCGGCACGAGGCGTCGATGGGTGATCGATCCGTTGCGTGAGACAGCCATATTCTGTGCGGCCCGCGCGGGGGTCTGAAGAGGCGTGGGGTACACGAGTATCATCAGATGTGATAAGATGAGAAAAGATGAGGGGAAGAAACAAAAGGAATAGTCTACGAGCGGTAGACAACGCTCTTTGAGCTGGAGGTGGTGCGACGCTTCTTCTCAGCCACGATCGGCTTGCGCTTCTTGGTGCGCTTGCTCGACTCCTTCTCGGTGGCTGCGAGCTGAGCAACGCGAATTGCTTGCTGGGCTTTGGCATGTGCTTGCACCTGCGCCAGGAAGCGCGCGCGCTGGGCCTCCTCCTCGGCTGCGGCGCGGAGAAGCTGGATCTGCTGCTCTGTGGTAAGGCTGGACGACCCCATGCGTGGGTCGAGAGCTGCAGACTCTTCGTCAATCGGCTCTGGGGTGATGGGGCCCTCGGGGAACAGGTCCTCATCGGAAAGATAGGCGCTGGCTGAGGATCCCTCAGAGGAGGCACTGATGAGAGAAGGTCGGTTGGGCCATGAGGGGAAAGCACAGGCGTTGTTCATAGAGTTGGAGGAAAATGAGCACTTTCGGGGGTTGATGTCGAGCAGGTCGTCGTTGAGAGACGGCGGCGGTGGCGGCGGTGGCATGCTCGACATGGGCGAGTATGTGCTGAAGCTGAGATCGTAGTAGGCATGGTGGTTGCTGGAGCTGGCCTCGCTGGGCGAGGAGCGGATGCTCGACGGGTCTCTTGACCAAGGCTGGAATGGGTAAACCATTCTGACGGTGAGGTATGGGTGAGGTAAACAGGTGTTGTGGGTGATGGAGGAGAGTTGAGAAGGCGATGGGGTCGTGGTCGTTGTGGTTTTAGTCGACAGTGAGGACCTTATACAAAGGCCTGTTGTGTGTGAGAGTGTGAGTGTGTGTCAAGGAGAACCAGAAAATGGTGGAGAGCGATGAATGGGATATATAGGGATTTGGAGGTGAAAGGGAAGGGCCAGATCGATCGGGGGTTCTGGACTCCCTTGCATGTCCCAGCAGATAAGGCCGCGGGGGGGAGTATTTTTATTTTTTTTATTTTTTATTTTCCCTTTTTATTTTTGAATTTCCGAAAAATAATTAAAAAAAAAAAAATTCCTGAAACAGAATAAAGAATAAAAAATGGGCGCCCCACCGAAAGGGAAAAAAAGACCCCAAATCCCAGAGCCTGGAAAATGATGCTGGCGAATGAGGCGTCCACTTGCGACTCTGACAACCTGCAAGTCAAGCGCGGCGATCAGGCGGAAGGGCGTTCCGGCTGCTGTACGATACATGCAGTCGTGATGGATTATTAGAATAATTATTTGGTGTTTGTCTATCTACTCGGGCCCAGAACAAAAGTGATCAGTCCAGCGAGCACCCGAGTGATTGATTGATAGATCGATACCCAACGAGGCAAATTAAGACAAAGGTACAAGAGATCCAAAGAGTGAAACGGTTGCGAGGCGCGGATCTATCGTTTTTATGAGCAGCTCTTTCATTCTCCTTTGTGCCGAGTTCTTTACGTGCTGTGTCGGTCCGCGGGCCGGGGAAGATCGGATGGAATTTGGGGTCGCGGTCGTGGGGAGGAACCAGAAAATCGAAAATGGACGAAAAAGAAAAGGAATTAATTTATCCGCTTTAAGCTGAATAACCCGGTAGAATTCACTTCCCCAGATTATTGCTGAGTCAAGTGCATAATAGCTGTCTGACTGAGGCGAGACTCGACACAGCAAGCTCTGTCTCATCAGCATTTCATAATCTGATGCCGCAATTATTCCTTCTATTCTCATTCATGTTTACGCGAGATTTAGAACAGTGGCTTGAGTTGAGCTGTCTGTCTGTCTTCCAGCGGTCTGCTTGTACCCAACGCAGCCGCTCAAACTGCTTCATGTTGGTTGGACTCGTAATGCGTCTTCTCACCGCTTGTTGTAAGCTCTGGCGTGTAGCAAGTGCGTTACGTGATTGCGTACGGATGTGCGAGGTTGGCTGCATGTATTATAATCCTCCCACAGATTGACCCTGGCGAGAATTTCAGATGCAACTGAGATAAGGGTTCAGGTCCTTTGGCTCTCATCCAACACATCCATCCCCAGCGCTGTCCGGGTCTGGCGGTCAGCAAACACCCAGACACCGACAAACACACAAGCCCACGAGGTTTGAGCGAAGTTGCAGACTCGGTGTATTCTCCGTTCTTCAAGTGAGTGAATCCGCGTCGATCGCGGTACCAGTACGTACTTTATAGCAAAAGCAAATATCCGATCGTCTCGTGGGATTTTCCAGGGCGAGTTTCAATAGTAGCGAGAATTACGGGAGGCTCCGTTTCTCCAGCGCGGTACCCGCGGGGATTCTCCGGCGATTATGAGGGGGATGTATTTTCTTCTTCGACAACATACTTGTCAACATCTCTGACTTTGAAGATGATGAGAATCAATTTGTCTCGACTTCTCCCCCACATGTCTGATCGAACCTGAACTACGGGCCAACGACGGGACAACCCCGGTCGCACTCGAACTCCCGCGAGAACGGCGAAATGCCTTTAGAAGACAAAGAATCCTTCTAGCTCGCGACCGGCCGCCGCACCAGCGCAGTTAGCACCAACTGAGCAATTAACCGTCTTTCGCCCTACACCAAACCGAGCAAGGAGTTGGAACGATCCTTCATAAATTCGCCAGGCTAACATCCAACGGCTCTCCCACCGGAAATCGTCCCGTTCTCCAACAGTCTCCAATCCCGTCGTTCTCCGCCCGTCGCGGGTCTGCGGTGGATGAAATTTCCTCCTTTGGGTTCCTCCAGGATCGAGACCGTGATGGTGTTCATTCTGGATAAATTGCGGGAAAACTCCGGCTCCAGGTTCGGTCCTCGGCGGATTGCACTGCGAAGGATCCTCCGCCACTGCGACCGCGACCGTGACCCGGCCAACTGGATGGACCAGCTGCCCCTGAGCCGAGGTTCCTCTCTAGACAAGGATTTTTCCAACGGTTGCTCAAAGCAGAAAGGGACAGGGTTTGTCGAAACCAAAGAGAAGGACGCGAAACCTCGGAAATGAGTCGCGGTCGTCACCACTGTCACATTCTGGTGTCAAGTCACGCCATCGCCTGGATTTCCGATCGTACTTTTTAGACTAGAACCCCTGCTTCCGCAGCTGCATGGACGGCTATCTTGATCCCCCATGCAACTCTCCCAATCCGTACCGAAAATCTGGTTACTGTCCATCTGCTCAATTTTCGAGACGAGACTGATGAGACGTTAAGCGAGGACAAGAAGCAGGTACAAAAATCTGAAGAAAAGACAGCTGCCCAATAGTGATCCACTGTTCATCCACCTGGATTATATCTGGAGAGCCATTCGCGGCAAAGCAGTAAACTCCACCATTGCCCCCATCAAGTCTCAAGAGCGCACATGGGACAAATGTAACGAGTGTTTCCCCAAAACGGAATGAGACTCAAAGACCTCAAGCCTCACAAGCAGATCAATCGGCTCTCAAAGGCTCAAACATGGTCAAATGACAGCGGTAGCGGCCCAATAGTCTTTGCAAGAGGCGAGGAGCTCATTGACACAGATACAAACGGCTTTGGCGCCACTCGCGGGTCTGCTCTTTTTCCCCGTCTGAGAGTCGCATTGTTTGCTTTTTCTCTCTTTTTTTTCATCTTGACGATCGAACCGCCGCCTCGGGTTCCCCCACCACCTCCTTTCGGGCAGTGCAACTAAAGGCGGAACTCGAGTGCGACGACTAGTTCAGTGTCGTAGTAACGAGTCGGCGACTGGACTTGTCGAGATGAATCGTTACCCAAAGGGGGGCAGCCATCGCCATTGCCATGGAGCTCCGAGACTACGGAGTAACGTTCATTATTCATGGATCCAAAGGACTGGACCGGCCCCATTGTCTCTGGGACTAAAAATCCCCTCAAAAAGTACCAAACCAACCAAAGTCCCAAGATCCTCGGGACGACGCGTCCCAGTTACCCACTCAGATCCCACAACCCGGAATCCGTGACTGGACTAGTCAGCTTGCTCGCCCAATAGCATCAGGTACTTTCCCCATGACGAACGGGAAGGCCCGCGGAATCAGCGGGAGGAACGAAATTTGCACCAACTGCGCTCCCAAGGGTTGGGTTGCGGTGGGGATTGGCTGCAGCCTAAATTACCTCTTGAGGTTTAGCGAGGGACGGGGGAACCCCTTTTTGGGTTCCGGTTCTTTTCTTTGAGCCAGTCTCCTGGGAACCGGAACTATCGAGTGACGGAGTCTTGGGTCCTTGGCTTTGTCTTCATGCAAAGGAGATCTATCATTTCTTGTCTATCGTTATCTGTTATCGGATTAGATATGTGGATTTCCCTCATCCCTACGGCTGGATTCATGGGACTTTGGGCCGCGTGACGGACCGGACCTCCAGTGCATGTGCCTGATCATCCATCCCTTGTGGATGATTGATCTTGTGAAGAAACTGAAAAAAGAAAATACACGCAGAGGCTGGTCCATACGGGAGCTGCTTCGGAGCTTGAGTGGAGAGCTGGTATGGAGAAAGGTACCTCGAACTTTGGGTCCGCGGAAGGGGGTTCTGATCCGTCCCAGCGATCAGGAGCAGTTAAACTTGTCAGGGGGAATATTCGTCATTGTTCTGCAGCCCGAATGCACCTGTCAGGCATCTGAATCAAAGCTCAAGCTTGAGCTTGACAGTCTTGTCTTGATTGCGCGAGATACCTATCCAATGGCGTTTTACCATTCTACGGCGTTGGCCGAAAGATACTCCGACAGTCAGACATACGTACAATATACATCGACATTCCTTATGCCCTCCCTGCACAAGCACCACAACCAAGGCAGTACTCGATCGCCCATACATTATTTGGTCCTCTGCATAAATCTCCGATACCATACCAGCCTTCAAGCCCGCAATGCGCACATACATACATAGTCCCCTTACCTCGTATCTATGTATATCTACGACATATCCAAGGAACATCTCAGCCCCTTGATAATAATCTTCACAGCCGCCGCAAAGTACCATGCATGCATGAGGCGCATTCCTCACGCCCGCACACGCCACAAACTACGTACCATTCCAATGATTTCCAGGTTCGTCGTCTCCTTCTCCTCTCCTGCCTCCAGCATTCCAAATGACGATATTCGACATATCCGAACCAAAGCTCAAGCCAGCTACGCGCATACAAACATGCATGCATATGCAGCTGTGGTTCGATCGATCGGATTGCTGGGGAGGCCTCCATTCTGCGATCCTGGATTCCATATGAGCTCATAAGTTAGTATACGACTTTTGAGCTTCCGGAGCTCAGCTCCTCAGCTCTCAGCTGCAGGCCACCACCCCCGCCCACGGATACGGGTACACGGGCCACCGCCACTTCTTCAGCGTCACATCCCACAATCCAATCAATCCACAATCTCATTGTGGAGGAGGTCTGACCCCGGAAGACTGTACATAGTATCTATGTCTGTGCGAGATCAGAAAATAAAAGTACTACTCGCAGGCAGACATGCTATACTTTGTGGCGTGCCCTTGCACGGTTGGAATCAGGGAACGGCCGCATGGTCGAGACCTTATTGCAGTATTCTAATGGACAGGCTGCTATTGACCTCGATAAAGAGGTGATCGAGTCTTGTTCTTGTCGATAGTCGCGCCATCGAGTGGGCGCGGACTTAATATCCGGTGAGTCTGCGTGGGGTTGCCTCGGATTACGATGACGAATTTGTTTTCTTTCCTTATCTCGTCGCGTTGGGATAGCTAATTCGCTAATCATCTGTTGATCATATCAGATGAGTGCAGATCGAACAAAACAAAAATAAAGTATATCGCGCACAGATCAAAGATCCAATATCTCTCGAAGCTCGAGGCTCGAGCTTTACCTTCGAGCTCGAGCTCTCCTTCCCCAAACAAGGGCGTTGAAGTCTAAACCTTAGAACAACAATGAAGGGGTTCCCTGGGGGCAGAAAACAGGGCTGAATACCAAACCATGGAACAGAACGCTGCAGAACCATGGTAGAGGAAATCGTCATGCAAGGCGCTGTGCCGAGGCGGGAGCTTTGATCCCCGGCTTGCAAATCCCGCCATTCCCCCAATGTTCCGCGAGGGATGAGGGAATGTGAATCATGCAAATCATCTCCATCTCCATACTCTACTATGTTGTCCTATTCTGGACATTGTACAATGTACAGAGAGAGAGAGAGAGAGAGAGAGAGAGAGAGAGAGAGAGAGAGAGAGAGAGAGAGAGATTCCATCTCTCTCCAGCGGCACCGCCCTTCGGACCAAAAGCACAATTTGGGCTTTGCTGAAGCGACTCGACTCGAGGGCATCGGCGGATAATAGTTTACAATTTCCGCTCGGTCCGACATAGGGAGCTGTTCGCATGGCACGAACCATGGCTCATGGCGTGGACCCTGATTTTCGAGTTCGTCTCCGGTTGTACTGGGTTACACTGAGGACAAACATACAGTCACAGAGCACAGAGTGTGTCTTGCGCATCGCGTGTCCATGCACCACATCCTTCCTTCCTTCCTTCCGATGTGACGTTGACGGCGACGACAATGGTTAGGGAGCGACCGTGACGACCTGGAATATTTCTCGTGTCGGTGGCGCCTGGGGCCGTCTCAGTAGTCTGCACTCACATCCGAGTTGGCATACACACACAAGTACTTTACTGTACGCCACAAATGCCACTGACATACAACGTACATTATTGCGGGAATGGGGATGACGAGTCCTCCATGCGCCCCAGACCGCCTCCTCTTGGGGAGAACTAAATCGATCCGATCGCTTGCTTATCAAATGGAGAAAAAAGTCCTAGCTATGTTGATACATTGCACAATGCGGAAAACGCACGGATCAAGCAGAAAATGACTCCTCACCGCGGATTCGTCTCCCCGCGACGGTTTCCTGGGTTAGAGTTCCAAAGGGAGGAGGAGGAACCGTCGGGTCCTTCTCCGGGAACTTTGGACTATTTGGATCAGGATCTCGAATTGCAATTTCCCCAATTCAGACGAAGTGCGACCGTGAGTGAAGTGAGGCATGAGGCGAGGCGCAACCACTCACAATAATTATCCCAAAGCTAGGAACGGAACAAGCGTAGGTTTCCCCGGTTCCAGAATCCAAGGGGGCGTGTTTTTTCTCTCCCCCGGATCCAGAGTTTCACGATCCCAGTCCGAATTATTTCCTATTTCGAAACGCCTACACGGGTAATCAATGGAGCTTTTGCCAGGAGTTGTTTGGGGTTCGAGTTGGAGGTCTTCAATTAGAGCAAAGTCTGGTAGCCGAGGCCGCGAGTCAACGAGCCGACCGTGGAGAAATTCGACCGGGGAGCTGGAGCCGGAGCTCTCAACCTGGACGAACGGCAAGTGATTGAGAAATCTGGAACCGGCGGTAAAATTGCGGGCGAGTTCTTCCGTCGGACAGAGTATTTCCGCCTGTCCTTCCGTCCGGGGGTTTTCCCCAGAAAAGTACGAATCAAAATGTACCTTTCCCCTTTTCGAAAAAGAGACGGTGAAAGGCGGAGCCAGAACCGGCAATTAACTGAGAAAGTGGATTATCTTCCGCACACGACTCCAGAGCACCCTCTCTTTGACTTTCACCTCGGAAACGAGAATCCTCGGGTCTCCGCAGAGTTTCAGTCGCTCAGTAGTAGTAGTCTACAAACAGCAAACGATGTCGGACCGTTGGAGCTACGTTGTAGCATTCTTGACCTCCCTGTGGAAAGTCACAGAGCTTCCACCGCCGTTTTCTTTCCTTTGTCTGCCAAAAGTACCTCCCAGCTCCAGGCTGCAAGGTCCGATCATCATCTTCTTCTTCCAGGTAAAGAAGGACGCGTCGCGTTCTCCTCGAATAATAATCGCCACCGGCTATAGAGATGATCGGCAGTGCAGAATTGGCGGCTGTGAACTAACAAGCTAATTCTTTCGGTCTTTTGCCGACGGAAATCTCGCGGTTATTCCTCGGCGGATCAATGTCGTCTACACATGACTTTGCGATCCTGCGATTGTGACATTCTCTCTTGTTTTTGTCGGTGTGTCGGGGGACTCGGGGGAAGTCGGCGGTCTTTCCGTGGTTGGATACATAATTACTCAACAATCGCATTATTTGTGCTTACTTACACATGCCCCGTGCTCATGCTCGTGCTCGTGCTCATGCTTCTCCTGGTCTGTCCGAACTGTCACGGTCTCGATAAGCATTGCATGTGAAACGGACGTCATCTCATCTCGTGTCAGAGTCACGGATAGCATGTGGTTTGACACGAGCAAGCTCTCCCCTAGTAACTCCAATCATCTGAATAATGATGACTGACAGTATTACAAGGACTATCCCGGGGGGGGAAACATGGAGGAGAGGCTTGTTCGTGGAGAAATATATACTTTTTTTTATGCAAGTGAGCATGACAGAGACAGATATATATTTTCCTGGTGGTGTGCTGATATTAGTCGACCACTCACCACAATACATCATGTTTAGCGAGAGTCGAGTAAGCAACAGGGCAGAGCCTCAATAATGTCTTACAGAGCGAGACAATCCGGACTGTGATTCATCCTCAATCATCATCCTGATCGATGATGATTTGTTGGTGGTGCTCTTGACACGACAGATGACTGATTACTCTTCGCTCTTCAGCGTAACATCGCCTCGGTGGAATTCTCGGGCGTCGCCGAATCTTGCCATCAGCCATATGGCTGAACCCCACTATCCACCTACTCTCTATCGACACCCTCAAGGATTGGTAGGGCTGCGAGTACGACTCTGGCACTGCATCTGCCTGCGATTCGGAGCCCTGTGGAGTTTGACGGCATACGCCGGTGAGAGAGCAAAGTGAGTCAGTTAGTCAGTCAGTGCTTACGATAACCCAAAGAGGAAATTTACCTCCATTTCTTTCCCACTCTACTCGACCCCTCCAGCATGGTAGTATCAAGGTGTCAAGCCGTTGGCCCCGTTATTGTTGGAGACCCATTAAATTAAAAAAAAAAGATCAAGGCCCAGAACTTCGAACTGCGATACAGGGCTCCGAGGAGAGAGGTGCGATATTGCGCAATGACTACACCATGCATAAAGTGGCTGTTGAAACAACAGGGTCTTTAAAATCTTTATTTCTTTTTTATCTTAATATATCTTGCTTTTCGCTCGCTCGCGCCCTCGCCGACCTTGTTTATTCTATCTCGCGGAAGTGTGCTCCGTAAGCCACCCACGTCGCGTCGGCGTCGTTGGAGGAAGAGAAGACGAAAAGGAGGGGTTGCCAGCATGGCAAGTCCTTCACCGTAGATTGATATATCGTCACCGGAGAGGAAGAGGGTGTGTGTGACATTGGGATTAATCATTATTGATTTTTCTTGATTATGTATTATTATCGAGGGTAGAGAGGTAGCCGCGCTTATTTGGTGTTATTGTTTTGCTTTTCCCCTCCACGAACTCGGACCGACTTCACCACCACTTCTTGCGCGGAGATGGGTTCCCCACTTGAGCTTGAGCACGCAAAGACTGCCTCCAGGCTCCCCACGTATCGCATTCGCCATATCTTATTGCTCTTACTCTCAGTCTTGTTATCGCCGATGAAGATCAGAGCACCATCCATCAGTCAGTCAGGCAGACAGGCAGTCAGCCAGCAGCTGACTAGACCAGACCATACAGCAGCAGAGTCTGCATTAAACAACCCGTTGACATTTCAGTAATAATAACCCTATCATTTCTGATTTTCACCCCTATGTAACATCGGCCCAGCCCTGACTCAATCTAAGTTGCATTTTCATTCCCACTCACTCAATTTCACCGTGGAGACTCGTTGGCTAGCCCGGTGGCCATCCCATGCCATGCCCCGCCGTCGCACGACGCCGCCGTTATCACGACCAGGGTCTGTTGTTCCAGAAGCCTTCCGCGCAGCACGTTTTTCTTGGAAAATGGACATGGACGTGGGCATGGCGCTACATCGCGCGATGCGATGCGATCGGTCGGTCGGCGATTCGGCGCAGGCGTCGGCGTCGGCGCAAGTGGGCTGGCCAGAGAGTCGCTCTGTTCCCATCCATCACTGTCACTGTTTCTGGTCAGTTGTTGGCGTGGGTGAGCGCGGGCGAGGGTGAAGGCGTGAGGCGATGGTTGTATTGTATTCGATAGGACATCCAGCTAATAGAGTAAATAACACAACAACTACTGCTCTCAGTGGCCATGAGTTTAATCTATTCAAAATTCAAAATTCTCGATTCAGATTTCTATTCTTAACGGCGGAGGCCGACGCGTCGCCATCCATCCATCCATCCATCCATCACATCCACTCATCCACTCATCCATCTATCTGAACCTTCTGGATTCTGCTCGCTCGGTCTCGAGTCTCGACCCTCGATACGAGGGACCGGGAACCGTGTCTGAGACATGCGGTCGCATGCTGCGATGAGATATTGGATGTCCGTCGTTGCACGGAGTATCAGCTTGTTCTAGGCAAAGCTGAGCTCGAGGGGCGTGTGCGCGCTTATGGGGATGTGATTGGGAGGGAGCGCATAACTCCGTAGTCATCATCACAGCTGTCTTGATGATTAAGCCCCTCAGTGGTTCGGTGAGAGTTTGGGGGTGTGCTGTCATGGCGGCCAGTGGTGGTGAGCCGTTGGGTGTCACGTGTGATGGTGTCCAAGGCGTACTTGTGTCTATGATGGAGGTAACGAATGGTGGAGAGGATCTATGGTATATCTTCTATATTGTTCATTTTTTTTTTGGGTCTGATTTTCTCTGATTGGGATTCAAAGGTGTATAAATGAATCCTTTTATGATGTTGTTGATTCTTGATATGATAGGTAGCTTTGCATACTCACTAAGGATCTCAACCTTCCAGTAGTAACCCTATATAGCATATTAGGACGTTAGTTCCAATGGAGCTTTAAGTCTACTATAACGGCAGATAGTTCGAAAGCCATAGCCCCATGTCAATGGTAGATTCTCAGCGTAAGAAGGATAGCCGTCTCCGCATCGGACGGTTCCTAAAACCGAATCTCCGCAATTTCATAGGTCATGCCATCACGAGAGGACCTTCGAGGACTACTACTCGCTCAGCCTGTCATTCACATCTTGGACAAGGGCGAGGCCGCTGAAACGGAACAGTGCGTGTTCATGCTCACGCTCGCACCTGTTCGGGCATAGAAACTCCGAGAACGTCGAGGGTAGATCCCTGAGCGAACCGTTTGCTGCTAGAATTGCACTCGCGGAGCCAATAAGGCATGCTTCGATACATACACGGAGACAGACCCGTGAGTACTCGATAGTCCGTAAACCCGGCATATGAAATGGCGGCTTTTAACCAAATGTGGCCCTGATTTATTTGTTCGATGTGCTTCTCAAGTCACACATGGATGCGCTGGCTGACGTTCATTGCGGCTGCGGTGATGTATGTAAACAAAGCTGTATGGATCTGGACTGGGGGTTGCCCCCTATTGTCCTCGCCCGCAACTTTCTCTGCGAGCGAAGCAAAACGTTCTAACTTGCCATAGATCTCATCATTTGAGGTCTGCACAGACAGCCTATAAGAGCTATTCGAGGTGTGCCTTCTTCACATCACACTTTGACGTCTAGTGCACGTATTCCAAAGCTGGCACAGAGCTTAGCGGATTAGGTAATATCAAGGTTGAATTGCTTCTGAAGGGTAGAGCAACGTGGACAGTCTGGGGAGCCGATTTCCAAAAATTAGAGCACTGCGGAGAAGGAGAGTCATCTCCCTCGTCCTCAGCCAACAGCACAATATAATGACGCAGCTGGTCTAGCGAGTTCATGAACGCTTTCTAGCCAGTGCAGGGACATTTGCTCTTTGGCATGATTGGTATCGGGTATCTCTGGGAAGCCATGGAACTTGGATCTAAGCGCTCGGTCACTTGCTTCCGATAAAAAGGACGTGCGTAGTGATGAGGCCAGCTGCTTAAATCTCTTGCATAATCGCCGTCTCCTGCTGTGATTTCCCTGAGATACTCCAGGACAGAATCTGGGCCGATGCTCTTCGAGTCTCCACCCAAGGGAATGATCGTCAGGAGTGGGAAAAAGTACTTGACAAGGGAAGCAGATCCGGGGCGACGAGTGAAGTAGGTTCGAGCCGAGCTTGAATCCGCTCTTGGACCAGCGGATGAGCGGAGCCATCAAAGTCTAGTAGACTCAAAGGTAGTAGAAGGCCTAGTGATTGTTTTAAATTGGCCCCGTCTTGGAAGAAATTCAGCTCAGCAGCCAATGAATTGGTCGAAAGACCGCTAAAGAACACGCAATTGACGAGGCTGTTTGCTAGGAATCACAGGAGCGTGAAGATGTTTGCTGCATCCGGATTGTTCGGCGTCCAATCGAGCAAAGGAAGGGCAACATGATGGAATGGTCATAGCCGGAGAATGTTAGCGTATACCTGAAGATGTGTCGACTTTCGGATGAAGTGTTTAATGTATTCGCCCATTGACACCTGTGGATACTCCCTGAGATACGCCGATGCAAGAGAATTCGCAAGCGGGACGCTCGTGAGTCTTTGGACAAGAGCCTCGAAGCTGGTGTTGGACCTGCTAGAGCCCTCCAAAGAACCGCCAAATCCGGTTTGAACTAGCCCAATGGCCTCTTGAAGGTCCATAAAAAGCACTTCGTTGTTAGCACCAGCAACAGCGTGAGCCAGTCTCTCATCCTGCGTTGTAAACACTATCCGTCGCGTAGTTGCAATTCCTTCTGGTTGAGTGATATACTTTGTATGCGAGAAAGCCGCGTCGTTAGCGTTGTCAAACAGAAGCAACCAATTGTTGTACTCCTCTAGCCATAGGAGGAGGGCAAGCCCGTCGTTCTCGTCCGGGTGGGTTTGACAGCTCTGAATGTCCTGCATATCTCGCTAAAGTCTCTCTGAGGCGTGGTGCAATTGACCTAGAAGACCCTGAAGCAATTTTCATGGCACTTGTAGACAGATTCTAAAACCATCTGAGGTTTTCTGTCCTATCGTTAGTACAAGTACAGACCTCCCACGGCGTAACTCACCCGGTGAACCCCCCCAATCCCTCGCAGAATCAAAGGTTCCTGGGTTACGCTTCTTGGCGAAAGGGTCTCTAACGGATATTATAATATCTTTGCGGCGCAAGAAGCGTTGGTTGCGTTGCATCGAATTGAGTCCATAGGTCCCCATATTGGGGCTACGGAGGATTAAATCTCTGTCAGATTGTCAAATCAAGTAAAGGTGACCAACAGGTCACCGTACCTAGATCTCTGGCTACTATACCTGAATCATAGAGCGCCACGATAGGAAGGATAAGATTTCGATGAAGATGCAGGTAGTCCCGGTGCTGGTCCTACCGTCAACCGCTCCTCCGCGTAAGAGCGGACGGCATATTCCTGCCAGCGATTGTTTTTCTGGGAGTCACTAGAGCATAATCGGCATACTTCACGTATAGCAATCCACCCGAACGTGTTTATTAGCCCTCACGGGTTTTCTCCTTGGAACCAACCAGGAGTAGGAGTGGCCCGGTGTAGAAGGTGTGTGACTAGGTTCATGTCAAGTGTGAAGCCGGCTACTCTCGACCATGATCCATGCAAACATATAGAGTAGTTAGAAGCGATAATCCCGATCCGGCTCAGTTGACCTTCCTCAACATCAGTTGAATCTGGCTTCGCGCGTTCCCTGACCTTGCTATAGTATGGCATCCATGATCCCTTTGAGAAGAGAATGCGGAATCGGCCATGGAACCGCGTCTATTGTCCATAGAGTGAGCTTAATTATCGCTGTGAAGCCGCTCCATGACGGACCCTTGCCGACAAGTTCAGGACATCCCTTTTCTCGCGAGATCGAGATCTATAGTCTCTTGAACAGTCGAGAAGACCACTGCCCTAACGTCATCGAGTGTTTTCTTGCACTACCAGATTATCTGTTTTTCTCATCCTGGAGCTAGACAGCCTCGGGTATCGACTCTCTAAACACCAGGAGCGTGAGTAGCATCTAGGTGGCCCTTGTGGACAACTTGTACGCGTGGTTGAATACGAGGATCTTGCTTTAATTGCACACTGGGTACATCAAGTGAGCTCAGCTCTTGAATACATGGAGAAAATGGGCTTCTGCTATGATGACCTGGCTCCAAGCAACCTCCTCCTCGACTGTAACCTTAACATGCGACTTTGCGATTTTGATAGGGCCACCACAGTCGGGCAATACCTGGAGAGTGCCTTTGCTCCATGGGGCTAGAAGTTAATCGCGGGTCCTTTAAAGGGCACTTATGGTCTGTGCGGCGCCAGGACCGAGCAGTTTGCACTCGGGACCTTTGTCTACTGCATGGTATATGGCTGCGAGCCCTACGAGGACCATGCGCTTAGAAGAACAGATCCAAGGGAGCTAGAACGGTGATTCAGACATATGGAGTTTCTAGAGCTTAACCGTCACTTGGCTTTTGATGAGCTCATCTCTGCATGTTGGCATAATGTCTACCCTACCATAGCACTTCTGACGTACGATTTCAAGCGCAAGACTAGAGATTTTGCGTTAGGAGCGACGCATGAAGTAATTGACTTTGCGAGGGAGAAGAAAAACTGCGAAAGGATGGTCCGAGAGGGCTTGTTGGGGCCTAGCTGCCTTTGAGCTTTCAGCCAGTCTGGTGCAGATACTTACATTTCCTCGCTGGGAAAGTTATGTATTTGTGGCAAAGCTTGTCTGATAGTCTGAGAAGGCGTTGGCTGACACTGCATTCTGTACGCCCAAAGGAGGAATGAGAGCTGACTAGTATGTCAAGCAGACTTTGGCAGCCTGCTCGTGGCTCTAGACCAACTCTTATAGCTGTCCTGGAGCTAGATGGTACCTTATTCAGTTTCATAACCATTGTCGTTAACTGAAGGATATAATCCGGCCTCTACCTTGTCCGATACCTCCAGCATTCGGCCAAACGAGGCACGTACTAGTTATGTGCATCCATCAGGCGAGGCTTCACTGCAGCTGGACGATACCTACGTAGTACCTTGCTAGTTCGAAACTATCGAACTACCTCCACCGATTGTTGTCCAATCTTACCGATAAATGCCAAGATAAGGATGATGCCTCACTCGGTACGTTGGCCGCCTTTCATCCTTGTCAGTCGGTCATCCGGCATCAGAAAATACCATGTAATGACCTTGGCGAGTGACTGCGATAATGGAGAGGAACCAATTAGTCTGGTTTGTGGCCTGAATTCAGACCCAGCAATGGAGGGGTACCCTGGTCGTGACTCGCGAACTGAAGGCCAGGTCTAGACTCGACCCCTCCTGGTCCCCCTCCGGAAGAAAATCAAAATTAAAAAAAAAGGAGTGTGAAAAATTTCTTCCGCCACTCAGCAGGCGCTTCCCCTTCACATTTACCGGCCTGTGTAGCGCCCGCCACGTTCTATTTTAGCCTATGTGGTCAGTCCCACCATACCCTCACCGGAGATCACAACACCGACACAGAAGAGAATGCCGAACGAGAGAGAACCTGGAGGTGAAACAGCCCGCGACACAGATCGGGGTTGGAATGGAACAAGGATAGCCAAAGAACAAGCGGTGAATCGGCCCTTTCTGCATGCATAAGCGCCATGTATGCGAATTCCCTGTTTGACGCCAGCATGAAGACCCGAAATCAAGCCTGCTGGACGCTTTAATGCTTGGTCTGCTGTAGACTACTGCAGCTTGCGAGCTCCAAACTTGTAGCGGATGCACTCATCCACCCCCCGAGTCACTCCCGGCGTCCACGTACATGTACATGTACATGTACAGGGTACATGATGATGACGAATGCAGTGTTTGATAACGAGGCGCTATCGATAATGGCGGCCCTGTTATCGATAAATATCTGATATATCAATCAAACTTCCACCAGGATTCGATCTGCAGCCATCCTTTGCTTTACAACTCAAAACATGGTTCTCTTTTTCTGCTGGCTTCCGATCCGCGGGTAAATACATTAAATTTTATAAATCTCATCTATCCTGCCATTTTAGCCAGACCGGCACATGGTACTCCGACAGTACTTGGTACATTCTACACCGTCTGTTCGGCAAAGTACATGCTAGGTTTTGGTGCAAGAAATGAGATTGCGGTGAAAATGGCGGTTTGTGCTTGGCAGCCATTGTTTCCTGGAAAAGAAATTGCGGACATGAAGTATTTATTATTGTCTTCTGAAGGGGTAGAGTTGGAGGCCGTGTACCGTTCATAACCGTATATGCCTAACTGACTAATTAATCCAGCTTGCATAATTGTGTGGGCTATCAACATGCGATCAGGTGACCGGCTCATTCAAGGCCTGCCCCACTTTCTCCAGCTGTGTTGTACATCGACCTCCACTCGCGCTCTTAATAGCTTGGTATTATTGAATCTTCCTTCATGCAAATTCAAGGTCTATTGCTACGACTCTTGAAACGGCATTCTATGCCCTGTACCTTGCACCAAGATTCTTCTCTAGCGCACCCTGTTGGAGCTGGACGCGGCGAAACATGAACATGACGCTCGAATTGCTGGGCGGGGCCTCGAATGCCCCTAAACGGCTAGAGAAGGAGATTGCGCTCTTCGAGTTCGAGCATGCATGGCGTGCTTAAGGTACCGTCTCGAATATTTACTGGGCCTGCCAGATGAAGGACGGCTCGACATCGAAGGGACCACGGTTTCCGGTGAAGAGACTATCTCATTCATTCGGAACATCCCCCTTTGCTACTGGAGCCGATCACGAGACACGAATATCCCCTTGTTCTTCTTTCAACGACGGAGGATGCTTCGCGCAAGGCATCACTGGAGATATTTCGATGGGTTCTAGCTAGTCATGAGGGGAAGCCAGCTGGGGAAACACTATACGATGATCCCTGGATCGCAGGATGCGATTACACTGACCCTGGTATCTTAGGTCAAACAGACCCGGACGTCGGAGCAGATGACATCGATCAATACCCGACATCTCGATAGGTTCAGATAACGCAATGGACCGATCAAATTACCCAGTCTGAGGATTGAATTCATAATATGTGTGGACGATGAAAATACTCTCATGTCAACACTGCATTATCCTGAACACGCTCCAAATGAATACATGCTCAGATGCTCGCATTCTACCCTCAATCAATAAGCCGCCGTGTCACTCTTCCCGCAGCCCTAGTTCTGCTCTCGACTGCCATTCATCATCCATTGGTTTTCGGGCGTGCACGCCTTGCTCCCTCCTCGAAATTTCGCGCTCTCTCTCTCTCTCCCTGGTTCCGCCTCCCAATATACATTCCCGGTTTTAGATGGCGCAAAGGTCAGACCGACGCGTACCTCGCATTAGGTGAGTTCCCTCCGGCCGGTCCGACCTCAAAAGCATCCAGACGACCCCGACTCTAGGCTCTGCCTCAGACTCTGGTATGGCGCTTGATATACTCATTCAATCAATGGGCCGTTGTTGCCGAAAACCACCACTGCTCATAAGCCCGCAGCGAATACTTCCGCCTCTTCTGCCATGTCTCAGCTTCTCGGATGTTTTTTTGAGTAACAAAACAGAGAATTTTCTTTCATTCACTATTTGGCCCTTGGCAAGCGATGACTGCAAGGTATCCTATCCCAGAGAGCTGAGATTTTCAGTTCGATCTAGATTGGGATCGCTGTGTATATCCTTCGAACTACTCAATTCTAGGTCCAATTTTCTCATTGAGTTTTACATATAGGCGAGTTTCATGTGCAGCACAGCCATTTTAAACATCAATGACCTGTTTTACTTGCCATATGAGTATCGCAGTGGTCCGCTGGAGAGCTCTTTGGGATTGTAGCCTTGTGTGCGTGCGTGCCTGCTTAGGGGTGTTTTTGGCTCCATCTTGTCTTTTCTGATTGCTTGTCCCTTGATGAGCGTACGCTCGCTATTTAGGTCGTGAAGACTTTGGTGAGCGGCCCTAGAGCTGGGAAAGGACTGGCCTCGATATAGAATCAGGTTGATCCATGGCCACTACTCCATGGGCCTTGGATTGATGTTCAAGGAGTGCTTTATTGTCCATACAGGAGTAAAACCACACCAACCATCCTATAAGACCCATCCGAGCCCTCTTCCAAAGACTGCGCGGATGGAACGCGCGTTGCCGCCATTCGCAAACCTGGGATAATGCATGGGCTCGGCTAAGCTTATTTTAACATCATATTGTTGAGCTTATACAGATTTGCCAATTTTATTCTTGGCGGATTTCACATTAATTTATCTCGACTCCCGCCTGCGGCAGGAGAATCCGGATTATCTACGAGGAGGTCCTGACGGAGCTCGAGGAGCGATATGATGTCATTCATCTGCATTGTGCCCTACCTTTTGACGATTCAGAACTAGGGCCCGGTGCCCGTGAACAAGAAGGTGATCAAGCTCCTGTGTCGATAACTAATGTTCGAGGGACTGGTTTGCGCGTGATTACCTCTCATCAGCCCTAGCTATGAGCCTCGCATTTTTATGGGAGCGGCACGCTGCGCGTTAATTTTTTTTTATATCGGTCCACAAGGAAAGAGCCACGCGTGGGGTTATTCTCTCCTTCCTTCCTTAACCGTCTGGTACAGACAGCTCCTTCCTTATTTAGCCAATCGAGTGTTTGTACAGTGAAAGAACGACTATGGTTATAGACCTAGGTAGGGAGGTAGTCAGTCCATTATTCCTTCCCATCTAGTTTCCACAAATGTAGAGCGTTTCCCAGGGTGGACTACACAGTCTTAATTGCAGAGCCAATAAATGGACTCGTAGACCAGGACTTTTACTGTGAAAAAAAAAATCGAGTGTTCAAAGCAGGTCTTTGCTCGGATACATTAGCATGGAATAATAGAATAGGACGTGCGGTTCTATTTTGTTGGTTTCTAGGACCACCGTAATGATTAATAGGGATAGTCGGGGGCGTCAGCTTTGAATTTCCCGTCGTCTGGTAGTAGCCTGGAAAACCAGGGCTACCAAGTGGATGGTTAGGGCTGCGGCGGGTAACGAGGGGGGGGTTAGTTTAGTAAGTTCCTAGCCTTCAAACTTGCGTTTTCTCCTCTCTCCGCCGAGGATACTGCGGACAAAAATAGCTGGTGAGATAAGAGTGAAAGTAAGGCATCCTGAAAGTAATGCAGCCTTTTCCAGGATCGTACATAAGTAAGTAAGTAAGTGGTTATAGGTTGCGAGGTATAAGCCATTGTCGGTCAAGCCAAAGGTGCTGTAGCATCAGTTTAGCAACTGTTTATGGGGTATAGATATCCGTGCTGGAGCTGGACTGGCACTATGAATCCGTTCAATATTGTTTGCTCCTCTCAGGATTGTCTTATTCCTAGGTAATAACTTTCCAACGGGCGATAGTTCCAGGATGAGTCATATGAATATTCACGTAAGAAATTCCATTCCAGCCAAGCTAGTTTACTCTTGCCTCTAATGAGGGACTTCGCCAAAAATTGAGAGGTGCCAAGGAGCACTTTGCTAGGAAGAAGCGTTTAGGCCTGGTGCAGGGCTGATTCCTCCAATCCCCAACTCCCACTGCCCGCACCGCCTCATGGGAACAGGGACACTCTTGAAACCCCTCTGCGCTACAAATATAGAACCGCGACCTGGGGCGCGAGTAAAGAGCCTCTTGGATTTTCAATTATTGGCTCTGGCCCAAGGCTGTGCTGGGCGAGACCTCGTATCCCCAAGTCCAAGCGTCCTCGTGAGGGCAGGGCACTTCGTATTCATATTCGTCTCGACACGTGCCTACATGCCCATTTCTCTTAAAGATAAAGCACAGAGACGACCCTCCCAAGCTTTGCGCCTACACAGATCGATTCCAGCCAAGTAGGGCACCTCTGAAAGTCCCATGTATATTGTCAACAACAATGGTGGCCAAGGACAAAGACAAAACCTGCCACCCTTCCGCATGGTTCAGAACCATCGTAACCATAACACGTTTCGTGGCTGTGGGTCTCCTTGGCGGGCTTGACACGGTGGGCATTAAGGTCTTCGTTTTCGTCAAGGGGAACCTCGAGTATCTTGCTAGTCCGCCGTTTCCGCTGTCGGAGAAGAAGCTTTTGGTTATTGAGGGGCTGACGGGGCCTTTTGTGAGTTTAGAATATACAACCCCTCTTCTCATCGGGTGAAATGATGATGTACAGAGAAGCTAACGCATAATGAGAAAGGCAACGGCACTTACAACAGGAAACATCTTCGCGGTCGTCTACGTGATCCTAACGTATCGTCGCCAGCTCGTGTACATCGGACTCTTAGACTTGGCAGCCTCAGCGGCCCTGCTGTGGACTGCTATTATCCAGAGCGGGTATATAGGGCTGACGAAGGGACAGTGCGCGAGCGGGAGCGGCCCCGACGGCGAACCCCTTCTTTATATCCAACGAGCCAGAGACGTGATTGCCGAGTACCAGCTCTATGGATATGATCCGTGCGAGGTGTATCTGCAGATATTCTATGTTCGCATTGGAACGATGTGTGTGTCTCTCTCCTTACCCATCTATCTTCTTGTTTGCCTCTTTACTTACTTTTCCCCCTCCTTCTAGATTCTTCTATATCATCACGGCTTTTACCTTGATCATTGGCGGCGGTCTCGGGATGCGCAAACACAGGATGAACAAGCGAGGTGGTCCTAGGATCTCCATTCTCCGCTGGCTTCTCGCGCTCCCCTTTATCATCGTATATTACATCCTGATCGACATCGTGAAAGTCTGCCTGGACCTCTATCTCAGCCGGAAGAATCTGAAGCAGCCCGAGGTCCAGATCCGCACGAAGCAGTGGCGGACATTCAGGAAGTGGACGTCATTCAAGGCCGCGGCTATACTTGATATGCCGAATCCTGTGGTGATCTTTTGGAAGAAGGCCATGCAAAGACGGATGCGCTGGGGGACGGTGTCTACTACAAGACCATATCAAGGATTGATTCGTGCGCTGCAGGACGAGCGCGTTGTGAGTGGGATCGTGGGACATTTGCATCATGTCGAGCTGGTCAGCCTGAGCTTGTCGTGTAGGGCTGTTCGCGACACTCTTTTTTTGCATCCTGACGCGAGGCGCGAGAAGCTGCGCGAGCGCACTTGTCCTCCCGTTACCTACTTTGAGAGAGTCAGAACTAGACTCTGGAATAGGAAGGACGAGGCCGTGGTCGAAAATAAAGGCATTGAAGACGGAGAAACCTCGGAGTGCTGGGGGTGCGGGATTCGAGTGTGCAGGGTAAGATCCATTTGTTCCTGACTCCCTGATAAACTTGACAGGTAACATGAATAATAACAAAAGATTATAGACGTGCTCAACAACCCGCAAAATCCGCGGTACGCCCGTCTCCCATCACATGGCCCTGTGCGGCGCGCAGTGCGGCAAATGCTTCGCGGCGGGATTGAAATACATCGCACGGTGTCGATGCAAGGACCGACGAAGACGGCTCTTCGACAATAGTATGGAGCCACCGAGCAATGGTTATTATGCGAGGGGGGTCTGGTTTAACCGGGACTTTTGTCGGGACTGTTCGAAGGAGACGACGGGGACGCTGCTTGAGTGGCGGGAGAAACGGGATCGGCATGATCACCGTGAAGCGGTGCGGAAGTCTCTGGATTGTATCACCTGTGGCGAGTCGATACAGAGTGATGCGACGCCGCTGTGGTGGGTGTGCAAGTCGTGCAAGTTTGAGTGTCGGAGCTTGGAGCATCCGTGGGGAAGAGGGGCGAGTGCTTGAGATAAGGATACTTGGTTGCGCTTATGCTGGCTAGGTAAGACCATTCTATTTCTCAACATCCCACACGACTGCTAAATTGAATTTAAGCGTCCAAAAAACAAAGAGCCTCCCGAACCGCATACAAATCCGGCCTCTTCCTCGCCTCACAAGCAATGCTATAGAGACGCAACGATGAGGATCAGAAGGAATGCAGGATGAGACAAAATATGGAAAACAAGTGCTCTCCTGGTGAACTCGACAGTTAAAATCAATAGGCCGGTAAATTTCATTAAGCGTGAGAGACATGTTTATTATCCCCTCCATCTCCCTTCTTACTAGGTCCTCCTGTTTCTTCCAACTGTCTGTGCTGAGGACGAGGAGTCATTTCGGGACTTGCACTCTCCCTATCCAAGTGTCCGTCTGTATCTGGACCGCCATCACTAGTTGTTGTCGGGATATGAGAATAAGGATGCGAAGTACTGTCGCGGCGGAGATGCCCCTCTTTTCCAGTTTGTTGAAAGATACCGGCCGCATCATTTTCCGTCATAGGGACGGCGGAAAAATCGAAGTCATCAGAGTCAAAGTAGGTGCGTGTCTAGGAGTTCGATTTGAGTGCGTCAGTTGCGTGTTTCCCTGCACGCATGTGTGTGGTTTGCAATATCTCACAAATGCATTAGATCTGTTTCTACCGAGTAAGCCTTCTCGAGGTTGAGGGGCAAACTTTCCGTATTTGCTGAAGTGACGTTTCTCACTTTCAGACAAGGGCTAGATGATGCCGCACATAGAATTTAACAATGCTATATTTTATAGAGAGAGAGAAGAGATTGGGATGTCTTACTTCGGGGTATGAGTTTTTTCTTCCTCCTGAGTGCATCATGGAATTTGCTGTGTTTCCATAGGATAGGGATGGTTCCAAGTATGAAACTTGCATCCAAACAGGACGCAACTCCTATATATGTATCATGACGTTATTGCCATATCGCTGCGTATCTGACATATCTTGTCATCAAGAGCAGTGATTCATGTAGAAAGTTTTGGTTCGCCATTCTCAGGGGCGATGGTGATGTCTTGGACTTGAGCCACGCCACAAAGATGACATGGAAATTCCGGACAGGGTCAACGTTGCTATCCACTCAACAATTGAGCCGGAGACACTAAGAGCATGTGAAATGGGACGTGCATGACAAGGTATCCTGGTCTTAGCATAAGAAGCCCGTGTGCTCACTCCTTTACTTCATTCCCCTGGCTACCCAGCCTCACTGCTGTTGTAGTGCTGTTCTGATCATGTTTTTTGGACGCACCAATCCGCCGGTCAAATCTAGAAGTTTCGGTCTCCGATACGTCTGCATTGGCTGTGGTAGATTACTACAGAAATATGGAGATTCGAAGGGATTTCTACTTGGCTCGAATTTTTACTTTCAACTAATCTTCTAGGATTGCCGTATGTCATTGTAACAGGAACACCGTTTTATAATATGTGGAAGCTTGTTTCATATCAAGCAGAGCATTCCGAAAACTACTCTAAATGTGGGAAGGAAAGAAAGAAGCATTTTCCAGACACTCAAAGGCGAATCAGCTTATGTACTTGTGAAGATAACACTGCGACCAACCTTGAGCACACGGTTATAGCTCGCAACGTGGCCTCCAAAAACCACGCGACAACCAATCTCATCTTGACCGTTTCATGCAACATGGGGAGAAAGGGAGTGGATCAATCTCCATGCCAAATAGTAGGGTGGTATCAAACGCCTACTCTGAGATAAGTAGGACACAGAATAGAGCGATAACATATCTATATGTGTACATTGAGCAGAAAGCTAATTTACAATGTAGGGTATTAGCTGAGAAGGGTAGATGCATGCGGAAAATTCTAGAATCAAGGCAGGAGTCCTTATCTAATTTGCTAGGACCGCTAAGACAATCAGGACTTTTATAACACGGGCACCCCCTGTGCTAAGACAAATGTATGCATCATCTTTTCGTGCACCGAAGTGTCATGACGTGACGCCTTGCTAATCATTTTCAGCAGATATTTATATTAGTTCTCTTTGCTTTTATCTTAGGATTATGATATGCGGTTTGGTCAGTTTTACCCTACAAGATCTCTAAAATGCTAACGGCTTTTACTTGCGCGCATCTAAAAGGCTTATTACAAGCACCGCAATCCAGATTCTCTGTCTTATTCATAGCTGGAATCCTGATCATGGCCCACCGATATTTCCTGCTTATTATAGGAGAGGTACCATGGCTCAGCGATAAGTCGAGCTCATCACGAATAGTTGCGGCAGCAGTTAAGTATGGATTCTTGGAGTGTCAGTGCTATGACCAGGCCCCACTTTCTTGAAAGAGCATATGGCTTTACATGGCGTGGGCTGAGACTAGAGGCTGGAGATAAGCAAATTTCCCTTGCTTAATACTTCATCACTTAGCGCAAAGTTTATGTACTCAAAGGGCCTGGCTGCCTTTGGCAAGTGAGGACCAGCCCTGTAGCGACATTAGCAGATTTATGGATAATATTAGCATATAAGCTTGCAGTAAGAGTTTATATGATAATCAGTGTCTTTCGGACACTGACAGGTTCTGTATGAGAGGCTAGACAAATGTGATTAGGTGTTGTTTTCTTTTATGCTCAAAGCTCCTGCATTCATTGAATGTTTCTCCCGTCCATCCTAAACCCGCTCTATCAACTGGATTCATCTGCCCGGGCCTACGTTCCTCTCAAGAAAATTGGCAGTGGGCCAGACATAGAGTAATTTTCTGTGGCATTATTAGACCCCGGCCGAACCGCGATAACGGATGTTACCACGAGCGAATATGTAGGCTAGACGCAACCGGAGTTGTCCTAGTGAGTTTCTTATTTTGGAAGCGATGCCATGTGCTTGTGTCAAGTATAATTCAACTCGAAATGTTCTACATATAAAAATGTGGTCAGGCATTCCTACCGATAAAGAACTTGGATCTTCTCAAACAAATCTCGCTACCTCTTTGTACTGATCCCGTACGGCGCCCTATCTTACTTACTCTGTATGGCTTTTTACTACTATGAGTCCTCGAATGAAGCCGGGGACCAAGGACGATCTCATGATCGGATGGGCACCCAGAGCCAACGTCGACTACTTCTCACACCAATGGACGCTAGAAGAGTTCCGTTCGACAAAGCGGTATATCTTTCGTGAGATACGACCAGGATCACGACGACGGTGTCGGCTTGAGAATGCTCTGTGGCGCGCCTGGGTTAAAGCAAACCAGCAGTTGCCGCCTTTTCCAGCTGCTCACTTGGATTGGTCCGAAGCTCCTTCTCCTCAAAAAAAAATGAATCTTAATGAAGATAGGACTTATGTACTGATGCTGTGCTCTTCGTAGGGATAAGGATAGCGACCAGACATGGTTCTATGGACCAGTCCTTCCAGATCGTCACCATCATCCTTCAAGGCCAGTGGCGGCTTCTGAGGACTCCGTTTCTGGATATCCGAAGCGAAAGATGAAAAGAAGTTCCTTGAAGTTGGATTCCTATGCTTATGGCTGGGGGCAACAGCGCTTGACAGCTGTGGTTCACCAAGATCGCGTCCTGCTTCAGAAGACCGGGAGGAGTGTGGCCTGCTGGACAGCAAAAAATGTAAGTTAGTGCTCTGCGCAATACCTTCTTCTCCGTTACCCCTGCAATCAGTACTAAATATGGTAAAAAGGGCGGCTTTGACACACGGCGAAGGACCTGGAAGCAGACTCGTGTACACTTTAGGGATAATGTGCAACAGCGCCACTATTGTGTTGATGACTCAATCTGTGTTCGCAGATAGGAAAGGAGTAGACGCCCATTCTGGTTAGTTAAACAAGTAGAAAACTTTAATTATAGGTGCTCAGAGAGCATGCCTGGGCTCGAATGCTTTTTGATTCCCTAAGCGATATACTGCGGCTTATTGTTATTAGGTATCGCCAGCGCCAGTAACTCATCTTTAGTAGGTAAAAGCAAGGGCAGCCCGACAGTACCAGGGCAGGCCAAATCTCCAAGGTAGTAGTTGAAATATGATAAGAGGAGTTCATGCACCATCCCGCGTCCGCGTCGGCAGCCATAAACCCCCACTCCGCTCTATACATCTCGTAGCTAGGCAGCGCCAGGAAGATAATGCCCAAAATGCCGCTATCCGATACCTCATAGTTGAGGATACGCCGAGATGATATGCATCTCGTGAGAGTGTATCCGAGCATTTTTGATATACTCGATATGCGAATTCTCCAAATCAGCCGCATAAGTGGAGTTATGCGGATGGAGCGAAAGCCGCTTTATACTTTGAAAACTCGACAAAAGGAAGCCGCCAGATTGGACCTAGAAAAAACACGCGACCTGCTCTGGTTCGACGGACTAACTTTGGTTAAACAAGGAAAGAGCTGCCTGCATAGTAAGCAAAGAGGGCAAGAGCCACTAGGGCTCTCTCCTTGCATAACGGGACTTTACTCAAGACATGAGTCGCGACATCCCTGGCCTTAGTGAAGACCAGATCTACGTACCACGCACAGACACCAGTTGCTGTTTAGGGCTGACCTTAAACTTTGGGCAAGCGTGCCAGGGATTTCGCAGCAAAAGTCAGAAAATGCTGCCCAGCAAGAGGCGGGTCAGACGGCTGGGAGTTTGCGTTACGGTACCCCTCCTGTTCGCGGATGGCGCTCACAGGTCGGCTCGTAGCATCCGTTTTAATAGGTATCGGAACCTCGAACCGTCGGGTTTGAATATCAGATCTGTCGGGACGGGTCTGATTAAATTCGCCCTCCCAAAACTTGAGATGAAATCTGGACTTTCCCCCAGGCTAGATTCCGTGCCCTGAATGAGGACATCAGTTTTCTATTGCTCAAACAATCCTTCACCCCGCAATACACGAGGTAGCCAATATTGCGGGTAAAAAGTGCGAAACTATCTCGCGAGAATATAACTCCGCATTGACCGAGGCTCTGCCTACTCCTTTCTCAGCTGTGATGCAGATGAGCTGTCTAATTTGGGGCGGGCGCAGGGGTATCCTGCGCCTTTCAGGCGTTATCAGACCGAAGAGGTGGAGGACTACGACGAGCGTACGAATCAGCATGAGGTGTAACCTTCCTTCGGGCGCTTGTTGCATCAGCTTGAGGATCCTTCGTTGGTGATTAATGTCTTATTTTGTGGCTGAGCAAATACCTGTGTAAGAAGGCTCAGAAAGCTTGAATAATGGCGGTCGTACTCGCGTTTAGCGAAGGATTAAGTAGCAACAACAATAATATCCTTGGTCATGAAGAGATAAACGACAAGCAAGCTATTAACCTCGAGCACTTCGGAGCAATTGGGGAACCGTTGCAGACATGTCAGAAATAACAAATAATCACACACCCAACTACCATGAGGCCAGCATCCTATAACTCCAGAGTGATAAAGTCTCGGCGAGAACAAGGGAAGTACCTGATTTGAGTGAGCTCTGTCAAGCGACCCACACTGACAGACACTCGTATCCATCAGGTCACCGAAAAAGCAAAGATATCTTTGATACAACTCGCTCCCAAGCCCCCGGAGTATCTAGAATCTCCGTTTGATCCCCGCAATGACGTCCTCAGCCAGTGGCAGCTGCATCTAACGACCGGGGTATTCTCCGTGACACGTACTGGTACTTTTGGTGCCAGGGTTCTGTTAGAGTGGATTGAGGTTCCTGTACATCCGAGTAGCACAATGTATTGAGGGGTCTCGGTGTCGATTGATGTCGCGATAGCAAGGATGCGTCGCCTGTTAGGGTTGCTAGGATTATTAGAGAGCCTGAATCCGTATTAATAAGATATGTATCATTCAGCTTTCCCTCATCGCAGAGCAGAAGGTCCCTCTTCTCCCCTCTGTGGTTGTCCGACCGTTCTGAAGCGTCACCTTTTAATGCTATCAATGCGAGCGACCAGCTCCTTCCATTAGACATGTACCGCTATCTATATCTGATACTTTGTTCTCTCATCACTCTCTCGACATCGAGCGAGCCTCCTGTATGCATTATCGGAGCAGGAGCCTCGGGCCTCTCCGCCGCGCACTCGTTGGAAGCACTTGGCAGAAGCACAGTCATCTTCGAGGAGAAGGACGCAGTCGGTGGAAACGCGCAGAATTACTACGAAAAGTAAGATGTTCCAGTTCTGTCTGGCCGGCTTTTCTGACTTTTCGAGAAAAAAAGTGGTCTCTCGTACTATCTAGGGCCCCTCTTGGTCAACGATGGTTCACACCCGGAGACGATGAAGATTATCAACGCAGTAAATGTCACTACCAGTACCTATACCCCAGTGTCGAGTTGGTTTTTCAACTGGACAACGGGTGAGACTTGGGTATTGCCGCCTGAAGAGCCCTCGCCCGAATTTCTTA
This sequence comes from Aspergillus baeticus, assembly GCA_027569055.1. Taxonomy (NCBI): domain Eukaryota; kingdom Fungi; phylum Ascomycota; class Eurotiomycetes; order Eurotiales; family Aspergillaceae; genus Aspergillus; species Aspergillus baeticus. Next base: position 13,472 of record JAPDEI010000008.1, on the reverse strand, counting down.
AGGAATATCAGAGATATACAGCGCAGTGGGAGAGGATCTTTGCGCGCTTCGCTCGAGGCGCCTATACGGTACTCATCCCTGCTCAAGCTATGTTGATTTTTCTCCACTAACACCAAATCACAAGGAAAACGTGCCGGATGAGCTCACAGTCAGCACATCCGAATGGTTTGCCGGACAGAACTATCCGCAGCTGCAGGCTCTTTTCACTCAGAACATAATAGCCTGGGGATATGGAGATGTCGACGAGCTTCCAATTGTGAGTGGCCCGTGACCAACATTGCTTGTTGTCTAGTACAACTCTCCGCCAGCGTCCTAACAGACAGTCTTCTCCCAACCAGTTTTATACCCTCAGCATTTTCAACCCTCCCTCCCTCGCCCTCCCCCAACTCAGGGTCGGTAAGTCTCTACGCCTCATAGCACCCGTAAGACTTCTCGGCCGTGTCTAACCGGCTATAGATTTCCACGAAGTATTTGAACGGTACGCCAGGCAGCTCGTCAACTCAACAATCCATCTTGGAAGTAAGATTGAGAGCATCGGTGAGCTCTACACCCCCAGGACTTGATCAGTTCACCTCAAGCAAACTGAGACTCCCTTACTAGATCGAACGGAGGATAACGTCACTATCCACTATTCCCTCCAAGAGCCCAGTCAAGCTGGTCTCTCCCACCAAACCTGCTCCGATGTAATCATCGCATTCCCCCCAACCACCGAAACACTCGAAAACACAGGCCTCGAGCTCACCCAATCCGAGCGGACAGTCTTCTCCGCCGTTCAGACAACAAACTACTTCTCCTCAGCAATAAGGCTCAACAATACCCCGCGCCTCTCGCTCTTCCGAATCGCAACGGAATCGCCTACCTCCTCGCCGCCTATCGCCGGCGAACCAGTCTACATAGAAGGCCGGCTCAACACCAGCGACATCTCGTGCCTGTACTCGGTCGGCCAGCCCGATCAATCACCTGAGGAAGTCGCGGCGGTCACGTTGCAGTCTCTGTCACGCATCAACCGCGATCCATCATCACAGGAGGCGGACGACGGGGAACCCGCGGCGCCTGTTGACCCGAGTGATGTGAAAGCGTTCCGACAGCACCGTTATTACTTCCCACATTTCGATCAAACGGCAATGCAGGGTGGATGGTTTGATAAGTTTAATAATCTCCAGGGAGGGAATCGGACGTATTACACCTCCGGTCTGAATCGCGTCGAGCATGTGGAGTTTGTGATTGTTTCGGCGAGGGAGGTTGTCGAGGCGCATTTTTCAATGTGATGCTGCAACAATGAGTACTGCTGCTTTTGGGGGAGAAGTATCTCCCAGTTTTGGAACCTATGTGCTGGATCGATTTATTATGTACAGGTTTTTGAAGATATAGATCAATGAATGCACTACAGGTAGCGCAACCATCGAGGATATCTCTCTTGTGCGAAGGCAGGAGTTCCTGCCTTTAGCATAAATCTACATCAGCAAGACCACAGAAGTAGAGTAGCGAGGCGTATGGGATAGATCCGCCACCCAATCAAGCCTGCCTGTCTTTGCATCAACTGAAGGAGTGTCGGGTCTTGAATTCAAGCCCCCCAAATTGCATCCTCCGTTGGGAGCAAAAGATCCGATACATCCTGACAGTCAAGCAGCGCAGGGTAGGACTTGGTGATCAGCGACGAAATAGCGACCTTGAAAGTCCCAGAGTATGACAGCTGCTCCTCTCCCAGGGTAACCTCAACCGCCTTCAAGAATGGTGGTGCATGAGGGGGAGAACCTTGATTATTCACATCCACAATAGACCGCATACACTCCTCATCAACCATCAGGTACATCCGCGTGTAGAGACCAGGCTCCAGTCTGTCATCATCATCCATCTCCTCGGCGGACAGGCGATAGGCATCTACAGGCCTTGCCGGTGTCTCCACTGCCAATGCTTCTTCATCCGACACGAACTTGAGGAAAACCCGGTTGCGAATGCGCTCGATCCCGGATTGGATCCCGCGGGCGCAGCATCAATCCCCTCGTCGAGGACTGCATCGTACTGCGCAAGAAACTTCTCCTAGAGTGGCTCGTCCGAAGAGTACGTGCGGAACACCAAAAATCCAAAATCGGCCCAGCCTTCCGCCTCGACCAGTGCGATTAGTGTTTCCAGGTTTTCCTTGAGCATCGCCGAATTTGTCTGCTGCTCTCTTCCTGATCCGACCGGCGCGTCGTCGGTTTCTGATATCAATGACGATGGGGTCTGCATTGGAGGTGCCCCGCGCGCGATGCGCGCCTCATTTATGCGGGCCATGTTTTGCGCACTGATGAGGTTGGCTTCGGCTGCCTGACGCTCCATCAGATTTTGGAGTTCCTGCCATGTGGTCATGTTAGCATCCACTAGTAGGATGGAATAGCTGAAACTATATTTCGCTTTTCCTGCTTTCGTTTCTTGGCTCTTATTAACATAACATGTACCCACGAAACCTGTTCTGAAAGGGCTTCGAGGGCGTCATCGGTCTGGTTCTGGTACATATCTTCCGTCCATCCTGAAGACAGATAATGTAGATTTTGATTATTATTCCTTATGAAATGTGTTTTGTGAGTTAATGGAGGGTAGGTTGAGGTGGAACAGTGTTGTTGTGGGGAGAAAACAAGTAAAAATCAGTACTCCGTAACGAGTACGTTATTGAACCTGAATTCGTGATCAAACTGACATCCCTTTTAGAACTAGGGTGCCAACCCCGCTTACAATGTTACAGGGAGCAATCATGCCCAATTACTCATGTAACCTTGTCAGATTGATACAGGAGGAGTACCACAATCCATTACTCAATCCCCTGGGGTGGGGGGTGGTTAGAAGACTCCGTATCAATCCGTCAATTGGTCCGAGATAGATATTGGGTTCTCGTTGACCTTCTCCAGAATGCTCTCACAATTGGGCCAGATGCGGCGCCGATTCTTCAGCGCCATAAACTTGAGATTCGTACCAGATTCCTGCGGGCATCGAAGCCTCCACCAACACTCTTAGTAACCGATCATATCGGACTTTCTCACTGGTACCTCCTTTGTCTATCTGTGATAGAACCATATCCGCACCCCACGGTAGATGGAAGTAGAGCCGAGATTGCCAGAAGCTAGACCCCAATCCGCCGTACGCATACTGCCTGAAATCAGGGCTCGCAATGAATAAATCTAGAAGCGATGGGGTAGGCAGCATCTCAAGGACGTAGATTTGCAACTCACTTGGAAGCGATGATAATATGCTCTGCGGAGCAGTAGTAGTCTTTATCCTAGGGTATTGTATTGTCTTCGTAGATAAGCAGAAGGAAAAAAAAGAACGTCGACAGGACGTTGAATCCCCGCGATGGTCATATCGGTAGCGTACATGTCGTCAATTCGAAGGTGCTGATGTTGAATCAGCTGCCGACCAAATTTCTAGAATACATTCATCACGTCGTCGTCATCATCATTGACATCGTCATCTCAAATACCACAAGCAGTACAGAGGAGAAACAGAACAGGACGGGCTATGAGCATTATCTAGTGGTCGCATCCCCAAGTATTATGCACAATGGCTCTCCACAAGTCCGGGTGGTCCACCTCACCAGAGACACCGCCAACGAGGTTGACCCCTTCTTTCTTAACACACTCACTCCAAATCGCCTGGATTCCGTCGGCGATGTTGTTATAGGAGGGAAGATCCCGGACCTCAAAGGACTGTTCTTGTTAGCATGAGATGAAATTGGGACAAGTAGGGTGGGAAGATCATACATCATTGCACCAGCCTATCGAAGTGCCCTTTCTGCACCAGGAGCGTACACATGTCCTGGCGCGGGCATGAGGCGTACCCTTCTTCTTGCGCAGTGACTTTATGCCGTCATAGACTCTCCAGGGATCGGTGATCTCGCCGACGGTGCAGTGCACAGTGTGTCGCTTTTCGAGGGTTCGGGCAGCTTTGATCAAAGTGTTGGCCGGGGAGGTGGGGGTGGAAGATAAATCAGCGGTGTCAAAGTAGTAGTGGTCTTCAAAATCAAAGTCGCCGTCTTTGTCGTCATCGTTTTCGAGGTCTTCCTTATAGTCTTCGTCATCAACCCAGGCAATGTCGGGTAGAGCGTCGGAAGCGGGGTTGTCGAGAACAGAGTCGTCAGAACCGGTAGGGAACTATTGAAGAGCAGTATTAGTGATACTCAGCTGAGCATACGGTTGCTGGGTGAGAGGGACAAAAGAGAAGACGTACAGCAGTAGCCACGAGGGCAAACGGCAGCCAGATGGCGAGGGCCACGAACTTCATCGCGGACGACAAGTGCATGCTGCACAGAGGATGCGGGGCAGAGTGGTGAGTGTGTCAATGTTTCTTCAGATCAAGGAAGCCAAGAGATGTAAGGAATGGAGTTGAGTGGGAGGCAAGCGATGGGAAGAAGAAAAGAAAGAAGGAAGGAAGAAGAAGCAGCAGAGGAAGATCGGGAGTATTTATGCCTTTGGAGGACAAAAATTTTCAAAGCGAAATCAACACCAAGGCTAAGTGGGATCATACTGCAGTGTGTCTTGGTTAAGCGAGATTAGGACCAATGCTGCTGTAAAGGGATTCTAGATAGAATGCGCTGATTTCTACAAGGCGTTTCCTTTTTGGGATGCACCCATGCATAATGGGGATGTGCACCAGTTTTTGCTCCCCAGCAAAACCATGGACCAGTGCACATGTGCTAAAGAGGCACAGCAGGTGATCCCACGTGCTCGCAAAAATGCAGCTTGGAATGAGACAAGAGAACAAGAAGACGGCTAGAGGCGGCTGGGTGTCTGGGAAGCCTGCGATTGCCTTCGCGAAGAGTCCTGAGACCGGGGGGGGGGATTGTCGGCGGAGTAACTGAGTATAGAATGAGACTCCGCAGACATGTTCGAGACTTGCCTAGGAGCACGAAATTTGGGTGCCAGAGCAGAAATGAGGACGGTAGCTATCGAGGAGTGTCTCCCAGATGGTTTTCAGGATGATTACGTGGACATGCCCCCCCTTTGGATGGGCGAGCACGGTCGTGAAGAAGCTCCTGTAGGAGATTCTTTTGGCTGTTTTACTGTAATATAGACTCCTCAACTTTTGCATTGGCCTTGACACTTAAATTTAGTGCGAGTATGCATCTCAGTAACCGCAGAGATGGGACGAGGCGAGAATCCCAGAAAAGTAGCTGGGTTATAGAGCTCCAGAAAAGTAGAAAAGAACGCTTAGTGAGCAGGCCTCCTCCTCTAGCAGCATGCAAGTATTCAAGTTTGATTGGAGCCAAAGTACAAGCTTTGATTGTATATTGTAGTGTCTTCGAGGTTATCGCTCGAGCCCAGTGCCCTTGCCAGGAGCATTCAGTTCTCCTCTTCGCAACCTGTGATTAGACTTTCAATGGTCCTTGGGAGCTAGACCTAGGAGTAGCGCCTAGATAAGATACGGTTGGCCAGGTCTACCTGGTTGTTATTCTCCAAGGCTTGAGTTCAAGCGGTTAATCTACATTTCAGTGATTTCAGTGTTAGCGCATCAAACCAGGTACAGTTTGCCAGCCACTCCCAAGTTCCGAGTTTAAGTTAAAGTTTAAAGGTAGGACTCTCTTCTCTGTTGGGAATTACTATTCTGGCAGAGATAGCTTTTAGCGCTGGAAGAAACTGGTTCTTCAGAATGAGATTGAAACGAGGTCCAAGTCCTCATGGCGCATTAAATGTAGTGTGTGATTCTATGTCACAGGCCGTGCACAAAGACCCACCATAACAATAATTAGAGGTATGTTGTAGCGTGGAAGTTAATATGTACGTGGCAATTAGCTTCCCGGATCGGCCTACCGAGTCTCCCACTAATTCCCGACAAACTCTCCTCCACGATCCCACCACATCAGGCCAAGACGACGCCCATCGCATCACACCGCATCCTGTCATCAAAATGAGCACTGATTTCGTCTTTATCCACGTCCGTAAACCGAAAGACGCGCTAAAACTCGCCAAATCCTCCCGCGTTCGCTCCCACGTCACGCGCCAGCAGTGGAAACAGTACGAAAAGCGTTCCCGGCAGGCGGGTGCGATCGAGAAGGTGCTTGATCAAGTTCGACAGCAAGACGAAGCAGATCTGATAACCATTCCGAGGGAGAAGAGCACTCAAGATCGAAATAAGCATGGGCTAGTTCGCAGAGAGCTAGTAGCGCCCGTCCGGTTGCATCTTCCAGAGAATGGGGCCATTCCTCGACCCCTGGGCGGCCTGCGCGGTGACCCATTTCGTTCCTTCCCCATCGCATGGCGGCCCTCTTTACCCCGATTTGTGGATCATTGTACGCTGCTTTTCATCTTCTTTGCATGAAGCTATGGCACTTTGGAATTTAGCTAACAAACTCAGATCTGATGAGCATGGCTGTGGATATCCCCGAGCTCGACCAACCAGGAAACCGCGGCCTCCTCCGCACAGACTGGTTCCCACTCGTCATGAGCGAGCGCGCTCTCTTCCTGGTGATCATGCTCCTCGCTGCATCGAATTACGCATCTGTGCAGAGCCAGCCGACGGAGATGAAAGTCGACCTCCTTGCTCTCCGGTGCGAGGCCGTCCAAGCTGTCAACGAAGCGCTTGAACTCCAACATCCAGGTAGTCTTAGTGATGCGCTTGTTGGTGCAATTGCCAAAATGGCGAGCTATGAGGCAATGTACGGGGAGGTTGACAACTATACCGTTCACATGCGTGGTCTCGAGAGGGCAGTCGAGCTCCGAGGGGGGCTCCTCTCACTCGGCCTGAGCGGCCTCCTGCGACGCATCGTCATCTGGATCGACCGTAATGGAGCCTTCCTTAATGGCTCCGCGCTGTACTTTCCTGGCGAGACCTTTGCACCAGGGCAGCCACTGCCGGATCCGAATCCTGGGCATTTTCTGGGTGCGCAATAGCACCGATAGCATCGGCCGAGATGATGCCACGAACTTACGAATTGGGTATTTTGTGTCGAATCCTGGATGGGCTGATGAACCAGTGATCGGAGTTCAAGCAAGCTCGATACCCAAAAGGGTTATCACATTTGCGGGATCACTGCGGCTAATCCCGATGCGGTTATCACATTTGATCCACTCGGATCGTCGATCTAGATCCGACTCCACCACGAATCCCCTCCGATTCTCGTGCCTCAAAAGTCCTAGGAGTCAAGCTGCGGATTCCGGCGACCTTCCCTTCCTTATCTCCGGCGATGAGCTTGTGAGTTGGAGGGGAGTGGGAGGGAGATAAATACCCCTCCTTCGTCGCCCGTCCAATTCTCACTCTGTCCCATCCAACCCAGCTTAATCGAAAGCACAGCACCCTTCTTGCTACTTCATCCCGTTCTACCGACATACTTCATCCAACTGCCTCCCAAAATGTCCCTTGCTTCCAAAACCGCCCTCATAACTGGCGGCGCCAAAAACCTCGGTGCCCAAATTGCGCGCGAGCTCGCCGCCTCCGGCGCAAACCTAGCCCTCCACTACAACTCTCCGTCCAGCGAACCCGAAGCGAAAAAGCTCGAATCCGAGCTCAAGCAAAAGTACCCGTCCATCAAGACTGCAATCTACCAGGGTGACCTGACATCTGCTACTGCCGTCACAAATCTATTCGACCAGACGCTCAAGGATTTTGGCAAGGTCGATATCGTGATTAATACGGTGGGCAAGGTGCTCAAGAAGCCAATTGCGGAGATTACTGAAGCGGAATATGATGATATGTTTGCGTATGTTGCTCCCTCTTTAGGTTCTGTTTGTTCGCTAGAGGATATTCTGACAGTGCGCATAGAGTCAACTCAAAAGTCGCCTTCTTCGTCCTCAAGGAGGCAGCAAAGCACGTCGAGGACGGAGGGAAGATTATTACCATTGTCACTGCTCTCCTCGGCGCGTTTACGGGATACTATACCTCGTATGCAGGCAGCAAGGCGCCAGTCGAGCATTTCACTCGGTAAGCCACTCATCCAGCGCTCTCCTTCCTCTCTTTCTCCCTCCCGCCAAACCATACCTCTAACGAATATCCCAGTGGTGTCTGCAAAGAACTACAGTCCCGCCGCGTCAGCGTGAACAACGTTGCGCCTGGGCCGATGGATACCCGTGAGTGCTTACCCCTTCCTCTCCCCGTCTCTCTCTAGTTAGTCATAAGGAAAGGGTTGGTTGAGCTAACCTTTCCTCTCCCCATCTAGCCTTCTTCTACCCGCAGGAGTCCCCCGAGGCCGTCGAATACCACAAGGCGAATGGCATGGGCGGCCGATTGACGCTCGTCGAGGATATCGCGCCGATTGTCAGGTTCTTATGTACCGAGGGGACGTGGATCACGGGCCAGACTATCTTTGCGAATGGCGGGTACACGACTCGGTAGATATACTCTATTGTTCGCGTGGGATAATAGCATATGAGAATGGAACGAAATATGCTACGGTTGTGGCTTCTCGCTATGAATCTTTCACTCCATAGATAACCACCTTCTATACATAGCTTCCAGCGTAAGAATGTAGCAATATCCGCAGAGCAATAATATAGCAGTCTAAAAGCTGGCGAGCCCAAGAACCCCGACGATGATCTACCATGCCCAGGCTCAGTTGTGTGGTCGAAACCAAGGCCACAAAAAGTCGACAAAACCATTGCGTCCATTGCGTCCATTGCTTCGTGGTCTTGGATGGTCTCACGTACTTGCACATCCGTAGTTGGGGATAGCAGGAAACCAATTAGTAAGCTATGGATTGTATAATTTTACATACCCTAGGTGTGGGCATCATCGTGGACAAAAGAAGGGGAAAGAAACTTGTGTAGTACCTGCACCTAGGCACCCTGTAACCACGTGGTCTAGGAAAAGACTAGGTATCAGGCAGCTCTGGACTTCCAGGCTCTGTTACGAATTCGAGCGCGGGCCGTATTTGGTGTTGGTGGGGTTGGTCCCGCGGTTCCATTGAGACGTGGCATGAAAGGCATTTCGGATGGCCCTGCCTGTCTCGGCATCCGAGGATCTTGAGCTCTTAACAACACACCAAGTCACTAACAAGCTGCACAAGCTGGTGGGTATGTTGAATATGCTTGTTTTGGCTGTACATCCCACGTGCTGGCTTTCCAGGCCTGGTCCTGGTGTTTATAGGTCATGATTCTGTGCCTGGCCTACTACCAGAGCAGCACCTTATTTCCCAAATCAGGTTGGATTTTCTAGAATATGTGAAGATTGCCACTGTATGATGCAAGCTGGTTGAGGTGGGATCAGCAACAAGCTCCAGACCCTGTGTTATGAGCCTCAGGCGGGCAATTATGTGCCTTGAGGCCATATCCCGATAATCTTCTCAATAATGCGCAATGATAGATAGTCGGTAACATCAGATCCAGCTACAAGTAGAGAAACTTACCACTGCCCACATCTTTGTTTCCTCCATACTCTCCCCTCACGCACCTCTCGCACCTCCCCTCATCGTCTTCTTTCCACCCATCCCATCGCTCCTTCCCATCTTCAGCATCTGAAATCACAACCGCCAAAATGTCGGAGCGCCAAAAAATCCACAGGGACATCATCCGCCTCCACGAAGCCATCGAAACGATCGAAAGCCCCCTGGCGGCCCGAAACCAGGGAATGCTCATCCACCAAGTCCCCAACGATCCTTTCCTGAACCAACTGGGGACGTTCAAGCCCGCACTTTTCAAGCCGCGCCAGGCGCAGGAGAAGACGGAGAAAAAGCCCAAGCGAACTGGAAGGAAACGGGAGAAGGAAGACCAGAAGGAAGCCTCCGCATCCATATTCACATCCACATCCACCATCGCAGAAGAATGTGCCGCGCCTGCGTCGTCGCCACCCTCATCGTCGTCTTCCTCCTCTGGCTTCATGGCGCGTGCCCTCCCGTCGTTTTCCCTCTTTGCATCTCCCTCCTCGTCGCGGAGACCTTCCTCATCCTGCTCTTCACTATCGCTTGGCAATTTTGAACCCGAGCCCTGGCTTCCGCCGGGCAGTGGGGAGCCCGTCTATCCACCTGTGCTCGAGCATGTCGCCGAGATGAATGGCTGTCTGCTGCCGCGGCTTCCCACGAAGCGGGAGTGTGTTTTGCGAAATGATGGGTGAGTTCTCTTTCTTTTCTCTCTCTCTCCCTCTCTCTCTCCCCCCCTTTTCCCTTTTTTTTTTTTAGCTCTTGGTTAATCGAGTCGGGTTCTCCTAGGCCGACCCCGAAGGCAAAACGCCCGTATAGATCCAACATCGAGCTCCATGAGGATAGTCAGTGGGAGATCACAGAGATCCTCGAAGACCCAACGTCTAAGCATCCGCACTGCGTCGCTGAGCTGTTCCTCAACCCCACGCACCAGCTGGATAGCAGAGTGATATCGTTGACCGAGATTAAGGCTGTCTTGCGGCTTATGCGGACTCGCATGGAGCTGCGTCGATACCAACATCATTCTTCTTTTCCGGTAGGTTTTTTTTTATCTCCTGCGAATTCCTTTTGCACGTACCACGGCTGACGGGCTTAGCTCCTTGTACTATCGTACATTAGCTGTGGAGAGGAAGAGAATGCGAAATGCAAGCCGGCAAGGATCATCCAGGCATACCACAACGGCCAGAAGTTGAATATACAGTATGCACAGCTGGCCAATTGGGTGGATAGGAAGATTAGGCCTTCGACCCTCGACCCGTTCGTTGCATATTTCTTCAGCGAGCCTCTGGTGCCGACGCCAAGTAGTCCTGGTGGAAAACACAGCAAAAGAGGATCCTGGCTGCAGGGCAAATGGACCTAGTTCACAGGACATCACGATTCACTAGACGGCCAATAATCTGAAGGGGTAGGCAAAGAAGCCTGGTTCCGTGCTTGGTTAGATACCTATGGTTTTGGCGCTGTGGTTTGGGTTCATTGGGAGTTGGATGGATCGTTAGAACTATTGGAGCGCCTAAGGCTACGCGTTCCGGATAGTCACGTCTGTTACAGGGAAAGCAGGATCATGCAGAGAAATTCATTGGCTTATTACATACGTGCATGCGGTGTTCAAACCCCTCCACTGTCCAAATAGTAGCGAGGAATAGCAATGGAATAAAGAGGTTAAGGTTATGATAATAGGAAAACACTCAAAGAAAAGATAATCATGAGATAGAAAAAGGCCCGAAAGCTGTTCCGCGGGGAAAAAGATGACGAATCAACGGGCGACCAGTAAAACAAGGTATCACGAAAAATTACTTGATATCTAAGTTAGCCACCAATCGGTCCAAGAAGGAAGTTAGTACTAACCGAAATCTCGGCCATTCCAAGGTCCTCGCCGCCGCCGGCCTGCTGAGGAGCAGGGTTTGCTGCGGTGTTGGCGTCGGTGGGGCCACTAGCAGTGTTGTAGTAATCAACCATCTCTGCATCCAGCTCCTCCACCGTCTTGGGCTTGGGGCGGTTGGAGCGAGGGCCAGCACGACGGGCGCGACCCTTCTTTCCGGCAGCTGTGTTGGCAGCCTTTGCATTAGTCGCGGGCTTTGGCTTTGACTTGCCCTGACTGGAGAAGTGTAAGCGGCAATTCATGAATTCTCGGGTAAGCAGTGTACTTACGCGACACGGTCGCCAAGAGGCTTAGCTGCGGGCACCTCAGGGGCGTGAGAAGCATCAACAACAACCTCGATCTACTGCAGTTAGCGGAGATGGAACGTCCAATTGAGCAAGAGCAACGCGAACCTTCATTGGGCGTCCATCGACAAGAAGGCCGTTCAGGTCCTTGGCGGCCTTCGCGGCAGTGTCGCGTTTGCTGAAGACAATCGAGGCGATACCGCGGCTGGTACCGTTCTGGTTGTAGGTGAGCATAACGCGCTTGACGGGTCCTGCGGATTTTGAGAAGTATTCCTATGGAATAGGGAAAGAGAATTAGTATGTCGGCAAGGTTGAATATGAAAAGCGCGAACGGTGCCGCCTCCAGGTCCCAAAAGCACAAGCATGACCAAACTCCGCGGCAAAGAGCATCAGCGAGCGCACAGCGATAGTTAGTAGGCAGCCGACGAGTGGCCGGAGTGTCGATAAAGCAGTACGCCTGGCGTATCACAATTATAATCCCATGAAGCCTTCTCCAAGTATGCTACGGCCGTTTCGTCAAAACGAACCCGACGATCCTATTTCCCCGAACCTGCGAAACGTCGAAGTCCCAAAGTACCCAACCGAACTTCGACAATAAGACGACAGTGACTAATGGCGTGACCACCGCCTGCAGTCACTTGTTTCGTCGCACGCGTAACAGGAAAAGAATCGATGGTGCCCAACGAACCGGCGCGAAGGCTAGGTTCGAGCGACACGAAGATGGCCCTCCCCGATAGAGATGGAAAAAATATTGAAGCCCACGTTGCCATCAGAAGTGCGGCGATCCATATGTCTGTCGACCAAAGGATGCGGCGTTTGAAGAAAGTAAAGCGACTTTCTGTTTACTGCTGGTATGCTGATGCACTCGCTGACACCCAAGACCCGAGAGATGAATTACGCGGGGACGGAATGATGGGCTCAATGGCTGTGGTGTATTCTCAACAACCACTGAAGCGCAGTCTGCAGCGTAATCGAGCGATAGAACTTTCGTGACTTCCGTCGATATATGGTACGCTATGTGCATGACTATAGCAAAACTCGACTTCTCTCGATTCGCATTGTCAAAGTGGTGACGGAGAGCGATCGGTCAACAAAGGAGTAATGCAAGCGCGAAGCCAAGCAACCACAATATCAGAGTGGTGCAAAGGGGTCGAAGGCGAAACGGAGCCGTTTCGACCCGGAGGCTTCCATAAAAGACACCGCGATAGAAACCCAAGGCGAAGGCCTCTCAATCAACATACCTTGATATTGGCCTCATTCACATCGGCAGGCTAGGACTGTTAGTCGAGTCGATTAAAAACGGATTCAGAGGCGTGCTTACCAAGCCGCTGACCATGATCTTGCTTTCGGTCGAGGTGGGGTGTCCATTCTGGACAGCCTTTCCAACAGGCTTAGCACTCTTTGTGGTCTTCTTGACTCCTCCAACGGGAACAGTAGCACTAGCAGCCTTCGATCTGGCGTTGCGACGACGGTTGCGCACACCCTGGCGGCGGTTGACGAGGATCTCGTCGAGAGACTTGTCGAGTTTGGTAGACATGTTTGATAGAGATCTCGGAAGAGCGGCGAGTTGATGATTGAGGGAAGTCGCGGGACGTTGGGCGCAAACGCAGGTGGCGTTTCTTGTGTTTTGAACTCAGAAAAGGGGCAAGAAGCGCGATTCAATGGCAGTAAGACGCGCAAGATGTCGAGCGCGAACGGTCAAATAGAATAACGAGGATGTTTGATAATGAGGAACTGGTTTGACTCCGTGAGCTGATGGAGTGAGGATGACAATGGAAGGAAGAGAAGGGAGACGGATGAAGACATGGAAGTTGCAAAGGACAGAAGCGGAAGGCGGAGTGATGCGGAATGACTCAGCAGCCTCCATTAACGTAATCCACAAGCGAGCGGGCCACACAAGCGAGCGGGCCACTTCTCGCCGAATCTAACTATAGTCAAAATACAAGGCTATTTAAAACCACCAAAACATGCATTTCTATAATAAATCTAATTA